>OY728120.1:1326622611-1327257975 GCA_963277665.1 Viscum album | reverse complement strand
TTGACGGCTAAAACCCTAATCCGATCCTCTAAAACGCAAACCCGATTTTTCTTTTTGTTTTTTTAAATAAAAACATTCCATGAATATATATATATTGTTTCGGTATATATATGTGTAGATGAATATTACTTCTTTTGGTTTTATTTTAAACATAAATTATAAAGTTCTTTATATATATTACTATGTTTTAAAACAATGTAAAATTAATATTAATGTCATAAATTAACAATATATATATATATACAAAACAATAAAATTAACCATGTATATAAAAATAAATATTTATAAAACTAGTTTTAATGCCAGATATAGTGTTCCTTCATAATTTAAATATTATTCTTAACATTATGATTCCATTATAATTTTTTAATGTATAATTTAACATTATTTAATAAAATTTATTAAATTCAAAAAGTATGTTTATTGTATATTAGTTATATAATAATATTTAAATCGACATTGTCTATTTATTTTGTTAACAGTTGTCAAATGTTGGTTTTAAATATTACAATTTCTAACGGATAGTTTTTTATTGTAACGGTCGGATAAAAATATATAAATACCAATTTTTTAGAGTTCACTCAAACACTCAGAAGAAAAATATCTCGACGCTCATGCCACTGCTTTAGGAGATGGTTTTTTATGTTCCTCTTATTTTTAGTTTCATTTCTATCATCCTTTCCATAGAATTTGTTCTTCTATCAGATCCAAGAGATGATAACTACTCGATCGGCATCGTTGTGTTTCTCGGTAGTCTTCCAATTGTTTTATTATCAATAGTAGTGGGTTTAATGGGTTTGTTCTTGTGTATCAAGGGTGTATTCTGGTATTTGTATGAATAAAGTGCTCGGAAATTATATATTTGCATTTGGTAATTTATTTTATTACATCTTGGAAACATTTTCAAAACATAAAACATAATTTTAAACCTGGAGTGTAAAATTTATAGATTATAGGAAATAATACATCAATGAGAATAGTCGATACATAAAAATAAATAACTAAACACACATTCCATGTAATCAATTAACTGAATGGAATTATGTAATAAATATGGAATGTTAATAACATGAAACACATTCCATTGATATAAATAAAATTTTCAAAACAAATATGGTAAGGTAAGAAACTAAAATACATACCATTGATCAATGAACAGAATTGACATGTATCGATAAATATATCGATGTAAAATCTCATGTTTGAATAATAACTAAAACTACGATGAGGGAAATTCTTTCACAATGTTCATCATGTATATTGACTATGAGGACCTATTACAGTCGTGATCTACCCTCAAAATATATTAAAACTATGAATCTATCCTCCGTACATTTTTTAATACTGGTTTGTCTCATGAGAATCTATTGATGCATCAAGGAGCAATATAATGTATGGGCTCTGCCCTTTTACTACATGTCCATATCATTCCACATATTGAATAAACAAAATAAATAATATGACTTATCAAATACTTATATTAGATGAGAGATATGGATTATCAAATAACTATCAATGTGAATATTATTTTTAAGTATGCATATGGGTTAGGAAATAGTAACATCCATGACAAATGAAATAGAAAATTTAGGGGAAATTCAATGTTCAATTATCAAGAGAGATTTAATATTAAATGTGGACTAAAAAATAAGTCAAGAAAGTGAATTTAAAAACAATCCTTGGCCAAATCAATGTTAAACCATCCATGGAAATAAAAAGGATGGTATCAATACCAAAAAATATAAATTAGAGTAAAATAGATTGTTGTTGTTGAAAATGAAATAAAGGAATAAATTTTAAAAATATCCTTATGGAAAATTTCCATTGAATTTGAAAATATTCTTTTTATTGAAAATACCTTTTTAGAAAAATTTATTTGGAGGATTAAAATAAATGATGGCGAATAATTTGTTACATGACGTACAAGGTAAAAAGAATATATCTTTTGTATGACTTGGAAAGAGACAAGAAGATTCCTTCTAAGAGATTGGTAAAAGAAAAAATGGTTAATGTTCCTTAATAAAATCATTTTAAAATATTATTTGAAAACATTTTAATAAAACATGGTTTTTAGAAGAAAACGGGTTCTCCTAGTAAAGAGAGAAATAAAGTTGAGTTTTCCTATAAAAATTATAAAACACATTGAGTAATAATGAGTAGATAAAATGGTACTAATACTTGATAATGGTCATGAATAACCATATAATAATGAAAGGTATTATTGAAAAATGGTTATATAATTTCCTCAAATGGAAAATCCACTAGAAGAAAATTAGTATTATTCTTGAGGAAAATAATTTTGAAGGACTCCAAAGTGTCCCATACCACATTGAATTTTTTTGAATATAATCATCTTTAAGGAATAAAATTATATGAATGTTTAAAATATCATGAGAGTAAAGCTATTCATGATATATCATGTAAATGGTAGTAAATTCATCATGTAATAGAATCTAGGCGCATGGCAACAATTAACCCTCAAGGGAAGGAAAATTGAGACGGAAATAGCTTACCAATTGTTTCCTTTTTGTAGAATTTCATTTAACATCATGTATAATAAATAAATGTAAATTTTATAATTCTTTTAGAATGATTATTAATGTTTATAATATCATAGGTTTAACTTATTACCATGTTGTGTACAACTACATGAACAATTAAGTATACATTGGGTATTTTTGACCGAATTCTGTTTATGTGTGAAAAAAACATTTGTTGGTCAACTATGGTAAAAGGGATCATTATATAACATCTTTAGAATAATAACTAAGAAATAATTATCATATTTTTACATCAATTTATCTTTAAAAATCCGTCGTTAAATATGTTTATGATTAATGAATCAGTGTTTCCATCATGGAGATGGTAGGCCGTACATACACATGAGTAACATTCCCATTTTTAAATGATGATTGTGCAAAAAAGGTATGTAAATCAAATACTTCAAGAATGATCATTATATAATAAATAACATATTATTTCATCTCATATACTTATATATATAATTCTATGGTTAAAGAGGAATCACATCATGTCGAGGCGGCGGTAGTCCACACGTCCACGAACAACGTTATCTCTTTTAAATTGCATGAATGAGTAATAAAGAAAATGATATATATATATATATAAATTAATTTAATTAGTTTATTAATTATATTTATATTTTTCTTATTTTTAATATTTTTAATTTTTACAATCATTTATACATTCTATGTATCGTGTGAACGAATCACATCACTTTGAGGGGGCTGTAGTCCCCACTTCCTAAAATGATGTTATAATATTAACCTAAAATAGAAATTACTAAAGGGATATATTATAAAAGGATTAAATAATATTAAATTCACAATAAATATGATATATAAAATATATAAACAATTTTTACATCATAATGGCCCCCATGAGAGGTGGTAATGGAAGTATGGACAGTTATTGTTTCAAAAGGTAGTAATTCATTGACCTCAAAAACAATATGTTTGTTACCTATTAGATGATGGTGTGAGTAAGTTTAAGTTAAAATATAATCATAAAAACATCCTATAATATTTGGGATACTATTTTCGTTATATAAGGATAGAATAATGATATTTTAGGGGTAGGAATATGGAAGGGGAACTACAGAGATTGATAAAAGACATTACCTTTTAATCAGGTAACTTCTTTTGGTTTGAACCAAAAGGATTTTTTGGAAGGTTTAATGCACAAAGGGATGATTATAGGTTGAGTGAAGAAATTATGGGATACTATTTTTGAAGGAAAATTCTAATCTTAAGTGATTTTAAAAGTGTGAGGCATGGGTAGATGTAGTGGCCTTTTATAGGGAAGGAAAATGAAAGCCTGGGTATTCTGGAAATAAATTTAGGTTTTCATATGTAACTACCAAATAAATGTCATAAAAACATCCAAAACTCATGAATGGAAGGTTAATATATGATATATTTCCAAAAAATGGGGTCCGGACAAGTGGCTAGGTCATTTCAACCCATAAACATGAGGTTTAAGTCCATTATATTTCCAACTTAGAAATTAATCTTTGTAACGAATTTTGATTACATTCACTGATCATTTTTGTCAAAAATTAAGTCGATATTATTAGAAAAAAAATATAATATTTATTTAAAATTTTTATGTTTGATTTTCAAAACTCAAATCACAGATGCGGAAAAATTAGGATAAAAACTAATCTCACAAATAGACGGATTGAATAGTTTTAGTAGAAACGTGTTAAAAATATTATAATGTTTTTAAATTCAATATTTCAGTTATACTAGTTAAAATAACCTAAATTATATAAATAGATTTATAATTTATTCAATGTGACTTCAAAAAAAATTATAATATAATTAACATTGATAACTATTTAAAATTAAAAGGCATTTTTTGACTAAAAATGAGTATTTTTCAGTATTCACTAAAAAAATATGTTTCTCAGAAAAATAAAAAAAATCAATCCTATGATAAATTTGAAAATACAAAATCAAAAATTAAGTTTATTTAGAAAAATTAAATTCATATGTGGGTAAAACCTTAATATTTATGATAGGTTCGCTATTAAAAGGAGGTTAAAAAATGCACAAAATATAATGTAGTGTTTTATTGGAAATATTGGGTTTTATCCTATATTATTCTTATAAATATATTGGATTAATTAAAAAAATAATTTATTTAATATGTGAAACATTTATTACATTAATATCACTCACTAATTTTCTTTAATTTAAACTATTTTGGAAAATAGCTTTGTTAGCATAAAAAACGTTTTCTATAAAAATATATGTTTAATAATAAATTGGTTCTTATATTCATTTATAATTTATATATAAAAAATTATTTAGTTGTATAAAACAAATACATTAATACGTTATTTAATACTATTCATAATAGTTGGTTTATTTGTTATAAATTTTTTATAATATAGTATTGTTTGGTGAAACTCGGTCTTAGGTAAAATGCAAGCTTTTGAGGAAGGACCCCCTAGCATGTAACACAAGCTATAGAAAAAAGGTTTTTTCTGAAAAGGATGTATGGTAACCCATTTTCACGTCAATTTCATGATAACTTGGTGTTTACTGCATTTAAATATATAAAATATATTTTCATATAACAAGTATATTATAAAGTATGGAGATATTATATTACGTTACACACTTGTTGTCGTGTATCATAAACACTATCGAATACAAGGTTTTTACTTTAGTTTTTCAGGGTTTGAAATACAAGTTTATGTGGTACTTATTATATCTAACTTAAAACAACCTGAATTAGTATATGAATAACCCTGAAATTAAAAACCATGTCCTCTAGGGTAGAGGTTTCTTGAAAATAGGCACAAATACACACTCTTATTATAATATCATATTGGCTAGCAGTTATGTTAAGAAAACTTCCTATAATACCTATTTAACTAGATTGATCCATTAACCTTTAAACATTTTCAAAAACCATCATTCATGTTTTACTCATGGGTGTATCACTACAATTTGTGTTATCCAAATCGAAATGTTTTACGGGATATTTATTTTAAATAATTTAATTAAAATAATTCCATTTTTTTGGAAAAAATTAAAAACCATGATTGAATTTTAGATCACTAAATAAAATAAAATCAAATTCATATTTACATCATTTTTTAAAAATATGTACAAAAATAATTTATATATGATCCAAATAAATCATAAATATAATTCTAAACAACTTAGACATGTTTTGATTTTATATTTACTAAATGAGTTCGATCAACAATACCTTTTATAAACCATTAGAAAATATAAAATTGTTTAGCTTACCATAATAATCCCTAGTATCCGATTTTAACACATATATTCCCTTTTGAAATTTAAAAAAAATATTTGGATAATAGGGAATTTTAAATATATGGGTTTTTTCGACAAAAACATGCCTTACAATATATCCATTAATTAATGAATTTTTTACAAACATTTTATGTTGTTTTAAATCCATGTGTATTGTATAAGAAAGAAGTATTCTAATGTATTCAAGTCTAGCCCCTGGTGAAAAATATTCCTCATAGTCAATACCATGTTTATGATTATATCCTTATGCAACCAATATATATGTATTTCATACTATAGTACTAGATTCTTCAACATTGTTTCTAAAAAACCACTTAGGGACAATAATCATAGTTTACATTGGACTAAATTCAAGTTACCAAATATTATTTCTATTTAATTGATTAATTTATTTTTTAATTTTCATAAAATACAATTAATCATTAATTGCATCATTGGTGACCCAAGGTTCAAGATTAGACAAGAATGCTTGAGGTTCAACCTAATTTCTAATGGAATATTTAATTTGTGTCCTATATCTAGGTCTCTAACAATATAGTCTAAAGGATGAAATTTATGTGTAAAAAATATCTTATAAAACAAGGGATGGACATATCATGTTCTTATATAGGTTCAAGGTCAGGTTGAAAATTTCCCATTAAACTGGATGATTTTTATTTTTGATTAAAACAATTTTCAGAAGGATTGGAATTAATATTAATAATTGACAGAACATCCTCAATATTTTATAATGTGGTATTCCCCTAATTAGGATCTATTTCATCAAACTATATAAGAACAAATTCTACACAGGTCTTGGTGTTTTCTATTAAACATTCTGTAAGATTTTCAGAAATTATAATAACTGAGGAAAATTATTTCATCACTCTTGGAAGAAATTTTTTATAGATTATCCATTTTCTTATTTTAAAGTCCTTGAAATGAAAAACCTTAAATTGATAAATCTTATGATTTCTACATTTCCATAATGCATAAGGGTTTTTCTTTTAGATAGGTCTAACTATAACTCTATTGATTATATATTAGGTTTTATTCATAGTCCTTACCGAAAAACTAAATAGGAAAGTCTTACTCATTAATCATATTTATGAATATTTCTTTAATTTTTCTATTTCTTATTTCTACCACACCATTCTATTGTTTGGTCTCAGGGGATGAAAAATAAATATTTTATCCATTTGTGAGAAAAAATATTCAAATTCCTTATTTTCAAACTCATGGACTTGGTCAATTATTTTGATCATAATTCTATGTCACCTATGATTTTCACTAGGTTTACAACTCATTGTAAAAATATATAAATAATACATTTTTGAGCTAAGAATAATACCCATGTATTCCAAGAAAGTTTATCTACATGGACATAAGTATAGTGTTTCCTAATTAGACTAGAAACTCTAGATATTGTAATAATGTCAGTGTGAAAAAACTCTAGGAGTTGAGATTCTGAAATGTCTTTCATTGATTTGAAATATATCTTATATTCATTCCTTTTTTTACATGGGTTGTATACTTTATAGTTAAGGAATCCTAGTTTAGGTAGATAACTGACTAATCCTTTCCTAGTGATCATTCAAAGTGAGTGAATATCAAAATGTCCTAAACTCCTATTCCAAATACTATATTCGTTATGAAAGGCACATAGAAAAGAAATATTTTGAGAAAACAAAAAATATAAATTAATACCATATACATTATCATTTCATAATGTTTTATATGTTATTAAAATTTTATAATAAAAAATATGAAAAGGATTATTTTCAAATTTCACTTCAAAAACATCATCACCAAACCCTGATACTCTAAATCTATTGTAAATTAAACCATATAATAATAATAATTTATAAATTAAAACATTATTAAAATTATCATTTTTCCATGGAAAATAAATTTCTTTCTATCATTATCACCAAAATTGACTTGTCCACTATCCTATTTTATCAGATTCATGAAACATAATAAATCTCAAGTCATGTGTCTAGAATATTCACGGTCCTGATACCATATGTTCATAAAAGATCTCTTTTGGATTTTTCCCTATATAAAATCTTTTACAATAAAATAGATATCGGTACATAAATATTATTTGGTCTATATTTTTTAGTAATTATAGATTTACTAACCCATAATTTCCAAATGTTATGACTATAAGTTGATTTTAACCTTTCAAAAATATATTCATTTTTTTCCAGAAGAAAAAAACATTTAGTATAATGTTAACTAAGAATGAAACTATTTTTAATAGACCCCCATGGTCCAGTTTGATGTCTGATACCTCTATTTTATTTAGGGTTTATCTGCCTTCCAATAATTTTTGAGAGAGTACTTATCCCATTAATAAATGTTTCCACATATTTAATTAATTATTCATCGGAAAATTTTAATTAATTTATATCCTTTAATAAAAGTTAATTTTTATCTTTATAAGCCAAAAGGTATTTCAAAAAATTAGATGTTAAAGTATTTAAATTAATCAAAAAAATTTATTTATCCTTAATATCATTGAATTTAACTTCTGACATCTTATATACTTAAAAATATATTTAGTAGCCATGTTTTCATCATTATTTTAATCTATATAATGATAATAAATATGTGTAAAAGAAGGGGGAAAATATTGGACACCTTAGATGTGTTTCTCCTAAAACACATGATTGATCTATCATGATTATTCAATAAGGATTTGTCTGAATCACATGAGAATTCTTCATAAGAACTCCAAGTTTATTTCATTTATTTAGTTTACCTATTATACTTACTATCATATTTATTTTAGTAATCAATATTAATACAATCACATTTTTCATTCCCATTCCATTAAAACTCATTGAAAATGATCTCAATTGAAGTATCATATATCTTCGAAACCTTTCTCCAGCTTCCTTAACTATCATATTTACCATTGTATATTGGTTTCCTATAGAATTATTCTCCTCTAAAACTTATTAAATCTTCTTCCCATATGGGATATCTTTTCATCGCTATCCACAGGTGATTCTTTATCACTCAAACATTTAGCATGTATTTATTCATTATATTTTGAGGCATTGTATTAGAAGTCCCCAAATTTTCTTGTTTTATTTATAATCTCATACTTTGTAAAAATTATGTTCATCCTCATAACTAATCAATTGTAAAATAATATCCTTGAAAAGTAGCTTACTTTCATCACATTATTAAATGATTAAGACTGAGGTTTATCTCTGTCTATCTGGAAGACACCTCAATAATCACATCAATTGGTCTTTATCTGAAATAGGTTTCTCCCATGAGTTCACTGTCTTCATGATCTCATTGAACCTGAGATACATTTTTGAAATAGGCTCCCTGATTTTCATTTAAAAATAGTAATTTTTAATTGTATAGGTATTTAATCACATTTCCATAACATTAGTTTTTCCTTCATTAGATGTTGCTAATGTTTACCAAATATCAAAATTATTTTTACATGTAGATATTCTATTTTACTCCCCATCACCAAAATCAATGTACATGGAATTCCTAACATTATAGTTTTTATTATTAAAATATTGAGTATCATCACCCTATGGTACTATAGTAGTTTTAGGTAATTCACATTAGTCATCTATTAATAACCAAATATCAAATCCTATGTTTTGAAAAAAAATATTCATTTGAATTTACCATGTATCATATTTAGTGACATTAATATAAGGAGGTAATTTAGTAGCACAACGGTCTTTTCTATTATCAAGAAGGAACTAAATTTGAAAATATAATAAATTTGAGATATTTAAAAGACAACTAATACCATAGTTAAATGTATTTTATTTCCATTGATACCATATTTTTTTCAGTGTGGGTAACACAAGAGGGGGTGAGTCTAGTATTAAATGAAAAATTCATTTAAAAGAAATTTAAAACAAAATACCCAAGTTAAAAAACATTCCCAATTTTCAATTGAGTATATTGATATAATTTATATCTTTTAAAAAAAATTAAGGGCTTGATTACTGCTTAGGTAAAAAAATATTGTAAATTACATAAATTTTGGATGAAAATTTACTCAAACAAAGATTTTTATAATCACTAGTTAAAATTAACTATCAAAGAATATATTTATTCCATAGATTAAAAATAGTTGAAGTAGAAGATTCAAAATAAAGAAAAAAATAAAAAATATATATTGGAATAAAAAAGTGGTTCAGGATTAAGCTGAGAAGTATTCCCCTAACATGGAAATCATCAACTTCTATTGAGATTATATGAAAACAATTTGATCCATAACCTAAATAAGGTTTAAAGGAAACATCTCACAAACTGTCAAGGCTCAAAGTACACATCCATGATTATAGTGGTTAAATAAATTACAGGCTGTCATGGGACCTCTACCAAAATAACCACGGGTTAGAAGATAAAATGGGGTAAAAATAATATCATGTATTGTCTAGTTCTTCTGAAAGAGTTATTTTGTGTAAAAATATTTCAGAAAACAACAAAATTATATAAATTTACAAAAAATAGATAGATAATATAAAAATAGATATGTAAATGAATAATTTTATAATTTTTAATGGTCAAGATGTTCATGAGTCCCAGGTTTTAGCATGGTGAGGAGGTCGAGACTTTCCTCTAAATATAGAATGAAAAATGAGCATCGGTAGGTTATCTCTTTGATCGATAGAAAGGAATATGGAAACTCAGTGTGACTCACTCATTCAATGTCGAATGCAGGTATGTATGAAATATTATAGTTCACATGTGATGATTAAGTATCTATACTCTTATCATTTATAAACTCACAAAACACATGGACCTACATTTACCACCCACACTCATGATTGAGGGTGTCCATATGAAACATAAATCAGTACAGGAGGGTTTACCCATTGAATAATAATCGCCAAAATATTTTACATCCTTATACTTGTATTTGAATACTTATTCAATGCATATCTATAATAATTTAATTAATAATAATTATATAATAGTTCTACATTTTCATCAATAAAATAATTGTTGTCGCATTTAATTCAAATCTGAAATAAAATCTATGGTACAACTCTTGATGGTGACTAATTTCTAGATGTGATTCATATATGGAGATGACTCATTTCTAGTGGGGACATATTATAGTTTTATTCTATGTCTGGTGGTGACTTATATATGGAGATGAGTCATTCTCTCATTGATTCATTTGAACTAATTGTGACTAATGTCTAGTAGTGAATCATGTATGGTGGCGACTCATATCTGGTAGTGAGTCATTCTGGAGATGAGTTATTTTTTACTAATGGTAACTCATGTCTTATAGTTTTTATTCATTTTTGGAGTTGATTCAGTTGAAATAATGGTGAATCAATTTGGGCAGTGACATATTCCAATAGTTAACCAAATTTCATAAAATTTCCTTACAAAATAATGTAATATCACAAAAAAATTAATTTAATAGAAACATATTAAAAATTATATTTGAGAATTAAAATAGTATGGTTCCAATATATATATATTTAAACATGATTTTAATGTTACAGACACAAGTTTAATATTTTAGATTTGAAGTCTCCTTTTTAAATAAAACTATTTTGATAGATTATAAAATTAGTACATTAAAATTATTATTAATTAATTTTAGGAATTGAATAAAATAGAACGGATTTAAAATTTATAATTAGTAGTGTTAAATAAGAAAATTTTATTTCTAATTATAAAGAACAAGTTACATAAAAACTAGTTACCGCGGAAAAAGGTAAAATGGTAAGAGTAAAAAATATATGTGTATGTGACCTATAACATGTTTAAAATATGTTTGAGAATGATTTTTTGGGTCATTATTCAACATTATCAGTTATCACACCCATTCTTTATCATATTTGGAGAAATATTCTTTAATAGTGAGTTCCCATTATAAAACATTTATGGGTAATTATAAAATTCAACCCCTTTTACTTATAAAAGGTCATATCCTATCCACACATCCCCTCACAACAAAACCCCTTATGTTTATCCCAAAATATAACCAAACATAAATTAAACACTCTTATATAAAATAATGTTGTTACCCTCTTCCCATAAGGCCATCCCTCTAATTGATAACCCCTTTTCAATTGATACAGTCCAAGTAGTTAGGTATAAATTTTTAACTTCTCCTTCGCATTTTAATTTCCTTATGATATATAGGAAATCCTTTAATTATGTTAAATCATATAATAATTACAAAATAATTAATACTAAATTAACAATATTTTCTTGTAATCAAGGTAAAATAATTATCCACACATACCTTTTGTATTATGATAAATATTAATGGGGATTGTGCGTATGTGAAAACAACCACCTCCACAAAGTAACATGTATATTTTACATAAATTTCTATCTTTTATGGTAATAATTGTTATTTAATATATAATTATGATATATAAAACATATTTAATATTCCTAAATAATAAACAATATTACTCATCTCTCACATTATATAAAAATGTAATCATCATCCATGCGTATGCACTGTCTATCGCCACGACATAATGATGCATTTAATGTTTTATTTCAACCATTGATTATTTTTATGAAAGAGGGTTTAAGGGATTAATAAATTTTTTATTTAACTATTACATATTTGGTAATAAAATATTTTTCAATCGATTAATGATATATACAACAAAAAATCATTATCAGATTAACCATCTTAAATAACCAAACTAAGAGGAAAGCGATCTCTTGAGTCATTGTAAAAACTGTATATAAATAGTATTTTTCATATAATATATTTTAATAATTATATATCAATAAAATTAATAATAAATAATATTCTTCTTGTTTTTATTATTATTTAATTTCTATTTAAATAATCTCATTATCATCATTTAATCATTGTATATTCCATTTTGGTTCAGTTTAACCACTGAGTTGAAAATTGATAATAATTTATTATAATGGGAACATAGTTACCAGTATAATATGATATAAATATGTAGTTAAATATTGTTCTTTTATAAAATTTTATCTTTAACATTTTAAAAATTAATTATGAATACTATTTTTATTTATTAAAAGCCACTAAAATTTGATCATTTACAAGTTCATCATCATATATAACAATAAAATATCTCGTGGAATGAAATTATATGATTAATAATATCTTGTAAAATATATTAATTTACCTTATATAATATACTAATAATGTACTTTCTATGAATAATTAATACTAACACTACTCCTATGAAACTAATAAAAATGATAAAAATAATAAACACTGAAAATTGAAAATATGAAAAAATAAAAAAATATATAATAATAGTAAATGAGGAGTAAAAATTGTTATTTTAATGAATATTTTTCATTGGTATGTACTTCATACTCCTCATTTTATTATTTAGGATGTTTCGTACAATTTCATAATGAATTAGGACTGATATAAGAGTTTTCAACTAAAATTACACTCTTTGAGAAATGTTTGGTATTGTACACCAAATTTATTTTATTTTGTTAATATACTTTCTATTGGAGATATAATATCATGAAATAAATTTTATAATGAATATGTTATATTTGTTTAAAATATACCTATCTTTCTGTAGTTTTTTAAGCTACTAAATTAATAAGGGTTACTTATCCCTATTTTGATTTCAAAGAGACATGATCGATATTGTTCACCAAATTTCCCTTTTGTAGAATCTAAATAATTACCCATTAAAATAAAATATATCAAATTTTTATGATAATATAGAATTCACTTCAATTCATGCTACTAATTTCTTTGTCTATTGATTGATACCATCTTCAAAATGTACGTGATTTTGGTTCCACAAATTTGTATTATGTGATTTACATGTTTTATGATGAACATGTTCTTTTATTCTTGGTTTCTTCCACTATATTATTTTATTATATGTTATTTTATATTCCTCATAGGAAAAATTATTTAAAAAAAGAATCTTTTATAACTATTTTTTATAATTTAGGTTCTCAACGATGTTTTTTTAAATACTTAAAAGTTATTTTATTTCTTATTTCTTATATTTATAATTCCACTACACATTTATCCATGATAAAATGTATGTATTTTCAACATATTATTATTTATAATTATTTTTAAAGTCATTAGTTTTCAAAAATTTCTCACTCCGCCTCTTGAAAACAACTTTTTGAAATGTCCAATAACATAATCTTTAATGAAACTATTAAAAAAGGTTTTATAAATTTCATTTATGTCTCCAATTATATTTTAATTTTAATATTAAAAATTATTTTCATTATTGGTATTTATTTTTCAGGATTTATCTTCTTTGTTATGATTATATTTTAAGGGATTAAACTCTTGGTACCAAAAAATATAATTCATGATCTCTTCTTGGGTGGTATCATTCAATAATTCTTTTATAAAGATAGTTTTGATCCTTGTCAACATATATATAGTTTTATATTATTAAACCAGAGTTATATTTTTTTTAACCATTGACCATCCTTATCTATATGTATTATGATCATGTTATTCAAAATTTGAGTTAGTCGTATACTGGTTACTCTATTCAATATGAACATCACTATTTAAATTATTCATATTTATGGATATTAACATAGAAATATATTTTTTCACTCCCAAAGCTTCCACACTATGTTTCCCTTTGAATAATTCAATTCCTTACGTTGTACACCACATCGATATTCTAACACAACACAACCAATAAAGGTACCCATTATGAATAGTAATACCCTCTTTTTGAAATTATATAAATATTATTTTTTAAAATGGATTTAATTTTTGTATTCAGAATATAAAAATTATCTTTGGTTGAATTTTTGGTACTTTTTTTGAAAACATTCAATTATTAAGAATTGTGAAAAATTCTAAATTTTAGTTAAAAATAGCTTTTTTAATTGAAATAATTTATAGTGTTAAATTATACATTTGAGTGGTTATAATGCTTCATTATATTATATTTTTAAAATTTAATATAATTTAGGGAATTGGATGTAATGTCACATTTAAACTGGACATAAACAAGTGTCAGTATTTTGATAATTATTATTTCTTAAAAGAAAGATTTTTCTTCTGACAAAGGTATTTAATTTTAAATTAATTTCTTACACTTATGTGTTTTGAATTATGAAAAATGGATTCAATATTTGGAATCAGGAGGTCCTAATTGTGTAAATATGTATCTTTTATTTTTAGATATTTTGAATATTTACTTCAGTAAATATTTTAATTACCATGGTTAAGGGATAAATCTGGTAAATAAGGGTTAACAAATATTATTCTAATATTATTAAATTACTCTAACATGTGTCATATTGAAATATTTTGATACATTTATAAGAATGGGCATCCTTGGGTCGATTTTGGGACCCCATGGAGTAACATGAGAGTGATAATGACACTTTATATTAGTTAATTTAAAGTAAAGACAAAAATGATATTAAAATATATCTTTTAGTAAAATAATTTTTACATGGGGTTATAGAAGTTATATTATCCACCATAAATTTTTTTTGGAAATATAAAAAGATTCAATATATAAAGTAATATTTATTATAAATTTTAGACATAAAATAAACAAAATTATTTATGACACAATAATGATGTAGTGTTTACCTCATTATTGAATGATTTAAATAAATGAGATTATAAAAATTAAATATATATCCAAAACCTACCCAATTCAAATTGGATGATTTTATTTAGGACATTATTTACCTTATATTCTACTCTAATCAGTTATGGACCTTTAGAAACTGAAAATCATTATATTATAAAATAGTATTTTCAAACATTTCTAAAGAGGTTCTCCTCCCCCTTATAAAATTCCCTCACCTCTAACCCATTTTGCACACCTCTAAATCCTCTTTGATCATCCAAACTCTAGCCAATTAAGCTTCCAACATCCCTATATTATACTTATAAGCTTTACCTTAGGCATAAAGAACTTCAAGGAAGCCTTTTATTTCAAACCAAAGGGAGTTACTTGATTTAAAGGTAACATCTCCTCTTATGTTCTTTTCTTTTATTTTACTTCTCCAACCCCATAAACACACGTTATTCCTTTATTTTATAACAAAAATAGTATCCTAATTATACTATGTTGTTATTATGATATGTATTTGAACTACACATACAAATACCTCCATCTAAAGTGTATATGGCATAATGTTTATGTGGACGGTGAACTATTGCCTCAAAAAATGATGATTGTTAAATTTTCAACTACCACCTCATATGGTGGAAATTGTGATGGAACAGTAATTATATATGATATTTATTATAATTATTTTATCTATAATCTTATCTAATTATTTTTATATAATATCTATATTCTTTTCATGTCATATATATACGATAATTTCATTTTAGGAAGTGTGCACTGCTACCCCATCAAAGTGATATGACTCATTCATACCATACATGGAACGCATAAAGGATGGGGTTAATGAACATAAGTAATGTATATAAAATATTATATTATACTGGATTAATAATATTCATTTGTATCATTTGGTCTTCTTTCCTTTTAAAATAATAAAACTGAAATGGAATTAGCGTTTCTGCGAACGTATAGATTACCGTCTCCATGAACGCGATGAGATTCATTCCCCATCGTAACCATTCAAGAATAATTTTCATTTGATTATTAAAAATAATATTTAAGAAAATTTTATAATTCTATATATGAATCAAATACATCATATATATTACGAACATGACATACGTAACAAAACAGATAAAGGAAAAAAATCAGTTAACACCAGAAACGATGATACTACTAAAATATTATTAAAAATCCATATAAGAAGATCATATATGATATCGTATTTTTGTATGTGGTTCTTTTATAATTTAATAACAATGATTTAACTATTGTAATGGAGGTTAACATACCCTCAACCATGTAAATGTACAATGTAAGGGTTAATTTCACAATATTTTTTATTATCCAAGGTTGTTTTTACATAAGTGTCTACTAGGACCTCTTTAACATCCACATCCATGTTTCTTAAAAGTGTATTTATAAAAAAAATTAATATTTAATAGACTACGGATTAAAGCCATTCATACCCTTTTTGGATTTTTATAAAATGTTTTGAGCGGAATCCTTCTGTCATTTTCCAAACAAGGTACTTTAGTACCTTTTCGAAAAATTAATGTAACAATGTTTTTTTAACTTATACGGTTGGTGAAGTTATTCATCACTGTAATAACTCCTTTTAAGATTCCCTTACAATCTTATAAGAATATTTTCCAAATAAATTATTTCTTTTATAATTATATGACTTTTAATGATTTCCAAATAGAAAGATCTATTTCCCTCAAATAGTTTTGATTTCATCTATGTCAACATCCTGTAATAGATTTTATACATGTTTGTAGTTGATTTATTATGATACACATCTTTTATGTTGTATTGATGGTGTTGTGATATGTTTGATTGTGGATGTATTATTTTTATACCATTCATGTTTTATGGTTAATGTATTAACATTTCTTATGCTAGTTTTAATACAAATGTTTATATTATGTTTCAACCTTTTCATATGAAGATTGCATTGGACTTAGTAAGTGACGAGTGTATCCCGCTATAGCTCCTCGATGTATAGGTAGGTCTCATGAGACAAAATCTTGTCTTGGAATAAGGCTTTGACAAAATCTTAATTTTATTCTTGGCACGAAGCCAGGACTATGTGGTTATAATGTCCGAAATTATGCATTCCATCATTATGAAATTAGCTACTGATATGACATGTGATTATTCGACCTGTAGAATATCCATCTGAATAATAATATGTCATTATTTCATTTATCATTTCCATATTATGCTGATGGTTATTTTTAAATGGATGTTGTTTTATTTTTATATATTTCTTAAATTTTTATTCTTATTTTTAATGTTTCTGCAATATTGTTATCCTTACTGAGCATATGAGCACACCCCTTTCTAGGTTTTATTTTTCCAAGGATATGAAGAAGTTTTTTTTGGTTTATCTGGATGGATAGGAAAATATATATAAGTGTGTTCCAAGGGTACAATTTTTTTTATCTCATGATTTAATGTAAAACTAATTTATGTATCCAGTACTTCTAAGGCTACAAAACTAATCCTTATTTTGGGACCTGATTCCTTGTATCATGAAAATGTTACATAATAATGCACCGACTCTGGGTAACTAGGATCGTGGAGTTACAGATGCTATCAGAGGAAGTTTAGTACAAACCTTGAAAACGTGGTTTAGAAAAAACTATGATTAGAGGACATTATTCTAAGATAGGCTTTGAGGATTAGTATAGAAGAACTTCCAAGAATATTGGTAGTGTAGAAATATTTTCAGTTTTCCGACCAATACATGCTTGTCTATATATGAGTAGGTATAGGAAACTATGGAATATATGTACCTAGGAGTGAAAACATGGACAAGGGGTTTCAGACTTGACCCGAGGTATCCTTGTACATGACAATGGGCCTTGTTTCACTCTTGGTAACGACTCTCTCGAGAAATATTCTTAAGATAATTCACCTTTTCTTTACAAACTTTTATGAATGATTAATGAGTATATACATACTCAAGGAAAAAAAATTATGATTATAGATTATATCCCTAAACTGTTCAATTTATTCTAATTGTTTTACAAGTATGAATTATGTTACAATTCATAAACTAATCTAGTGAATGTCATTGTTTAGAAATGGTGCATAGTGTAAGGAATGGGAACTATATCAATGCAGGTAATCCATGTAGGTATTTCACTCCTACTCATGATAATTATAGTGGAGCTGGTGATCCAACTGGTGCTGATCAGCTTATCGCCATTCTAGGAAAACTCACCGATGTTATGAATAATAACCTTACCCGTATGGAGCACCCTGATCCACAATGCAGAGGATCAATGTTAGACTGATTCATGAGGTAACCTCCACCAACATTCAATGGGACTATAAATCCATTTGTAGCTGAGAAATGGATATGTTCCTTAGAGAAAATATATCATTCTTTGGGGAGAAGAAAAAGGGAAAACAATTTCATGATAGTTTATCACCTCACGAGAGATACAAATTAATGGTGGTAATTAATGTAAAACACAATGGAAGATGAAGATGTATCAAATATGGAATAGAGTGTGTTTAAAGATATTTTCGTAGAAAAATACTTTCCTCATGACCATCGGCCGAAAATGGATAGATGATTTTTGAGTATGAGTCAAAAAGAGGATGATAATTTCGCAAAGTATGAGGATAACTTTAAAAGGTTAGAAAGGCTTGTGGAAGATTATATATATAATCCAAGGAGTAATATTGGTCAATTCTTTTATGGGAGAAAACCATTTCTCCATCGAGAATTAGTCTCAAAATCCTTCTCATTATATGATGATATTGTCTCATGTGCAATCTAGGCAGAAAAGGAATTATCTAAGTCTTGTGACATTTAAGCAAAGAAAGAGAAGAAGAGATCTTATGAACACTCTATAAATGGAAATAAGGGGAAGAAGGGAATAGTTGAATATCCATCCTACAGTAAATATGGGAAGAAATTCCCCGGTACTCGAATGAAGGGAATGGGAGTCTATTAAAATTGTGGTGAAAAAGTCCACCAAACTCGTGATTTCATGGGAAAGAAAGAGGTTTTCATTGTTGAATGATACAATTTTAAAGAAATCGGGCATTATGAAAATTAATGTCCTAGGATCCAAAGAAAAATACCACTAAAAAGGCCCAGGGAGAAAGGCCAAGCTTATGAAATCACTAATTCTGATATTGAAGCTCCAAAAGAAGTGGTGGAAAGTAATTTAATGGTTTACTAATGTTTAAGAAATGCGTTATATGATTCTGGGTCATTGCATTATTTCATATCTTCCCAGTTTGCTAAGAAAATTATATATTTCCAATATGATTTAACATTGAATTTATCATTCAATCCACCTAAGGGAAGTATCGTTGCAACAATGTTTTCTGAATCATTCCCCATTAGGGCATATAAATGTTCTTTATCCTTGGATCTGATCATCATAACCATGAATGAATTTGATATAATCCTCAGTATGGATTGGATTTCAGACCGTGATGCAAAAAATTATTGTATGAAGAAGGAGGTTACAATTATTTATGATGATAATGAATACCTTCTCTTTATAGAAAAAACATCACAATCTGATTCTTATAAAGATCCACCCCTTATAGAACTACTAAATTAAATTATTGGGGTGGAAAAGAGTGAAATAACTATAGGTGATGAATGGGATGTTCAAATTGCGGATGTACCTATTATACAAGAATTTGTTGATGTATTTCTAGAGTATGTACCTAGATTTCATCCGGAATGAGAAATTGAGTGATCAATTGATTTAATTCTTGGTTCAAAGCCCATATCAAAGACCCGTTAAAGAATGGCCACTATGGAATTAGTGGAGCTAATGAAACAACTAATTGAGTTGAGTAATAAAGGATTTATTTTCCCTTGTGTTTCTCTATGGGGACCTCCAATTCTTTTTGTTAATAAGAATTATGGATCTATGAGGTTGTGCATTGACTATAGGGAGATCAATATAGAAAAAACAAAGAACAAGTATCCCCTACCTCGCATTAATGATTTATTTGATCAAATTCATGGAGCTCAATATGTTTCAATGATTGACCATTGATCCTGAAATCATAAATTGTGTGTGAAAAAGGAATACATTCAAAAGATAGCACTTTGAACCAAGTACAGGCATTACGAGTTTACAGTAATGCCTTTTGGGCTGACTAATGAACCATCTGTCTTCATGGATCTAATGAAAAGTATTTTCATGGAATATATTGATGACTTTATAGTGGAATTTATTGAATTTATCTTGGTATACCCCAAAAGCTACTAAGATCATGAAAATCACATGCGCACTATTTTAAAGACTCTTAGTAAAGATAAATTATATGGGAATTTCAGCATCTGTGAATTATGGCTTCCTGAGTTTCCATTTCATGGAGATATTATCTCTAAGGAAAGAATCTTTTTTGATCCTTGAAAGTCCAAGTCAATCCACATATGGCCAGAACAGACAAGTTTAACTGAGGTGCATGGTTTTATTGGTTTAACAGGTTATTATCTGTGTTTCGTCTAAAATTTTCCCCGATTGGATAACCCATTAACCAAGATCACACGTAAAGGGGTTAATTTTCATTGAAAAAAAGAGTGTGAAGACGGTTATGAAGAAATGAAGAGAATATTATTCAATGCTCATATATTGACTCTACCATTAGGGAATGATGTGTTTGTTATTTATAGTGATTCTTTATGGAAATGAAATGGGCGTTTCCTTAAACATAATGACAGGGTTATTGCCTATGCATCATGGAAAATAAAAATTCATGAAGTAAACTATGCCACTCGTGATCTTGAGCTATATGCTGTAATATTTACTCTGAAGATTTGGAGGCACTATCACTATGGTGAAAAATAAAAGATTTATACTGATCACAAGAGTTTGATGTATATTTTCTCACAAAAAGAACTCAACACGAGGCAAATGAGATGGCTCAAACAACTGAAGGATTATGATTTCACTGTACACTATAACCCAGGGATGGAAAATAAGGTGGGTGATGCTTTGAGCAAAAAATATCATTGATTTATGAACAAGATGAGAGTTGAAAGGGATCCTATGTTCATGGATCTAGTAAATATTTCTACGGGAATAATCGTGGAAGGTGAAACATCAATAATTTTCCAAATGGTAACTAAACTATCTTTACTAGAAAGGATAAAAAGATCTCATATAGATGATGAGGAGTTTCAAAAGAAAATTAAAGCTGTTAATGAAGGGACATTAATAGACTACGTATATGAAAATGAGATTTAGAAATTCGGGAAGAGACATTATTTTCTTGAAAAACCTAATCTAAAATGGGAGTTATTGGATGATGCTTATATCTCCAATTTCACTATAAACCCTGGTAGCACTAAGATGTATAACGATTTGAAGGAACATTTTTTGTTGGAAAACAGGAATAGAGTTACTTTTGATTATGTGTCAAGATGTATGGTTTTTCAACAAGTGAAAGCTGGAAGATGACATCCTATCCATCCAAATTTATATTTTTATTAAGCCATTTTGAGGAAAAATGGGAAACCAAGTACACATACAAGACCACAATGTCCTAAAGGAACCAAAAAAATTATTAAACACAAGACTTATATTACCTGAGTTAGCTGCCCTATAAAGCACCCATTTCAAAGGACTAACCTGTGTTTTTGGGTCCTCTTTAATAAGTTCTTCAAAGTGGGTAAGAATCCTCTCCATTTTCTGGATGAATTATTCTGAGTTTATTTTTCCCTAATTGAAGCCCCGGGCAATAATTTGGTCTTGTTTTTCTATCCATAGCTCTTTCTCCTCGTTGGAATAAACTTGAATCCTTCTTTCATAAATTCTCTTGATCTCCTCTTCTGAGAGATTGGGACGGACAACTTTGTCTAACATTTCTTCCATGGAGTGCAAAATCAAATTCAAACACACCATGGTCTCTTCACATTCCCCTTTCAATAGTTCTTTCCTTCCATTTTTCTTATCCTTCTTGGCTGACCTTGTCTCCATCGGCTTTGGAAAATGTGAGTAATCCTTGCGTCCCATGGGTTTTCTCCATTGGAACACTATACATTTCCCAGAATCTCGAGCTCCTTTTTTTCCCTTCTTCCATCGGGGGATATGAGGCCCCTTCCCTTTAACTCATTCCATGATGTCCACTGAGAGTTGATTGTATCGTTCATCTCCTGAAGATACATCCTCTTAAGACAAGGGGGTTTGTGAACCTCTAAGCCCTGAAATCGGTTCCCTATCTTGATCCCCGACCCTGCATTGATGCCCCTCTGCTTTCTTGGAGACTCCCCCCTCCTGCTTTTTTCTCCGATCCATTCTTCTTCCTTCCATTACCTACCTTTAAATGAGGAGCAAGGGTATCATCGAGAGTTTTTGGGACTAATGTCCCCAATGTAGTCACTCCATTCGGCCTATTTTGTCCACTTTGAGTTCCTGTTCCAACCAGCAAATTGGTCTCCTGCACCATGTCCAAACCAGAGTTCGGTTCCTAGAGAAGTCATGAAACCTCTTCCCATACCTGAGTGTAAATGGGATGATATTACGATGAACTTTGTCATGGGTCTACCAAAGAATACTATATGTAATGATGCAATATGTATCATTGTTGATCATCATACTTAGTCAACTCATTTTCTTTCTATAAGAGAAA
This sequence comes from Viscum album, assembly GCA_963277665.1. Taxonomy (NCBI): domain Eukaryota; kingdom Viridiplantae; phylum Streptophyta; class Magnoliopsida; order Santalales; family Viscaceae; genus Viscum; species Viscum album. The sequence goes on along the minus strand of OY728120.1, from coordinate 1,327,234,991 downwards.
ATTTTCCAATGGAACATATGGAAGGACTATGTATTAATGAAGTTATAAGAAATCATGGAGTTCCCCTATCGATTGTTTCTGATCGTGATACACATTTTACATCAAGATTATGGAAAAGTCTTCAGAAGGCCTTGGATACTAAACTTCATTTGAGCACTGCCTACCACCCTCTAACTGATGGACAATCAGAACGAACTATTCAAACAATAGAAGACTTGATGACATCTTGGTCACCTGACTTTCAAGGTATGTGGGATCAATATATACATCTCTTAGAATTTTCCTATAACAATAATCTCCATTCATGTATTAATATGGCACCATATGAAGCGTTATATGGAATGAGATATCACACACCAACTCTTTGGGATGATGTTGGTGAAAGAAAACTCATAGGCCCAGAACTAGTTGAGGAAATAATGGAAATGGTGAAGGTTATCCAAACCCACATCAAAGCATCTCAAAGTAAGAAAAAGATCTATGCCGATAATTGAAGGAAATATTTGTAATTTCAAGTAAGAGATCATGTTTTCATGAATGTATATCCATGGAAGGGGGTTATACGATTCCGTTGAAAATAAAATTAAGTCCCAGGTACAAGAGACCTTTCAAAATTATTGAATGAATTGGGGTTGTAGATTACCATTTGGAAATGCCTCTAAGTATCTCCAAAGTTCATGATGTGTTCCACATATCCTTTTTGAGAAAATACATATTTGACCCAAGGAGTGTACTCACCTATGATGAAATAGAACTGGAACCTGATCTGCCTTATTGCAATTAACCTATCATAATTCTTGATACCAGTGAACTGGTGTTGAGAAACCAGATGACTCATCTGGTGAATGTTCTATGGAGAAATCATAAGATGGAAGAAGAAACATGAGAAACCGAGGAACATATGATGAAGAACCACCCAAATATTTTTTTGTTGTATTATTCTAGAAATTTCAAGGATCAAATTATTTTAAGGAGGGAAGAATGTAACACCCCAAACATCCAAGGTACACTTCCCTTTGATAAAAAAAATCTTGCGTTGTACACAATATTGAGATTCTAACACACCACAACCAATCAAACTAACTGTTATGAATAGTAATATAGACATTTTGAAATTCTATAAATTTTATTTTTAAAAATGGACTTAATTTTGGGATTTGGAATATCAAAATTAGATTAGGATTAATTTGTGGTACTTTTATGAAAACATTCAATTTTGGATAAATACTGAAAAATACTAAATCTAAATTAAAAACAACTTTTTTAATCCAAATACTTTATAGTGTAAAATTATACATTTGAGTGTTTTTAAAGTATAATTAGATTATATTTTTATCATTTAATATAATTTATGTCATTGGATGTAATTTCACCTCTATACTCGAGATAAACAAGTGTCAATATTTTGATAGTTATTATTTCCTAAAAACATGCTTTTTATTTTGAAAACAGGAATTAAATTTAAATTAATTTCTACCACATATGTGTTTTGAAATTGGAAAAATGGATTCCATATTTTGAATTAGGAGGTCCAAATTTTTTAAAAAGGTACTTTTAATTTTATACTTTTTGAATATTTATTTCAGTAAATATTTTAATTACCATGGGAAAAAGGTAAATATGGTAAATAAGGGTAGAAAAATATTATTATAATAATATTAAATTACCCTAAAATGTGTCCTATTCCTATTTTTTTGATACATATCCGACCATGGGAATCCTTGGGTCGATTTATGGATCACATGGAGCCACTTGATAGTGATAATGACAATTTATATTAAATAATTTAATGTAATGACCAAAATGAAATAAACATATATCATTTAGTAAAATAATTTTTACAAGGGGTTATATAAGTTATCATTTCCACTGTAGATATTAATTTAAAATCTAAAAATATTTCCTACATCATGTTATTTTTTAATAATTTATAGACATCAAATAGATAAAATTATTTGTGAAACAATAATGATGCAGTGTTTACCTCATTAATGACTGATTTAAATAAATGAGAGTATAAAAATTAAAACAACATCCAAAACATGTCCAATCCTTATTGGATGATTTTTTTCGAACATGTGTCATATTAACTTCGACTTTAATGAATTTTGGACCTTTATAAACCGAAACTCATTATATAATAAAATAATATTTTCAAACATTCCTAATGAACCCCTTCTCCTCCTTATAAAAATCCCTCAACTCTAACCAATTTCTCAAACATCTCAAGCCCATTGGCTCTTCCAAACTCTGCCAAATTATTCTCTCTAAATCCCCATATTCCTCTTAGAATCCATACATTAGGCATAATTCTTTTCAAGTAAGCCTTTTGCTTCAAACCAAAGGGAGTTACCTGATTTAAAGGTAACATCTCTTCTTAAGTTATTACTTTTATTTTATTTCTCCAACCCTCTAAAATCTCTTAATTAATTTCTTTAATAACAAAAAAAGTATCCTCAATATACTAGGTTGTTTTTATGAGATTTATTTTAAATAAACTTACACACACCTCCATATAATGAGTATTTAACAAAATGTTTCTGTTGACGACAAAATACTGCCTCACAAAACGGTGAGTGTTCAATCTTCTACTTCCACTTCTTATGGTGGCCATTATGATGTAAATATAATTATATATGATATTTTTTATCTATAATCTTTTTTAATTATATTTTATAGAATACCTTTATTCTTTACATCTTTTATGTATTCGATAATTTTATTTGAGGAAGTGTGCACTACCACCCCCTCAAGGTGATATAAATCGTTTATACAATACATGGAACGTATAAAAAATAGTGTTAATGAAATGATGTAATGTATATAAAATATTATTTAATACTAAAATAATTATATACCTATGTATACTTTTGTCATCATTCCTTTTAAAATAAAAAATGAAATGGAATTAGTGTTCGTGCGTACGTACGGATTACCATCTCCATGAACGCGATTAGATTCATTCCCCATCATAACCATTCAACCATAATTTTCATTTGATTATTAAAAAGAATATTTAAGAAAATAATATAATTCAGCATATGAATCAAATACATCCTATCCATAACAAACATGAGTTACGTAACAAAAAATATGATGGAAAATGAAGAAGTTGTAACCTGAAACAATGATACTACTAAAATATTATTAACAAGGAAATATTATAAGATCATATATGATATGATATATATGTATGTGGTTCTTGTATATTTTAATAACAATTATTTAACTATTATACAACAGGTTAACGTACCCTTGACCAAGGAAAAGTACAAGGTAAGGGTTAATTTCACAATCTCTTTATTATCCGAGTTGTTTTTACATAAGTATCTACTGGGACCTCTTTATCATCAACATTTGTGTTTCTAAGAAATTTATTTCAAAACATTCTTTATATTTACTATATTAAGGGTTAATTTCATTTATAACATTTTTTTACTTTTTATAAAAAAATTTGAAAGAAATATTTTTGTCCTTATACAATCAAGGTAATTTATGACCTTTTCGACAAATTATGGTATGATTATTTTTTAACTTATATGGTGGGTGTTGTTACTATCCTTCATTATAACACCTTTGAAACTTCCCTGATAAGATTATAAGAATATTTTCTGAATAAATGTTTTCTTTTATAATTATATGCCTTTAAAATGATTTCAAAATTGAAAGAGGTACTAATCTCAAATAGTTTTGATTTTATATATGTCAACATCATTTAATGGATTTTATACTTGTTTGAAGTGGATTTATTATGATAAAAATCATCCATATTGTATTGAAGGTTTTGTGATATGTTTGAATGTGCATGTGTTATTTTTATACCATTTATGGTTTATGGTTAATGATTTTACATTTCATATACTATTTTTAATACGAATGTTTATGTAATGTTTGAACCTTTTCATATAAGGACTGCATTGGACATAGTTAGTTATGGGTGGAGCACTCTATAGCTCCTCAAAGCATCAGTTGGTCTCATGAGACAAACTAGTGTCTTGGCAGAAGGCCTTGACAAAATCATGTTTTTAGTCTTGGAACGAGGCCTTGACTATATGGTTATGATGTCTGGAATTATGCATTCCATAATTATGAAGTTAGATATTGATATTACATTTGATTATTCGACTAGTTGAATATGCATGATAATAAGTAAATTCAATTATTTGATTTATATTTGACATATTCTGATGTAGTTTATGTTTAAAAGGATTTTGATTTAGTTTAATAAATTGCCCGAAATTTTTATTCTTATTTATGAAGTTTCTGAAATATTGTTATCCTCACTAAACATCTAAGATCATTTATTTCTGTGTTTTATTTTTCCTAAGAAATAAAGAAGTATTTTGTGGTTAACCTATACGGATAGGCTATGGTATATAAGTGTGTTCATAGGGGACAAAAATGTTGTTGTTTTTTATCTCGTGATGTAATGTAAAACTTATGTATGTATCTAGTACTTCAAATGCTACTAAACTAACCGGTTGTTCGGGACATGATGCATGGTATCATGCCAATGTTATGTAATAATGCACTGACTCTGGGTAACTATTGTCGGGGCGTTACATAGTATTTTTTTTAGGAATGTTAGTTTTGAATAACGTGATATTATTAATTTTTAAGATAGGTCTTTTTATTGAAATTGTGTATATGTGATTGAGAATGTATTTAAAATCCATTTAATTGTTATCTATATACAGATGATTATTGGAAAGTTTGTTTATTCATTTTTTCATATGATTAAAACATTATAATTAACCATGTAATTGGTGGGACCAACATAATATAACCCATCAAGGCATCGATATGTACATTGAATTTTTTTTGGATTTTCGTGTAATCCTCTCCCCATATCAGTATAATGTATTATCAAATGGCCTTATAAGGTTTTGTTATATTTTAATTTATAAATTCTATCATTAGGTGACTGGAAATTTTTATTATACATATTCTCATTTGTATTCATGGATATAAAATGGTCTAAAATTTAGTTGATTATGTAATTATTATAAATATTTATTCATACAATAATATTTATTCTATTCTAATTATTTGGAAACATTATTTATATATTTAAATTACTGAGTGTATTATCTCACCCCATACATTATCTTTCATTAACAAGTTTATGAATGAAATTATTACAAATATTATGTCCTGATGTATAGAATGTGTGGAATAAGTTTTTGGGATATTTTGAAAATTTTCTATAGTCTACTTAGTTTCTCTTGTAATGGTTATCATTATTAGTTAATGATGATTCAGAACTATCAAATTCTCAAAAAAAGAAAATATATTTTTGATATATGTGGTCAAATAATTATTATTTAATCCGTAATTATGCTCAGATTCATTGAGGATATTACACTTGGTTCCACAGAGAGTACGTTTATGATGTTTTTATGGAATTAGACTCATGAGTTCTTGTCTGGGGCACCACAATTTGTATCTTAATAGTGATTAGATAATATTGGGTATTAAAATGTTTATTGAGGACAATTTATGGGTTGGTATGTTATGATTTATGAAAATATAAATTTTACTAATAACCCTTTTTCTTTTTCGATGTAATATTTTGTATTTTATGGATTTGTAGAAGATGACTCTATAGAAAACCATATGGACAAGTCTTGGAGATAATTCTTTGCATAAGATAACATCCAGATGTTTTGGTAAAGAAAATATTTTCGAGTTATCCTAAATATTACATTTCTATCAAGATACTACATGTAGATGTTGGCTCTGGAATTGATAGACCTAGGTATAGTATCAATGAAAAGGGAATATTGTACATTTACCCAATAACCCTTTGGTTCATGATAAACCAGCCTAACTAATCACCTGGTTTGACACTCTAATGGGATATTATTTTTTTAATCAAATTTTATCATCCTCACGAGTGGAAAAGGAGGTTCCTATATCATCCATAATTGTTCTCATAGTATCCATATCATTTGAAATTTTATATTCCCAATTTCCACATCCGGAATTTAAAGATTATAAATAGGATTAATTTGGAAAGCAGGTAGCTCAAAGAGGTGTCTAGAATTAGTTTTGAGGAGTCATATGATGGGAGGTACTGAGACCTCAAAATCCCCCTGAAATCCTCATGGTGTCTCCCTCTAAATGACTTTATATATACCCTAGGAACAACATCTGAATGAACTGGTGTATCAGGGGTCTCAACACTAGGAATAGAAGACTTTGTAGGTTCAGATAATGTAGCTTGTGCATTTGAAGTAAAAGCATTAAACTCTCAATCATGGTCAATATTCTCAACAAGTGATACCTTAGGACCTATCCCAACTCCAACTAATAAAGAAGGTCTGACATCCTTTGGTGTGATTTTTTGTACATCTCCACAACAATCACCATTATCATCTGAATTGACATAAGAAATAAAAAGAAATTTGGAACATAGCTAAGGCTCCCCTGTAGAAAATATATCACCCTATTTCAAAGAATAACCATCCCAAGAATCTTTATTCTCTCAAACATCTTCCTAAACATACTTGCAATTTGAATAGTGTAAACCAAGATGGATTAAACTTGGGAACTTTTCTCACACATCGTGAAAATCTACTTCCATTATAACACGAGATAAAAAAGCAGCAAAAACAGTTTTAGAACCATTACTAATAGTTATTGAGGATTTATCCCCATTATAATCTACTTTTGTCTCTCATCTAGTATATAAAACATCAACAACATGGTGATCATGAATAGATATATTTAATGACTCATATCTGATTGAACCATGTCTCACCAAAGATCTAAATTAAGGTGCATGTAAAGGCTTGGAAATTTAAAGGAAATTTTTTCTTAATTTCTTTAGAATTTTACGAGTTTGCAGTTTTTGACGGTGCCTGATTCTGAGGCTCGTTGTGCCTGGAAACAATTTCTGATGTTTTGTTCGGGCACGTTCAGTAAACGTACGTGCTGGTTTTTCTATCTTTTGAACTTGTGCTAGGAATTGAAATCTGAGGGCACCGATGAAATCGCAGCGCCAATATTCACTTAATGAGACCTTTACCATAGTTGTGTTTAGTCGAGATTAGAAGTTATAATTTGTGGATTTGTAACATGTTAAATAAAATTGTTCTTTTACATTAAGTGTACACATATTTATTTAATTTATAAAGTGGTGGTGGTTATTTCCAACAAGGGAAAGTTAGAGGTGGGGCCCACACCCCACATAACCCCCCATGAGAGGATAATGTGTGGTGGGGACCACACGAGATCCTAACCCCCTCAAATCCTCCTCAAACTCCCATAAAACCCCATTATTAACTCATAAAACTCTCCACCTCCTCTCTTTGAAGTTTTTAAACATTTCACCTCCCTTCTCTCTAAATTATGCCAACTCATCTATTTAATACCTTCATTAATTAATTGGAACCTCTTATTTGAATTAATTTGAATTACAAAGCAATTATATTAAAATTGGGGATCCTTATTATAATAATGTCCTTGGAAATTATTTCGGTGGGGAAACCTCTGGAGAATTAGAAGAAAGGTGTTCCTCCCTCGGTGAATAACACCATTATTCAACGAAGAACATCTCTGGCGAAGAATGCAGAGAGCTTCCCCAATGACGCTTCCTCTTCATACGCACCCCGAAAACAATGGAATCGACTTCCGTATTACACGACCCCCAACCTCTAAGATGCTCGTCTTCGGAAGCTCATTAATGTGCACTGTTATTGAAATCGAGGTAGGGGTAATTTTTTGAATGATTTTAGTTTATTAAAATTATACTCCCTTCATTGATTAATGCAAGTGATCGGTTAAGGCCATTTGATATCGCCTAATTCGGAGGGCACAGACCGAAAAAACACGGCCCGACGACCGTCTGAAAATTATTGTTTAAATTCGTGGTGGAAACCAGAGATGGCAGCGATCAGATGCGGCGGCCGCGTGCCAGCTGCTTGGAGGAAAACTACGGCCCGCAACCGAGGGCCGTTCGAGCTGATGAACCGTCCAGATGTAACTGGCCTATTTAGTGAAACGCGGAACCCACATGTGTCATGTGGGGGAGATGTGGCCTGCATCCATGGGCCGCCTGCTAAATGAACCGGCCAGGCGGGGAAGTCTGTGGGGCCTCATGGCGCCGCGCTGCGGAGAACCGTGACCCACTTCTGCGGGCTGGTTCGTAGGGCGAACCATCCGGCCACCTGCCTACCAGGTTCAAGAAGGTTGTGGCACCTGTATGCGTCACATGGGTGAACAGGGGCCCGCCCGTGTGGTCCGATCACGCCGGAGAAGACCGTATGGCATAGGTCGGCCGGGCAGAAGTGGCGTCGCCGCCGTTTCAGAAAACCGAGGGCCACGCCCCCTGCACCGCCCAACCAGCTGGACGAGCTGTGGCCAGCCATGGGCTGGGCCACCCTTGCGTAGGCTAGGATGCCTAACGCCGGGTCAGGCCACGCCCCACCAGGCTAGGCCGGACTCGGACCCAGGTCGGGTCGACCCAGTTTGGGCCAACCCAGGGCAGGTTGGGCCGGGGCAGACCAGACCCAGAACCCCCTCTTCAGACCGTTTTTGGTTTTTTGCCCATAATATGAGAAACTGACCTTCTTTTGACACTCCATAAATTTCATTTTATTAAATGGATCGAGATAGTTTTTTCGGTGTATCACACTCATGGTTTTGGTGATGTTTGAGTGTGGACAGGTTGGTTCGATCCCATAACCAACCGGGCCCTTGGAGAGGAAATGCTTATAATATTAGGACTGGACATCTGATTGACGTTTCATCAACTACATTAGATTCTTTTTGGTGAGGCTATTCTTTTGGAATACTCTACTTGAGGTTCAGACGTTGTTAGAGTACAGTCAGGTTGGTTTGAGCCTAAAAACCAACCAGGCAACTGGAACGGAAATGCCAATAACTCTTAGACCGGGCGTCCGATTGACGCACCGTCTATTGCGTTGAGACCTCTATGACATGGCAGTTCATTGAGATACTTCCACATGAGATTTCGTGACACTTGGAAGTATCAACCAGTAGCTCGTGGAGCGGACCCTCCTGGTGACGAGCAAGAAAATTGGAGAGACCTAGTAGCTGGCTATGACTTGATGACTGCTGATCGATTGACTCAGAATGATTCGGATGGCCCCTTAGGGAGCGCTTGGTTGTAGCAGCATACCCACAGTGGAGGAGCGCTTGGATGTAGCGGCAGACCCGCGGTACTCAATACAAGAAGTACCTCTGTAGGCTATGAGGGGGAGTGCTTGGTTCTAGCAGCAGACCCATGGTGGAAAGCACTTGGTTGTAGCATCAGGACCACAGTACTCGACAGGTGGAGTACTTCAGCAGTCCTTAGTTAGTGGGAAGCGCTTGGTTGTAGTGGTAGGGCCACTTTACTCGACAGAGGAGGAGTTCTGCAGCAGCCGTGGTTTCGACATTGTGTATAAAAATCCTGGTTTTAGAAGAGTCAATGTCCTTTGTGTTTTCCTCATGATTGAGATGAGTTACTTGATAAGTTAGGTATATGTATGGGCATATACCTATGTAATGGTTATCCGTTGAAATCATACTTTTTGGTTTATCCTTGTTGTATTTTGTGAGATCCCGAGGGTCTTGGGGTCCCTATTGAGTATCGTTATACTCACACCTGCACGGGCTATGCCCGCACCTCGTTGTGTTAGATGAAGATGACAGACAACGCTGATAGAGGCAGGGTGTACAAGGATTGGATGGTACCCGAAGGTATAACTCATGATGAGACGGTGTCGGGAGGAGACAGACGAGCTAGGAGCACTAAGGAAGCTTTTTGTACCTACACTTCAGGTAGGATCCATGGTGGATGATCATGGAGCTGCTAGACATCGTCCAGCTTGTAAAGACCCGTAAATTTCAAGGACTTTTGTTTTCTTAATTTTCTTTGGAATTTTACAAGAACACAGTTTCTGACGGCACCTGATTCCAAGGCCCGGTGTGCCCGGAATCATTTTCCGAAGTTTGGCTCGGGTATGTTCAGTGAACGAATGAGCGGGTTTTTCTAACTTTTGAACCGGTGCTCGGAATCAAATTTCGAGGGCACCAATGGAATCGCAGCGCCGGTATTTTCTTAGAAACGCATCTTCTGGAGTTGTTTTTGCTCGGGTGTGGTTTTTAATTTTTGGGCTTTAAGTTAAGAAATAAAATAACGTGGTACGAAAAACATTATTTTATTTCACTTAAAACCGCTTAAAATTCACTTTAAGCTGCTTAAGCTGAGTTGAAGCGGATAGGGTGGAACCCAAAATATCCAACCCTCTTGGTAGGATATTTGTGAGGTGGGGCCCGCACGAGCCCCACCGTTTCTTTCCCTCTAAGTAACGCACCCGCGAAAACACCTTTTTAATAAAAGTCAGTGGGGGCATTTCTTAAACAATTAAACGCTCAATTTAATTGGGCGGTTTATTCATTGAAATTAATTCTATGAATTAATTTTGTTTGTTTCTTAACACGTTTTCAACTTTTTGGCATGTTAATAAAATAAGTCCAACACACCTTCTTATTGAATGTTGTGTTAAACCTTTGGAAAATCTCTAAAGATCTTCCTCCTTCTTCATGAAGAACACGAAGAACGCGAAGAACGCGAAGAACACCGGCCTTCGATGAAAGGCGATGAAGAACGCCGAACCCTCAGAGATCAATGATGCGGCGTCATGTTCCATGACGCCACTGATTCTTCTTCTGCGACGTTCCTTCTTCCGCGATAAATCTCCGAACATCTTCTTGAGGTAGGAGTTATAAAATCTTTTAAATTCAATTGTGGTTTTTATCCTCAACATGGATTTAATTGTTATAATTAAAACTGTGTGTTTCCTTTAAAACTCGGAGATCGTCGATGCGACTCCCTTCTGTGACGACGTGACGCCCTTCCACGATGCGACGATCACCTCCTACCGTGACGGTCAATTCCGCGACGAACTCGCATCCGACGGTGACGGTGAGGTAGATATTTTATTTGAAAATAATATTTTATTCCCGTAGTTGTTTCCTTCTAAAACAAAGAGCCTGGGATCAAAGTGCAATTTTAATTTATTAAAATTGTATCTTTTTATGTTTTCATGTGTTGATCATTATTTCATGATTGTTATCACCTAACGCGGAGGGTGCGTGATAAACAAACACGGCCCGACAATCCCTCCACAGTTCTTCATTGATGTGCGGAACGGCGGAAGACAACAAAATGGGCCGCAAAGATGATTTTTTGATTCTACAATGAAGAACGGGACCCAGGAGGAGCTACGGTGCAGACGGAAGTGGAATCGGACCATCGGAGCAACTCTCGTGGCCCGCGGAATCCACCGGCGGTGCGGGCCGCCGGCGCGGCGGCGCCCCGGCGCGCCGCCGGATGGAGCCACCGCGGCCAACCAGACCCACGACCCCGCAGTTCCGGCGACACTCGGGACGTAGAAAATCCATGTCCGCTGACCAAGCGCAGCCCCACGCGGGGCCGCGGCACCTCATCCCGCAGGGGCAGCACACCCCGCGGTCCCTTGCGCGGCCGCTCGGCCGAGCCGAGCCGGGTCGCGCCCAGGCCAGGCCGGGCCGCCCTGGCCGGGCCGGGTCGTGCCCATCCGGGTCGGACCGGACCCGAGTCAGGTTGACCCAGGTCGGGCCGACCTAGGGGGGTCGGGCCGGGGCGGTCCGGGCCTAGACCCCCCATTTCCGGACCTTTTTGTTCTTTTTCTCATAACATAGCTAAAGGCCTCCGAACGATACGTCATCAGTGGCGATGCGATCCTTGGATCGATATGGTCGTTTCGGTATACCACACTCAAGGTTTCAGAATCCATTAGGTTCGGCCGGGTTGGTTCGTACACGAAACCAACCGTGCCCTCGGAGCGGAAACGCTCATATCTTGAGCTTCGGACGTCCGATTGAAGTGCCGTCGACTTTGTTGAATTTCCTCTAAGTGAGACAGATCTTTTGGCAAACTATGCCTGAGGTTTGGATGCTGGTGGAGTACAGTCGGGTTGGTTTTTCCTTAAAATCCAACCGGGCCCCTGGGACGAAAAAGCCAATAACTCTCAGACCGGGCGTCCGATTGACGCGCCATCTGTGACGTTGAGTTCTTGTTGACGATAGAGAACTTTTGGATACATAAACTATGGACTATGTGTCAGTTGATGTATCAGCCTCTCGGCTCGTGGAGCGGACCCTCCGAAACGTGTTTTCTGTGTGTGGGAACCCTAGAGCTGGATGCGACTGCTACTGTGACGACGACGACTGTACAGAGATCCGCACTGGATTCGACGGCGACGACAACAGCACTCAGCGATCCTTTGTGGGTCGGTGCTACCGATCTTGTGTGGGTCCGATCCTGTGTCGGTCAGCGCTCAGCAGTCCTGTTTGGGCCATCGCCTACAGGTCCTGTGTGGGCCCGATCCTATGTGGGTCTTTGCGGGGGTTAGTTACCTATCGATCCTTTGTGGGTCAGATCCTTTGTGAGTCATTGCGGGGGTTAGTACCTATCGATCCTTTGTGGGTCTGATGACTTAGATGGATCAGCGATCATCTCTATCGTCATTCTAAGAAGTATACCCGTGTGAGTTGAATCCTGTTTACTCTCCTTTGTGGATTGTGATGTGCTATCATATGTGGATTACGTTTTTCTTTCCATTGTGGATTGTGTTTTGTTGTCCTATGTGGATTTACGTTTTGCTTTCCTGTATGTACTGGGTTGTGCTTGAGCTCGGATGTTGGAGCCGAGTGAGAATTAATGACTTAGATATATGTATGGTCATATACCTAAGCAGTGTCGGATGTTACTTCGTGATTGTATCTTTCCTTTGTGGTTATCCATTGTGGATTCTGGGACACTTTCGGGGGTCTCGGGGACCCTACTGAGTAGCTTATACTCACCCCTGCACGGGCTATGCCCGCACTACATTGTGTTGGTTGTAGACGACGAACAACGCTGATCACGGTGGAGGCTTGCTGAGCAGGACGATACCTGGAGGTGGACCACTGGGCGGGGTGTACACGGAGCGGACGACTGGACCGAGGAGCCGTGGAGGATATCTGTACTCACCCTGTAGGTGGGACTTCCAGAGGACAGCTCAACGCTGCGGCTTTTCCTTTCAGGTGATGTTTTTCTCCTTTCAGTTGTATTTTACAGTTGGGCTTGTATTTCCGGCCCCCTTTACTTTTCCGCACTTACTGTTGTACAAGTTTTTACTTAGTGTTTACTTTTTTTCCACTTGCTTACTCTATGGTTCTTATTTACATTACAAATAAAATGGCTTCCCTTTACTGGGATTTACGCCTTGGTGCTAGTCGCCAGCCCCTGGCCTATGGAAGGCAGGCTTGGCATAGTCACGGCACGGGCCCCGAGGACGGGTCGTGAAAAATTGGTATCAGAGGTGGTCGGTTCTACCGCAGACTCTGATATTTCTTCTATGTGAAGCAATAGTGTTTAGCGTATTGGGTGTGGTTATCAGTCCAGGGAGCCCATTTTTGGTGTGGCGGCCGATGTATCCGTACACCAGGACCCTGACTTCTGATTTCCGAATTAATGCACGAAAACATTGATTGCATGTATGTTTCAAGTTTTCTTTATGATTACTTGTATCAGCTCACAAGGTATACTGTTCTGACCGTGGCACACCAGTTTCTTTTCTGGTTGGCCCCACGACGGCAGCCAGCTAGGGTTCTGAGAGTTGTACGTGACGACAGCCCGTCGAGCGACGAGGCCTCGGTGTATAGCCCTTTGACAGCTGAGGCACCAGTGGTGCCCCTACCCGCCAAGCCACTGATGCTTCATGCCCTAGCCGCTGACGATGCACATCGCCTTAGTGCACTGCATGAGTTCCAGCGCCAGCGACTACCCATGTTCCGCAGGGAGACGGACCCCCAGGCAGCCGAGGACTGGCTGTAGGCAGTGGTATGAGTTTTCAGGCTAGTGAGGACACCAGCAGACCTCATGGTGATCCTCACAGCGAGCCTACTGCACGCGGCAGCGGGCCGATGGTGGAGCCTGATGCTCCAGGTGCATGATGAGGCATCTCTTCTGTGGAAAGACATTGAGGGCCTCTTCCGCTCAGAGTTCGTCCCGGCCACCCTCCTTGTGGTGCGCATCCAGGAGCTTCTTCAACTGCGGCAAGGCAGCATGACGGTCGCCCAGTACTCGGTGAGAGTTACCGATCTCTCGCGCTACTCGACAGACATGGTACGGGACCCATTCTTCCAGGCCCAGACCTTTGAGCAGGGATTGAGACACGAGATCAGGGCATCGCTGATCTCCTTCAGCATTCTGACTCAGGCATGAGTACTGGAGTGATCCCTTTTGATCGAGATATTTCTTGATAAGACTTCTCCTGCAGCGAGACCTGCCGCGGGGCGGCACGTAGCAGAGTCTTCTACAGCAGGCAGTCGACGGATGACTCAGGGGTCCAGGTAGACCAGACCCTCATGAAGACGACCTCAGGACACTGGCTCAGCAATGCAGGGCACACAGCATGGAGCCAGTCTTTCGAGAGGCAGGTAGTGCTATACATGCGGAGGGCAGGGCCACATGGCTCGTGACTGCCCAACCCACCGTTCCGAGGAGCAGCAGACGGTTGAGGGGCCACCCAGGCAGAGGCAGAGGGTCAACTGTGGAGGTCCTCAGGGAGGAGGCGGACGAGGTAGAGGTGCTGGCCGAGCAGCAGTTGGTGGGAGACACTTTGAGGTTCTACCACCACCACCACCAGGAGGTCCACCCTCGCTACAGGGAGCTAGAGGGCAGAGACATGCACATATCCAGACAGCGGAGGCCTACGACCGCGGCGCGCCCGAGATGATTTGAGGTACGATCTGTGTCTATTCCACCCTTGCTGCTGTTCTTATAGACACATGAGTGAGTCACTTTTTCATAGTCGCTTCCCTTGTTCGGAGCTCGGAGATTCCGACAGAGCCGTTGGATCGATCCTTATGGCTAGAGACTCCTACGGGAGAAAACTCGATGATTACGCACTGGTGCCGGCAGTGTGAGCTTACTATAGGAGGAGAGGGCTTCGGCTGGGATATTTTTGTAGCAGCATCGAGGCATTACGACGTCATCTTGGGCATGGATTGGTTATCTACAGTCCATGCTCAGATTGACTGTATTAGGTGCAAGGTGTGATGTGTACGCACCGAAGGGAGCAGGTTCACCTTCACCGGTGAGAAGGGAGCCTTCGCAGAACATGATGGACTTCCGCAGAGGAGAGGACAGCCCATCACTCATCAGTTGGCTAGCCTCATCCTAAGAGAAGTTGACGTGCAGAGTCCTAGTTTTCCTGTAGTGGTGGATCAGTACGCGGACGTCTTTCCCGACAACGTTCCAGGGCTACCTCCTCGCAGAGAGGTAGACTTTCATATCGACCTATACCCTGGGACAGCCCCAATATCGACTCCTGCATATCGGATGGCCCTCGCCGAGCTTTGAGAGCTACGGGTACAGTTGGAGGACTTGCAGGGCAAGGGATTCATCCGACCCAGTGTTTCACCCTGGGCTTCCCCGATATTGTTCGCCAAAAAGGAGAACGGGAGCTTGCGACTTTGTGTCGACTATCTTCGCCTGAACCAGGTGACAGTGAGGAACAAGTATCCGCTACCAAGGATTGATGACCTCTTCGATCAGCTTGAGGGAGGATGGTGGTTCTCGAAGATAGACCTCAGTTCAGGCTATCATCAGCTCAGTGTTCGGGATGAGGACGTGTAGAAGATGGTCTTAAGATGCCGGTATGGCCACTATGAGTTCTTGGTTATGCCATTCGGTGTAACCAATGCTCCAGCTATGTTCATGGGCCTCATGAATAGGATCTTTCAGCCATACCTTGATCGATTTGTCGTGGTCTTCATCGACGACATTTTGATGTACTCGAAGACTGAGGAGGAGCATGCCTACCACTTACGGGTTGTACTAGACACACTCTGAGAGAACTAGAATTATGGAAAGCTATCGAAGTGTCAGTTCTGGATACGTGAGGTCCACTTCTTGGGACACTTCATCTCTAAGGTGGGAGTAGTGGTGGATCCCGTAAAGATCGAGGCAGTGCTAGCTTGGGAGCCACCCAAGAGCGTGACAAAGGTGCGGAGTTTCTTGGGACAAGCTGGATAATAACGGAGATTTGTGCCAGACTTATCCAGAGTTGCGGCACCACTCTCAGCTTTGACGAATAAGGGGAAACCATTCGTGTGGTTAGACAGATGTCAGCAAAGCTTCCATGAGCTGAGAAAGAGATTGAACAGCGCCCCTATCTTGAGGTTGCCTAAGAAGGGAGTAGGGTACGTAGTCTACTGCGATGCATCAGGGACCAGACTCGGATGTGTCCTGATGCAGGTGCGGGAAGTGATCGCCTATGGATCACGTCAGTTGAGGCTACATGAGCAGAACTACGCTACCCATGTCTTGGATTTAGCAGTAGTAGTCTTCGCCCTGAAGACATGGTGACACTATCTGATGGGTGAGCGCTTTATAGTCTTTTCTGACCATCAAAGTCTCAGGTACATATTCTCGTAGAAGTACCTGAACCTGAGACAGAGGCGATGGCTCGTGTTCTTCCAGGACTATGACTTTGAGATAGTCTCTACTCCTGGGAAGGGGAACGTGGTAGCTGATGCTCTCAGTAGGAGGATGGACATTCAGATACTTGAGGAGGCGACAGGGCAGCAAGCCACTTTGCAGATATCCTTTGTAGATAGAGATGGAGTAGCCTTCCTTCAGTCTCTCATAGTCACTCCAAAACTATAGTGGGACAGAGAGGCACAGCGTGGGGATGCCGACTGTGAGACGCGGTGTGCACAGTTATCCTCAGGACAGGCACCTGATGGCTGTTCCTTTGGAGCAGAGCACGACATCCGTTTCAGAGGACGTACCTTAGTAATAGTCGCTTTACGAGAGGAGGTGCTGAGAGAGTTTCACACGTCTCCTTTGGAGGTACATCCTAGAGTGGCGAAGATGTACCAGGACCTTAGACGATATAACTGGTGGCCAGGCATGAAGAAGGTTGTGGCAGAGTTTGTTTCTCGATGCCTCACCTGCCAGCTGGTGAAGGCAGAGCACCAGGTACCAGCAGGCTTGGTACATCCCTTAGTGGTCCCAGAGTGGAAGTGGGATGGGTTATCTATGGACTTCGTGACTGGACTTCCACGCACTTCTAGAGGTCACGACTCCATTTGGGTGATTGTCGACCAACTCACCAAGTCGGCTCACTTCTTACCCATCACAGAGCAGGGCTCAGTGGAGAGCTTGGGGCGTCTCTACGTTCATGAGATTGTACGGCTTCATGGTGTGCCATCATCTATCGTCTCCGATCGAGATGATCGCTTTACTTCCTGGCTTTGGAAGGGGTTGTAGGAGGCATTCGGGACGTAGCTACGTTTGAGCACCGCCTTTCACCCTCAGATGGATGGTCAGACAGAGAAGACCATTCAGACTCTCGAGGACATGCTCTGCGCATGTGTCCTCGACATTGGTCACAGCTGGGAGGACCACCTACCCTTGGTGGAGTTCACGTACAACAACAGCTACCACTCCACCATTGGGATGGAACCCTGCGAGGCATTGTACGACAGACCATGCAGATATCCTTTGTGCTGGACAGACCCTGGGGAGTCAGCACTTGTGGGACCAGAGATGGTCCGAGCCACGACAGAGAAGGTCCAGGTCATCCAGGAGCGGATGTGGACAGCTCAGTGCCAGCAAAACTCTTATGCTGAAAGGAGGCGGAGGCCACTAGAGATCTAGGATTGCGTCCACGACTTCTTGCGTGTCTCACCTCGACGTGGATTACAGAGATTTGGCCGAGGCGGCAAGTTGTCTCCAAGCTTCATCGGACCTTTCCAGGTCCTCAGCAGGATCGTCGATGTGGCTTATTGCCTTGCTCTACCACCTCAGTTGCACCGGCTTCATGACGTCTTCCACGTATCTCAGCTGAGGAGATACGTGCACGACCCGACGCACATCATTGACCATGGGGAGCTAGACGTTGATGAATGGGGCGACTTTTGCGGAGGTCCCGGTGGAGATCGAGGATCGACAGGAGCGGGTCCTACGTGGACGGTCGATTCCTCTAGTGCACATCAGATGGCAGCATGGGAACCTCCAGGAGAGCACTTGGGAGCGGGAGGCACAGATTCATGCTCAGTACCCACTTTTGTTTCCCTAGTTTATGATGAATCTTTACAGGAACGTAAAGCCCTGAGGTGGGAGTGATGTAAAGACCCATATATTTAAAGGAAATTTTTTTTTCTTAATTTTCTTTTCAATTTTACAAAAACGCAGTTTTTGACGGAACCTGATTCCGAGGCCCGGTGTGCCCGGAATCATTTTCTGAAGTTTGGCTCGGGTACGTTCAGTAAACGAACGAGCGAGTTTTTCTAAATTTTGAACCGGTGCTCGGAATCGAATTCCCAGGGCATCGATGAAATCGTAGTGCCAGTATTTTCTTAGAAACGCCTCTTCTGGAGTTGTGTTTGCTCGGGTGTGGTTTTTAATTTTTGGGCTTTAAGTTAAGAAATAAAATAATGTGGAACGACAAACTTTATTTTATTTCACTTAAAGCTGCTTAAAAGCCACTTTGAGCTGCTTAAGCTGAGTTGAAGCGGATAGGGTGGAACCCAAAATATCCTACCCTCTTGGTTGGGTATTTGTGAGGTGGGGCCCGCATGAGCCCCACCATTTCTTTACCACTAAGTAACGCAACCGCGAAAACCCATTTTTAATAAAAGTTAACTAGTGCGTTTGTTAAACTATTAAACACTCCTTTTAATTGGGCGGTTTATTCGTTGAAATTAATTCTATGAATTAATTTTGTTCATTTCTTAACACGTTTTCAATTTGTTGGCATCTTAATAAAATAAGGCCAACACACCTTCTTCTTGAATGTTGTGTTAAACCTTTAGAGAATCTCTAATGATCTTCCTCCTTCTTCGCGAAGAACACGAAGAACGCCGGCCTTCGACGAAAGGCGACGAAGAACGCCTAACCCTCGGAGATCGACAACGCGGCGCCGCGTTCCGCGACGCAAACGATTCTTCTTCTGCGACGTTCCTTCTTCCGCGACAAATCTCCGAACATATGCTTGAGGTAGGACTTATAAAATATTTTAAATTCCTTTGTGGTTTTTATCCTCAACATGGATTTAATTGTTATAATTAAATCCATGTGTTTCCTTTAAACCTCGAAGATCGTCGACGTGATGCCCTTCCGCGACGACGCGACAACCTTCTGTGACGCGACGATCACCTCCTATTGTGACGGTCAATTCCGCGACGAACTCACATCCGACGGCGACGGCGAGGTAGGGATTTTATTTGAAAATAATATTTTATTCCTATAGTTGTTTCCTTCTAAAACAAAGAGCCCGGGATTAAAGTTCAATTTTAATTTATTAAAATTGTATATTGTTATGTTTTCATGTGTTGATCATTATTTCCCGATTGTTATCACCTAACGCGGAGGGTGAGGGCCAAACAAACACGACCTGACAATCCCTCCACTGTTCTTCATTGATGTGCGGAATGGCGGACGATGACAAAACGGGCTGTAGAGACGATTTGTTGATTCCGCAATGAAGAACGGGACCTGGGAGGAGCTACGGCATAGACGGAAGTGGAATCGGACCACCGGAGCAACTCTGGTGGCCCGCGGAATCCACCGGCGGTGCGGGTCACTGGCGCGGCGGCATCGGCGGCATCGGCGGCCGGAGGCGGCGGCGGTGGCTGACCAGACCCGCGACCACGCCGGTCCGACGACGCTCGGGACATGGCAAATCCGCGTCCGATGACCAAGCACGGCCCCACACGGGGCCGCGACACCTAATCCCACAGGGGAAACGCGCCCCACGGTCCCTTGCTCGGCCGCTCGGCCAAGCCGAGTCGGGCCGACCCGCCGGCCGGGTCGTGCCCAGGCCGGGCCGGGCTGCCCTGGCCAGGCTGGGTAGTGCCCAACCGGGTCGGACCGGACCTGAGTCGGGTTGACCCGGGTCAGGCCGAACAGGGGGGGTCGGGCCGGGTAGGTCTGGGCCCAGACCCCCCGTTTCCAGACCTTTTTGGTCTTTTGATCATAACCTGAGCTACGTGCCTCCGAACGACACACTGTTAGCGGTGATGCGATCCATCGATCGAGACGGTAATTTCGGTATATCACACTCATGGTTTTAGAATACTTTAGGTTCGGCCGGGTTGGTTCGTACACGAAACCAACCGGGCCCTCGGAGTGGAAACGCTAATATATTGAGCTTCGGACGTCCGATTGACGTTCCGTCGATTTTGTTTAATTTCCTCTAAGTGAGACGGATCTTTTGGAATACTCCGCCCGAGGTTTGGACGCAGGTGGAGTACGGTCGGGTTGGTTTTGCCTTAAAAACTAACTGTTCCCCTTGGACGAAAAAGCCAATAACTTTCAGACGGGGCGTCCGATTGACGCGCCATCTGCGACGTTGAGTTCCTGTTGATGATATGGAACTTTTGGATACATCCACTCTAGACTATGTGTCAGTTGATGTATCAGCCTCTCGGCTCGTGGAGCGGACCCTCCGAAACGAGTTTGTTGTGTGCGGGAACCCTAGAGCTGGTTGCGACTGCTACTGTGACGACGACGACTGTACAGAGATCCTTAGTGGATTCGACGATGACGACTATATCACTCAGCGATCCTTTGTTGGTCAGTGCTACCGATCTTGTGTGGGTCCGATCCTGTGTGGGTCAACGCTCAGCGGTCCTGTGTGGGCCAGCGCCTACAGGTCCTATGTGGGCCCGATCATGTGTGGGTCTTTGTGGGGGTTAGTTACCTATCGATCCTTTATGGGTCAGATCCTTTGTGGGTCATTGCGGGGGTTAGTACCTATCGATCCTTTGTGGGTCCGATGAAATAGATGGATCAGTGATCATCTCTATCGTAATTCGAAGAAGTATACCTGTGTGAGCTGAATCCTGTTTACTCTCCTTTGTGGATTTTGTTGTGCTATCCTATGTGGATTAGGTTTTGCTTTCCTTTGTGGATTGTGTTGTGCAATCCTTTTTGGATATACGTTTTTCTTTCCTGTGTGGACTGGGTTGTGCTTGATCTCAGATGTTGGAGCCGAGTGAGAATTATTGACTTATGTATATGTATGGGCATATACCTAAGCAGTGTCAGATGTTACTTCGTGATTGTATCTTTCCTTTTTGGTTTTCCTTTGTGGATTCTAGGAGACCTTTGGGGGTCTCGGGGTCCCTACTGAGTATCTTATACTCACCCCTGCACGGGCTATGCCCGCACTACGTTGTGTTGGTTGTAGACGACAGACAGCGCTGATCGCGGTGGAGGCTTGCGGAGCAGGACGGTACCTAGAGATGGACCACTGGGCGGGGTGTACTCGGAGCGGACGGTTGGAACGAGGAGTTGTGGAGGCTATCTGTACTCACCCTTTAGGTGGGACTTCCAGAGGACGGCTCGACGCTGTGGCTTTTCCTTTCAATTGCTGTTTTTCCCCTTTCAGTTGTACTTTGTAGTTGGGCTTGTATTTCTGCCCCCCTTTACTTTTCCAAACTTACTTTTGTACCAGTTTTTACTTAGTGTTTACCTTTTTACACTTTCTTACTCAGTGGTGCTTTTTTACTTTACAAAGGCAATGCCTTCCCTTTACCGGGATTTACGCCTTGGTGCTCGTCGCCGGCCCCTTGCCTTTGGAAGGCGGGCTTGGGGTAGTCACGGCACGGGCCCCGTGGACGGGTCGTGACCCAGCTGTTTGTATTTTAGTTGAACTCATTTTTCCTTTCCTTGTACTTTACTATTGTTCTTATATTTTTGGCACCTTTAATTTCAGCAGGCTTGTAGCACATTTTTTACTTAGTTTTTACTTTTGCTTGTTCGTTGTTTGTGTGTGTTTTTGTTTTATAAAGAAAATTCCTTCCCGGTTTTAGGGGATTATGCCTTTAGTGCTAGTCTCCAGCCCCTGGCCTATGTAAGGTGGGCTTGGGGTAGTCACGATACGGGCCCTGGGGGATGGTTCGTGACAAATTGGTATAAGTGGAGTCGATTATACTGTAGAACATAGGACTCTGATATTTATTTTCTGTGAAGCAATAGTGTTAAGGATACTAAGTGTGGTTTTCAGTTCAGGGAGTCCAGTGTTGGCGCGGGTGGCCGACGTATCCATACACCAGGACCCTGACTTCTAATTTCTGACTCAGTGCATGAAAAAACTAATTGCGAGTGTGTTTTTAAAAGTATTCTTAATGTTAGCTCAAACCAGGTTAGCTCACCAAGAATAGTCTTCTAACAGTGTTTAATCTGTTTCTTTCAGAATGCCTCCCCGAAGATGACCATCTAGATCCCTGAGAGTTGTACGTACTAAAAGCCTACCGAGCAACGATGCCTCAATATAGTTCCCTCTTCCAGTTGAGGAAACAACGGAGGCACCAGCGGTACCACATTCCGTTGGTCCACCGATGCCACCTGCACCATCAGCAGAGGGTTCATGCCGCTTGAACGCGCCACATGAGTTCCAACACCATAGGCCACCCAGGTTAAGGGGAGATACAGACCCGCATGAGGCTGAGGATTGGATGGAAGCTATGGTGAGTGTCTTCAGACTGGTTGGGACACCAGCCGACATCATGGTGATCCTTACTGCCGGCCTCCTTCAGGAAGTAGTAGGGAGATGGTGGAGCCTGATGCTCTAGATGCATGACGAGGATTCACTTATATGGGCAGACTTTGAGAGCTAGTTCCAGGCAGAGTTTGTAGCAGCCACCCTTCGAGCAGTGCGTATACAGGAGTTATGTCATCTACAGCAGGGTAGCATGATGGTGGTGCAGTACTCAGCAAGGTTCACCGACCTCTTGCGCTACTCCATTGATATGGTACGAGACCCATTCTTCAGGGACCGATCCTTTGAGCAGGGACTCAGGTGAGAGATCAGAGCTTCATTTATCCTCACAGCATCCCGACATAGACATGGGCGTTGGAGTGAGCCCTCCTAGTAGAAAATTTCTTTGATGGGCTGTCTCTAGCAGTGGGACTCACCACTAGTCACCATGTAGTATATTCTTCTATATCTAGCAGTAGACAGATGACGCAGAGGTCCATGAAGACCAAACCCACATGTGGTTGACCACATGACTCAGGATCATGTGTGTGAGGCACCCGGGGAGGAGACAGACTTACTAGGAGTGGACAGTGTTACCCATGCGGTGGGCTTGGTCACATGGCACGTAACTATCTGACCCTCCATACAGATGATCAGTAGATAGATGAAGGACCTCCCAGGCAGAGCCATAGGTTCGATCAAGGTAGACCGCAAGGAGAAGGAGACTGAGGCATAGATGTTGGTCGTGCAACTGGTGGTTGACGACGATTCATGGTGTTTCCACAACCACCACCAAGAGGTCCACCATGACCCTAGGGAGTAGGTGGACATGGGAGAGAACACCTTTAAGAAGATAAAGAATATGACCATATAGATCCCAAAGTAGGTGGACAGGAGTGGAACTAGATCCAGGCTTAGAGGCCTTTGTTCATGATGCTTCTAGCTTCCTTGATGTTGTTTTTTGAGGTTGTTATGTGTCTTTGTACATGAGCTGCAGTAATAAAAGACACTTTTCTTTGTGATGTTTTCATTCCTTCTTTTGTTGTGATTAATACTAAGAGGTTCCGATTAAACTGTTGACATGGCCCTAATTTTGGATATTTCTACATGAGGAGAGCTAGTAACCACACATTGATGCCCACAGAGTGGCTCAACCCTTGGAGATGAGAGTAACAGTTGGATCTCTTGGTGGTAGCATCGAGGCCTTACGACGTCGTCCATGGCATGAATTTGTACCATTCATGTCAGGATTTACTGTATTAGGAAAATTACATGGTTCATTCAGGGGATGAGACCAGAATTCCCTTTTCAGAAAAGTAGAAATCATAGTAGCTCTTGTATAACGTGGGAAATGAAGGGTGAAGTCTAGTTCTTACAATTGGCTAGTCTCACCCATAGTTCGCTGAGTGAATGGTTTACAGTTTACTCTAATCTCAATAGTCTCAGGTGTGTCTTCTTTCAGAAGGATCTGAACCTAAGACAACAACGATGGCTTCAGTTCCTCCGGGACTAAGACTTCAAGATAGTCTATACTCCTGGGATGGGGAACATTGGTTCAGATGCACTCGGTAGGAGGACTGGTTTTGAGCTGCTAGGAGAGGAGATAGAGTAGTTGGATTCCCTACATATATCCTTTAAGGATAGAGATGGTGTAGCCTATCTATAGTCCCGTATAGTCACACCTCCCCTTCTTCAGTAGAGTAGGAGAGGTAGATTATCTCCTTACCCTTCCACCTCAGTTGCACTGGTTGCACGACATCTTCCACGTATCTTAGCTGAGGAGATGCGTGCACGACCCATCCCACATCATCGATCATGGGGAGCTAGACATCAATTATGGGGAAAATATCATGGAGGTTACAATGGAGATTGAGGATCGACAGGAGCGGTCCTACGTGGATGGTTGATTCCTCTGGTGCCCATTCGCTGGCAGCACAGGAACCTCCAAGAGATCACGTGGGAGCGGAAGGATAAGATGCGTGCTCTGTACCGTCTTTTGTTTCCCAAGTGTGGATTGTAGCCTTATGAGGAAGTAAAGTCCTGATGAGAGGGTAATGTAATGACCAGGAAATTTCAAGTAATTTTTTTTTCTTAATTTCATTGGTATTTTACAAGTTCACAGTTTCTGATGGCGCCTGATTCTGAGGTCCGGTGTGGCCGGATTCAATTTCTGAAGTTTTGTTTGGATATGTTCAGGAAACGTACGTGCAGGTTTTTCTATATTTGGAACCAGTTCTCGAAATTGAAATCCAAGGGCACCAATGAACTTGTAGCACCGATATTCGCTTAAGGAGGCCTTTACCACAGCTCCGTTTGGTCGAGAGTAGATGTTATAATTTGCGGATTCATAACAAGTTAAATAAAATTTTTGTTTACATTAAGTAGACACAATTTTATATAATTTATAAAGTGGTGGTGGTTATTTCCTACAAGGGGAAGTTAACGGAGGGGCCCACACCCCACATAACCTCCCATGAGAGGATAATGTGTGGTGGGGCCCACACAAAATCCTAACCCCCACAAATCCTCCTTAAACTCCCATGAAACCCCCCTTATTAAGTCTTAAAACTCTCCACCTTCTATCTTTGAATTTTTTAAACATTCCACCTCCATTCTCTCTTAATTATGCCAACCCATCTAATTAATATCTTTATTAATTAATTGGAACCTCTTATATGAATTCATTAGAATTGCATGGAAATTCTATTAAAATTAGGGTGCCTTATTATAATACTGTCCTTGGCAAATAATTCGGTGGGGAATCCTCTGGAGAAATAGAATAAAGGTGTTCCTCTCTCGAAAAAGAACACTATTCATCAATGAAAAATATCTCCGACGAAGAACGTGAAGAACTTCTCCAATGACGCTTCCTCTTTGGACGCACCCCGACGTCAACAGAATCGATGTCCGTATTCTGCGATGCCCAACCTCTGCGACGCCTGTCTTCTGCGGCTCATTGACGTGCACCGTTATTAAAATCGAGGTAGTGTGATTTTTTGTATGATTTTAGTATATTAAAATTGTACTCCCTTCATTGATGAATGAAAGTCATCGTTTAAGGACATTTCATATCACCTAACGTGGAGGGGATGGGCCGGAAATACATGGCCCAATGACCCTATTAAAATTCTTGTTTGAATTTTCGGTGGTGACCAGAGACAGCGGCGGTCGAAGTCGGCAGCCACACGCTGGCCGCTTGGAGGAAAACCACGGCCCGCAACCGCACGCCGCTTGGGCTGAAGAACTGGCCGGCTATAGTCGGTCGGATTGGTGAACCGCAGAACCCACAGGTACCGCGCAGGGGAGGTGCGGCCCACATCCGTGGGCCGCCTGCTGGACTAACTGGCTGGCCATAGCCGGTCGGGCTGGGATTCCGTGGTGCCTCATGGCGTCGAGCTGCATAGAACCGATGCCTGCTTCTGTGGGCTTCTTCCGCGGGCAAACCGGTCGGGAGCCTACCATCTGGGTTGAAAATGGCCATGAGAACCGTTGGTGCCGCGTGGGAGAACAGTGGCCCGCCTATGCGGGCCGCTCGCATGGGAGAAGCTCGGCCGGCTTCGGCCAGCCGGGTAGGAGGGGGTTGCCGCTTGGCGCAACCATTTCAGAAAACTGGTTGCCACGCCCCCCTCTCCGCTCGGCCAACCGGCCGAGCCGCGGCCAGCCACGGGCCAAGCCTCCCATGCCCGTTCCAGGAAGCTTTCCACCAGGCTGGGCCGGGCCAAACATGAACCCGGGTCGGGTTGACCTAGTTCAGGCCAACCCAGGGCGGGTTGGGTCGGGTCGGACCGGACCCAGACCCCCCTCTTCGGACCATTTTCGGTTTTTCACCCATAACATGTGCTACAGAACTCAGATAGATGCACCGTCAGTTGCGTTGGATTCCATGGATCAAGGTAGTGATTTATTTATATCACACTTATGGTTTTTGTGAAGTTATAGTATGGCTAGGTTGGTTTGATCAAGTAACCAACCGGGCCCTCGGAGTGGAAACACTTATAACATAAGGACCAGACATTTGATTGATGTACCTTCAACTACATTGGATTAATTTTGATGAGACGGTCCTATTGGAATACTCTACTTGAGATTTGGAAATATTTAGAGTACTGTTGGGTTGGTTTGAGCTAAAAACTAACCGGGCCTCTGGAACAGAAATGCCAATAACTCTCAGATCGGGCATCCAATTGACGCGCTGTCTGTTGCATTGATACCTCTATGACGTGTCAGTTCTTTGAGGTAATTCAACGTGAGATTTTGTGACACTTAGAAGTATCGACCGGTAGCTCATGGAGTGGAACCCCCAGTGACGAGCGCGCATATTGCATAGACCTCGTAGCTGGATGAGACTTGACGACTGCTGATCGATTGACTCGAAGTGATTCAGATAGCCCAGTGGGGAGCGCTTGGTTGTAGTAGCAGACCCATGTCGGAGGAGTGCTTGGTGGTAGCGGCAGAACCGTCATACTAGACAGAAGGAGTACCTTTGTAGGCTACGAGGGGGAGCGCTTGGTTTAGCGGCAGACCCATGGTGGGAAGCGCTTTGTTGTAGCAGCAGGCCCACAATACTCGACAGATGGAGTACTTTAGCTGTCCAAAGTTTGTGGGATGCTCTCGGTTGTAGCGGAAAGCCCACTGTACTAGAAAGATGAGGAGGTCTCTAGCAGCCATGGTTTCGACATAGTGAATAAAAATCCTGGTTTGAGATGAGCCAATGACCTTTGTGTTTTCCTCATGATTGATATGGGTTACTTGATAACTTTGGTATATGTATGGGATATACCTATGTAATGGTTATCCGTTGAAATCATACTTTTTGGATTATCCTTGTTGGATTTTGTGTGATCTTGAGGGTCTCGGGGTCCATACTAAGTGTCGTTATATTCACCCGTGCACGGGCTATGCCCGCACCGCGTTGTGTTGGATGCAGATGATGGACAGCATTGACCGAGGAAGAGTGTACGAGGACTAGACGGTACCCAAAGGTGGAACTCACGACGAGACGATATTTGGAGGAGACAGATGGGATCGGAGCATTGAGACGGCTTTCTATACCTACCCTTCAGGTTGGATCCTTGGTGGATGATCCAAGAGCTGTTAGACACCATCAAGTTGTTTTTCTTTTAGTTGTACCAGTTTTCCCTTTCCTTGTACTTTACTGTTGGGCTCGTATTTTCAACCCCTTTACTTTCAGCATGCTTGTACACAGTTTTTACTTAGTCTTTTCTTCCGTTGGTTCTCTGGTTCTGTGTGTTTTTGATTTATAAAGGAAATGCCTTCTCAGTATTATGGGATTACGCCTTTGGTGAATGTCTCCAGACCCTGGCCTATGGAGGGCGGGCTTGGGGTAGTCACGATACGGGCCCCGGGGGACGGGTCGTGATAGTTCATTAGAAGGAGGACTTGATTGATTCCTCTCAACCACATCACCATAATCATGATTAGGTCTTCCACCATTGTTGTCGTCATCACCATCTCTATTATTTCCATTTCCATCATCACCATTATTATCAAAATCAAAACCCTCCAAGACATTTACTACTAAGATGACTTAGAAGAAATCATATTCTTCTCCTCTCTGAAGACCTTGGAATGTTCATCACCAATATCTCTTTCACATAATAGACTATCCAGGTCGAGAAACTAGAGTACTAGAAGAACTATATTACATGGATGGGCTCTTATGAATGTATTGGTATCAACCTTCTTCAACTAAGGTTTCCACTTCATATTTATTAACATCCACATCACCTTATTTCTCATCATTAGAATAGATTAGTATCACATTTGGATCCAAGCGTGGATCCACTAGGTTCTTGGGTGCATTAGGATAACTGCAAGATTAAAATCCTCAAAATTCATTTCATTATATCGTACCCACATTTTTATCCAAGGGATCAAACTCACTATCATCTTTTAGCATATAAACATTGTTATGTGAGAAGAACCAGATTTTAATTTTGTAGAATCCACCTTATCAATAAAAAAAATTGTTTCCAACGTGAAAATATTTGTCTTTGTGTAAATGAGATAATTTTATATGGAGGTTGAATAAAACATTTGCATCATATATACCAATACTTAACTATACAAGTTAATTCAATCCTCTCGTTTCATCATGAATATAAGTCACACATCTTGATATCTCATATCTTTATAGTCCCCATTTCTAGGACATAACAAATGATGAATAAACATAAAAGGATGTTTGAGTCCCTCATTTGGCTTGATAGTAGAAGGACTTCATGTATCACCCATAGATTTTATGAGAAGTTTTTTTATATCTTATGTTATACACAACAGCAATGGAATCTTTCACAACACACAACACGGGCTTGGCTTCCATTACACGCAATCGCGACCTTCCTCGATAGCGTGTGTAGTGCGTAATACCGGGTTTCACTAAACAACGATATATTATTATGAACTAGCCGTTATGAATAGTATTAACTACATTTTGAATTTTATTATTCATCTTACACATTTTCTAGAACATGGTAAGAGAACAAAATAAAATTTTCGGATAAAATAAGTATTTTTCAAAAAATGCAGTTTTGTCGCCTTTTGATGGAGAACCCACATTAAATATTTTTTTTGACATGTTTATTAGTTCAGTTTGAAAAAATAAAATTCTTCTTTTGAATCAGGGAAAAAAATTTACTTTTGATAAATTTTTGATATTTTTCTCAAAACTTTCATATTTTCATGAATAGTAAAAATACGCTAATTTTTAATTAAAAATAACTTTTTTCATTGAGATAATTTATATGGTTAAATTATAATATTGTATGGTTCTAAAGTATAAATAGAATATATTTTTACCATTTAATATAATTTATGTCATTAGAATTAATTTCACATTGAATTCATAGAAAAACATATTTCAATCTTTGGCAATGTTTTAACTTCTAAAACCCGTTTTATTAACAACAAGATTTATTTTAAATTAATTACTGCAACTTATATGTATTGAATTTGGAAAAATGGATTCCATATTCGGAATCAGTGGGTCCCAATTATGTTAATAGGCTACTTTTTATTTTTGGGTATTATGAATAGTAACTATGGTAAATTTTATTTACCATAGTTAAAGGTAAATCAGGTAATTAAGGGTAAATATAAGATTATAAAATTACACTAACACCTACCAAAATCCTATTGGATGACTAAAAATAGAGCCATATCACATAAGGGTCAGATTAGATTCATTTAATGGACTTTTTTCCATGAAAATAATTTAATTATTTTTAAAACCGAAGAATGTGAAAACATGTCACTTTCTTAAATATTATAAGTATAATAATTTTAATATAGTGGTAAACATTATGAAACATCTAAAATGAATAGTCTCCAGAAATATAATACAATTATCTACATCATAGGAATTTATTTAGAATTTTTAATGATTAAATGGTTATCATAAATTATGACACAATAGTGTTGTTGAAATTATTTTATTAATTAAAATATCAAATAAATGGTTTTAAAAATATTAAAATAAATATTATATGAACTATTTAATGTGCTCCACTAATTATCTAGAAAAATATGACATTTTATGATTCTATTAAAGATTTTATTTCAAACATATCTTCTGTATATATTTTATTTAAATTCAAATAAAAGAATAGTCTCAAAATTTACAATATTGTTATTTTGTAAAAATAAAATATTATAAACTTGTTTAAAAATCACAAAAATATTTAAAAATTATAAAATAAAATTTATATGGTCTAAAATGTCATAAATTTTTAAATTATGGAAAATTCACAACACATATTTAATTATTTATAATATTTTAAAATTTAGAGTATTATTACCATAACAAAAATTAAATTAATAAATAAGGATAAATAAAGGTGATAATGTTTATAATAAATTCCTAACATGTCTAAATTTTATTTTTTGATGATATTACAACCCTATATAATCTAATATTTAGATATGAGTGATTTTGGAAGTTTTTAAGTGGGGATGTGATTTAATATAAACTAATATTTCTTATATTTCCAAAGGTTCCCCTCTCCTCCCTTATAAAAGGGAACCTCCTCCCTCTCCTCTTCACACCAATTTGAACCTTCAATCTTGGCCAATACCTACCAAATTCACTTCCCGACTTCCCTAGGAACATCCTAGAGGTCTTTGTCTTCTTCAAATACCAGTTGTAGTGCCCTAAGAGGAGGTCTCAAAGAGGCGCTTCAAAGAAGAGGTAATGTCCGTTACTGATTCTTTCAGCTTTATTTCTTCTTCCACTTATTATTCTTTAATCGTTTCATTGTGAATTAATATCATCAGTATCACTCTTATACTGATATGTTATTATATGTATCAAACAACCCTATTTCACTATCTATCCATCCTACGAAAAACAAAATCACCGCACGTGCGTACGTACAGAATACCGTCTCCACGCCATGGTGTAATCTATTTTCCATCACCACCTTACTTGGATGGGTATAATGGTGCAAATAAATAACTATATATGATTAACGTAAAGTGTTATTGATTATGAAATAGTATACATACACTCCAATATAATTCGACAATCATGGGAACAATATCATCGCTCATGCGTACGAATGGAATACCGTCTCCACGATATGATGCGATTCGTTCTACATGATCTTCATTGCATAATGATATATAAATGAATTGAATGAATAAATATGATATATAGTACACTAATACCATTCTGGAAAGGAGTTATCTATAACCTAAAGATAAGAATAAGAATTTATTCGACAAAACACGCATAAGAACAAAAAGTAATAAACACCCGAATAACAAGTAGTAATGAAAAATTACTAATAAGAAGCTATGAATATGACCATATATGATATCATAACAATAATTATGATTCTATAATAATTCAATAACATTATTTAAATCATTATACAGGAGTTTCAGATACTTACGATGAAAATCAGACCTAAGGTAAGGGAAAATCTCGCAATCTCATTTTTATCCGAGATTATTTATACATCAGAATTTAATGGAGAATATTTATCATCCACATCCATTTTTCCTCAATATGTAATATTTATATCCATATACAATTTTTTATATCCAATTTTACCCTTCGGTGAGTTTTTTGTGAAAGATATGAAAGGAATATTTTGTCAGTTTTTCGTACGAGGTACTTTTTGACTTTTCCAATAACAGTAAGAGAAGAATGTTTTTATAACTTATACGGCATGAACGTATTTTTAGAACATTATTTCCAAGAAGAATCCTTTACAATTTTTCAAGTTTATTTTTAATCAAATTTTTTTGATTAATATTGTATGACATGTTAAGAAAGGAAAAATGTTTTTGAAGTAGAAAGGATATTTTCCTCAAGAATGAAGTTCATGTGTTTTATCAAAATTATTTTCCATATAAGATAATATAGGGTTCTGTTTCTATCCCTATTATTAAATTGATTTGATTATGTTGTGATGGAATTATTTTTATGAATTCATTTGTCTTATATGAATTGTTTTATGATGTCATGATGTTTAAGAACCCCATTTTTATTACATGGGTTATGAAATGATGTATGATTTATGATTTTGTGGCACACATAAGAATGGTATCATTATGAGATGGGTGGGACCAATATCTACCTCCAATGCATTGGGTAAAGATTTAATATCTCATTATATAGACATGGCTGGAACGGAAGGTTAAACCAGTTCAGTGAAACAAGACTGAAATGAGGAGTGAACTCGATTCAGAAATGGAATTTGTCCACTAAGATAGTCTTGGAAATGAGTCTTGACTAATAATAAATGATTCTCTATGATTATGTGTGTATTCCAAAAAGTTTCATGTTTTAAGTTATGATTATTGGGATTACATTTCACTACCATGATTTATCCCGTGTTATGAAATTATGATCTCTTTTGCAGGGTAATATTTACAAAATGTTATGTTCCTATGAATTTGATGTGATTGATATTTCTTTTGTTTACCTTTACTGAGCATTTAAGCTCACCCTTTTGTATGTTTTCTTTCCCCAGGTCAGGAATAAGGGTATTAAGTAATATATTCAAAAAAGGGACTATAGATATGATGAAATAAATGAGAGACAGTGTAGATGCTTTATGAACCAGTTGTTTATGTTTCCCAATTTCTAAAGACACTATACCTATACGGTCCTTTAATGGTTTTGTTATATGTTGTAATACGAATGCTTCAATTTTGATGTATTAACCATGTATGTAAATTATGGGTCGCTATAGTTGGTATCAGAGTAAAGGTATAGTCAACATTTGGAAACTAGGATGTGAAAGCCTTAGTAAGAAACCTAAGGGTTTGTCTAAGCATAGAACACAATCTTAGTGCTTTAGAAATGGACATGAACAACCAATGATAAGACCTTAAGTGTGAAATTTTATTCTTGATTGTGTGGTTTTCCTATTATAATTATTGTTTCTCACAGTATTATTCTTGGTTTTAGTCAATGGCTGGAACCCGAAGAAACCGTGTTAATGCGGAATGCGACGGGCAATGCAATGATTGTCCCCCTGAGCAAACAAACATTATGGGAGCTGGAATGAAAAATCTTGTAGCCATGCTCACACAACTATCTCAAGCTATGAATCATGTAGGACTTCCAAATGAGAAAAGGAAGGAGAAACATTCTATAGATTCCTTCATGAGGTAGCTTCCACCTTCATTCAGTGGGTCTTCTGATCCATTAGTGGCCGAACAATGGATCAGTACCACTGAAAAGATATTTTCAGTTCTTCAATGTTCTGAACATGATAATGTCATCTTAGCATTGTATCTTTTGGAAGGTGATGTTGATCAATGGTGGAATATTATTAAGAATACGAGTAAAAGGGACGAAATCGAGTCCATGGAATGAGACGAGTTCAAGAACTTATTTTTCAATAAGTATTTCCCTCGTATTCTTCAAACAAAGATGGAGAAGGAGTTTCTTGAACTGATGCAAAATGATGATAAATCCATTGGTACCTACGAAGTAAATTTTTCAAGGCTTTCAAGGTACACTTCCGGAATTATTATCTAACCTGAGAGTAAGATCGATCGATTCTTTAGTTGCTTAAAACCAAGTCATCGAAGGGAGTTAGCCAAAAGGGACTTCAATAGCTACGAGGAAATTGTTCGATGCGATCTCAAGGTTGTGATGGAGATTGGTGTAACACATCAGTCACATGGGTTTGATAAGAAGAGGAAAATGGAATTCAAAGGAAAATCTAAAGACCACACTGAAAAGAAGATGAGTTTTCCCTTATTAGCATGGTTTCGAAAGAAACATGGAGGAAATTGTCCTAAGGGGACAGCAAAATGTTATAATGGTGAAAAATAAGGTCACCAGGAAATTAAATGTCAAAATAATGGGAAGAAGATGTATAACGATGAAAACAAAGGAAGGGATACACAGAATGAACCTACTACACTTCAATGATTCAAGTGCAAGGAGATGGGGCATTATTCCAATCAATGCCCAAATCCAATGGTGGATGATTATGATCGACGTCAACAAACTCTTAAGGCCAAAGATAAAGGAAAGTCTCATAAAATTATTATCGGCGATGTGGAGTACGACAACGAAGTTGTGAGAGGTACACTTACCATCCACCCTAAAGTATAAAATGTTTTATTTGATTCTGGATCCACCCACTCTTTTATTTCTGAAGAATTTTCTAAGAGTATAACCGTATTACCTCAACAATTAGATGTTTATTTGGCTATGACAACTCCTGATGGCACAACAGTCGCATCAAAAGTTTACAATTCTTCTCTGATTGAAGTTTGTGGGAAAGTGCTTCCTGCAAATCTTGTGATCCTTCCTATAGTGGAATTTGATGTGATTCTTGGCATGGATTGGATTTCTTTATATGGATCTCATATCAATTGCCAATGAAGGGAAGTCACATTACATATTCCAGATCAATCTATGATCATCTATCGATGCAAGGATGAACATAACCTTCCGGTGGAAATTTAATCCATCTTATGTGTCTTGATTCCACTAAATGAAGGTTATTTATCTCAAATGGTTGGAGAGAAACACACGATTAATAATATGCCCATTGTACGGGAATTTGATTATGTCTTTCTGGAGGAATTGCCAGGTCTTCCACCAAATCGTGAAGTTGAGTTTTCAATAGAACTCGTACCAGGTGCTTTACCTGTTTCAAAGACACCTTATAGAATGGCCCCAATTTAGTTGTAGGAATTGAAGTAGAAAATCCATGAGAATCTTGATAAAGGATTCATACTCCCTAGTGCGTGACCTTGGGGAGCACCAGTTTTGTTTTTTAAAAAGAAATATGGATCAATGATACCCTACATTGATTGTCGAGAACTTAACAAAATCACTATCAAGAACAAATATCATCTCCCACGCATTGATGACCTAATTGACCAACCATGCAGAGGTCAATACTTTTCCAAGATTGGTCTTCGTTCAGGGTATCATCAATTAAGGGTCAAAAGGGAAGATGTACCAAAGATGGATTTCTATACAAGGTATGGACAGTGTGAATTTATAGTGATTTCATTTGGTCTTACTAATGCCCTTGCTATCTTCATAGATCTGATGAATAGTGTCTTTAGAGACTATCTTGATCAGTTTTTGGTAGTCTTTATAGATGATATTCTTGTCTATTAAAAGAGCAAGGAAGAAAATGAAGATCACTTGATAATTGTATTAAAGACCCTAAGAAAGGAGAAGCTTTATGCCAAATTTACCAAGTGTAAATTTTGGATTCAATAGTTTCATTTTTGGGTCCCATAATCTCAAAAGAGGGAATATCTGTGGATCCAGAAAAAACAGAGGTTATCGAAAGATGGTCGAGACCAACAACAGTAACTGAGATTCGATGTTTTCTTAGTTTGGATGGATATTAACGATGTTTTGTGAAATATTTTTCAAGGTTATCTAACCCACATACCAAGATGACTCAAAAAGGAGTTATGTTTGTTTGGACTGAGGAATTTAAAGAAAATTTCAAAGAGATAAAAAGAAGGATAGACAATGCACCTGTGCTCACACTACCTTGCAGTAGAGAAATGTTTGTGATCTATAGTGATGCATCCAATAAGGGACTGGGATGTGTTCTCATGAAAAATGATACGGTGATAGCTTATGCCTCACGACAGTTGAAAATCCATGAGCAAAATTACCCAACTCAGGATTTGGAGTTAGCTGTGGTAATATTTGCATTAAATATTTGTAGGCATTACCTTTATGGTGAAAGGTGCGATATTTATACTAATCATGAATGTTTAAAGTATATTTTCACACAAAAGGAGCTGAATATGCATCAAAGAAGATGGTTGGAGATGATTAAGTATTATGACTGCTCAATTCATTACCACCCTGGGAAAGAAAACAAGGTATCAGACACATTAAGTTGACAAGACCATGCTAGATTATCCATGATGAGGATCACAAAAGATCCAACATTTATAGATTTACAAAGGATGGATCTTTGAATTTTAATTGAAGGGGAGAAATCATATCTTTCTCAAATGAATGTTCAACCATCTATACATGTGAAGATTCTACATGCACAAAAAGAAGATGTCGAGTTGGAAAAGAAGGTGAGAAATGTTCCTGAATTCAACCTTGATTGTGATGGGATAATAATGTTCAGGAATCGGGTATGTGTTCCTCCCATCCCTGAATTAAAGAAGGAGCTGCTGGATAAGGCTCATAGTTCTTCATTCTCTTTTCATCCTGGAAGCATGAAGATGTATAGGGACCTAAAATAGTACTTCTGGTGGGATGGAATGAAAAGAGATTTTGCTGAATACGTGTCTCGATGCTTGGTTTTCCAGTAAGTTAATGCTAAGAGACAGAAGCCTAAGGGGATGTTACAACCATTACCCATACGAGAATGGAACTGGGAAAACATCACTATGGACTTTTGTAACACCCTAGGTAAATAAAGAATATGACATTTTCATATTTATCCATATTTGTGAATAAAATATTAATATGACTTTAAAGGGGATGCTATGCTCGATGGCGTACCCAACACGCAACAACGAGTTTCTTGGGAATCTTACGTTGCACTATAATAATAAAATATTGTTATTTTAAATGGTAGTTAACATGTAGCCATTGTATTGGAGATAATGGATAGAAATAACTA
The DNA here is from genome assembly GCA_963277665.1 of Viscum album. Classification (NCBI taxonomy): domain Eukaryota; kingdom Viridiplantae; phylum Streptophyta; class Magnoliopsida; order Santalales; family Viscaceae; genus Viscum; species Viscum album. Next base: position 1,327,198,345 of record OY728120.1, on the reverse strand, counting down.
AAATATGATTATATATGTTTTTAAATGTTTTTACATTTATCCAATAAAATATAAAGGCATAAAATATGGAAATAATACAATTTTAGGCGTATATGCCCTAGATTTCACTAAAGGTTCACTTATCGCCTTTTGATGGAGAACCGTCATTAAATATAGTTTTGTTCACTCTTATACATCCTTTTGTACCAAATAAAACTCTTCTTAAGAATTGGGACATCAAAATTTACTTTGTGTAAATTTTTGGTATCTTTCTGATAAAGTTCATTTTTTAATGAATAGTGTAAACTGTTGTATTTTAATTCAAAACCTACTTTTAATCTAATTTATTTACATGATTAGATTATATTTTGAATTGGGTTTAAAGTGGAATTAGAATATATTTTTACCATTAAATCCAATAGTGGTCGTTGGAAAAACAGACTTAAACTAGTGTCAATCTTTTGATACATATTGTTTCATAGAAACACGCTATTTTCTCTGACAGCGGGAATTAATTATTAAATTAATTAATGTAGCTTATATGTTTTGAATTTTGTAAAATAGACTTCATTTTTTAATTCAGAATATCAAATATAGCTTAGGGTTATTATTTGGTATTTTTCTAAAAAACATCAATTTTTGATGAATAGTGAAACCACTAAGTGGTACTTATAAAAACTGATTTTTCCGTTTAAATGAAATTTTTCCATCTTTGTGTTTCAAATTTCAAAAATAAAAAATACATGGTTGTCATTAACAAGTAAAATTTGGTTCAATGGGATAAAAATAATTTATTGGTGAATAGAAACTTATTAAGTTTTTAATCGCGATTAGAGGTTTTTAGTGTGGTTTAAGGTAAAAATAATGTTTTAATAATATTAAATGAACTTGAAACATGTCTTAACCTCATTTGATGTGTCATGGATGACCAAGAAAACCCATGGGTCAACTTGGGGACCCCATGATGCCACTTTGGTTGGAAAATGACATTAATATCTTTTTATTTAAAGTTAAAGTAAAAATGAGACGAACTTGAAATGTTTTAGTAAAACAATTTTTACAAGGGGATATACAAATCAGATTTTTGACTATAAATATTCATTGGAAATATAAAAATATCTCCTACATTATAGTATTTTTTTATAATTTTTATACATTAAATAAATTAAATTATTTATGACATCATGATGATGCAACGATGAACTCATTATTTAACGATTTAAATAAAATGGAAAGATAATGTAATATCTAAGACCTAAATATGTCAAAAACCTATTGGATTGGTGGATTTCGAACCCTTGTCACCTTATCCTTGAAACAAATCAACGTGGGACCTCTTAAATCCAAATACCATTTTAAAATAAAGTGACTTTTCTTTACCTTCCAAGAGTGCCCCTCCTCTCCTCTTATAAAAGGCCCCGAACTCTACCTCCTTACCCACACTCCCAAAGCCTTTGGGTCGGCCAAACTCTGCCCATTTTGTCTCTCCACTTTCCTCTCTTACTCCTTGAATCCCCACTTTGGGCAGAAGTCTTTCCAAGGAAGCCTTTGAGCTCAAACCAAAGGGAGTTACCCGATTTTAAGGTAATGTCTTCACTTGAGTCATTTTGTATTATTTTGCTTCTCCAACCCCCTAAACTCTTTTTATTCATATATTTTGTAAAAACTACAGTATCATAAATATACTAGTATGTTGTTATAAGAAGGATTAGAGCTACACATTCACACACCTACATCTGATGGTTAAAGAACATACTGTTTCTGTGGATGGCGAATTTTGCCTCCCGAAACGAAGATTGTTCAACATTCTTCTAACACCTTCAAAGGTGTCAATTAAGATGAAACTATATTTATATATGATATATAATATGTTTATGTTTTTCATTAAGCTTCTGTATTTTTAATTTTGGGCAAACCTTTATGGTTTCCATTATGGGTAAACGTAATATCTTCATTTAAGGAAGTGTGGACTACCGCCCCCTCAAAGTGATTTGATTCGTTAATACCATATGTGGTACATATAAAGGATAAATTTAATGATATTATATATGATACCATATTTTAATTAAAATAATATTATGTATAATTAATTTTTAATTCCATTAAATATGAAATAGAAATGGAAGTAGCGTTCATGCGTACATACGGCTTACTGTCTCCATGAACGGTACATTTCATTTCTTATCTCAAAATGTTATGTAATATTATAAGTACATATATATAATGGATATATATGTAATATATTACATAAAAATTATGGATATCATTCTGGAATTATAACATATATATATCTCTCTCATTTTGTTTTAATTCCATTAATATGACAAAAAATGAAAGTAGAGTTCATGCGTATGTACGGCCTACCGTCTCCATGAACAGTGCTTTTCGTTTTTTATCACCAAAGGATATGGAATAGTATGAAATGAATATTTACTGATTATATATGATATTTTAATCATTAATACTATTCTGGAAATTATTTACATATAACTACATGGGCAATCTTTTTTCAAACAAGTTCATTTTTGACTCAAGTACCAAACATCCGCAAAAACGTCTGATATGAACTAACATTATTAAACAATTATTATAACATTATAATATGTGATATGAACTGAATAATAATCTCTAAATTAGGTACTTAGGCAATTATTAATTTACCAAAGTTTATTATTCAGGAATATAAAGAAACGAACAAGACAAGTTGGACTTGAGGTAAGGGATCCTACTCCTCTCTTTCTTTTTAAGTACACTCTTTTATGTAATTCCTTCTAAGATCATATTTCTTGTTATTGGGATATTCTTTTATATTACTATTACTGTAATTTTTATGTTCATATGATTAGTGACCCTATTCTCTCTCATCAATCCATTTTGGAAGTTTTGAGTGGCGCTGTTAGGCTGCCGAATTTTCATAAGAGATCTAACCTCTCTCTTTCTCTTTAAGTACTCCTCTTTATGTAACTTCTTTTAAGCTCCCATTTGTTATGATGGGGGGTGTTCTTTTATAATCCTATTTATGTACATTTTATTTTAATGTGATGAGATACCCTATTTGATCTCATCAATCCATTTTTTGGAGGTTTTAAGTGGCGCCGTTAGGCTGCCGAGTTTTCGTAAGGGATTTTTCATCTCACTTTTATTCCTGTGATATTTATGCTACATTTGCCAAAATTTCCTTTGAGTGGTGTATGTACTGACCATTATTTTACTCATTGTGTAATATTATTTCATTTATTAGTATTTACATCAATGTTGTATTGTCCTTCTTTCACAGGGTGTATGTTTTGAAAGATACCAATGTCGGTAAGGGAACCTTTCACCCTCCTCTTTTTAAAAGACTTATTTTGTTATGTCTTTTAATTAACATAATATTATAGTGGGATATGTTCTTCTATATCCATATTGATTTAAATTTTATGTACAAGTGATGCGATACCCTTTTTATCTCTCATCAACTCTTTTTCTGAATTTTGAAGTGACGCCGTTAGGCTGTCAAATTTTTGCAAGGGAAATTCTTATCCCAAATTTGATTCTTTGGGATAAACTTGTAGTCCTTGAATATGTCGTTCTATGAATATGTGTAAATATACTCTGATTGTTTTACACTTAATATCCACTTATATTTGGTGTATTCATTTTTCACAAATAATTATGTAATTGATTTATCCTTAAACCAAGGATACCGTCTTTGTAAGGGACTTCATCTCAATCTCCTTTCATTGAGGCATATTATGTTTTATACACAACCTTATTTTTTACGGTGTATTAACCCCTTTTACTTTTACGTTTATTCAAAAGGAATCTTTTTTTATACGATGTGTTTATTAAATGACAAAAGGGAATGTTTTTGTCGTATGTATGCGGCGACAATGACTTCTCCGCCGTCGTGAACATTATTCGAGTTTCGGCTTCCTCTACAAGCCATACCTTCTTTTTAAAAGAAAAATAAATACCGTGTTTTACTTTTCTCTTATTTTGTTATTGAAAATGGTTTTCATAATGTTTTTATATCAATGTGTTGTATTGATGTCTTGTGATTGAAAGGTGGAAATGTTATGTTTCCTTTATGCATGTTTTATGTGATATGATTATATTGAGGTTCTTTGGAATTATTATGAAGACGGGTGGTTCCATGATAAACTAAGGGTGGGTGATCCCGATATAGCTCTCCAATTCATTGGGTAACGTGAAGGAGTGAAACGTTAAGGTTTCTCTGAAGAGATTTAGGGAATATAATGTGATGGATATTCCAAACATAACCAAGTGGGTTACTCCCTACGTAAGAATGTTATGAATGCCTCAAGTTACCTTTATGTCTTATGATTTCAATGATTTATTCATGGTTTGATGATGTATGTTAAAGTGCCTATGTTTTATGGGTAAAGTATGATTTCATTCTTATGTATATATGAACTCATGTTTCCTTTCCATATTTTTATAAATCTTACTGAGCTTTTTATGATCATTCCAAGTTTTTGAAATGTTTTTCACAGTTCAAGGGAAAGGTACAAGATGTGATTATAGTGTCAAGGATGTGTCAAGAAAAAATCCATGTTTTATTTTTAATTTGTTTCCATTTATGGGAATAATGAATATTGTCTTTTATGTAACCAATTTGTTTAAATGTAAAATGTAATGCAAGTTTCATTATAAAATTCTCTAAAACACTAAACCTGAAAAGATCCTCAATGTGTAATCTTGTAATAACTCAAGATTAAGTAAGGTTTAAGGCTGGGGCCTTATAGTTGGTATCAGAGGTTGTTTTAGATAAATTTAGAGGTTAGGGTATTCTTTAAGCATAAGTGGCATTACCATAATGGTTAGGATTTTAGAAAGAGTCCTAGTTTTAGATAAAGTGAATGAGTAAGTATATCTTAGTGTTTATATTCCTCATTAGTACATGATGGTTTTTTTTGATATACTCAAACTGACCTTTTTGGTTTTAGTAAATGGCTGGATCTAGCAGGCACCAAAGTAACAGTGGATGTGAAGGAAACTCTGACAGATTTTTGAGCAAGAAACTGAATGATATGGGAGCTGCAATGAGACTCTTGTGATTATCCTCAACCAACTATCTAGAGTCATGATTGACCACCTAGACCTTGGTGATTTCTCTAAGTCATCATATATGCGAGAAACAAATCCCTACGGATGTACAGGTAATAATCATAAAGGTAACTGTGTTCAAAAACCTATGTTTCAAAGATGTGGAAAGAAACACCTAGGAAAATGCTTCAAAGGGATAAAAATATGCTATAGATGTGGAAATGAAGGTCATAAAGCAAGAACCTGCCATGGAAAAAGGAAGCATCCAGTTGACTCGAGGAAAGGGAAGGAAGTTCTTTCTGAGGGATCAATTGAATGTTTTAGATGTGGTGTGCATGGTCATTATGAAAACACATGTCCTATGAAGAAGTTTCGTGAGTGGGGTCACCAAGAGCGTACAAATGTTCGTTTACCAATACCTAATGCCATTCCGATTGAGGATGAAGAAACTGGCAATGACCAATCAAAGGTATGTATTATTTCATGACTATTGTTTTCCTATTTTGGAATCTTAGGATATGATTCATGATTTATTTTGTAGGAAAGAGGTATTTTGTAATAAGTTGGAAAGGAATGGTTAATGGATCATGAAGAATTTTGAATGAGTAAGATGTCAACAAATAAGGGCTTCAAGATTTATGGTGAAATTCTTAAGAGTATTAAGTCTCTTTTGATGATGGGGTTACATTAGAAGACTTTTTATATTATGTGTAACCCTGATGTTTAATATAGGAAAATTTTATTCAAGGAATAGTTATCTTTTCTTTTGTGGACATAGTTATAAAGAACCATTTGGGTTTATATGATCCTTACTTTTGAGGTAATTATGGATTACTATATGTATGATTGAAGTGAAAGGCATGAGATAAAATTGAGGTTAAATTATGTTATGGTTATTTTTGATGATTTTATCCCTTTTTGGGGAATGATTTTCGAATTATATAGTTTTGGAAAAAGGACAACACGCAGACCGTGTGACAACCCGTCGCGTCGGACAAAGCTGCGGGAATCGAACCCACAACCAAAGTGCGACTGGTATTTATCACCTACCACTGGACTACGTGAAGTCCCAGGTTAGTTTGACTGATTCTTTTTAGTTATATGATTTTATGAATTAAGTGTAAGTTGATTTTTGGTTATCTATGGAAATTTATTAACCTATCATGGTGGATATGTGATTGGGTTAATTACTTTTCAATACGGGACTTTAAGAGCAACTGATGTTGTTTGGATATAAATGTTGCTATTTAACTTCGAAGACTATGTGACTAAAACCTTAAAATATTTGGGTTTCAATATTAGTTTGGTTTGCTTTGAAGTATTTTATGGACAAATTGTTTATCGAATGGTCCTCGTTGAACTTTGGGTTTGTTGGACAAATTTTGGAGATTAAGAATAGATTTTCTTTATATAAAGGGTTATCCTTTTTTGGATTTTCTAATCTTATACTAACCATTTTTTGGTTTTGGTTTTGGTTAAAGACTAAAGACATGGTAAGTATAGAGTTCTCTTTTATGGATTAGTTGATTCTCTAGAAGTTGATTATAGTACTCTTAATGCGAACAAGTCTCACTAAATACTCGCCTTTTGGATAAAATATGAGTTTGATTAAGGAATCTAGTAAAAGTTGAAAGTCAACATGATAAGTGATTATGTTTCCTTATGAATAAATTCCTCACCAAAAAGTAACTTAAAAAAATGTTGTCTATTAACTTTTCCTACTGGGGAATCGAATACCGTTTAACACATCACAAGTTTGTGATTTTCTTATGGTTAACTTTCTCCTAGACATGTTTACTATCAATCTCCATCAGAACATGACCCTTTGTTTTCTCCTCAATATCCATATTTTCATACTTGTAATCCTATTATGGGTTAACTCAGGTGACATTTGTACTTCTCTCCCATTCTTTTAAAGTGATTGTTTTACCGACTCTTGTTCTGATGAGGGACTTTCAAGGATGTTTCCAAGCTCAATTTTAAAAATTGTGAGGACACAATTCCCAAAAGGGGGGAAGGATGTAACACCCCAGGTAAATAAAGAATATTTCATTTTCATATTTATCCATATTTGTGAATAAAATATTAATATGACTTTATAGGGGACGCTATGCTCGATGGATTACCCAACACGCAACGAAGAGTTTCTTGGGAATCTTACATTGTACTCTAATAATAAAATAATATTATTTTAAATGGTAGTTAACATGTAGCCGTTGTATTGGTGGGAATGGATATAAATAACTAAAATATGATTATATATGTTTTTAAATGTTTTTACATTTATCCAATAAAAGATAAAGGCATAAAATATGGAAATGATTCAATTTTAGGCGTATATGCCCTAGTTTTCACTAAAGGTTCACTTATCGCCTTTTGATGGATAACTGTCATTAAATATAGTTTTGTTCACTCTTATACATCCTTTTGGACCAAATAAAACTCTTCTTAAGAATTGGGACATCAAAATTTACTTTGTGTTAATTTTTGGTATCTTTCTGATAAAGTTCATTTTTTTAATGAATAGTGTAAAATGTTGTATTTTAATTCAAAACCACTTTTTAATCTAATTTATTTATATGATTAGATTATATTTTGAATTGGGTTTAAAGTGAAATTAGAATATATTTTTACCATTAAATCCAATAGTGGTCGTTGGAATTAATTTCACTTTGAAAACAGACTTAAACTAGTGTCAATCTTTTGATACATATTGTTTCATAAAAACACGTTATTTGCTCTCACAACGGGAATTAATTATTAAATTAATTAATGTGACTTATATGTTTTGAATTTTTTAAAATAGAATTCATTTTTGAATTCGGAATATCAAATATAGCTTAGGGTGAATTTTTGGGATTTTTCTGAAAAACTTCAATTTTTGATGAATAGTGAAACCACTAAGTGGTACTTATAAAAACTGATTTTTCCGTTTAAATGAAATTTTTCAATCTTTGTGTTTTGAATTTAAAAAATCCGACATACATGGTTTTCATTAAGAAGTAAAATGTGATTCAATGGGATAAAAATAATATTTTGGTGAATAGTAACTTATTATGTTTTTAATCGCCATTAGAGGTTTTTAGTGTGGTTTAAGGTAAAAATAATGTTTTAATAATATGAAATGAACTTGACACATGTCCAAACCTCATTGGATGTGTCATGGCCGACCAAGACAACCCATGGGTCAACTTGGGGACCCCATGAGGCCACTTTGGTTGGAAAATGACATTAATATCTTTTTATTTAAAGTTAAAGAAAAAATGAGACAAACATGAAATGTTTTAATAAAATAATTTTTACAAGGGGTTATACAAATAATATTTTTGACTATAAATATTAATTTGAAATATAAAATAATTTCATACATTATAGTATATTTTTTATAAGTTTTAGACATTAAATAAATTAAATTATTTATGACATCATGATGATGCAGCGATGAACTCATTATTTAACGATTTAAATAAAATAGAAAGATAATGTAATATCTAAGACCTAAACATGTCCAAAACCTATTGGATGAGTGCATTTAGAACCCTTATCACCTTATCCTTGAAAAACATCAATGTGGGACCTCTTAAATTCGAATACCATTTTAAAATAAAGTGACTTTTCTTTACCTTCCAAGAGTGCCCCTCCTCTCATCTTATAAAAGGCCCCCACCTCTACCTCCTTACCCACACTCCCAAAGCCTTTGGCTCGGCCAACCTCTATCCATTTTGTCTTTAAACTTCACTCTCTTACTCCTTGAAGCCTCACTTTGGGCAGAAGTCTTCTCAAGGAAGCCTTTGAGCTCAAACCAAAGGGAGTTACCCGATTTTAAGGTAATGTCTTCACTTGAGTCCTTTTGTTTTATTTTGCTTCTCCAACCCCCTAAACTCTTTTTATTCACTTATTTTGTAACAAATCCAGTATAATAAATATACTATGATGTTTTTATAAGAAGTATTTGAGCTACTCTTTAACACACCTACATCTAATGGTTAAAGAACTTATTGTTTCTGTGGATGGTGAATTTCTGCCTCCCGAAACGATGATTGTTCAACATTCTTCTAACACCTTCAAAGGTGGCCATTAAGATGACACTATATTTATATATGATATATAATATGTTTATGTTTTACTTAAGCTTCTGTATTTTTCATTTTGGGCATACCTTTATGGTTTCCATTATGGGTAAACGCGATATCTTCATTTAAGGAAGTGCGGACTACCGCCCCCTCAAAGTGATTTGATTCGTTAATACCATATGTGGTACGTATAAAGGATAAATTTAATGATATTATATATTATTCCATACTGGAATTAAAATGCTATTATGTATCATTATTTTTTAATTCCATTAAATATGAAATAGAAATGGAAGTAGCGTTCATGCGTACGTACGGCTTACCGTCTCCATGAACGGTACATTTCATTTCTTATCTCAAAATGTTATGTAATATTATAAGTAAATATATATAATGGATATATATGTAATATATTACATCAAAATTATGGATATCATTCTGGAATTATAACATATATATATCTCTCTCATATTTTTAATTCCATTAATATGACAAAAAATGAAAGTAGCGTTCATGCGTACGTACGACCTTCCGTCTCCATGAACGGTGCTTTTCATTTTTTATCACAAAATGATATGTAATAGTATGAAATGAATATTTACTGGATATATATGATATTTTAATCATTAATTCTATTCTGGAAATTATTTACTTATAACTACATGGGAAATCTTTTTTCAAACAAGTTCATTTTTGACTCAAGTACCAAACATCGGTAAAAACGTCTGATATGAACTAACATTATTAAACAATTATTATAACATTATAATATGTGATATGAACTGAATAATAATCTCTAAAGGAGTTACTTAGGAAATTATTAATTGACCAAAGTTTATTATTCAGGATCATAAAGAAACGAACAAGACAAGTTGGACTTGAGGTAAGGGATCCTACTCCTCTCTTTCTTTTTAAGTACAATCTTTTATGTCATTCCTTCTAAGCTCATATTTCTTGTTATTGAGATGTTATTTTATATTACTCTTACTGTAATTTTTATGTTCATATGATGAGAGACCCTATGCTCTCTCATCAATCCATTTTGGAAGTTTTGAGTGGCGCTGTTAGGCTGCCGAATTTTCGTAAGAGATATAACCTCTCTCTTTCTCTTTAAGTACTCCCCTTTATGTCACTTCTTTTAAGCTCATCTTTGTTATGATGGGGGGTGTTATTTTATATTCCTCTTGCTGTAAATTTTATTGTAATGTGATGATATACCCTATTTGATCTCATCAATCCATTTTTTGGATGTTTTAGGTGGCGCCGTTAGGCTGCCGAGTTTTCGTAAGGGATTTTTCATCTCACTTTTATTCCCATGATATTTATGCTAAATTTGCCACAATTTCCATTTAGTGGTGTATGTACTGACCATTATTTTACTCATTGTGTAATATTCTTTCATTTATGAGTATTTACATCAATGTTGTATTGTCCTTCTTTCACGGGGCGTATGTTTTGGAAGATACCCATGTCGGTAAGGGAACCTTTCACCCTCCTCTTTTTATAAGACTTATTTTGTTATGTCTTTTAATTCACATAATATTATTTTGGGATATGATCTTATATATTCTTATTGATGTAAATTTTATGTCCAAGTGATGAGATACCCTTTTTATCTCTCATCAACTCTTTTTCTGAATTTTGAAGTGACGCCGTTAGGCTGTCAAATTTTTGCAAGGGAACTTCTTATCCCAAATTTGATTCTTTGGGATAAACTTGTAGTCCTTGAATATTTCGTTCTATGAATATGTGTGAAAATACTCTGATTGTTTTACACTTAATATCCACTTATATTTGGTGTATTCGTTTGTCACACATAACTATGTAATTGATTTATCCTTAAACCAAGGATACCGTCTTTTTAAGGGACTTCGTCTCAATCTCCCTTCATTTAGGCATATTCTGTTTTATACACAACCTTCTTTTATATAGTGTATAAACCCCTTTTACTTTTACGTTTATTCAAAAGGAATATTTTTTTATACAAAGTGTTTATTAAATGACAAAAGGGAATGTTTTTGTCGTACGTATGCGGCGACAACGACTTCTCTGCCGTCGTGACCATTATTTGAGTTTCGGCTTCCTCTACAAGCCATACCTTTTTTATAAAAGAAAAATAAATACCATTTTTACTTTTCTTTTATTTTGGTATTGAAAATCGTTTTCATAATGTTTTTATATCAATGTGTTGTATTGATATCTTGTGATTGAAAGGTGGAAATGTTATGTTTCATTTATGCATGTTTTATGTGATACGATTATGTTGAGGTTCTTGGGCATTATTATGAAGACGGGTGGTTCCGTGATAAACTAAGGGCGGGTGAGCCAGATATAGCTCTCCAATGCATTGGGTAACGCGATGGAGTGAAACGTTAAGGTTTCTCCGAAGAGATTTAGGGAATATACTATGATGGGTATTCCAAACGTAACCAAGAGGGTTACTCCCTACGCAAGAATGTTATGAATGCCTCAAGTTACCTTTATGTCTTATGATATCTATGATTTATTCATGGTTTGATGAGGTATGTTAAAGTGCCTATGTTTTATGGGTAAAGTATGATTTCATTCTTATGTATATATGAACTCATGTTTCCTTCCCATATTTTTATAACCCTTACTGAGCATTTTATGCTCATCCCAAGTTTTTGAAATGTTTTTCACAGGTCAAGGGAAAGGTACAAGATGTGATGATAGTGTCAAGGATGTGTCAAGAAAGAATCCATGTTTTATTTTTAATATGTTTCCGTTGATGGGAAGAATGAATACTATCTTTCATGTAACCACTTTGTTTAAATGTGGAATGTAATGCAAGTTTCATGATCTAATTGTTGAAAACTCTAAACCTGAAAAGATCTTCAATGTGTAATCTTGTAATAACTCACGATTAAGTAAGGTTTAAGGCTGGGGCCTTATAACTTTGTCACTGGACTTCCTAAAACATCCAAAGGCAATAATTCTATCTGGGTCATAGTTGATCATCTTACAAGTTTGCACACTTCATTGCTATTAGAGAGGTTTTATCTCTAGATCAGCTTGACAGGATATATGTAAAGGAAGTGGTAAGATTTCATGGACTACCACTTTATATTATATCGGATCGGGGTCCGAGGTTTACCTCAATGTTCAGGCGAAGTCTTCAGCATGCTCTGGATACAGAGTTGAGTTTTAGCACTGCTTATCATCCTCAGAAAGATGGTCAGTCTGAGAGGAGAATTCAAACTCTAGAAGATATGTTGAGACCTTGCTCTATAGATTTCAATGGTGGTTGGGTTCAACACCTACCTTTGGTGGAATTTTCTTATAATAATAGCTTTCACTCCAGTATTTAGATGACTCCTTATTAAGCTCTCTATGGAATGAAATGCAGGAATCCAACATGCTAGGATGAAGTTGGGGAAAGAAAGCTATTAGGACCTGATCTTGTTGATGAAATGGTAGAAAAGGTAAGATCTATTCAACAACACATAAGAGCAGCTCAGATTCGACAGAAAAGTTATGCCGACAACCGATGAAAAGACCTAGAATTTGAAGTGGGTGATAAAGTGTTCTTATGAATATCTGCCAGGAAGAGGGTCATGATATTTGGAAAGAATGGAATGTTGAGCCCTAGATATATCTGTCCTTTTGAAATTCTAGATCGTGTAGGGAAGGTAGCTTACCGATTGGCGCTTCCACCGAATATCTCTCAAGTTCACTATTTTCTCCATGTATCACTCTTGAGAACGTACATACCTGATCCTTCACATGTACTCAGCTCAAAAGTTGAACCGCTGGAGCAAGATCATTCTTATGAAGAACAGTCGATAGAGATTTTGGATCGTAGCGAAAAAGTCCTATGGAACAAGACCACTCGATTGGTGAATGTTTTATAGAGGAACCACCAATTAAAAGAAGCTACATGAGAACTTGAAGATATTATGAGGGAGAGGTATCCTCATCTGTTTGTAATGAAGTGACAAATTTCGAGGGTGATATTCATTTTAAGGGGGGTAGAATGTAACACCTTGAGATTTTATGAGATTTTTTTTATATCTTATATTATATGCAATACCAGAGGAATCTTTCACTGCACACAATATGGACTTGGCTTGCATTAGACGCAATCACGACCTTCCTCGATAGCCTCTATAGTACGCAATACCGGGTTTCACTAAACAACGATATATTATTATGAACTAGTCGTTATGAATAATATTAACTACATTTTGAATTTTATTATTCATTTTACATATTTTCAAGAACATGGTAAGTGACCAAAATAATTTTTTCGGATAAAATAAGTATTTTTCAAAAAATGCAGGTTTTCCTCCTTTTGATGGCGCACCAACATTAAATCTATTTTTTTGACAGGTTTATAAGTTCAATTTGACAAAATAAAATTCTTATTTTGAATCAGGGTATAAAAATTTACTTTGGATAAATTTTTGATATTTTTCTGATTACTTTCATATTTTGATGAATAGTAAAAATACGTTAATTTTTAATTAAAAACAACTTCTTTCATTGAGATAATTTATATGGTTAAATTATAATATTGAATGGTTTTAAAGTATAAATAGAATATATTTTTACCATTTAATATAAGTTATGTAATTAGTATTAATTTTACATTGAATTCATAGGTAAAAACATTTCAATCTTTGGCAATGTTTTAACTTCTAAAACTCGTTTTCTTAACAAAGGGATTTATTTTAAATTAATAACTGCCACTTATATGTTTGGAATTTTGAAAAAAGGATTCCATATTCAGAATCAGTGGGTCTAAATTAGGTTAATAGGCTACTTTTTATTTTTGGACATTATGAATAGTAACTACGGTAAATTTTATTTACCATAGTTAAAGGTAAATCGGTTAATTAAGGGTAAATATAAGAATATAAAATTACCCTAACACCTGCCAAAATCTTATTGGATGACTAAAAGTCGACCAATATCACCTAAGGGTCGGATTAGATACTTTTAATGGACTTTTGTCCATGAAAATAATTTAATTATTATTAAAACCAAAGAATGTGACAACATGTCACTTTCTTAAATATTATAAGTATAATAATTTTAATTTAGTGATAAGCATAGTGAAACTTAGAACTTGAATAGTCTCTAGAAATCTAATACAATTATATACATTATAGGAATTTATTTAGAATTTTTAGGGATTAAATATTTATCATTAATTATGACACAATAGTGATGTTGAAATAATTTAATTAATTAAAATATCAAATAAATGGTTTTAAAAATATTAAAATAAATATTATATGAACTATTTAATGTACTCCACTATTCTTCTAGATACACATGACATTTTATGAATATATTAAAGCTTTTATTTCGAACATATCTTATGTATATATTTTATTTAAATTCAATTAAATGAATAGTTTCAAAATTGAAACTATTGTTATTTTTTAAAAATCACATATTATAAAATTGGTTACAAGTCACAAAAATATTTAAAAATTATAAATTAAAATTTATATGGTCGAAAATTTTATAAAGTTTCAAATTATGGAAAATTCACAACACATATGTAATTATTTATAACAATTTATAATTTATAGTATTATTACCACAAATAAAATTAAATTGATAAATAAGGATAAATCAAGTTGATAATGTTTAAAATAAATTCCAAACATGTATAAATTTTATTGGTTGATGAGATTACAACCCTATATCATCTAATATACCGATATGAGTCATTTTGGAAGTTTTTATGTGGGGTTGGGATTTAATATAATCTAATATTTCTTATATTTCCAAAGGGGCCCCACTCCTCCTTTATAAAAAGGCACCTTATCCTCCTCACAAAAATTTGAGCCATCATGCTCGGCCAATACCATACCATTTCACTTGCCCACTTCCCTAGAAACATCCTAGAGGTCCTGGTATTTTTCAAAGACCAATTGTAGTGCTCTAAGAGGAGGTCTCAAAGAGGCGCTTCAAAGAAGAGGTAATGTCCGTTACCGATTCTTTCAACTTTATTTTTTCTTCCACTTCTTCTTATTTAATTGTTTCATTATGAATTAATAACATAAGTATCACTCATATACTGATATGTCATTATAAGTATGAAACAACCCTATTTCACCATCTATCCATCCTACGAAAAACAAAATCACCGCGCGTGCATACGTACGGAATACCGTCTCCACGCCGTGGTGTAATATATTCTCCATCACCACCTAACTTGGATGGGTATAATGGTGAAAATTAATAACTATATATGATTATTGTAAATTGGTATTGATTCTAAAATCGTATACATACACTCCAATACAATTCCACGATCATGGGAATGATATCATCGCTCGTGCGTACGAACGGAATACCGTCTCCACGATGTGATGCGATTAGTTCTACATAATATTCGTTGAATAATGATTATATAAATGAATTTAATGAATAAATATGATATATTGTACACTAATACAATTCTGGAAAGTAGTTATCTATAACCTAAAGAGAAGAATAAGAATTTATTCAACAAAACACGCATAAGAACAAAAAGTAATAAACACCCGAATAACAAGTAGTAATGAAATATTACTAATTAGAAGCTATGAATATGACCATATATGATATCATAACAATACGTATTATTCTTTAATAAGTCAACAACATTATTTAAATCATTATACAGGAGGTTCGGACACTTACAAAGCAAATCAGACCTAACGTAAGGGAAAATCTCGAAATCTCATTTTTATCCGAGATTGTTTATAATTCAGAATTTACTGGGGAATATTTATCATACACATCCATGTTTACTCAATATGTAATATTTATATCCTTATACAATTGTTTATATACAATTTTACCCTCCGGTGAGTTTTTTGTAAATGATATGAAAGGATTCTTTTGTCGTTTTTCGTACGAGGTACTTTTTGACTTTTCCAACAAAAGTAAGAGAAGAATGTTTTTTTAAATTATACGGCATGAATGTATTTTTAAACCATTATTTCCAAGAAGATTTCTTTACAATTTTTCATGTTTATTTTTAATCAATTTCTTTTATATTAAAATTGTATGACATGTTAAGAAAGGAAAAATGTTTTTGAAGTAGAACAGATATTTTCCTCAAGAATGAAGTTCAAGTGTTTTATCAAAATTATTTTCCATCTAATATAATATAGGGTTCTATTTCTATCCCTATTATTACATTGATTTGATTATGTTTTGATGGAATAATTTTTATGAATTCCTTTGTCTTATATGAATTATTTTATGATGTCACGATGTTTAAGAACCCCATTTTAATAACATGGGTTATGTAATAATATATGATTTATGATTTTGTGGAACACATAAGAATGGAATAATTATGAGATGGGTCAGACCTATATATCCCTCAAATTCATTGGGTAAAGATTTTATATCTCATGAGATAGACATGGCTGGAATGGTACGTTAAACTGATTCAGTGAAACAGGACTTAAACGCGGAGTGAACTCAGTTCAGAAATGGACTTTTTCCACTAAGATAGTCTTGGAAACGAGTCTTGACTAAAAAGAAATGATTATCTATGATTATGTGTCTATTCCACATAGTTTCATGTTTTAAGTTATGATTACTGGGATTACATTTCACTACCATGATTTATCCCATGTTATGAAATTATGATCTCTTTTGCAGGGTAAGATTTACAAAATATTATGTTCTTATGAATTTGATGTGATTGATATTTATTTTGTTTACCCTTATTGAACGTTTGAGCTCACCCTTTTGTATGTTTTCTTTCCCCAGGTCAGGAAGAAGGGTATTAAGTAAGATATGCCAAAAAGGGACTATAGATATGATGAAATAAATGGGAGATAGTGTAGATGCTTTATGAACCAGTTGTTTATGTTTCCCAGTTTCTAAAGACACTATACCTATATGGTCCTTTCATGGATTTTTTATATGTTCTAATAAGTATGCTTCAATTTTGAAGTATTAACCATATATGTAATGTATGGGTCACTATACTTCATTGTGTTTTATTACCAGTTAGATCAAGTATCACATCCTTATAAACCAAAGACTCATTATCAGTGGAAATTTTAACATTATAATAAAGAAAAACTCCTTAATGAGGTACATTCAAACACATTTTTAATTATTCTAATGAAAAGATAAATTCTTTAAATTCTATGATGTTCTGGAGTAAATATTTATTCTTTCCAAAGATGAACACTATATACAGAGAAAATTAAAGAACCAACCTAGGATATAATTTTCATTCATTTTTTGAGAACCAGTATACCCATCCTTGGTTCCAAATCACTATGAGCACCAATTAATTACTGTATCATAATCATTCATCAAGTACTTCTTTTTAATAAAAAACTAATAGATTCTCAATCTGATGGTTCCTCGGCTAAACAATAGCACAATTCAGTTCTCCTTTTATACTTTTTCAAAGGACATGATTCTTTATGAGATGACTCAGAATGGTTCTTGATTCTCCCCATTATAGTGAAATGAAGACAGAAACAAGGTCACCGGAAGTCTGAATTTCGGGAGATAAGGGGATTGTGAAGCAACTCAAATGGTGCATGCACGAGCATGAGTTACCTTATTCTGATCATGAAGCCTTATTTAACATTTTGTGAATAAAAAATAAAAAATATAATAAAATAATATGAATAAATAGAATAAAATTCAATATAGAAAATTTGAAATGATATTAACACTTGAAACAATGTACAGAAGAAAAACATTTACTAGTGACTTTTCCTATGGTGACATGTCCAATGGTGGCTTCTTAAATGGTGGCACATTTGATAGTGGCTTGTCTAATGGGTTCTTATCCAGTGGTGGCTATTCCAATGGTAGATCTTCCAATGGTGGATCATCCATTATTTAAATCCTAATTGAAATTTATCATTCCAAATTCATGTTTTTGTTGATTAATCTCCCATAATTCAATTATTTTTTTGATAACATCAACAAGATGATGTTTAGTGCCTATAAATTCAAGAGTAATATCACCCTTTTCAATGTAGTCTCTAAAAATTTGATTTTTTAATTCCATATTTTTTGTAAAAAAATTACACACATGATTATTAGAAATGTTTTCCACACTTGTGCAGTAAGGATTTATAGGGACTTATCTGAATTGATATCCATAGTCATGTAATGTGTTTTTCATCCCCAAAATTGATGCACATAAACTCGCTAAAGCTATGTATTCTACTCCAAAAATATATAGTAAAACCATATTATTCTTTTCTCTACACCAATTTAGAAGTGACTTGACCAAATGATGACATATTTTAGGTGTTCTTATTTATCTATCTTGCAACCACAGTAATCAGTATCTGATTAAATCACTAATTTAAATTCTTGTCCTCTATGGTAGAACAGTCTAATTTTTTATATTTTTGTATTTTAATATTATTTTAACAATATTAAATGATAAAATATAGGGTTTTATTGGAAACATGAGAAAATATACACACTGATCAGAATATCTGTTCGGTATGTAGAAATAAAAAAAAACATCAAATCACACCTTTATAACTAGTTTAATCCACTAGATTTCCAACTTCATCATGAATTAGTGTATATTTGGTACACATTGGTGTATCACAACATTTATTTATATCCATAAAATTGTTTTATAAGGTATTATGTTTACTAAATTTTAACTTAAAAAAATTCATTATCTTTTTTGAAAAATTTTAATACCATGAACGAATTTTTTCACCCATTAAACACATTTCAAATTATATATGAATCAATTTTGAAAAACAAAACACAAATAAATTTTATAAGATCCGTAAATAAGATCTTTAAAATAAAATTGAACATTGGAAACACCTTTTTAATGAAAAATTATAAAAATAGTAGGATCAACAATACCTTTTTAAATGCCTTTAGAAATTAGAATAGTGATGAGCCTATAATAATAATCTATATGAGCCTATTTGAAACAATATAAAGTTTTTTAAAATATAAAAACATGATTTGGAGAATGGGTATTTTGAAATTTGTGGGTTTCTTTAGGAAAAAATAATATCAAGTATATAATTGGTCAGGAATGTGGTTTTAACAACAATTTGATATATTTTTCAATCTATGAGTACCGAATAGGAAAGTAGCAATTTAATGGATTCAAACCTAGACATTAGTGAAATGATTCCTAATAGTCAATACCCTCTTCATAACTATATCCACATGAAACCAATATATCATTCTTTCATAATATAATAACTGATTCATCAACCTTGTTTCTAAAAACCAACTTAGTTCCAATAGTCCTATTGTCTTTAATTATAACTACAAGATCCCAAAAATTAATTCTTTCAAACTGATTAATTTATTCTCGAATTTCCATCACCCAAAATTCATTATTAATATATACATTGATGTCCATTGGTTCACGCTATGATAGGAATTCTTAGTGATCAACCATATTTCTATGACAATCTTTAGTTTTTGTCCCCCTATCTAGGTCTCCAACTACATTATTTAAAGGATGATATTTTTGATTCCTAAAATCCCATGGAATTGTAGTGCTAGAAATCTCATGGTATTATAAAAGTTCAGGTTTGTGTTGAGAATGTTCCTCAGAAGTGAAATAATTTTATAATTGTTTCAAAAAATTGTCAGATGGATTGACATTAATATTCCAAATTAAATGATAAAACACATTTTTTTAAAATTATTATTCAACTAATATGGGTTTGTTTCATTAATCATGACATGAAACAATTCATCCACATTAATGAGTATTTTATTAAACATTTTATTTGATTTACATGATGTTTAATAACCACAAAATATCTATTAATTACTCTGGGATGAAAACTGTTCGAGATTTTCCATGTGTATAGAATAATGGATTTTTAACCGAAAACACTAAATTAATAAACCTTTGGATTTCAAATATTCTATAATTCATAAGGGTATTCCCTTAAGAGAGGTATAACTGAAACAATATTGATTATATAATATTTTTTCACACCTCTACACTAAAATGAATGAGATTTTCATACTCATTATCCATAGTCCATGCCATTTCATGAAGTGTTTTATTTCATCTTTTTACCAAACCATTCTGTTGTGGGGTCATAGGACTAGAAAATTTATGATTATATCAATTTTATGAGAAATATATATATAGTATTTATATTCAATCTCATAACCTTGATCACTTTGAAAGGCCTTAATACTAAGTCCACTATGATTTTCTAATGATTTAGAATACACAGTGAAATAATAAGATTCATCATTTTTTTGAGCATTCAATAATACCCAAGTATATCATGGATAGCCATCTGAAATGATATTAACATTTTTATTATAGATTAAATGAGAAGTTATATATTGTCCTACAACTTCTATGTGAACCAACTCTAGGGGTTGATATGTTGAAACTTATTTATTTTAATTGGATGATTTCATTTTATCCAATTTTTTCATGGGTTGCAGACATTATCATTTGGGTATTCTAGTTTAGGTTTATTGTTGACTAACTATTTCCCAATGAGCATTCTATCTGAGTGAATATTACAATGTCCTACTGTTTTATACCAAAGAAATAAATCCTTGTGAAATTATGTCATAAAATAATAATTTTTATAAAATAAGGAATCAAAATTTATAGCATAGGTATAGTCATTTCTTAAAGTAGTAAAAACTATAGAATTTTTAGAATCAAAAACAATGAAAGCATTATTTTTAAAATTCAAAATAAAACCATCATAACAAACTATGCGATGGAAAAAAATCCTACAAACCATCCACAAATAATACTTTTTAAATTAAATTAATATTAAAAGTATGTATTTTTATAAGGCCAATAATTTCTTCTTTGGCATGGTCACAAAAGTGACATGTCTAAAATCCTCTTTTATCAAATTATTGAAACCTGAATATTATCCATTTATTGGTCTAGGATAGTTATTGTCCATGTAACCTTGGTTCTTAGTATTGATCTTCAATTTTGTTCCCTACAAAAAATAGTTTTCCCCAAAAATTCTTTTGGACACCAAATATTCATTGGTTTAGAAATATCCGTAATTAAGGATTTAGGAACCCAAATTTTCATAATAGGTTTGCTATATTTAGATTTTATACTTTACAAAATAAAGTCATTGTTTGGTCCAAAAGGAAAAAAAATGGGTAGCATAAAAGGAACTCATAATGAAAATATTTTTTAGTGTCACCCTCTATCTAGGTTGATATCCTGTAGATTATGTTTATTTAGGTTCCATCTTATTTCCACAAATTTGTGTGATAGTATTTCCCCATTTAGTAAATATTTCCAAATCATTATTAAATTTATCATTTGAAAATTTTAATTGATTGTTCTATTTTATTAATTGATCAATTTTATCTTTTCTAATAGTAAGGTGAACCATAAAATTAGAATTTTAAGAATGTTGTTACTTTATAATTTTTTATTCGTCCTTAAGATCATTGAATGTATCTTCAATCATGTTATAGTACTAAAAAGTTTCTTAAGTATACATGTTTTCATCATTATTTTCATCACTATTTTCATATCTCTGATGATTGAAAATATGTATTGGAGTATTAGGAAAAACATTGGATTCTGTAGATGTGTTTTTTAGGAAAAAAATGTTACCTCTATTATGGTTATACAAATTGGTGGTGTTTGAATCACTTGATATGTCTTTAGAAAAACTCTATGTTTCATTTATTTCTTTATTGTGCCTCTAATCCTTGTGATATTTGTTTTTTCTATTTCAACTTAGTAAAATCATAATTTACATGACCATTTCAATTTCACTAATAGAAAATGATACAATATGAATTATAATATTTCATCCAACCCTTTCTCCAGTTTCCTAAAATATCATATTAGAAATTATAAATTGGTTTCCTATGTTACTTCATTATCTTTTAAAACTTCATAATTACTTTGACTAGATGGGCCATCTCTTCATCACTATCAAGAGGTAATTTTTCATCACTCAATCCTTCAGCTTGAATTTTCCGATTTTTTTATGGTTATGTATTTTAATGCTCTGATTTCCTTTTTGGTTCATCCTCATCTTCTTTCTTTACTTTATGATCTTCCTCAAACATCATCAATTTTGTAAATATCTCCTTGATAAGTATCATACCTATTTCACATGATTTTGTGATGAAGATTCAGGTTCCCCCCATCAATCTCAAAGTCACTAAAAAATCACATCACATGGCCTTTATAAGAAACATGTTTCCCCATTTTGGGTATTTTATTCACAATCTCATTGAACATGAGATACATTTATAAAATATGCTGAATAGGTGACATTTTATAAGATTTATATTTAATAGTATATGTATTAATGTGAATTTATTTAACATTAGGCATTCCCCCATGAGAAAAATCTAAAGTGTCCCAAATTTAAAAATTAGTTTTCCATGTTGTTGATTCCCACAAAATGAGAATAAAAAAATTAAAAAAATAAGGAAATACCTAAATATTTTTATTATTTTACCATAAAAGGAAATGGAATAAGAATGTGGTCAAGACCTACGAATCGTGTTAGCCTTTAATGGACTCGCAGTCATGGGAATATTATAAGGTCATGAAAATGACATATCAGGAGTGTATAACATAAAATATATCCCATTAAGCTTCACTTGACAGGTCCATATACATTCACAAAGGCACCTCGAACATTCGGCAGTCATGCAGATGCTTCGGAATAAAACTCCCCCATGACATGTGGTTTGTTAGGGGTGAGCACCTGACAACCCATACAGGAATCCGTTGAAAATGGGAGGAATGTTTCTAATAGGAGGAGGCCTCTAGTGTTCAAAATAATCCTGTACCACGTCAACAATGGTTTTAACTACAAAACGAGACCATGATGATGTGGCATCCTCATCTCGTAAAAGCCTATCAGTATGTCATCATCATCACCAAAAGAGCCTCTTGTATGTTCAGGTAACCAGGGGATCTACTTTGGATCCATAAAGAAAAATGGATAGATTATTACATGAAATTATCACACATCTCTATAGTACCTTTATTGGTACCACAATGTTTCTCCAATATGTAGACTAATTATCATTGACATTACTCATGTAGTCTCTCATGACCCTCGACCTTTGTAAATTTAAACAAAGGAAATAAAATAGGTAGGAGGTGAAATCCTATCATGGTCATAAAACCCATTCTAAAAGCTATGGATGTTCTCCAAATGGTCTCTTGAGAATCCAAGAAAAGTCATTCTAATCCCATGAATGACACTTTACCAACCATCCTTGTCTCATGGAATTCCCAAACAACTCACCTGGGATCATGCGAAGCCCTTTCAACAAGCACCCTAATATCATGATGGCCCATGGACACAACTACATGAAAACAAGGACGTTCTTAGACCTGTACGAATGATAAAAAATGTTCCAATTAATTGAAACAATACAATAAAGGAAAAATAAACGACAGTTACTCATGGTCACTAAAAATAAGGTGATTCCCTCATAAGCCTTCCATAGAGGAAGGTTGTGATGATGCAGGGCAGAAGAACCCTTCACTAACTCCATTCTATATTAATTCAAGATACACTGCACAAACCAACGAATAATTGAGGTGGTGTGGCCTAAAAATAATCCACCCTAGAATGAAAAATACATGTCTACCTTTCACGACCAAGGGGATGAAAGATGGATTTTAATCATCCATGTGAATCAACACACCCACGCATTATAGAAGATTTTGTGGAGCATATGTTCTCATTGATGATGAGTATTCCATAATTTAATATAAAAAAGAATATCCAAAAGTATCATGAACCATGAATAAGTTCTTCTATTGATCATTTATGATCTTAAAATGGAATTATTGTAGGATACATGAGGAACCTCCCACATGACATCCAAATTTCATGAGACTTAAAATAAACTACATATTATTAAATAAAAGGAATTTAAAATATAAGAGATAGAAAAAAAGACTGAAGTTGAATGACAGGAACAATAAAATGTTCAGGTACCCTCATGCGTTTCTCATGAGGCATCCATGACATGTTACAATACCCGGACATGTCACCTAGACCCCACGATGCTCCTTCGACATTCAATTTGGGTCATGTGAATTTATTAGAAATTGTTAGATCATGTAATAAAGATACCCTAGTAAAACCAAATTATACACAAGTATACGTCCTATATTATAAACTAATAAATTACATTTCCTTTAGATACACCTCCTAAATCATATAATGAAATCCTTTCATGTCAACCTAGTAACACAGTGGAACCTAGGCATATCATCCCGCTCTTGTGACACCCTCTTGGAAAGTCAGTGGAGACTCACATTGAACTATGAGAAATGTTAGATAGGACATGATATAACCTCTATATATGTTAGGTAATACATGACACACCCTCTGAGACATGCTTCACTGACTCCTATGACGCCCCCATATGTGTCAACCAACACTTGTGATGACACTAGAGAAAGTCAACTGGTTTATATGAAAAAATCTAGACAAGCTGACTAGGCGATGAGAAGTCATCCGGACAAGTCAACTGATTCATTCGAATTTATTTGGATATTTATTGAAGATAAGAGCTTACATATTAAGAATACAATCAATTCCTAATGAATATACAATCAACACATAATGGATATGTGAGCATGTGAGATCAAAAAGGGAATCACGGTATTGGATAACCTCATTCATCTAATGTTTATAAGTCCCAGATATAAGGGAATCATATGAGTGTATGCCATGTTCAGAAGGGAAATCATATATTTTAATCCTTGATTGATATGGGAAACTCAATGTGTAAGCCCTGATCAAAAAGGAAAGTTCATTTTGTAATCCCCAATAACCGAAACTATAACGACTATGATTCCTACAACTTCTAGGATATGTAGGAAACCTCCTTGGGGATAGATCTCCATATTAATTTTCAAATGGAAGTACTAGAACATATTTCCCATATCCACATAAATTATCATTGAATACCTTCAAATCCTTATTTCTCATAACACGCATAGCTTACACGGGCATAGGGAGTTGAAATAATCAAATCAGTTACAATATAGATCTATACAACTAAAAGGGAACCCACAAATGTGTAAGACTTAATCAAATGAACTATGATGACTCTGATTCCATCTATAACCAAGATACGTAGGATGCCTCCTTGAGGCCTAATCTCTACAATAAATATTCTGTGGGCTTTCCCAGTTCATGAACCTCACACAAGTTTCTAGTAAGACTGATTACTTGTTATCCCATGATTCTCACACCCAACATAGTTCACATGATCATAGAGAGTTTTAGTAGTCATATAATTTGTATCATGAATCTCCACTATGTAGGGAAATAGAATCAAGTATTCCCCCATGGGTTCCATTTAATATTCATTTCAACATAAAGGAATCTACCTTAGGGCCATACCCAAGGGAATGAAAAAACTACGAGAGCACTGATTCCTATCATAATTAGGATTCATATGATTAGTTTTTACAACCCAACATAAAATAAATTTCCACATCAGTACAAGTCCACTTTTTTCTCCAAAATTGTATTCATTGGACTTGATCATTCCCATGGGTTGGTCACTCTTCCTCATCCATTATTGGACATAGAAAATGAATGAACTAGGACAACTCTAATTCTATCTATAGTATTAATACGTAGGAATCCCCTTAAAAACTCATGATTGAAAACCTTGTGTCCTATAAACATATATAATTCCTTTCAACAAGTAGTTACACTACACAATTTCAATGAACTATCAAGGGTTGGATTCCTATAATAACCAAGAAATGTAGGATGCCTCCTAACGACCCCATCCCCTCATCAAACTATTAATTACCTCTCTACATAGGAGAAAATTATAAAGTACTTGTTCATATTTCTTGAACATATAGATCAAGTACTAATTAATTTGAAACAGATAGATAAACGTAGATACATACACATGGATTCACTCAAGAGACCCCACATTCATTTTTTCGTCAATGAGATTTCCATTTTTTTCAAATAAAAACAATTTATCTACAATAAATTTTTATGGTACCCATTACTATATCAACATTAGTGAGTGATTTGTGGACATATCATAGATCTATAATAGAGCCCATAAGTTGGAATCAATTCCCCTATATGGGTGTGATTTTCCATACCACCCAGACTTCGGACCAACTAGTACTCACTCGTGCGTTCGCACGACAATATGGTTCAATTCTTATTTTAAAGAATACAATGTTATATTTAAAAGTTAATAATGAACAAGAATATTAAATATGTTAAAATCACAAAATAATGATACTTAATATTTTAATAGAATTTGAAAAAATATAGAGACATCATTATGATAGTAGATATCATTTTGGATAAATACATTTTCTAACATTTAGGAGAATATTTAATGAATAAAAAATAATTTTCAGTCTAGAGAATTGAAATACATGAATGAAAAGAAAATTCAAATGGACATTTTAAATTCAAAATAAATATCACTAGTAGTAATGTTTGTATTTGTAGAATTGTTTCAATCATTGAAAGTAACCTGATGTTGTAGGATGTCACCCCAAAATCCGGTCACATTGTACAAATATTCACCTTAAAAATCTCCTAACAAACGTTTCTGCATAGAAAAACATGATTAAAAATAAGAATACCATACAGAATTTGAAAAATCAAAAATATGATGCCAACATATAAGAAATAATTAGAAAACAAAATAAAAAGAAGATAACATTTGGCATTGTTTCTCTAAACCTTGTGTTACTCCAAATCCCGTTTTTGTATTTTCTAATTAAAACCACTTTGTGGTGAAGTGTGAACCATTTAAAGAGATCCAACATGAAAAAAACACCACACAAAGCATCACATCTAAAAAAATAGAAATAGGTTACACATTCAGACTACATTTTTAGATACGATACATATACAGAACCACCACTTTTAGCCACTTCTATTCATGAAAAATGACACCACTAAAAAAATATGGACAACCAAAATGCTCATGGAAATAGAAACATGAACCTTCATATTTACCTAGGGGACCTCTTTTCAGACTAGTAGGAGGCTCCATAGGTAAAACAATGAAGATTCATTTTTACCATCCTATTGCAAACTACATACGATAATACACTTCTTTTGTTAATCACCTAATAAGATAAAAAATCTGAAATTTTTTTAAAAAATCAATATGCAGTATTACAATATTGTAGCAGAAATAATCTGTCATTTTTTCAGTCCCCGTGTTTTTGTATTTCTTCATTTGGGTGTGCAGTTCAATGGCATATCTTGTTGTATCTGGGTTGTCTCAAGAAAATTCAAGATTATGATAGACCACATCCTCATTATCAAAATCATAGAATATGTTTTTCTATATTGAGAATGTTGTTAGAGAAAGTAGAAAATATTGGTGACAAGTGAAATCATAGAATTAGAAATCAAAACAAAAATAAACCTATATATTTTAGTTAACAGAAAAAAAAGATAAGAATAAAATAATTATAATCTAAATCTGCGTATGAAAACAAATATGAACCTGCATATTTCAATTCTGAACACATATAAGTTACAAAAAATATTCAAACCAAAATATGTATATATGTGATACAGATAAGATATAAAATATTATTAAAACCTGCATATTTTCACCTAAATATGCATATACATGATACATATAAGATACAAAATAATTTCAAAACCTACATATTTGTATAACTGGTTTATACAATGCATGAGGAATACATCAAAGTCACCATTAATAATAAAACATTATTACTAATATGATTTATAGTCTTTAGATCCTGGTTTTCTAAATATGAAAGAAATATGAAAACAAATATAATATGGTAATATAATTAACAATCCATATTAAACATGTTATAAATTTATGTATTGCTTCAATATAATCCAACAATGAAGATGAACTTCACCAAAACCTTATGTTTTTCATGTGTGATCTCCAATTCATGATATTATGAAGAAGCATGCTCCTACTATGGGATGGAATTGCACTAGACATCTATTTCAACCGATGAAACCACACTACAATGTAGACACAATAACCCACAGTGCAAGTAAACTTGTAGTTTTTCTTCAATGGGAATAGGAAATCACAAATTGGTAATATAAGGGAACATGAAGAAGGAAATGAGGAATAAATATTGTATGCTAGGAAGAAATATCAATATATAAAGAAGAAGAAAATCAAAATATGAAATTAAAAATGGTCCCATTACCTTGGATTGAGGTTTTTCATGACCCTCTTCTTCCAGTAAACATACATCCGAAATCAAAAGTAGTGAAATCTATTTTTGTCCAAAAAATGCTTAAAAAAATATGGATAATTACTTAAATTTGAAACATACATAATAATTTATAATATTGCAGATATGTTATAATTCCATCAAAATTATAATAGCAAGATTTCGATCAAAAAATGATGTCATTTAAAATAAATGTGCCCTATTTGATTCATTTGAACAACAATCCTGGATTGAATTGTGATTTGATATAAAATAAACCTAGCCAAGAACCCCATTAGTAAGGCATACATGAAATCAATAATTATTTCTATTTTTACAATATATTTCAATGGATGAATTTGAAGGGCGCTCTTGAACATAGAAAAAATGTGGGTAGTAAAACTGAAAAACATATGATCACAATGTTGAAATACATGTTGTGTTAACAAATTCATCCTAAAGATGATAAGATATATACCTGTATGCACTTCTTCAGCTAGTTCCAGGGGTAAGAGTAAGGAAAATGTAAATGAATTTGTGCATTCATGAAAACTCATTCCTAGAAAAGTCACTAAGGTTTCCTAAGATATACTATTTTAACTATCTATACCTATTTGCACTATCTATACCTTTCTATACCTATTGGCACTTTCAATAAGATCCATATCTTTTTGCACTGTCTATTATTGTAGTACCTGAAATGTAGATGTAGTGATTACAGTAAAATAGAAATACATAGAAACTGAGGGTATTTTTAGTTAAATGTAAGGAGATCTGAGAATGAACTGTATGCCTTATATAGTGCCTCAAGATACTTCCATCTAACCTAAGAATAATCCAAACATTGTGATCCAATATCAATGGATCCTATTGAATATTACCTGGGAACTCTCTGCATGACAATAAGATGTTTCAGTATTAATTATATGGATAGTATGCACCAAAAACATCACAGGATCTGATTACTTTGTATTATCATAGAATTAAAGTGTTAGGTGAAAGAAATTATCATGAACTAAAAGGTGTAACAGCTAATTTAATACATCAAAGCTAAGCAGATTATATGCTCATGTTTTTCTGTGAAGACCTTTTTCAAAGATAAGTATAAAATATACATGGAAGGTTCAACTTCTGGGAGCATGTC
The DNA here is from genome assembly GCA_963277665.1 of Viscum album. Lineage (NCBI taxonomy): Eukaryota > Viridiplantae > Streptophyta > Magnoliopsida > Santalales > Viscaceae > Viscum > Viscum album. The sequence continues at coordinate 1,327,168,926 of OY728120.1, read as the reverse complement.
AGAATTATATTCCTAAAACTCATTATGGAAAAATACACAAAAATTAATGAAATTGATAATTCAAATTTTGGAAATGACGAATTCAGAGGGCTGAATATGGATACCATATGGGTTGTGATATGGCTTCATATGCACCCATTAACATCCTCATAATTGGATCTGCTGGAATCACTGCCTACCATGTTGCAAACTGGTTGGTCTAAATCTGTCTAAACATATACTTTGTTCCTCATCAAAAAAAGATAAAGAATTATTTTTTTCAATAATTCAAATGAATGATTTGTCGATTACAATAGCATATATCCCTTACAAAATAAAAACATAAATAACATAGTTATTGTTAAGAAAAAAATTCATTAACACCATAAGAAACACAACATTATAGATTCATGAAATAAGAAAATGACATATTCATTTAAGAATGAAAAACCAAATATTCATTGTTTAGAATCCTGAAATAGAAAACATATTCTCTCACAGATACACATATAAATCTATTACAGAAAATAAAAAATCAAAGTAACTAAAACATAAACAACTTCATTAACAAAAAAACCTAACAATTTCACTGTTAATAAAAAAATTAAATGGAATCTTCAGTTGATAATCAATAAAAAAATGCAAACAACTTCATTAAAAAAATTAAATAATCAAAAAATTTACAGAATTTTCAGTTTGAAACAACAAAATCAATACAGAATGCATGTTTGTTATATCAACTAAACAAACTAACACAGTAAAAATTTGATAGTTAAGAAGGCACTATTTCAAAAATAACAGTTAAAAAATAGAATATTTTAAAATAGCAAATTTTACAGTTGAACTTACAGTTATGGTGTGTGTGTAATTTCTGCAGTCATATGAAAATGCATCAATTTCCTGGAGTCAAACAGACTACAAAATTAATTAAGAATGATCATATTTTGAGACCATGAGTAAAAATTCCCTTAAAATGAGACTTCAATGAGGTAGTCACTATTTTAGTACCTAATTCAAATTCCAAATCAATAAACTGATATAGATCATGTTGTTGTATGGCAAAGGGGGAAAACAAAAAATTTAAAGAACTAACTACCTATATTCTAGAACATCTATATAGAATCAAAATCATAACAACAAATTACAATGTATATCCATCATATTCATAACATCCCTAAAAATTGGAAAAATATTGAGATATATTCTCTAAGAACATTGAAAATGTTACCCTGAAAAAAAAATTAATACGTCATTGAATATCAATTAGCATACCTAAGTAAAGGCATATTTAGTGGGATTCCACAGTAGATTTCCAAATCGTCACCTAGTTGTCTCATTTGGTCTACCAATGCTAGGCTAGTAAGATGGTTAGCCCAAATGTTCCCACTCGTATGTAATCAATGAAGAAAACCTTAATATCATCTAATAATTATTTTTATACATAAAAATAGATATTTGGATAGAAAATACCTAAACATTGGATGTTCACGTAGATGTTACAACTGAAACTTCACCTGCAAATCATCAGTGGTCACCCCTTAAGGGAAAATGGACGTCCTCATGCCCCGTTGTTTGGATCATAACACATATGATGAGATAAGAATGTCCAATATCTATAGTACATGATCCACTACCAGGAAAAAAGATGTAATGCTCAAATAAAACACAAGATCCACTACAAAACTCATGATCCACTATAAAAAAATTCCAGAAAATAATGTTGTTCTTTTACCTGATTGAGTAATCTGGAAACAGAGTCATATAATCAATATGGAAACACTTATGTATAAGCAAAATAATAAAAATTATTTCAACATAATCTAGACATCATAAATTAGATAAAAGATAAATCTCAGTAAGTGGGCATATGCATGTACTCATAAAACCAGGAAGAAAGCGAATAGAGGTAGAGGCCAGCTATATCTTGTATGAGCAGTGCAATAATGGGTGTCTGATTAAAGGTATATAAATATGAGAAGAAATTTATTTTGATAAATGTAAACCAAGAAAATATAGTATGTTGAAGTTGTCCAAATGATTTGATTTCGTACGGAAATAGAGTTCTGAATCACGAAGGTTACCTTTTCTGGGAATAGTGGAGTTGTTGACCAAACCTGATTCCGAAATTGTTCTTGGAGGTGTGCATGATGTAGATGAAACCATAGGGTGGGGAAACCACAGGCACAACCATGACCGGGGAGAGCTAATTGAGATGCTGAGGGAACCCTAGATTAGGGAGACCGATGGAGGAGCACGCTGGCACAGTGGATTTGCGAAAACCCTAGTTCGCAAAGAGGTGAAACATGAGCCTGCACAAGATATCGAAGACGGCGGAGAGGTGAGGAGAAACCAGTCCATATTTTCCATCAGATAAGGAGGAGGATGGAGTGTAGCATCACCTGGAGACATATTTTGAATGAGGAGCACGTTGGCATCAGGGATTTTATGAAACCGAAGTTCACCAAGAGGTGATACCAGAGCCCGAACGGGAGAAGGAAGATGGCAGAAACGTGGAGTGAAACCGGGATAAGTAGAATGGCGGAGAAAGAGGAGGACGGATTGCAGCATAAGCAGGAGATGGATCTCGAAGGATGAGCGTGTTTTCAGGGAGCGTAGGTCCCGATGATATTATACTCGAGTGGGAGCGGGAGTGGGACAGAGATAGATACCGAGCAGCTGGAGAGAAAGGACTTGAAGGCGGAGCAACAGGAGTTGAAGAAGAAAGTGGCGGAAGAGTCGGAGGAAGAGAAGCCAAAGGCGGGAGAGCGTGGTTCAGAGCTAGGAGAGGCGGAAAAGGCGGAGGTGGTGATCGCGGATATTGATGCGGGAGTAAGAAGATAGATGAAGTAATCCTAAGGTCGAAGATGGGTTGCGATAATGCGGTGGTGGGAGTCAAGACAGGAGGGATAAGCTGTAATTGGAGAGGTGGTATAAGGTGATGTGGTGATTTCTGGAGGTGAATCATAGACCTGGATACACCTAGCTTTAGTAGATAATATAGGGTAATTTTTTAATATGGGTTTTAAAAAAACAAAAAATAGGTAAAATGGTATAGGGTTCGAATATTTTTTAAAATGGGTCCGAGATGCGTGAACCCCGTTCACGCATCACCGACCCCGGGAAGATGCGTGAACGGGGTTCACGCATCTTAACCGCGCTGAAGGATGCGTCAACCGAGTTCACGCATCCTTCACGAAGTTGATGAAGGATGCGTGAACGGGGTTCACGCATCCTACAGTATCTTTTTTTTTAAATTTTTATTTTTATTTTTTGTTTTGTTTTGTTATATATATATATATATATATATACAAACAAAACATAAAATTCAGCAGAATTTATCTGCTATTTAATATCCAGCAGAACTGCCATTACAGCAGTCTGGATTCTGACAGAAACCATCACCCAGGGCTCTCTTTTATAAGAGGGCTTGCCCAGGAAATCATACTGCATTTCCGATGTGGGATTCAGGTTCTCTTTTCCTGCACAGAACATTCTGCATTTCCGATGCGGGATTCTGTTTCAAGTACGTGACTTTGAAAGACTGTAAAATACAAACTATACGACCAATATAAATAAAACTTAAAACATGAATTAAACATATAATAAATAGTTGAAAATGAAAAGAATTTCGTAAAAAGGGTTGATGAATAATAATTTATAAGCTTTCAAAACCACCAAATTGAAACTTAAAAAAGTTTCAAGTACGTGATTTTGAAAGACTATAAAATAAAAACTATAAGACCAATATGAATGAAACTTAAAACATGGATTAAACATACAAGAAATAGTTGAAAATAAAAACAATTTCATAAAAAGTGTTGATGAATAATAATTTATAAGCTTTCAAAACCACCAACTTGAAACTTAAAAATGTTTCAAGTACGTGTCTTTGAAAGATTATAAACTACAAACTATATGACCAATATGAATAAAACTTAATATACGGATTAAACATATAATTATTAATTACATAATAATTAATTAGTTAATTAGTAAATTAGTAATATAATAAATAATTATAAATATTCATTACAATTATTAGTTATTAATTATTAATAATTAATTATATAATAATTAATTAGTTAATTAGTAATATAATTTTTAATTATTATAATAATTATTAATTATATAATTAATGATTATATTACTAGTTAACTAATTAATTGTTATGTAATTAATAATTAATAATTATATTACTAATTAACTAATTAATTAATATATAATTAATTTTTAATAATTAATAATTATATTGGTAATTAACTAATTAATTATTATATAATTAATAATTACTAATTATAATTACTAATTATATTACTAATTATAATAAATAATTATATTACTAATTAATATATAATAATTATAGTTAATAATTATAGTACTAAATAACCAATTAATTTTTAATAGTTAATCATTATATTGGTAATTAGCTACTTAATTATTATATAATTAATAAGTAATAATTAATAATTAATAATTATAATAAATAATTATAATCACTAATTATATTACTAATTAATCAATTACTTATTTTATAATTAATAATTATATTACAAATTAACTAATTAATAATTATAGATAAATAAAAAATAATTATAATTAATAAATATATTACTAATTAGCTAATTAATTATTATATAATAAATAATAAATAATTATATTTAATAATTATATTATTAATTAACTAATTAATTATTATATAATTAATAATTAATAATTAATAATTATAATTATAATTAATAATTATAGATAAATAAAAAATAATTATAATTAATAAATATATTACTAATTAGCTAATTAATTATTATATAATAAATAATAAATAATTATATTTAATAATTATATTATTAATTAACTAATTAATTATTATATAATTAATAATTAATAATTATAATTATAATTAATAATTATTATTAAGATTTATATTACTAATTAACTAAGTAATTATCAATTAATAATTATACTACTAATTAACTAATTAACTATTATATAATTATATTACTAATTAACTCGTTAATTATTGTATATTAGTAATTAATAATTAATAATTATATTAATTATTAACTAATTAATAATTATATTACTAATTAACTAATTAATTATTAACTATTTGTTATATGTTTAATCCATGTTTTAATTTTCATTTATATTGGTTTTATAGTTTGTATTTCATAGGCTTTCAAAGGCACGTAAACGTATTTAAGTTTCAAGTTGGTGGTTTTGAAAGCTTATAAATTATTTTTCATTAATTTTTTTTATGAAATTCATTTTATTTTCAACTATTTTTTATATGTTTAATCCGAATATTAAGTTTCATTCATATTGGTTATATAGTTTGTATTTTATAATCTTTCAAAGACACGTACTTGAAACATTTTTAAGTTTCAAGTTGGTGGTTTTGAAAGCTTATAAATTATTATTCATCAACACTTTTTATGAAATTGTTTTTATTTTCAACTATTTCTTGTATGTTTAATCCATGTTTTAAGTTTCATTCATATTGGTCTTATAGTTTTTATTTTATGGTCTCTCAAAGTCACGTACTTGAAACTTTTTTAAGTTTTAAGTTGGTGGTTTTGAAAGCTTATAAATTATTATTCATCAACCCTTTTTACGAAATTCTTTTCATTTTCAACTATTTATTATATGTTTAATCCATGTTTTAATTTTCATTTATATTGGTCGTATAGTTTGTATTTTACAGTCTTTCAAAGTCACGTACTTGAAACAGAATCCCGCATCGGAAATGCAGAATGTTCTGTGCAGGAAAAGAGAACCTGAATCCCACATCGGAAATGTAGTATGATTTCCTGGGCAAGCCCTCTTATAAAAGAGAGCCTTGGGTGATGGTTTCTGTCAGAATCCAGACTGCTGTAATGGCAGTTCTGCTGGATATTAAATAGCAGATAAATTCTGCTGAATTTTATGTTTTGTTTGTATATATATGTATATATATATATATATATAAAACAAAACAATACAAAAAATAAAAATAAAAATAAAAATTTAAACAAAACAGTTACTGTAGGATGCGTGAACGCAGTTCACGCATCCTTCATTAACTTCGTGAAGGATGCGTGAACGCGGTTCACGCATCCTTCAGCGCGGTTAAGATTCGTGAACCCCGTTCACGCATCTTCCCGGGGTCGGTGATGCGTGAACGGGGTTCACGCATCTCAGACCCATTTTTAAAAATATTCGAACCCTATACCCTTTTACCTAATTTTGGTTTTTCTAAAACCCATATAAAAAAATTAGCCGATAATATAGATTAATGTCTCTAAGTATCGTTGTTTCTAAAACCCCAACTAACCACATGCCTTTGGAAATTTTGTTCATACCTAGTTTTAGATGACAAAAACATTGGGATTTTCAATTATGAATAAAAATTATTTGATGTTAATGATTTTTCAAGAGGTCAGAAACCCTTCATTCAACCATCTGGTCCATCCGAGCCTACCTTAGTTAGGGTTTTCCCAGTCATCTCATTCCCGTCATACCAGAACTGTTGAGCCTGAAATTAACGTTATAATAAAAAATTATTGGGTTATTATCCTTCAATAAATTTATTTGTTGAAATATATGAAAACAAAAATGACATTTCAGATGATATCCTCTCAAATAATTGGGTAATCATACATCCTTCACTTTGTTTTCCCTACCCTATACCAACAATGCATTAAAATTGGAATGATACTATAGATGATCCTCTAAAAATGTTGTTCTCACAAAATAATTACATCATCATTTTGATAAGTCCAACTGTGAAGAATGGTTAAATCTAGAAAAAATTTTGTATTAACCATTCATATCTGATTGAGCTTATTATTCCTATGACATCAAACTAATCAGTAATATTTTTCTTTGTTGTCTTCAAAACTATAGATATTGATCTTTGAATCCCGATTGGAGAAAACTTCTTCTTCATCCATCACTCACTCTGGTAAATAACTAAGGGATGGAGATCTAATGGATGTCAAAACAAGCTCATCTGCTCAAAAACATCAACGGAAGGTAAAGAACAATATGATCTAGGAATACGAACGACATGGCACAATCCTAACCTTGAGAATATTTCATGACATTCTTCGTGTATGGAAACCAAAAAATATGCATTACCCAAGTAATGTTGATTCTATGCCCATAGCCAATATCACTATTTCAAATCACATTGGGAGATTATCCTTAAAGAATGAAAATTTTCACCTCCAGTCTCTGATGAATGCAGATGAGGAATCCAAATATGGATCCCCTTCAATTTGGGTGCTGCTTAAAAAGGCACTAGTCAACTTCCATTAGCATCGTTATCCTACATATACCCACCAGTCACCTGTTGTGGATACCACCCGACACAGTTCTGCCTATAATGTGCATCCATAGAATTAAAATGAAGGATCATCTAAGGATTAAGGCGCTAGATATATAGGAGATGTATCATATCCCCACTCCTGATAACAATCCCCTCCAGAGTATTCTAGTGGGAATCAGCATGTAAGCTCATATACCTACATTCTCAAAAAAATAGTTTATGGGAATATTCTCACAGCAGACATGGGGTAGGCACAAATTTGCACAATGAAAATCTGAATAATCCATTGGAATATAGAGGAAAGAAGTGGGTTCATATTACCTATTAATTTAATAAATCATATATATTATAATGCAGAAAAAATGTTCAAGATTATATCCCTACACACACTTTTCTAAAATGCCAAAATATTTTAGCAACAGCTAAATAAATTCGACGATATACTCATTCACTATTTTAGATAAATGGATAATGTAAATTTCTATCTCTATAGCCAGGATATCTCAACAATCTAATAATGAAAGAAAACGTGGTTGTGTTGGAGATATTACACCTTATTGCTCCCATCCAAGAGGACTATTAGTATATTCTGATAATGGGAGAGGAATTGGATAGGGTCATATTAACATTCCAACCACAGATCACCCGGTGATAGCTGAACATGCCTTGAGACAAGGGGACAGTATCTTTCGAAGAAGTTCGGTGGTATATTAGAAAGGCCCAGGATCACGTTCATATCCTTGTTCTGGCCAAGGATTTCTATGTGAGAGGGGAACATGCCTCGGGATAGGATAATATTCCATTGAAATAATTCTAGAGGCATACTCTAAAATCATGTTATTAGGGATATATCCCCATCCTGATGAGGATGAAAAAGTGAAAAAGGTGAAAGACATAAGATGGGCTCATATTCTAGTCCATTAATCTAGACAGCATATTCCAGTAGATCATGGATGAGAAGGGAAAATTCCGATTTCCTATGATGAATGACTACAACAATATCATTTAGAGGAAATATAGGAGGATTCCCATAAAACATATGCAATTTTGAAGGATTATCCCCATATTATGGAGGGGAACACATATTTGGACTAGACTCTTATCCATAGTCCAACCAATGCTCACCAAATTAGAGTGATAGAAAACATAGGGTATGTTCATATCCCTTCTAGGAAAGACCATATACATATCCCAAAGGATGATGATGAGGCCTATATTCCCGCCCTGACTGAGGCACACTATTTCAGAATGGAACATGCTTCAAGATAATGTCATGTTATTATCCACAATGAGACTACTTATTAGCATATTATGTCTCCTTCTCCACATTAGGCTCATACTCATGCAGCATCAGATATTTATAAGAATTTTTTAGGAATCATTTTATAGAAAACTCAAACCCGTAGAAAATTCCAAAATCTAGGTTGGAATATTCCAACAATATTGAAAAACATTGATTGTATTCCTAATATTTTCATGTCTAATGTACATGAGATGGTTCGAGACACATTATCATCACCACAAGGGTATATTGACTCTTCCATCAAATAAAAATACATTCATTACCATGATATTCTTCCTCATGGTAGTGTGTAGATGCATCATATGGTCTCTTCTCCTAGCATCCATCGTGGTCAAACTTCCCATACTAATATCTCTAATGGACACCAAAATTACCACCTAGACCAGACACCTCCATGTAGAGAGGTCTCCCAAACTACAACACCTTAATATATAGAGGTGCTCAAAACATTGGGTTCAACTGGATTTGGTTTGCTAGTAATATCTAGCAGCACTATAATTTCACTAGCAAGTGACCTTCAAAATCATATTCTATGGTATGACTAGATGGAGTCATTTATGTATGATGAGGAGGAGGCTCACATTGACCTATAGAGAGTGTTATCCATAAAAAACCTCCTCACCATGTTCTAGAACATCACTACTTCTTACTATGAGATCCCAATATATCTAGAAAATGAGTGGAAGTCTTACCTATGCCATAATATATTGTATACTCATTAGTGGATGAAATCTAGAAACCTCCATTATAGAAGATATGAGGGTCACATTAAAAACATAATGATACTATATTGTTAGAAAGACATGGATATTATCTCAATGGCCTAGGATCCATAACCAGAAAAGCACAACCCAAGTCTTCAACATGATTTATACCATTACATTACAACTCATTAGAAACTGGTTTATAAAGAAAAATCAAACATATATATTAGAGTATGGGAGTACTATATAGAATTAAGAAAATATCATAGAATAGAAGTACCACAAATGAAACACCCTGGGATTTTATGAGAAATATTTTTTTAATATGTTATATGCAACACCAAATGAATCTTTCACTAAACACAACACTGGGTTGGATTACGTTACACGCAAGAGCAACCTTCCTTGATAGCTTGTGTTGTACACAATACCGAGTTTCCCTAAACAATGATATATTATTAAAATATTATGAACTATCTGTTATGAATAGTATTAACTCAATATTTAATTTTATATCATTATAATTCATCTTACACATTTTTTAGAGTGAGGTATGAAAACAAAATCAATTTTTCGGATAAAAGAAGTATTTTTCAAAAAATGTAGTTTTAACGCCTTTTGATGGCACACCCATTTTAAATATAATTTTTGACAATTTTATAAGCTCAATTTTACAAAATAAACTTCTTTTTCTGAATCAGGATATAAAAATTTACATTGGATGAAATTTTAATACTATTCTGATAACTTTCACATTTTGATGAATAGTAAAAACCCGCTAAATTTTTCTTAAAAATAACTTTCTCCATCAAGAAAATTTTTATGGTTAAATGATAATATTTAATAGTTTCAAAGTATAAAAAGAATATATTTTTACCATTTAATATAAATTATGCCATTACCAATAATTTTACATTGAATTCATAGGTAAAAAAATTTCAATCTTTGGCAATGTTTTAACTTTTAAAACCTGTTTTCTTAATAACAGGATTAATTTTAAATTAATTACTTCAACTTCTGTATTTTGAATTTTCGAAAATGGATTCCATATTTTGATTAAGTGGGTCCATATTATGTTAATAGGTTACTTTTTTCTTGATATTATGAATAGTAACTACATTAATTTTTATTTACTATAGTTAAAGGTAAATGAGGTAATTAAGGGAAAAAATAAGATTATAAAATTACCCTACCACCTGGAAAAATTTTATTGGATGAATAAAAGTAGACCCATATTACCTAAGGGTCGGAATAGATTCTTTTCATTGACTTTTTTTCCATGAAAATTATATAATTATTATTAAAACCAAAGAAAGTGACAACATGTCACTCCCTTATATCTTATAAGTTTAATAATTTTAATTTAGTGAATAACATCATAAAACATAGAACATGAATAGTCTCCGGAAAGGTAATAACATTATCTACATCATGTGAATTTATATAGAATTTTTAGGGATTAAATAATTATCATTAATGATAACACAACAGTGATGTTGAAATTATTTTATTGATTTAAAATTCAAATAAATGGTTTTTAAAATAATAAAATAAATATTATATGAACTATTTAATGTTATCCACAAATTTTCTAGATAAATATGATATTTTATCTCTTAGTTTGAACATATATTCTATGTGGATTTTATTTAAATTAAAATAAATGAATAGTGTCAAAATCGACAGTTTTTATTTTACAGCATATTATAAAATTGTTTAAAACTCACAAAAATATTTAAAAATTATAAATTGAAATTTATATGGTCGAAAATGTCATGAAGTATCCAATTATGGAAAATTCAGAACAAATATGTATTTATTAAAAGAATTTAAAATTTAGAATATTAGCACCACAAATAAAATTAAATAGATTAAACAAGGATAAATCAAGTTGATAAGGTTTAAAATAAATTCCCACCATGTAAAAATTTTATAGGTTGATGAGATTACAACCCTATCTCATCTAATATTCAAATTTTAGTCATTTCTTAAGTATTTATATGGGGTTTGAGTTTATTATAAATTAATATTTTTGAGGATTCCAATGGTGACCCTCTCCTCTCTTATAAAAGGGCACCTCCTCCCTCTCCTCTTCACAACATTTTGAGCCTTCATGCTTGGAACAAACGTATCAATATATCTTCTCCACTTCCCGAGAATCATTTTAGAGGTCCTGGTCTTCTTCAAAGACCAACTTTAGTGCCCTATGAGGAGGCACGTCGAAGAAGAGGTAATAACCTTTACCGATTCTTTAAAAATTTATTTATTCTTCAACTTCATATTCTTTATCTGTTTCATTATAGAGTAATAACATCAGTATCACTCATATAATGATATGTTATTATAAATATCAAACAACCCTATTTCACCTTCTATCCATCCTATGGAAAACAAAACCACCGCGCATGCGTACGTACCGAATATTGTCTCCACGTCGTGGTATAATATGTTTTCCACCACCACTTGACTTGGATGGATATAAGGGTGTAAAGAATAACTATATATGATTATTATAACATGATACTAATTCTGAGATATTCTATCATCCACTCTAATTCAATTCAATTATTACGGTAATGATACCATCGCTCGTGCCTACGTATGAATTACCGTCTCCATGATGCGAGGAGATTCATTCTCCATGTTAACCATTCAAGAATCATTATAAAGTATATATAATAAATAATAATGAGATATATGACATCATAATGATACTGGATTTATGTATATGTCATTTACTACCTTTCATTCAATTTAATAAGGAAAGGAAAACAACGTTCATGCATACGTACGGCCTACCATCTCCATGAATCGTGTATTTCATTCTATTTATCAATATACTATATATATATATAATACATTATGAATATAAAATATATATAAATCATGTTTTACATTTTGGCAGTAAGTAATCATGATATAAGTAATCATATGAATAATTACAAGTCACAAACACGTATGATAAATGAAACAATTTTACCCAAAACGCCGCTTTAACATGGAATTGACAAATGAACGGGTAATATAAAGTCTTATGTGAATTATATATGATATCATAAATATTATTATGGTTCTATTAAAAGTTAATAATATTTTTGAACCCACTATACAGGAGTCTCAGACACATACGAACCATATTGGACCTAAGGTAGGGTATAATTATACCAATCTTGTTCTTATCCGAGATTGTTTATTCGTAAGTATTTTATGGGGTTATGTTTATCATCCATGTCCATGTTTTTTAAAAAAAATTCATAAATTTTTTATTATTCTTCCATGTATGTTTAAAGTAATTTTTACCCTTTTTTGACTTTTACCACAAGGTATGGAATGACTATTTCTTTTGATTACTATACAAGGTACTTTTTGTCTTTTCTGGAAAAAGTACGAGGAGAGTATATTTTTTAACTTATACAGCATGAACAGATGTTTACAGTTTCATAACACCTTACATCCATGATGCTTCCTCTATAGTATTTCATGATTAATTTCATCGAAAATCTTTTCTTTTATAATTGCACGATATTATGTGAAAAGAAAAATTATTTTTGAAGAATAAAGGATATTTTCCTCAAGAATTCATTTCAATTGTTTTATCAAGACTATTTTCCATCCAAGATTACATTATTTAATAGGGTCATGTTTCAAGTATAATGTCCATATTATTTATACTGTTTGATTTTTATTATGATAAAATGATATCCATTTTTTCATATTGATTATGTTATGGTGGGATGATGTTTATGAAACCCTTTTTATTATTTGGGTTATGATGAATGATTTATGTTTATTTTTTGGAACACATAAGAATTATTTCATTTTGAGATAGGAGGGACCTATATCTCCCTCCAATGCACTGGGCAAAGATTTATATCTCATGAGATAGACATGGCTGGAAGGGAATGTTAATTCGGTTCAGTGATACAAGACTGGAACGAGGAGTGAACACAGTTCAGTAATGGACTTCATCTGCTATGATAGTCTTGGAAATGAGTCATTACTAATATGAAATGGTTTTCTATAATTACATGTCTATGCCACAAAGTTTCATGTTTTAGGTTATTATTATTGGGATTACATTTCACAATTATTATTTATCCCATGTCATGATATTATGATCTCTTTTGCAGGTTAAGATTTTAAAAATGCTATGTTATTATGAATATGATATGATTGATATTTAATTTTTTCCCTTACTCAGAATTTGATCTCACCCTTTGTATGTTTTCTTTTCCCCAGGTCAGCAAGAAGGTTATTAAGTATCATATGCCAAAAGGGACTCTTGATATGATGAAATAAACGGGAGACAATGTAGATGATTTATGAACCGGTAGTTTATGTTTCCCAGTTTCTAAAGAAACTATACATATATTATCCTATCATGGTTTTGCTATATGTTGAAATAATTGTGCTTTAATTCTGATGTAATAACAATGTATGTAAAGTATGGGTCATTATAGTTGGTATAAGAGGAATGGTATAGTAAACCATTGGAAACCTGGATGTGAAATCCTTAGTAAGAACCCTAAGGATTTGTCTAAGGGTAGAAAACAATCTTATTGTTTTAAAAATGTCCATGAATAACCTATGATAAGACCTAATGTGTGAAATTCTATTCCTGATTATGTGGTTTTCATGTTTTAATTAGTGTTTCTCACACTATGCTTCTTGGTTTTAGTCAATGGATGGAACCTGAAGGAACCGTGTTAATGCTGAATGTAACGCTTAATGTGAAGATTGTCCCCCTGAGCAACCAAACGTTATGGGAAATAGAATGAAAAATCATGTATCCATGATCACACAACATTCTCAAGCTATGAATCATGAAGGACATCCAAACAAGCAAAGTAGGGAGCAACATTCTATTGAATCCTTCAATTGGCATCATCGACCTTCATTTAGTGGTTCTTCTGATCCATTAGTGGCTGAACAATGGATCAATACCACTGAAAATATATTTTCAGTCTTGCAATGTTCTGAACATGATAAAGTAATCTTATTAGTATATCATTTGTAAGGTGAAGCTGATCAATTGTGGAATCTTGTCAAGAATACAAAGCAAAGGGATGAAATTAAGTCAATGGAATTGGATGAGTTCAAGAAAATATTTTTCAATAAGTAATTCCCTTGTATTCTTAGGATAAAGGTAGAGAAGGAGTTTCTTGAACTAAAGAAAAAAGGATGATGAATCTGTTGGTACCTATGAAGCAAATTTTACAAGACTTGTAAGGTATGATTCCAGAATTATTATCCAACCTGAGAGTAATATCGATCGATTCATTAGTGGTTTAAAACCAAGTCATTGAGGGGTGTTAGCCATAAGGGACACCAATAGGTATGAGGAAATTGTTCCATGTGATCTCAAGGTTGAGATGGATATTGGAGTATCCCATCAGTAATATGGGTTTGATAAGAAGAGGAAAATTGAATTCAAAGGAAAATCTTAAGACCACACTGAAAAGAAGATGAGTTTTCCCTTATGCTCAAAGTGTGGAAGGAAACATGGAGGAAATTGTCTTAAAGGGACAATTAAATGTAGTAAGTGTGGAAAAGAAGGTCATCGGGCAATTGAATTTCAAATTAATGGTAAGAAGATGTCTAATGATGCGAACAAAAAAGGGATACACAGAATTAACCTCCTACACTTCAATGTTACAAGTGCAAGGAAATGGATAATTATGCTAATCAATGTCTTATTCCAAGGGTTATAGATGATGATCGAATTCAACAAACTCTTAAGGCCAAAGACAAAGGAAATTCACATGCAATTAATATCGACGATATGGAGTATGATAATGATGTCGTGAAAGGTACAATTACCATCCACTATAATGTAGAAAATGTTTTATTCAATTCTAGATCCACCCACTTTTTTATTTCTGAAGAATTTTCTAAGGGTATCACTGCACTACCTCAACAATTAGCTATTGAGTTAGCTGTGACAACTCCTAATGGATTTACACTTGCATCAAAGGTTTATAATTCTTCTACAATTGATGACTGTGGGAAAGTGCTTCCTACAAATCTAGTGATCCTTCCAATAGTGGAAATTGATGTGATTCATGGCATGTATTGGCTTTCCTTATAAGGAGGTCATATCAATTACCAATGAAGGGAAGCCACATTTCACATTCCTGATCAATCTATTATGATCTATTGATGAAAGGATGAATATAAACTTCCACTAGAAATTTCATCCATCTTATGGGACTTGATTCCAATAAATGAAGGTTATTTATCTCAATTGGTTGGATAGAAACTCATGATTAAGAATATGCCCATTGTAAGGGATTTTGATGATGTCTTTCCAGAGGAATTTCTTGGTCTTCCACCAAATTGTGATGTTGAGTTTTCAATAGAACTCATACTAGGTGCTATGTCCATTTCAAATACACCTTATAGAGTGGCACCAATTGAGTTGCAAGAATTAAAGAAGAAACTCCAAGATAATCTTGATAAAGGATTCATACACAGTAGTTCATCACTTTGGGGAGCACCTATTTTATTTGTTAAGAAGAAAGATAGATCAATGATACTTTTCATTGATTATTGAGAACTTAAAAAGATCACTATCAAGAACAAATATCCTCTCCCACGAATTGATGACTTATTTGACCAACTACGTGGAGCTCAATACTTTTCCAAGATTGATCTTCATTCAGGATTCCATCAATTAATGGTAAAAATTGAGGATATTCCAAATACATTATTCCGTACAAGGTATGAACACTATTAATTTATAGTGATGCCTTTTGGTCTATCTAACTTCCCTGCTATCTTCATGGATCTCATGAATTGTGTCTTTAAAGACTATCTTGATCAGTTTGTGGTGGTCTTAATAGATGATATTCTTGTCTATTCAAATAGAAAGGAAGAACACGAAGACCACAAAAGAATTGTATTGAAGACCCTGAGAAAGGAGAATCTTTATGCCAAATTTTCCAAGTGTGAATTTTGGCATAAAAAAGTTTCATTTTTGGGTCACATAATCTCAGAAGAAGGGATATATGTGGATCCAAGAAAAATCGAGGTTATTGAAAGATGGTTGAGACCAACAACAATAACTGAAATCCGAAGTTTTATTAGTTTAGATGGGTATTATCGACGTTTTTTGAATGATTTTTCAATAATATCAAACCCACTCCCTTAATTGACTCGGAAAGGTGTTAAGTTTGTTTGGATAGAGGAATGTGAAGATAATTTCAAAGAGCTAAAAAGAAGGTTATCCAGTGCACCTGTGCTCACACTACCTTGTTGTGGAGAATGGTTTGTGATCAATAGTGATGCATCCACGAAAGAGTTGGGGTGTGTTCTCATGCAAAATGATATGGTGATATCATATTCCTTATGACAGTTGAAAATACATGAGAAAAATTAACCAACTCATGATTTGGTGTTAGTTGTACTAATATTTGCAATAAATATTTGGAGGCATTATATTTATGTTTAAAGGTGTGATATTTATACTGATCATAAAAGTTTAATGTATATTTTCCCAAAAAAGAAGCTGAATATGCACCAAAGAAGGTGGTTTGAGCTGATTAAGGATTATGACTGCTCAATTTATTACCACCATGGGAAAGCAAAAAAGGTTGAAGATGTATTAATTCAACAAGACCATGCTTGCTAATTCATGATGAGGATAAAAAAAGATCCAATATTTATGGATTTACAAAGGATGGATCTTGAAATTTTAATGAAAGCGGAGATATCTTATCTTTCTCAAATGAATGTTCAACCATCTATACATGTTAAGATTAAAGAGGTGAAGAAGGAGGATGTTGGTCTACAAAATAAGGTGAGAAATACTCCTGAATTCAACCTTGATTGTGATGTGATAATAAAGTTAAAAAACCGTTTCTGTATTCCTTCCATACAAGAATTAAAGAAGGATCTACTGGATGAGTCTCATAGTTCTTCATTATCTATTCATCATGGAAGTAAAAAAGATATAACGGGATTTGAAAGAGTACTTTTTGTGGGATGTCATGAAATGAGATATCAAAGAATATGTCTCTCGAGGCTTGGTTTGTCAGCAAGTTAAAGCTGAGAGATAGAAGTCTAAGGGGATGTTACAACCATTATCCATACCCAAATGGAAATGGGAAAACATCACTATGGACTTTGTCACTGGACTTCTTAAAATATCCAAAGGCAATAATGCTATCTGGGTTATAGTTGATCATTTTATGAAGTCAGCACACTTCATTGCTATTAGAGAGGATTTATCTCTTGATCAGCTTTCCAGGGTATATGTAAAAGAAGTGGTAAGATGTCATGGATTACCACTTCCCATTATATCTGATCGGGATCCGAGGCTTACCTTGACGTTCTGGAGATGTCTTCAACATGCTTTAGATACAGAGTTTTGATTCTGCACTGGTTATCATCCTCAGACAGATTGTCAGTCTAATAGGACAATTCAAACTCTAGAATACATGTTGATAACTTTCTCTATGGAATTCAAAGGTGGTTGGGATTAACACATACCATTGGTAGAGTTCTCTTATAATAATATCTTTCACTCTAGTATTTATATGGCTCTTTATGAAGCTATCTATGGGACGAAATGAAGAACACAAACTTGCTGGGATGAAATTGGGGAAAGAAATCTATTCGGACCTGATCATGATGATTAGATGGTAGAAAAGGTCAGATCAATTCAAAAACACATACGAGCAACTCAGAGTCGAAAAAAATGTTATTCCGACAACTGAAGAAAATACCTAGAGTTCGAAGTGGGTGATAAAGTGTTCTTACGAATATATCCAAGGAAGATAGTAATGAGATTTGGAAAGAAGGGAAAGTTTAGTCCTAGGTATATCGGTCCTTTCAAAATACTGGATCATGTTGGGAAAGTAGCATACCAATTGGGAATTACACCAAATTCCTCTCATGTTCATGATGTCTTCCATGTATCTCTCCTTTGAAAGTGCATACCCGATCCTTCACATGTACTATGCTCATAAGTTGTACTGCTGGAGCAATATCATTCTTATGACGAACAACAATTAGAGATTCAGGAACATAGCAAAAAAGTTCTAAGAAACAATACCACTCTCTTGGTTAAAGTTTTATGGAGGAACCACCAATTAGAAGAAGCTACATGGGAACTTGAGGATATGATGAGGGAGAGGTATCTGCATCTGTTTGTTACGAAGTGATGAATTTCTGGGGCGTAATTCATTTTAAGGGGGGTAGAATGTAACACCCTGATATTTTATGAGATTTTTTTCTGATGTTATACACAACAGAAAAGTAATCTTTCACAACACAGGACATTGGCTTGGCTTGCGTTACACACAAGAGCATCCTTCCTCGATAGCTTGCATTGTACGCAATACCGAGTTTCACTAAACAATGATATATTATTATAATATTATGAACTAGCCATTATGAATATTATTGACTGAATTTTAAATTTTATAACATTATAATTCATCTTACAAAATTTTATAGAATTTGGTATGAAAACAAAATCAATTTTTCGGATAAAAGATTTATTTTTCAAATAACACTATTTTAACGCCTTTTGATGGCGCACCCATTTTAAATCTTATTTTTGACAATTTTATAAGTTAAATTTTACGAAATAAACTACTTATTTTGAATCAGGATATAAAAATTTACATTGGATGAATTTTTTATAATTTTCTGATCACTTTCACATCTTGATGAATAGTAAAAACAATCTAAATTTTTCTTAAAAACAACTTTTTTCATCATGTAAATTTTTATAGTTAAGTGATATAGTTTAATGTTTTTAAAGTATATATAGAATAAATTTTTACCATTTAATATAACTTATTTCATTACCATTATTTTTACATTGAATTCACAGGTAAAAACATTTCAATCTTTGGAAATGTTTTAACTTTTAAAACACGTTTTCTTAATAACAAGATTAATTTTAAATTAATTACTAAAACTTTTGTGTTTTGAATTTTGTTAAATGGATACCATATTTGGATTGAGTGTGTCCAAATTATGTTAATCGGTTAATTTTATTTTATTTTTATTATGAATTGTAACTACGGTAATTTTTGTTTACTACAGTTAAATGTAAATCGGGTAATTAACGGTAAATATAAGATTATAAAATTACCCTTCCACCATGAAAAATTCTATTGGATGAATAAAAGTAGACTCGTATTATATAAGGGTCAGAATGGATTCATTTCATGGACTTTTGACCATGAATATTATATATTTATTATTAAAACCATGGAAAGTGACAACATGTCACTCTCTTATATCTTATAAGTGTAATACTTTTAATTTAGTGATAAAATTCATAAAACATCAAACATGAATACTCTATATAAATATAATAAAATTATCTACATCATGGGAATTTATTTATAATTTTTAGTGATTAAATAATTATCATTAATGATGATACAATAGTGATGTTGACATTATTTTATTGATTGAAATATCAAATAAATGGTTTTAAAAATATTAAAATAAATATTATATGAACTATTTAATGTGATCCACAATTTTTCTAGATAAATATGATATGTTATATTTTAGTTTGAACATATCTTTTGTGTGGATTTTATTAAAATTCAAATCAATGAATAGTGTCAAAATCGACACTATTGTAATTTTATAACATATTATAAAATTGTTTAAAAATCAAAAAAATATTTAAAAATTATAAATTGAAATTTATATGGTCGAAATTTTCATAAAGTATCCAATTATGTAGAATTCACAACACATAAGTAATCATTTATAACAATTTAAAATTTAGAATATTATTACCACAAATAAAATTAAATTGATTAAATAAGGATAAATCAAGATGATAAGGTTTAAAATAAATTCCCAACATGTCAAAATTTTATTGGTTTATGAGATTACAACCATTTATAATCTAATATTCTAATTAGAGTCATTTTGGAAGTATTTAATTGGGGTATGAGTTTATTATAAATTTATACTTTTGAGGTTTCTAAAGGTGCCCCTCTCCTCTCTTATAAAAGGGCGCCTCCTCCCTCTTATCTTCACCACATTTTGAGCTTTCAGGATCAGCCCAACCCTGTCCATTTATCTTCTCCACTTCCCTAGAAATATACTAGAGGTCGTGGTCTTCTTCAAAGACCAACTTTAGTTCCCTAAGAGGAGGTTTAGAAGATGCGCGTCGAAGAAAGGTAATATCCTTACCTATTCTCCCAAAATTTATTTCTTCTTCTAATTCCTCTTATTTATTTGTTTCATTATAAAGTAATAAAATCAGTATCACTGAAATACTGATATGTTATTATAAATATGAAACAACCCTATTTCCCCTTCTATCCATCATATGGAAAATGAAATCACCGCGCGTGTGTACGTACGGAATATCGTCTCCACATCGTGGTGTAATCTGTTTACCACCACCACCTTACTTGGATGGATATAATATTTTAAAGAACTAATTTATTTTATTATTATAACCTGATACTAATTCTGAGACATTAAATCATCCACTCCAATTCCATTCTATAATTATGAGAACGATATCCTCGCTCGTGCGTACATACAGATTACCGTCTCAAGGATGTGACGAGATTCATTCTCCATGTTAACCATTCCAGAATCATTATAAAGTATATATAATAAATAATAATGAAATATATGACATAATAATGATACTAGATTTATGTCTATTTTATTTACATACTTCCATTCAATTTAATAAGGAAACGAAAACAGAGTTCATGCATACGTACGGCCTACCGTCTCCATGAACGGTGTATTTCATTCCATTTCTCGATCTATTATATATATATATATATATATATATTATATTCTGAATATATAATATATATAAATCATGTTTTACATTTGGGCCATAAGTAATCATGATATATGTAATCATATTAATAATTACAAGTCAAAACACGTACAATAAATGAAACTATTTTACCTAAAACGCTGCTTTAACATGAAATTGACAAATGAATGGGTAATATAATGTCGTAAGTGAATCATATATGATATCATAAATACTATTATGATTCTCTTACAAGTTAATAATATTTTTAAACCCACTATATAGGAGTCTCATAAACATACAGTCCATATTGGACCTAAGGTAAGGGATAATTATTCTAATCTTGTTCTTATCTGAGATTGTTTATTCGGAATTATTTACTGGTGTTATGTTTTTTCATCCTTGTCCATTTTTTCTCAAAATGTTTTCATAATTTTTTTACTATTCTTTTATGTATGTTTAAAGTCATTTTTACCCTTTTTTGACTTTTACCACAAGTTATGGAACAAATTTTTCTTTTGTTTACTATACGAGGTACTTTTTGAATTTTCCAGAAAAGGTACCAGGAGAATGTTTTTTTTAACGTATACAGCATGAACAGAATTTTACAGTTTCATAACACCTTATTTCCATGAAGATTATTCTACAATATTTCACGATTATTTTCAACAAAAATCATTTCTTTTTTAATTTCAAGGCATTTTTAGAAAAGAAAAATCATTTTTGAAGAAGAAAGGATATTTTCCTCAAGAATTAATTTGAAGTGTTTTATCAAGACTATTTTCCATCTAAGATTCCATTCTTTAATATGGTCATGTTTCAAGTACAATTTCCATATTATTGACGTGGTTTGATTTTCTTTATGATGAAATGATATCCATTTTTTATATGGATTATGTTATGATGGGATGATGTTTATAAAACCCATTTTATTCTTTGGGTTATGATGAATGGTTTATGTTTATTTTGTGTCACAAATAAGAATGATTTCAATATGAGATGGGTGGGACCTATATCTCCCTTCAATGCAGTGGGTATTTATTTATATCTCATGATATTGACATGGCTAGAACAGAAAGTTAATACGGTTCAGTGATACAGGACGGTAACGAGGAATGAACTCAGTTCAGTAATGGACTTTATCTGCTATGATGGTCTTGGCGATGAGTCTTGACTAATATGAAATGATTATCTATGATTATGTGTGAATTCCACAAATTTCAATGTTTTATGTTATGATTATTGTGAATACATTTCACTATTATGATTTATCCGATGTCATGATATTATGATCTCTTTTGGAGGTTAAGATTTTTAAAATGACATGTTCTTATGAATATGATATGTTTGATATTTCCTTTGTTTTCCCTTAATGATCATTTGAGCTCACCCTTTGTATGTTTTCTTTTCCCCAGGTCAGGAAGAAGGGTATTAAGTTTGGTATGCCAAAAGGGACTTTAGATATGATGAAATAAATGAGTGACAATTTAGATGATTTATGAACGAGTTGTTTATGATTCCCAGTTTCTAAAGACACTATACCTATATGGTCTTATCAT
Source organism: Viscum album (assembly GCA_963277665.1). Lineage (NCBI taxonomy): Eukaryota > Viridiplantae > Streptophyta > Magnoliopsida > Santalales > Viscaceae > Viscum > Viscum album. The sequence goes on along the minus strand of OY728120.1, from coordinate 1,327,146,311 downwards.
GGTTTTTTTATATGTTGTAATAAGTACGCTTGAATTATGATGTAACAAAAATGTATGTAATTTATGGGTCATTATAACACATATATGTTATCCTATAAAGACATAGCCTCTTGGAAAATTAGGGGACCACGTAATGCGCAGGCTAGTTAGCCACTCCAATGGAATACTCCCGCTTCAAAAATGACCATACATCATGAATAAAGAGAGGATAGAAATCCTGATTCAAAACACGGACCCTCAATCAAATTATAATGTATTTCAAACATGGAATATGATTTTCTAATCTACCAGAAAAAATATAATAATGAATGGTTCTCATCAAGGGTTTCCATTGCACCCTAATCCTACACAAGCACTATTGTGCTTAATCAAATTGGAAAATGTAGTAGCTTCCATATAATCCATCCACGAGAGAACTCTCCCAACCATGTTTTGTGAATATATACAACTTCTTATACCTCTCGGATAGTCCCCTTCTGAGAGGATTAGGGACACATCAGTGGTAGCTGTGAACAAACCCCAGCCCCCAGAGACGGGGGCCTTTATATCCCAATAACCATCACTAGGATCATCATCCCCTAATAAATCCCTGGATACATCAATGGTGACTCTATATAAACCATTTAACTCTTTCCTAGAGACATTTATATCTTCATTTTTATTCCATGAGTCATCAAATCTCCAACTAGTTCCATTGGATCCTCAATAAAAGGACTAAAAAATCAGATTTTTCACTCGAATAACCCCATTCTCAAAGGTCTAATGGAATTTTCATCTTCATCATCATCAGTAAATATAGAATTAGACTTCTCCATGTTAGGAGAAAAAATAAAAGGCCGACATACCAAAAATTCATCCTAATTCAATAAAAAACATTGTTGGTTGGGGCCCGTTTTGAAATCACGACAACAAAACTCCCTAAAGTAACAATTCAAAGAACAAGATGTGAGGAGAATTTTTTGAAGGAAATCAGACCATGTTGGGGTTGCATGAAAAGTAGGCTCAATATGTCCAAAGGTTCAAATAATGACCCTAATGAAGGTACTGTACAATCATCCTATTGTGCTAAATTTAATGGAAAAATTACCTTTTCCTGATACACGTTTGTAAATGTCATCACTATCAACATGGTGGATATTATAAATCAATAATGGAATAGAGTGGGTCATAAAATTTAAATCCTATATTTTGAGGAGGGTGATATGGATTCCCTAACAAAATATGCATGCACCTGGAACAGGAGAGGGCTCCAAAATCTTGAACTTTGAATCAAAAGATGCAACCTCCATGGTGGAACACTACTAAATAAAAAGGTAAATTTATGACTATATCCTTATCGCCCCCTAGAAGAGTTGAGGTTCACCATAGATGAAACTTTATCGCAATATAGGAGTTATATATGAGATCTAGACTAACTCTATGAGGAGATTCTTTGGGGAAATATTCCTTCTAGGAATTGTCTGTAGACAGAGATAAAACCTCTGCCTCCCATAGCCGGTTTTCCAACAAGAGTGGTATCTTCCCACCAAACTATCTTCAACACCTGGAATATAGTATAAAAATACTATGACGTAAAAAATGATCATGAATTTCATCAGTTGTGGTGACAGACTCTCCCTCCCCATGGTAATAACAAATTACTCAGATGGATGGAGAATCTACAAGAGATGAATGTGGGGACACCTCATTGGCCTGTCATACTCCATGTTGAAGGGAGGAAGCTTAAAGGGAAGTTCCCCTAGATCTTCATAATGTCATTGAATCCAGGGGTACTCAAATTAAATCTGTGTGATGGAGATTTTAACCTATGAATCATAACATAAATCCATATCCTGAATGGGTATATAAATTTATTCCCCACCCAATTTGAGAAATCCTACCTTCTCAACCTTTGACGGTGTGGGTGAGCATATAAAACATCTCACACACATCATAACCCAGTGTGTGTTGATGATAGAAAATCAATATAAAATGGATGAAACATAGTTAAGGTGTTATTATAGACTTTGATTGGGCCTTCCTTTGTTTAGTATATTAGTCTTACAGTAGGATCTGTGGCACGATTGGATAAAATTCAGCATCCGTTCCTATATCAATTTACATCCAAACAGATGAAAAATATAATATTAAACCTAACTAACTAAAATCAACATGTAAATGAGTTATTTTATGATTTAATACTGAGATGAGAATGATTGAGGAATTCATTCAACATCCTTCTCACCAGAGTAACTGTTGTAACTCTATATTGAATATATCCATGATCAGTCGAAGAAACCGTAGATCCCAATGAGGTATCCATGTGAGTTTTTTGAGTTAATAGAAATGGAATAATGCCTTTAAGAATCCATTCAGAGTACCCGGTCAAAGCCTCAACTCTTTCCCAAACACTAGGTAAAAATCCATTCAACGAATAAGGTAAGGATATCTTTCTAAAACAAGGAGTTGTTCCTACCCAAGTACCCAATATAGTCCCAAACCACCCAGAACATCTTTCTGAGTAGGTAAAATCCTAGAATCCACCTCTTCTAAAAGAATAATGTAATCAGGGTCCCCTAGGATTTTAGGAATATATGAATAAATCATACTCCTTTGGAAATAAACATTTCCCAAGTTATTTCTTGGTTGGCATGGATAAATACCCGCTCACATTACCGAAAACATGGAGGCCTAATGAGGTCAACCTTATTAACCGTCTTGGATACAACCCTTTCCCAAGAAGGTTGGGTCATAATACCAAGGACTACATTATAATCATAGAAGTATTTACTGGAAAGGAAGGTTCTAGAAAATTCGTTCATGATAACACATTTGATAAGGTGGATTAAATAACCATTTCATTGTCTTTAGAATAGGGTTATTGGAATAATGTCTTGAACATGGGGGAAAATGTTCGACAATTAGATGACTTGAAAAATATTTGACTAAACTCATGCCACACTGATAACACAGCTATGTAGACCTAGAATATTTCTACAACCCAATGAGGAATCATCAATTATGCCTCAAAATAGTGGATGTGATCCTTAGAAGTAGGTTTCAATAAAAGTGTATGAGTAATATTTTGATCCAATGCAAGATCTAAATCAATCATATTTTCTCCATACAACATCTATAGTACATGAACCACCCCACTAAATAGAATCCCCATCAGATGCAGATTTCATCTTTGGATAAGTTAATGTGATACACTTAGAAGACCCCTTCCCTAATGATTAATATTTATTAGAGCACGATCTTCCCACAAATAACCAGGTAAAGGGAAGCTTCATGAACCCAAAACATGATAATGAGGACAATGTGGATGTGGTAAGACCCAATACTCTGATCATATCCCCATAGAAAATATATATGCCACTAAGACCTAGGGAAAAGCACTCTAGATGTCTCAATAGGGGCATGGAAGCATCCCAGATCCCTCTAGTGGCCATCCACACCAAATTTTATTGCATGAACAATTAATGGGGGTTAGATTATCTGATCAATTTAGAAAGCAGGGATATCGGACCTGACATTCTCATTCGGAAGAAGATTATTCCTCGACCTCTATATAGGCACTAATCCCATACCCCTAAAATTCCTCATCTCCTAAAATTCATTTCCTAGGGGACCACTACATTGAGAAGCGCTGGCCTCTAGCTAAAAAATATGACATTCTGAAATTGCTAGAGGTGTCCCCATCCAAACACTCAATCATTGATCCACTCCTCCTTTCAATGGAAAATTGTGAGGCACTAGATGAATCCTTCTAGAGACCACATGTGTTTGAGATTGATGTCATTATAGCTGAGGTTTATTGAGTGGATACCATCCCATCATAACACCATTTCCCCATATTGTTCACTAACTAGGATTATAAAGAGGTCATCTAAGGGAACAATATGCCCCTGTATATCTTAGTCAGACCCATTAATGTTAATGTCAAAAGCAATCTGATTGATAATGGTTTTAGAATTAGCCACATACTGATTATAACCCTATATAATTATTGATAGGGTGAAAGGGATTTGTTTCCCACAAGTTTAAACATTCAAGATTATGATAAGATTGATAAATAACCTCTTGAGAAGATCAAACATGAAGCCCATTTTTTCGAAATCACATCAGGCACTAAGTTTATGGTTTTCCATCATGACCCCACATACAATGTCCTACGTGGAAGGCCATGAATCCATAAACATCATGTGGTACCTTCAAAATTATATATGATAATTAAGAACCCCATTGTTGGAAAATTCGACATACTACATGATGACAATTCCCCTATCGATACATGCATAGCCACATATGCTGAAGAATATTTCTATGATAAGGGAGGTAACAAAAAATGGAAAATTATGATATACATCATGTAGCCCCAATGTCTTGGGGTCCACCCTTTTGAATCCCTCGTGTATTATCGACAATGGCTATGTCAAGCCCATAAATCAAGTTGAACTAACAGATCTTGTCCCAAAGGTCCAAGCCCTACTATCCCAAGTGACATAATAAAAGACAACCAGTTTCGATATCCCTCTGTAATGACTCAGGAATTAGGGTATGATATTTTCTATTCTCATTGGATCTCTCACCCTGATAGCAAAAGTGATTCCTTGACACATCCAAATTTTTCTGGATATGACCCCACAGACTCAAAGGTGGGAACGATGAGTATGACCATAGGAATGAACCTCATGTATTTGAAGAATTTTTCTCCACCACCATCAATTAACTTAGAAAAATAAATATGGGATCATAGAATGACCTGTGACCTTCCCTGATTTGTGGCTCATGCTCCTCAAAGAGAAAACGATATGCATCACATTTATGTCGTAGCATCAATAAGTGTTCACATTGAATTACAGATAAATTCATGGTCTAGATTAACATGTGGCTACTCCCCATATTGAACAACCAGAGGAGAATCAAGGCCTCACATGGGTATCTATGAGGATGCACCCCTCTCATTCCACCAATATAGAATAGGAAGTTGAAAAATTGATCAATTCCATGTTTTTCCGAGAAGTGAAATACCCAATATGGATTTCTATTATCTTCCATTTTAAGAAAAAGAACAATCATATTAGTGTTTACATTGATATTATTGTCCAAAATCGACACTTCCCAAAGGGTGATTTCCCATTACTGATCATAGAGCTCTTGATCAATGCAGCCACTAGTTTCCAAAACCTTTCATTCCTTGATGGTTACTTGGGGTATAATCTGATGAATATGTCTCCCTAAAATAATGAACCCAATACCTTTAAACCAACTAAGGAGATCATTTTTTATGGTTGTTCCCTTTTTCGTAGAGGATGATTGTTCCACATACCAATGCTCAATGGATTATATCATTAAGTTGTTCTTGGGAAGATAACAGAATGTTATGTCGATGTCCTGGTTGTAAAATCCTATAAGTGTTGTGATCACTTCATGGACCTTCAATGAGTCTTTGAAAAACTATGATAACACAGTCTGAAGATGAATCCTCTGAAATTATCTCTCAAGGTAACCTTACAGAAGTTACTTTGCATTTAGGTAAACCACCACAATATTGAGGTCATCCCAGAGAAGACTATTGTAATATTTGTAATGTCATCACCCTAAAATCACATGGAAGTGAGGGTTCTTCCAGGGAACCTCACCTATATTCACCGATTCATTGTAAACCTGGCTGACAAAGCTCTCCCATTCACTAGTTAAATGATAAAGGGAATCACCTAAATAGGGGATGATGATTTCTAAGAAGCCTACAAATGTCGAAAGTAGTGCCTAATACACCCACCGGTCTCAATAACTCTTGTGTATGTTGGAAAACTCATCTTATATGTAGATTCTAGGGAATTATCATTGGGTTCCCTACTTGCACAAAAAAATGAGGTAGGGATTGATAACTGTCTCTACTACCTTATCCAAAAAATGAAAGTTACTGAGACAAGATATTTTGATGTTGTAAATGATAAAAAGTGCATAAGTGTTGAATAATGATTCAAAATGACAAAGAGAAGTCATATTCGGACCCGGAGACTCAGTTCAGGTGGCACAGAGGTGTTGCGCGAAAAAAATGGTGAAGGAAGAAAAAAATGTGTGTGTCGCCTGAAATGTTCCAGGATTCGTGAAGATTCCCCATTTATGGTGAGAAATAATTTCACACCCGCAACCCATATAGTTTCCATTTCACGCAACTGCCTCTAGCATGAAATTATTTCTTGCTGAGTGGTTTTCTGTGCCCCTAGACTTCTATAAATAGAAGGCGAACCATTCCATTTCATGGTTTAAGAATATGAACCGGCAATCGTGCACAAAATTCATCTACCGCACACACAATATGTCCTTTAGGTATGGTTCTTCTCACGCCATGTTTCCTCAAGGTCTACCTTCACATGAGATCCCCATGGCTTAGACTGAATTCCAATCCCATCGGGGTTTACCCTTGCATGCAATCGATTCCATTGCTCACAAGCCGGTTAATTGCGTGCAATTACTTCCATTTTGTGCACCACTATCCTTGCGCGCGACCTCTTCCACTTGCGCGCAATTCATACTCCTTGTGCGTAATCATCCTAGTCGTGCGCAAAACCTCTTCCCCCAATTAAGAACAAGCATCACCTATTTTGCATCACCCCAGCGTTTTTCGCCTAGGACCATTATGTCGCTCGCAAGCCTCAAAGGATGTGTGCAATTCCTTGAGACCCCTCACCACGATGCTCTTCTTGTGGGTACAATTCACGGGTGCCATTTTTTCCCCGAGTATCCACATCATGAACCATCTTCTCATGCAACCTTCTAGGCTCATATGAGGTAACTTCAAAGACTCTTGGACAATTCTTCCAGTTGTGTTGCTTTGCCACATGACTCTTCGCATAAGCATGCTAAAGGCTATTGCTTCTTCGCATAGACAGGCTAACGTGGACCCCTCGATTGTTCACTCCGAGACACCCCCTTAGTACGGCCATGTCGATGCCTTCCCTCCCACAAGGGGAAAAGGGTACTAGTTATGTGTTTCCTAGGGGTGTGGAGCGAACCCACCTTATCTGAGCTCCAGGACGTTAAACAACCAAACACCTCATCCACAACACATGAAGTTAAACTGTGACCTGGCCCCATGCCTCGCATGAAGGGTCCCCCCTCCTCGGACATTCTCTAGGCCCACTTGTCTCCACGGGGATGGGATCATCCCTCACCGGGGATAATATTCTCCTTATTGGAGTGGTATTTGTCTGCAGGGAAGGGAATCCACCTTGGTGTAATCCCCTAACTTTTATTACAGGAGGAAGAACCCTTATTCCTCCTCACTCCCTTGGCACCAAGGTCAGCCAAGGACATGATGGGAAATGGTGCTTCTCCATTCTTCTATCCCAAATCCCTCTCCTACTGCGCTTTGTCGCCCTCGGGCCTCCATCCTGGTGTAAGTCCCGACACCTTTGGTCGATCAACGCGTAATCCCCTCTTCATTTCCCACTGATGTACCCTTCATGACTTGATCGTTAGGTCTCTGTGAGCTCTTGATTCTCACACTGAGCAAGACTCACGTGAGTTTAGAGTGAGCACCACCATGACCCACCTTGGGCCGCCTTAGAGTGTAATCCCCAATCCATCCCAAACTATGGGGAATTTGACCCATGTCAAGGAATGTTACAAAGGAAGCTTCCACGAGGTTCAAGCCCCACCACCTTGGGCCACATCAGAGTGTAAGACCCAATGCATCCCGAACTATGGGGACTTTGATCCATGTCAAGACATGGTACGTAGGAAGCCTCCACGAGGATCAAGCCTGACCACCGTGGGCTACCTTAGAGTGTAAGCCCAAATCCATCCCAAACTACAAGGACATTGATCCATGTCGAGGCATGGTATGTAGGAAGCCTCCATGAGGTTCAAGCCCCACCACCTTGGGGCGCCTCAGATTGTAAGCCCCAATCCATCCCGAACTATGGGGACTTTGATCCATGTCAAGGCATGGTATGTAGGAATCCTCCACGATGTTCAAGCCCCACCACCTTGGGTCGCCTCAGAGTGTAAGCCAAAATCCATCACAAACTACGGGGAATTTGATCTGTGTCAAGGCATGGAATGTAGGAAGCCTCCAAGAGGTTCAATCCCACCATCCATCAGGACCATAGGTCCACCTTTACATCGGTTTACTGACAACCTGGGTTTCCTCAGAGTGTAATCCCCAATCCAACATGAACTACTTGGACATTGATTCCTCACCACGAGTATACATAGGAAGCCTCCATGAGGTTTGATCCAGTCACACATATCTCATCTTGATCTCTCCCTCGAGCTGACATATATCGGTAATCTCATTCCCTAACCCGGAGGTTCAACTTATTCATGGTCACCTCCATACGTCCATTCTCACGGGTTGCCTTTTCAGGTGTCCCATCACTCCACCGAACTATGTGGACTTTGATTCCCTGCCACGGGGATATGTAGGAAGTTTCATCGAGGCTCAAGCCCAAATCCATCATCCATCCGGATCCTTACCCGGGCTGCCACATCCCAGTGAGATCATGAAACCTCATACCCCATTCCATTTAACATCATTCGGGAATCCACCCATGCGTCATCCCCAACCCTAGTGTCCCCTCTGGGGGTTGTTCCCATCTGATCCACTATAACCAGTGTTCCGATCTGTCCGATCCATCTCCGCTAGACATTAAACATTCGGCATACCCTTTGTTAAATGTGGGAAGCTGAGGAAAACCTCAGATACATGCCCATGTCATATAATTCCCCTTGTCCGATGTGGGATGCCTCGGGCTACCGCGCCCTCGAGAAGCACTATAATAGGGGAAAAAAGACAGACATTCCAATCCCCTAGCTTCAAGATGCGCCCGTGATGGCCAACGTGACTACTATCCAAACCAAAGGTTCCTTCCCTGACCAGACTCCTTGGAATTTCCTGAAAAAAGCAGTGTAATTAAGTGGTGTCCAAAAAGATATGGCGCTGGGAAGAGTTTCATGAACTACGTCTAAAATCTATGAGGGAGACCTAGACTATGTGACGAGCGCCAAGGAGGAATCCACAGAAGGAAGAACCGAAATCCCATCATCCCGTTTCATTCAAGGAAAGACATCCCGGAATAAGGAGAGGATGCCATCCACCATTAGAAAGTGGGAATGCGGGGTAACTACAGCGCATCCTCTGTGTGGCGGATGCGCGTGCACCCCCGACGAAATCATCAGAAACAGAAATGATGAACCCTACAAGAAAGGTATTCTCCTCATCATGGAGGCTAGTATCTTTTGGGGAATTAGTGGATAAGCATGTCATCTGACCCCGTCATCTAGTACCTGGTCCCACTAAGTAAGCCTGACGTGAAACTCGCCAGAATTTAGGACAGTCATGATGTTGAGCATTCCATCCAGCGACGTTGTCAGCATGGATCCCTCTTACTATCCACGGAAGACGGAATGACACTGGGGAACTGGTTGTCAATATCTTACATTATTAATGAGTAAATCTCCCTTCTTTCAGGAACCAAGTTGTTGCATCCGAAGCCCGATCACCTTACCACATTTTTAGGAGTAGGGGAATCATCGACGCAGCTACCCCACGTGGTTCTGGCTCTTCCATGACTGCATCGACCACCACGATTTCTGGGCTCCCACACCCCCTCTTCCAATCAGAGATATTCCAGCGAAGGGTAATTAATGACCTTATATGTAGGTATGAGGAGGAGGGGGTCATCCCCACCATGGATATGGCCCGCTTGGCTCTCGAGGCCACTGCGCCTCACCATCAATTCCGCCCCCGAGGGCCGCGTAGGGAACCATTTCTCCCCACCCCGACAACCAATAGTTTAGGTAGAATGTCTCCAGAACGCCTTGACAACTTCTTCCCCTATGCCGACAAGGTAGGGGATGTCCGGGTTGGCCCAATCGGAGTCCCGCTTTAAGGGCTCCCAGTGAGGGCCCCCACCAGGCCGCGTCAACACCCCTGCCTGGTTCCCTAAGCCAAGGGGCAAGAATGCCACATGCCTGCTCCACCAGCTCCAGTTCAACAGACTCAGCGCCAGCGTTGGGTGAAAATGGAAGAGGGTGCCTGCCATGGGGCGTCAACATCAGCGACTACTATGGCATGAGCCACCACTGACACATATTACCAACACCCCGCATACGTTGAGTAGGGGAAGCTATACGCACGACACAGATCGAGTCCCCAACTGCCCACGAGTAGGTTTGGTTGACTCTCTTAGTCTCCAACACAGTCGATGGCCACTGCGGGACAATCCACGGTAATGGAACCTAGTATGGAGATATTTCTTGTCTGGTCCCTCACAAACATGGAGGTCATCCCCATGTACCCATTCCAATCGGCGAAGGTCCTCCTCACCCCAGTGATCAGAGAGGTGGAGGCCAACCACAATTCACCAAAGCCCAGCATGGAGGTCTTTCCCATGTCTGTTTCAAAATTTGTCCTGATGCTCCTACACCCCGACTTTCTCGGGTCGAAACCCTCTCCGCCCCAGCACAAGTGAGGCTAGAGGAACCCATGTTGAAAATCCATCCGGTCTAGAGGAGCCATCCAGGGGTAGGAAGGCGGGTCGTCACCACCGCAAGAGGAATTATAGGGAAGGTCAGACAAGAATCAAACCAGTTCGCTTATCGGACTCTAAGGCGGAGTACGACTCAGTGCGAGAGACCTCTCTTCAATCCACCGAGTCAAGGGCTGGGGAAGAAATGAGGAGCATCAGCCTCATGCTCCTGGAATGCAAGATCAATATGATCCCTGCCTCCCTATAATGGAATATCCAGGAGGACGAGAACCTGGCGTGTCCCTAGGGACCGACCACAGAGTTTCCACCATTATCTCCAGAAGCACCTTCTTCCTCAGCTAGAGACAGCGGAGAGCTATTCTGTGGGTCAATGGAAGAAGATCTACGACATAGACCACCCTTAGCAGACAGTGATTCTGTGTTAGGATCATTGGTCGTCGGTCTATCATATCATGATATAGAGGTCGGGTCAGTACATTCCTGAGGGGACATCCCAAGATTCTGCGGCCAATCAGCCTGCTCGCCGTATTCTCCACCGGCCAGACCACCGGCCCAGTGGCTTACCTCGGTGCCGCTTCCAGTTCCTCAGCCACCCTCAGTTGACGAGTGGGGAGATCAAAGTTCAGACCCTGAATATGAGTAGAGGAACTTCTAGACCATCCTTGCAGTGGGAAAATTCCCCGAGAAGGGTTGGCCGGTCGCAGGACAAAATTTTGGTACGCAAGAATCTCTCACCCCAGAGGAGTTTGAATGTTTCAGCCAGACCCCCTAGGTGACTCACTTCCATCATCTCCACCGGTGAGTTACTTTTCCCAGGATCCAAGAGCACCCTTGAAGACATCGGCAAACAATGCCGTCTGGTGGACCTGGCCACACTCCCTGTGGTCCAGCACCTCAAGTCACCTGGTCACCATAGAACCCTCCAATAGAAATGCATCTAGAGTTTCCAAGTACTTTGAAAAGTTATTAAACAGGCTACCCCACACGCGCAGGTCTATGGTTGGGGGTAGTAAGCTGCCCTCATCTTCAGTGCTATTCACCGGAAACTTGACTCTCTTGGCTACATCAAGGACATACCCTCGAGAAGAGTCGCGATCAACATGACCGATCTGTCGGGAGGGGAAACGAGATGGAACTTCTCTGTGGGAACCTCCTCCCTGAGGACATTCTCACACTATTAGACCCATCGAGGAGAGTTACTCGCCAGCAGGGGAACCTCCTGGGTCTCCCTCCGCCCACCGATGCGTTAGTACTCATACAGAATCTCGGTAAGGGCACGGAGCATATTGGTGTCACCTAACACTCCGACCTATCTACCATAGTGCAGAAGGTAGAGGAAGATCCTGAGAAGGCCGCATTGTGCTAGTAGATTTCCGTGCAGAAGAAACTGGTTGTTGACCTTCTAGAAAAATGTGCCATGGAACTGCATCCAGATTATGGTGACCTTGAGCCAGTACGGTAGGGACAGATATAACTCCTCCCCAGCGAATTTATCCCTGGTAACCCTAAACATCATGTCCATGAAGAAAGGGTAGAGGCTGGCGCTTACAGTTAGAGGGCGTAATTTGTCTCTCCGAACCCTCTTGAATGGCGTGACAATCTAAGAAACCCCACTCGGGCTCCTCCGGCAGCCCCAAGGGTCACTCCACCAGCCGCTCCACGAGCCGCTGAGCTTGGATACCACATTGATGAGCCCAACAATGTGCTCGTGGTTAGGGATCCCCATCAGGACAGAGCCCCGCTTCCAAAAGATCCAATGGAAGCGGTTATCGCCTGCCTAGAGGCTTTGGAAACTCGACAGGTGGCCATCCCACCTGATTGCAAGCCATATCCGGCATGGGTGGATGACATGGCAGCACCCCTAGGATTCGGCAACCCCATCTTCTCCCCCTTTAATGGGATGGGGTACTCGCCCCAACATCTGACCCAGTTTAACTCAAGGTGTGGGCCTATTTTAGGGACCCTTGCGTAGTAGGAGCCTTCCAAGCTCCATTGTTTTGTTCAAACACTGGAAGGGTCGACATTCGTTTGGTACAGCCAGCTCCCCGTCGGATCTGTGACCAGTTGGGAGGATCTTTGCATGTAGTTCCTTTACCAGTTCAGCCCTACCACCCAAAAAACAAACATCGTAGACCTCTTCAAGTGCAAGAAAAGGCCTGATGAGAGAGTCGTGGACTCTGTCGCCCGGTAGAAGGGGCTCAAATACTCAATTCGCATGCCACTAAATCAAGAGAAATTACTAACTATGTGCGTAGGGAATGTCCATACGGAACTGTTTCCCTCCCTGATCACCAGAACTATCCCGGAAGGTTCCGAGACTTCTCCGACAAGGCCCAAAACCTTGAGGAATGTAACACCCAATATTTTTATGAGAAATATTTTGTTTTTATGTTATATACACCATCAAAGGAATATTTCAATACACACAAAACTAGATTGGCTTGATTTACATGCAATCACGGCCTTCCTCGATAGCTTGCGTTGTACGCAATACCGAGTTTCACTCAACAACGATATGCTATTAAAATATTATTAAAACTAGCCGTTATGAATAGTAAGACCCACTTTTTGAAATTTTATAAATTTTATCTCTGAGAATGGACTTCATTTTTGGATTCAGAATATCGAAATTATCCTAGGGTGAATTTTTGGTATTTTTCTGAAAACATTCAATTTTTTATGAATAGTGAAAACACTAGGTCACTATTTAAAAACCGAATATTTATTTAAATAATTATTTATTTTATTTAAATTATTTATAGGTAAAAATTGATATATAATACCTATATATGTTCAAAGTAATTCGTTGGAGTCATTTTATAATAATTTTAGATATATAATATTTTTATTGAACTTTTCACCGTCTTTTACCCACCTCCCAGGAGAATTTGCGAATGTATATAAAACGTAATTTGACCGCTTCTGTGAGTGGAATTTAGAAAATCCGAGAGACACGGTTAATATCGAGGAATAAAATGTGGTTCAATAAGATAAAAATAATTTTTGGTGAATATTTACTTTTTACTTTTATTTACCACGGTTAAAATTAAATACGGTAATTAAGGGTAAAATGATATTATTATTACCCTAACACATGTCCTAATTCTATTGGATAAGTATAATTCGACCAAAAACAACCTTATGAATAAAATATTACCCTTTAGGTACACTTAAGATAGATTATGACATTTATTAATATTTTATTTAAAGAATAGTTATAATAGTTAAAATCAATGTTTAATAAATATGACATTTTTAATATAGGGTAATAAAAAAGATAAATTCTACTATAAATATTCATTATAAATCTAAAACTATTTCCTACATAATGGTATTTTATTTATAATTTTTTGGACTGTAAATAATTTATTTTATTTATGACACAATGATGATGCAGAAATTACCTTATTAAAGAAATATTAACATAATTTATATTATAAATACCCAAATTAATGTACTCTGAGACTTTTTAAGAATTAAACTAATTTTATAGGTTAGTATGACATATTAGTATTTATTTAATTTAATTTTTTCGAACTAATAATGTTGTTATGATTTTCACAAAAATCAATTACCAAATAGTGTCAAAATTGACTGAAACTAGTTTTTTAAAAAAATATTATATTATTAATTGTTATTTTATTCCTAAAAATCCAAGTATTGGCCAAATGACATAAATAAGGTTATATATATTAATAATTAACCACTTTGGGTTCTTTTGGATTTGTATTGTATGTTTATGAACCATATAGTGTAAGAAAACAAGAAGACACTGTAAAAGTTAAATTATTTAACATAGAGTTAAATATAAATGATAGGTTTAAAATAGTAACCTAAAATTGTCTAAAATCTATTGGTTGAGATTATTTCTATCCATCCCCACCTTATCTTTGAAATAAATCAATTTGGAGCTATTAAAAAACTTATATGACTTTATAATAAAATAATATTTGATGTTTTTCCTAAGGTTCCCCTCTCCTCCCTTATTAATGGGCACCTCCTCCCTCTCCTCCTCACACCACTTTGAGCCTTAAAACTCAAAAAAACCTGGATATTTATCTTTTCCACTTCCCTATAAACATTATATAGGTCTTGGTCTTCTTCAATGACCATATTTAGTGCCCTAAGAGGAGGTTAAGAAGAGGCGCTTCAGAGAAGAGGTAATGTCCGTTACCGATTGTTTCAAAATTATTTCTTCTTAAAATTCCACTTAATTAATTGTTTCAGTATGAAGTAATAACATCAGAATCACTAATATACTGATATTTTTTTATAAATATGAAAAAACCCTATTTCACCTTCTATCCATCCTACGAAAAATGAAATCATTGCGCGTGCGTACGTACGGAATACCGTCTCCACGTCGTGGTGTAATCTATTTTCCACCACCACCTTACTTGGATGGGTATAATGGTGTAAAGAATAAATATAAATGATTATTTTTAAGTGATATTGATTATGAAATATTATACATATACTTGAATACAATTCCACGATCATGGGAACGATATCATAGCTCGTGTGTACGTAGGGCCTACCGTCTCCACAATGTGATGCGACTCGTTATACATGATCTTCATTACATAATGATTATATAAATTAATTTAATGAATCAATATAATATATATTACCCTAATAAAATTCATGAAATGAGGTATCCATAACCTAAAAAGAATATTAATAATTTATTCAACAAAACACGGATAAGAACAAAAAGCAATGAACACCCTATTAACAACTAACAATGAAATATTACTAATAAGAAGCTAAGAATAGGACCGTATATGATATCATAACAATGAGTAGGATTATTGAATAAGTCAATAACACTATTTAAATCATTATATAGGAGGTTTGGACAGGTTCAATGCAAATCAGACCTATGTTAAGGGAAAATCTCACAATCTCATTTTTAGCTGAGATTGTTTATACTTTGGTATTTACTGGGGTGTATTTATCATCCACATACATGTTTCCTCAATATGTAATATTATCCTCATAAAATTGTTTAAATACCATATTACTCATTGGTTATTTTTTATTGAAATATATGAAAGGAATCTTTTGTTGTTTTTAGTATGAGGTAGTTTTTGACTTTTCCTGCCAAAGTACGAGAAGAATGTTTTTTAAACTTATACGACATGAGTGGATTTTTTAGATTTCAGAGAAAATTATTTCCTTGAAGCATAATTTACAAGTTTTCATGTTTATTTTTAATTTAAATCATTCAGTTTAAAATTTTATGACATTTTAATAAAGGAAAAAATGTTTTTGAAGTAGAATGGATATTTTCCTCAAGAATGGAGGTCAACCATTTTTTCAAAATTATCTTCCATCTAAGATAATATAGGGTTATGTTTCTATCCCTATTTTTACATTGATTATATTATGTTATGATGGAATTATATTTATGATTTCCTTTTATATTATATGGATTATGTTGTGATTTCATGACGTTTAAGAATCCCATTTTAATTACAAGGGTTATGCTATGATGTATGATTTATGATCTTGTGGAACACATAATAATGGTATTATTATGAGATGGCTGGGACCTATATCTACCTCCAATGCATTGGGTAAAGATTTATATCTCAAGAGATAGACATGGATGTAATGACAAGTTAAACCGATTCAGTGATACAGGACTGGAATGAGGATTGAACTCGGTTCAGAAATGGACTTTGTCTTCTATGATAGTCCTGGAAATGAGTCATGACAAATATGAAATGATTTTCTATGATTATGCGTGCATGCCACAAAGTGTCATATTTTATGTTATGATTATTGGGATTACATTTCACTACTATGATTTATCCCATGTTATGATATTATGATCTCTTTTACAGGTTATGATTTTCAAAATGTTATGTTCTTATGAATATGATATGAATGATATTTATTTTGTCTAACCTTAATGAGCATTTGATCTCACCCTTTTTTATGTTTTCTTTTCCCCAGGTCAGGTAGAAGGGTATCAAGTAGGATATTCCAAAAATTGATTCTAGATATGATGAAATAAATGGGAGACATTGTCGATGCATTATGAACCAGTTGTTAATGTTTCCAAGTTTCTAAAGACACTATACCTATACGGTCCTACTATGTTTTTGTTATATGTTGTTAAAAGTGTTCTTCAACTTTGATGTAATAAAAATGTATGTAAAGTATGGGTCGTTATAGTTGGTATTAGAGGAAAGGTATAGTAAACATTTGGAAACTAGGATGAGAAAGCCTTAGTAAGAACCCTAAGGATATGTCTAAGAATAGAACACAATCATAGTGTTTTAGAAATGGCCATGAACAACCTATGATATGACCTTAAGTGTGAAATTTTATTCTTGATTATGTGGTTTTCCTATTATAATTAGTGTTTCTCAAACTATTCTTCTTTGTTTTAGTCAGTGTCAGGAACCCAAAGGAACCGTGTTAATGCGGAATGCGACGAGAAATGCAATGATTGTCCCCGTGAGAAACCAAAAATTATGGGAGCTAGAATGAAAAATCTTGTAACCATGGTCACACAACATTCTCAAGCTATGAATCATGAAGGACTTCCAAACGAGAAAAGGAAGGAGCAACATTCTATTGAATCCTTCATGAGGCAGCTTCCACCTTCATTCAGCGGGTCTTCTGATCCATTAGTGGCTGAAAAATGGATCAGTACCACTGAAAAGATATTTTCAGTCCTTCAATGTTTTTAGCATGATAAAGTCATCTTAGAAGTATATCATTTGAAAGGTGATGCTGATCAATGTTGGAATCTTATTAAGAATACGAGGAAAGGGATGAAATTGAGTCCATGGAATGGGACGAGTTCAAGAACTTATTTTTCAATAAGTACTTCCCTTGTATTCTTAGAACAAAGATGGAGAAGGGGTTTCTTGAAATGAAGAAAAAGGATGATGAATCGGTTGGTACCTACGAAGAAAATTTTACAAGACTTGCAAGGTATGCTTCCGGAATTATTATCCAACCTGAGAGTAAGATCGATCGATTCTTCAGTGGATTAAAACCAAGTCTTTGAAGGGTGTTTTTCATAAGGGATTTCAATATCTATGGGGAAATCGTTCGATGTGCTCTCAAGGTTGAGATGGATATTGGAGTAACCCATCAGTCATATGTGTTTGATAAGAAGAGGAAAATGGAATTCAAAGGGAAATCTAAAGACCAAACTGAAAATAAGATGAGTTTTCTCTTATGCTCCAAGTGTGGAAATAAACATGGGGGGAGTTGTCTCAAAAAGACAGGTAAATGTTTCAAATGTGGAAAATAAGGTCATCAGGAATTTGAATGCCGCAATGATGGGAAGAAGATGTCTAGTGATGTGAAAAAGGAAAAGGCTACACAGAGTGCACCTCATACACTTCAATGTAACAAGTGTAAGGAAATGGGGCATTATGCTAATCAATTCCCTAATCTAAGGTTTTTTAATGATGATCGATGTCAAAAAAATCTTAAGGCTAAGAAAAATTAAAGTCACATGCAATTTCTATCAGAAATGTGGAGTACGATAACGAAGTGGTGAAAGGTACACCTACCATCCACTCTAATGTAGAAAATGTTTTATTTGATTCTGGATCCACCTAATCTTTTATTTTGAAGAATTTTCTAAGGGTATCACCGTATTACCTCAACAATTATATGTTTAGTTAGCTGTGACAACCCCTAATGGCACAACAGTCACATCAAAAGTTTATAATTCTTCTCCGATTGATGTTTGTGGGAAAGTGCTTCCTACAAATCTTGTGATCCTTCCTAGAGTAGAATTTGATGTGATTCTTGGCATGGATTGGATTTCTTTATATGGAGCTCATATCAATTACCAAAGAAGGGAAGTCACATTTCATATTCCAGATCAATCTATGATCGTTTATCGATGCAACGATGAACATAACCTTCCGGTGGAAATTTCTTCCATATTATAGATCTTGATTACACTAAATGAAGGTTATTTATCTCAAATGGTTGGAGAGAAATTCACGATTAAGAATATGCCCATTGTATGGACGTTTGATGATGTCTTTCTGGAAGAATTTCCAGGTCATCCACCAAATAGTGAAGTTGAGTTTTCAATAGAACTAATACCGGGTGCAATGCCTATTTCCAAGACACATTATAGAATGGACGCAATTGAGTTAGAGGAATTGAAGAAGAAACTTGAAGAGAATCTTGATAAAGGATTCATACGCCCTAGTGCGTCACCTTGGGGAGAACCTGTTCTGTTTGTTAAGAAGAAATATGAATCAATGAGACTCTGCATTGATTATTGAGAACTTAACAAGATCTCTATCAAGAACAAATATCCTCTCCCATGCATTGATGACTTATTTGTCCAACTATGTGGAGTTGAATACTTTTACAAGATTGAACTTCATTCAGGGTATCATAAATTAAGTTTCAAAAGGGAGGATATACCAAAGACGGCTTTCCGTACAAGGTATGGACACTATGAATTTATAGTGATGCCATTTGGTCTTACTAATTCCCCTTCTATCTTCATGGATCAAATGAATAGAGTCTTTAGAGACTATCTTGATCAGTTTGTGGTAGTCTTTATAGACGATATTCTTGTCTATTAAAAGAGAATCGAAGAACATGAAGATCACTTGGGAATTGTTTTAAAGACCCTATGAAAGGAGAAGCTTTATGCCAAATTCACCAAGTGTGAATTTTGGCTTCAAAAAGTTTCATTTTTGGGTCACATAATCTCAAAAAGAGGGGATATCAATGGATCTAGCAAAAAAAGAGGTTATCGAAAGACGGTCGAGACCAAAAAAAGTAACTGAGATCCGAATTTTTCTTGGTTTAGCTGGATATTATCAACATTTTGTGAAATATTTTTCATGATTATCTAATCCACTCACCAAGATGACTCGAAAAGGAGTTATGTTCGTTTGGACGGAGGAATGTGAAGAGAATTTCAAGGAGTTAAAAAGAAGGTTATCCAGTGAACCTGTGCTCACACTGCCTTGTAGTGGAGAAATGTTTGTGCTCTATAGTGATGCATCCAAAATGGGATTAGGGTGTGTTCTCATGAAAAATGATATGGTGATAGCTTATGCCTCACGACTGTTGAAAACCCATGAGAAAAATTACCCAACTCATGATTTGGAGTTATCTGTGGGAATCTTTGCATTAAAAATATGGAGGAATTACCTTTATGGTGAAAGTGTGATATTTATACTGATCATAAAATTTTAACGTATATTTTCACACAAAATGAGGTGAATATTCACCAATTAAGAAGGTTGGAGCTGATTAAGGACTACAACTACTCAATTCATTATCACCTTGGGAAAGAAAACTAGGTGGCAGATGCATTAAGTCGACAAGACCATGCTAGATTATCGATGATGATGACCAAAAAAGATCAAATATTAATGGATTTAAAAAGGATGGATCTTGGAATTATAATGGATGGGGAGAAATATTATCTTTCTCAAATGAATGTTCAACCATCTATACATGTGAAGATTAAATATGCACAAAAAAATATGTAGTGTTACAAAAGAAGGTGAGAAATGTCCCTGAATTCAACCTAGATTGTGATGGGATAATAAGGTTCAGGAATCAGGTTTGTTTTCCTCCCATCCCAGAATTAATGAAGGAGCTGCTGGATGAGGCTCATAGTTCTTCATTATCTATTTATCCTGGAAGCACGATGATGTATAGGGACCTGAAAGAGTACTTCTGGTGGGGTGGCATGATAAGAGATGTTGTTGAATATGTCTCTCGATGCTTGGTTTCTCAACAAGTTGAAGTTGATAGACTGATATCTAAGGGGATGTTACAACCATTAACCATACCCAAATGGAAATGGAAAAACATCACTATGGACTTTGTCACCGGACTTCCTATAACATCCATGGCAATAATGCTATTTGGGTCATAGTTGAGAAGATTTCTCTCTATATCAGCTTGCCAGGATATATGTAAAATAAGTGGTAAGATTACATGGAGTACCACTTTCCATTATATCTGATCTCGATCCGAGGTTTACCTCAATGTTTTGGCGATGTCTTCATCATACTCTGGATATAGAGTTGAGTTTCAGCACTGCTTATCATCCTCAAACAGACGGTCAGTCTGAGAGAAAAATTCACACTCTAGAAGTTATTTTAAGAGCTTGCTCTATGGATTTCAAAGGAGGTTGGGATCAACACCTACCTTGGGTGGAATTTTCTTAAAATAATAGCTTTCACTCCAGTATTCAGATGGATCCTTATGAAGCTCTCTAAGGAATGAAATGGAGGACTCCAACTTGCTGGGATGAAGTTGGGGAAAGAAAGCTATTAAGACCTGATGTTGTTGATGAGATGGAAGAAAGGGTCAGATCTATTCAATAACACATAAGAGAATATTAGAGTCGACAAAAAAGTAATGCCGATAATCGAAGAAAAGTCCAATAGTTTGAAGTGGGTGATAAACTGTTCTTACGAATATCTCCTCGGAAGAGAGTAATGAGATTTGGAAAGAAGGGCAAGCTGAGCCCTAGGTATATTGGTCCTTTCGAAATACTGGATCGTGTTGGGAAGTTAGATTACCGATTGCCGCTTCCACTAAATCTCTCTCAAGTTCACGTTGTTTTCCATGTATCTCTCCTGATAAAGTACATACCTGATCTTTCACATGCAGTAAGCTCAGAAGTTGTACCGTTGGAGCATGATCTTTCTTATGAAGAACAACCGATAGAGATTCTGGATCATAGCGAAAAAGACTTATAGAATAAGACCACTCTATTGGTGAAAGTTTTATGGAGGAACCACCAATTAGAAGAAGCTACATGGGAGCTTGAGGATATGATGAGGGAGATGTATCCTCATCTTTTTGTTACAAAGGGATGAATTTCTGGGGAGAAATTCATTTTAAGGGGGTAAAATGTAACACCCGAGATTTTTATGAGAAATATTTTGTTTTTATGTTATATATATCATCAATGGAATCTTTCACTTCACACAACACTATCTTGGCTTGCTTTACACGCAATCTCGACCTTCCTCGATAGCTTGCGTTGTATGCAATACCGAGTTTCACTAAACAACGATATGCTATTAAAATATTATTAAAATTGGCCGTTATGAATAGTAATACCCACTTTTTAAAATTTTATAAATTTTAACATTCAAAATGGACTTCATTTTTGGATTTGGAATATCGAAATTATCCTTGGGTGAATTTTTGGTATTTTTCTGAAAACTTTCAATTTTTGATGAATAGTGAAAACACTAGGTTACTATTTATAAAACCGACTTTTTATTTAAATAATTATTTAGTTTATTTAAATTTATTTTAGGTAAAAATTGATACATAATACCTATATAAGTTCAAATTAATTCATTGAAGTCATTTTATAATAATTTTAGATATATAAATATTTTATTGAACTTTTTTACAATCTTTTACCCACCTCTTTGGAGAATTTACAAATGTACATAAAACGTAATTTTACCCCTTCTGTGAGTGGAATTTAGAAAATCCAAGAGATACGGTTAATATCTAGGAGTAATATGTGGTTCAATAAGATGAAGATAATTTTTTTGAATAGTAACTTTTTTACTTTTATTTACCACGGTTAAAAGTAAATAGGGTAATTAAGGGAAAAATGATATTATTATTACCCTAACACACGTCCTAATTCTATTGGATATGTGTAATTCTACCATAAACAACCTTAGGAATAAAATATTACCCTTTAGGTCCACTTGGATTAGATTAGGATATTTATTATTATTTTATTTAAAGAATAGATAAAATAGTTAAAATCAATGTTTAATAACTAATACATTTTTAATATATAGGTTTATAAATAAGATAAATTCGACTATAAATATTCATAAGATGTCTAAAAATATTTCCTATATAACGGAATATTATTTATAATTTTTAGACTGTAAATAATTTAATTTATTAATAACACAATGATGATGCAGTAATTACCTTATTGAGGAAATATTAAAATAATTGATATTATAAATATCCAAATAAATATAATTTGAGACTTTTTAAGAATTAAACTAATTTTATAAGATAATATGATATATTATTATTGATTTAATTAACTTTTCTCGAACTAATAATTCTTTTATGATTTTCACAAAAATCAATTACTAAATATTGTCAAAATTGACATAAAATAGTTTTTGAAACAAATATTATATAATTAATTGTTATTTTATTCATAAAAATTTATTTTTAGGCCAAATGACATAGATAAGGTTATATATATTAATAATGAACCACTTGGGGTTCTTTTGGCTTGTTATAGTATGTTTATTAACCATATAGTGTAAGAAACAAGAAGACACATTAAAAGTTAAATTGTTTAACTTAGAGTTAAATCTAAATGATAAGGTTAAAATAGTTACCTAAACTTGTCTAAAATATATTGGTTGAGAGGATGTAGACCCATCCCCCTCTTATCTTATAAATAAATCAATTTGGAGCTATTAAAAACTGAATATGACTTTATAATAAAATAATATTTTAAGTTTCCTAAGGTGCCCCTCTCCTCCCTTATAAAAGGGCACCTCCCCCCTCTCCTCCTCACACCACTTTGAGCCTTTAATCTTGTCCAACCCCTGAAAAGTTTTCTTCTCGACTTCCCTATAAAATACCTAGAGGTCCTGGTCTTCTTCAAAGACCAACTTTAGTTCCCTAAGAGGAGGTTAAGAAGAGGAGCTTCAAATAATAGGTAATGTCTGTTACCAATTGTTTCAAATTTATTTCTTCTTCTACTTCCCCTTCTTTAGTTGTTTCATTATTAAGTAATAACATCATTATCACTCATATATAGATATTTTATTATAAATATTAAACAAAACTATGTCACTTTCTATCCATCCTATGGAGAACGAAATCACCGCGCGTGCGTACGTACGGAATACCGTCTCCACGCCGTGGCGTAATCTGTTTTCCACCACCACCTTACATGGATGGGTATAATGGTGTAATTAATGACTATTTATTTTTACTTTAAAGTGATATTGATTATGAAATAGTATACATATACTTCAATACAATTCCACAATCAAGAGAATTATATCATCACTCGTGCGTACGTACGGCCTACCGTCTCCATGATGTGATGCAACTCGTTCTACATGATTTTCATTACATAATGATTATATAAATGAATTGAATGAATAAATATGATATATATTACACTAGTAAAATTCTGTAAGAGAGGTATATATAACCTAAAATTAAGAATAAGAATTTATTCAACAAAAAAGCATAAGAGAAAAAAGGAATAAACAACAAAATAACAAGTAACAATGAAATATTATTAATAAGAAGATTAGTATATGACCATATCTGATATCATAACAATGTGTAAGATTTTGGAATAATTCAATAATATTATTTAAATCATTATATAGGAGGTTTGGACATGTATGAAGTAAATCAGACCTAAAGTAAGGGAAAATCTCACAATCTTATTTTTAGCCGAGATTTTTTATACTTTGGTATTTACTGGGGTGTATTTATCATCCACATCCATGTATCCTAAATATGTAATATTATCCTCCTAAAAGATTTTAAATCCAATATTACTCATTGGTGTGTTTCTATTAAAATATATGAATGAAATATTTTTTCGTTTTTAGTACGAGGTACTTTTTGACTTTTCCAGCCAAAGTATGAGAAGAATGTTTTTTTAACTTATACGACATTAATGGATTTTATAGATTTCATAGAAAATTATTTCCATGAATCTTCCTTTACAATTTTTCATGTTTATTTTTAATTAACTTCTTTTAGTTTAAAATATTATGATATTTTATGAAAAGAATATTGTTTTTGAAGTAGAAAGTATATTTTCCTCAAAAATGGAGTTCAAGCATTTTATCAAAATTATTTTCCATCTAAGATAATATAGGATTTTGTTTCTATCCCTATTTTTGCATTGATTATATTATGTTATGATGGAATTATTTTTCTGATGTCCTTTTATCTTATATGGATTATGTTATGATGGCATGACGTTTAAGAATACCATTTTTATTACATGGGTTATGCTATGATGTATGATTTATGATCTTGTGGCACACATAAGAATGGTATC
Source organism: Viscum album (assembly GCA_963277665.1). NCBI lineage: Eukaryota > Viridiplantae > Streptophyta > Magnoliopsida > Santalales > Viscaceae > Viscum > Viscum album. Next base: position 1,327,121,759 of record OY728120.1, on the reverse strand, counting down.
ATTATGATCTGGGTGGGACCTATATCTCCCTCCAATGAATTGGGTAAAGATTTATATCTCATGGGATAGACATGGATGGAATGACATGTTAAACCGGTTCAGTGATACAGGACTGGAACGAGGAGTGAACTCGGTTCAGAAATGGACATTGACCGCTATGATAATATTAGAAATTAGTCTTGACTAATATGAAATTATTTTCTATGATTATGTGTGTATTCCACAAAGTTTCATGTTTTATGTTATGATTATTGGGATTAAATTTCACTACTATGATTTATCCCATGTTATGATATTATGATATCTTTTGCAGGGTAAGATTTTCAAAATGTTATGTTCTTATGAATATGATATGAATGATATTTATTTTTTTTACCCTTACTTGGAATTTTAGCTCACCCTTTTTTATGTTTTTCCCCAGGGCAGGAAGAAGGGTATTATGTATGATATTCCAAAAAGGGATTCTAGATATGATGAAATAAATGGGAGATAATGTAGATGCTTTATGAACTAGTTGTTTATGTTTCCCAGTTTCTAAAGACAGTATTCCTATATGGTCCTACTATGGTTTTGTTATATGTTGTAATAAATGTTATTCAATTTTGATGTAATAACAATGTATGTAAAGTATGGGTCGTTATAAGGAAGCTCTACAACATGCTAGTCAGGCACATTCGTTTCCACTTGTAATCCCAGTAAGGTGAGCTTCCAGAGACAAGGCCGCCGCAGTGGCCCAAATAGAAGCCCCCAGACAGCTAGAATTGCTACTGGTGGAGCCATCCCCGTAGCCTCACAGAGGTCCTCCACCTTAGGCACAGCCTCCGGCTCCACAACGTCCTCAGAATCGACAGGCGCCTCCACATAACGTGATGCCACCGCCTAGTCGAGATAATCAAGTTCCACCTCTTTGGTAGGATCCTTCGACCCCCCTTCAGGTTCAGGCTCCTAGATCCTGCTTTTCCGGACAGAAGGAATCGGGCCAACTCGTTCGACGAGGCTCAGGTTCCCGGTTACTTCTGCAGTGCCTTATAGCAAAGAATTATACGACTCCCTGAGTACCGGAAGCCAGAAGAGGCACATATCACTTATCACCCCAACTACTTCCTTTATCATCAGATCCTGGGGCACACCATCAAGAAATGCTATGTGTTCAAGGACTGGATCCATGATCAGATTGACTGCAACATAGTCAGGTTGGGCCCGGTCCTAGCACAAGTGGCTGGTGTCTTTGTGAGGACCGATAGCGGTAGTGAAGGCGAAGGTGAGTGGAAGCAGGTTTCTGACCACGAGTCCTAGAATTATAATGACTGGGTAGCTCGCAGGATGGTTTCCCACACCCCTGGCATTATCTATGCATGCCTAAATCATCTAGAGCCTTCAGAAGCAGTGGCCACCACCTCCGTGTGATCATCTTAGCAATCCTCTTCCTAGAAGAGCAGCATCAGCAGCGTAAGAAAAAGAAGTGTGCCCCACCAATGAAACCATTGTCCCGCACTCTCGGTGACTTTATGCCCCTAGTGATGGGGATTCCCCCCAGGATCCGCCCAGCAGTGTATGATTCGTCAAGTGATAGCCAAGGGTACACTTCTGTTAATACCATTGAGTTTGTAAACCCTTATATGACTCTCAACGAGGGGAACACCAGGAAAACCTCCCCAACCTCCCTATCCGAATCCAATGTCAGCAGAGTCGTGACCATATGGCTCACTGAGGCACATCAGTTGGTACCTATAAAAAGGTTGTGCATGCCGCTGAGAAGAGACAGCAGGCCCAGCGTAGAGCTCAACACACGAATCCTCTTCATCCGGTGTCATCAGGACCACCTCCACCACCGTTTGTGCTACTGGATTATGCAGAACTACATTGGAAGTGTCGTGACTAGATTTTCCCCACTACAGGATGTTCTCAGCCATCCGGTCCTCATCTGACAGCCACTCGCTGGGAATCGACTATTGAGCAGTGGGATGTTCCCAGTACCAGTCAGCCGCCTGTCCAGCCTACAGGGCCCACCATGCCTTACATCACGGAGCGACTACCTGCAAGAAGATGTCCGGGCCTGTCATAGAAGTAAGACATTCTCAAGCACCTTTTAGGCATCCCATAGAGGCTTTCTATCCTTGAAGCCCTTCACCTGTCACCAGATATGCATGAAGCACTCGCTGAGGCTTTAAGGATCCCCCTCTAGTTTGAGACGGAGATAGCAGCTGCAGAATATTTCCATGTTGATGCAGTTGAGGATTCCGAATGTCAATCCATCATTTCATTCTTTATAGAGGATGAAGGATCCCCCATACTGGGGAACATCCACCCGTTGTACATCACCGGCCAATTTAATGGCGTGGAGGTCTGCCGCTGTCTCATTGACACCAGCTCTGGGATCAACATTATCCCGAAACGGACACTGTGGAAGCTAGGTCTATCCAAGGATGACCTGACTCCCTCAAATTTAAGAATACAGGGATATGACATGATAGAGGAGACCCCATTCAACAATATTTGTTTGAATACCTAGTTTGGTGGCCTTTTTTCCAGCACCGAGTTCATGGTTGTCTCCCAGGACACTCTGTATAATGCATTGATGGGAAGACCAAGGCACCACCAGCATGCGGCAGTTCCCTCATCATATCACCAATGCATCAAGTACTACCTTAATGGTCGAGTGGGTGTACACCAAGGTGATGCATCTCTTTTCGCCTCTTGTGAAGCCTGATATATGGTTGCTGATTATTACATGAGAAAGGATAAACAAGTCCAGGAAAGTGTAGTTGTGCTTGTCACCACTATGACCGACCCTTGGGTAGGCCAGAATGACACCTACGTCTTCCCAATCCATCAGATGGAGGCCACGACCCACGATATGGTGAAAGGTTTTGTAATTTCCAGGACAAAGGGAAATCATGCTCCCAAATCTATGTGGCATAAGAAGATCACTTCGTAGTCTTATATGAATCAGGATCTACTGATCCTGGAGCCTCCCACTCCCATCAGGTATCGGGGTATCCGTCTCATGGAAACAGCGGTACATCATACTTTCCTATTTCACCGGGATGGAATAAGTCAGCTCCGGCCGACGAGCCACTACTGGTTTGATGTTGTAAAGCATGGCCCCTTCGGTCGGAGAACAAATGAGATCCGGTCGATAGCCTTCATAGCCATGGTCTCGGGAGATCCAGAGTTCCCCAATGCAATAACAACTGCCGCACAAGCTGGTAGAAGCCTCCCATCATGGTTTGGTAGCTCGGATGCAGCTTCTCCCATGGATGATCCATCCATTTGTGGACAAGAAGATATAGAGGACGCTCCCCCTTCCTTTGAGGAATGTGTCTTAGCCATGGTCGATGAGTTGGTATAGTTGAACCTCGAAAGTGAGGCGGACCCGAGACCCACATTGATCAGCACTGCTATATCCCCTGAAATGCAGCAACGGTACGTAGGACTCCTCAAACAGTAATGCGATGTATTCACCTAGAGTTATGATGAGATGCCAAGACTAGATCCTCAGGTAGCCATCCACTGCCTCAGTCTTCTGGAAAATCATCACGGATTCAAGCATCCTCCCAGAAAGATGGACCCTTCTCATGGTGTTGTGGTCGAGGGCGAAATTGACAAGATCATCCAAGAAAACATCATCAAGGAGGTCTAGTACCCCAGGTGGTTGTCCAACATTATACCAGTCGGGAATAAGAATGAGAAGATTCTTTTATGTATTGACTTCCGGGATGTCAACCGCCATTGTCCAAAGGACGATTTTCCTCTTCCAGTGAAGTAATTGTTGATTGATGATATGGTGGGGTTACAATCCCTCCCTTTCATGGATGGTTACTAAGGATATAATCATATTCGGATGGACCCCAAGGACAAGGAGTCCACAACTTTATGGGAACCCCAAGGTACTTTCTATTTCCCGTTTATGCCCTTCGTCCTTAAGAACATAGGTGCCACCTATCCGCGGGCCATGCAATGAATATTCAAGAAAATCCTAGGAACATTGGTGGAATTCTATGTGGAAAACCTAGTAGTAAAATCTCGCCAGCTCCAGAACCATCTCAAGGACCTTGAGAAAGTGTTTAGTTTCCTCTATTCCCGCCACCTGAAGATGAACTCATGGAAGTGCACCTTCGGGGTCACATCTAGGAAGTTTCTTGGATTTCGGTCCGGTAATGGGGCATCGAGATCGACCAGGAGAAGATCAAGGCCATCATCCAGATGCCCCACCGGGAAATATTCGGGAGCTTCAAGGTCTCCAAGGCCACTTAGCCTACATACACTGATTCATTGTGAATCTGGCTGGCAATTGTAAGCCCTTTTCTCATCTCATGAAGACTGGAACCGCTTATGAGTGGGATGAGGAGTGCCAGACCGCCTTTTAGGAAATCAAGCAATATTTGCTCCATCCTCCGGTCTTGATGCCACCCATCTTCTGGAAGCCACGGGTCCTCTATTTCACTAACCTGGAATGGTCCCTCAGTGCACTTCTCACCTAGAAGAATAATGAGGGGATGAATAATAGCCTCTACTATCTCAGTTTCATGATCCTTGATACAGAAACCAGATAATCCGCCATAGGGAAGATCTGACCTACACTCGTATTTGCTGTGCAGAAAATGCGGCATTACCTACATCACCATGAGGTACATCTACTTTATCGACTAGACCCGCTAAAGTAAATTCTAAATCTCCCTATGTTGACTGGCCGACTAGAGTGGTGGGCGGTGATCCTCCAGCAGTTCGACATCAGGTTCATGCCTTAGAAGTCTATCAAGGGGAAAGCATTGTCAGGCTTTCTTGCTTCCCATCCAACCTCCACGGATCAGTCCCTAGACCTGGATTTCCCTGAGGAGGAAATCCTATCAGTCGATCAAGTTGTCCAATGTTGTCAAATGCACTTGGATGGTGCCTCCCAGATCCCCACCGGTTGGAGGCTCAAGGATCCTGGGCTCAACAGAGTAGTCTTGTGTATCGTCTTTATAACCCCGGGGCATGTCGTCCTGCCATACTCATTCCTATTGTCAGAAGTCCTCACTAACAATGAGGCAGAGTATCAGGCCCTCATTATTGGTCTCCAGATAACCCTTGAGATCGACATGCGCCATCTGCAAGTGAACGGGGACTATGAGCTAGTCATTAAGGAGGTCAATGGAGACAATGTTGTCAGGAAGCCAGAGCTCGTACCGTTGTTAGAAGGTACTCTCCAAATAATGGCCTACTTCCCTTCTCAGCCAGAGGATATCCATGTCCCTCAGTGATAGAACGGTTTAGCGGATGCTTTGGCTAGCTTGGCTGCATCACTTGCGGAGCTCGAGCAGGATGATATAATTATCCCCATGGAGTATCGGAGATCCATTGCTCCTATTACCCCGTATGGCGATGATGACCCACAGGTAAGCCATCTTACCGCTAGTTCCTCTACGTCAAGACCCCCGAGTCGTCTAAATGTGGTTATTGAAGTGGTTTCCAATTTGAGGACACCCTTGGTCGAATACCTCCAACACGGTAATCTCTTGTTAGACCGGGCTGAGTGCGAGCATATCCGATGCCGTGCACTGCATTTTACTCTCCAGAGTGGTCCCAACATTGAGAAGATACTATATAAACGTGGATTTGATGGTATTCTTTTCTGTTGCATTCAAGAGGTTGAGATTCCATAGGACATGCAAGAGGTTCACCCTGGTTCCTTGGGTGCCCATTAGGCTAGGACAAAACTATCTCACCAGATTCAGATATTAGCTTATTTTTGGCCCTCCATGATCCATGACTGCATCGAGTTCTCCCAGAGGTTCCATTCATGACAATTTCATGCAAACATTGTGCATCGGCCACCAGATCTTCTCCAAACTACCATGTACTATTGGCCTTTTGCGGTCTATGGATTAGATGTTGTAGAACCATACCCACCAGCAACGACTCTCCAATGCCGATTTATTCTGACCACTACAGATTTCTTTTCCATTTCGGAAGAGGTAGTTCCACTCAAGGAAGTCAAGGACCATTCTATAGTCAACATCGCTAATTCCAATATCATCCATCGGTTTGGAGTACCTCACGCTATCCTCACCGATAATGGCACTAACTTCTGAGCAGTCGAGTTGAAGAAATTTTACACCAAGTTCCACATTCTCTATAAACATACATCCCTCTATCACGCATAGGAAAATGGATATATTGAGGCATTAAATAAAACCCTCTCTAACATTATATAGAAAATGGTTGGTCATAACAAGAAGAGTTTGATGGATAAACTCCCCAACACCCTCTGGGCTTATCGGACGACGAATCGTAATTCCACCCAGGTGACCCCATATTCCATGGTGTATAGAACCGAGGCCATCCTGCCCATCGAGATTCTATTTCCCTCATTGCACATAGTGGTTTACGACCAGAAAGCGCCAGATAGAGTGGATGAGATCCTTCTAGCTGAATTGGAAGCAATGGATGAGAACAGGATTTGTGCCTTGCACAACCTAGAAAGGCATCTGTGTTGGATGGCTCGAACTTTCTACAAGAAGGTTCGCCTCTTCTCTTTCCTATAGGGTGTCTTTGTACTAGCCCTAAGAGCGCCAATGATCCCTGGAAAGAAACCACCCAATTTGGAGCCCAAATGGGAAGAACCTTTCATTGTTCATAAGGTTTATCTCAATGGAGCATACTCTCTAGAGACCATGGATGGTGAGCGTATAACTCCTCCCACCAATGACAGGTTCCCCATAAAATATTATTACTGACCCTTTTTAGGGTCCTCTATGACCTTAAACTAGATTACGGTCCTGCACAACATTAAACTCTTGGTTCCGCATGTCCCTAAACTGTGTTCTCGTCCCACATGATGTTAAACTGTATGTCGTTTCGCATGACATTAAACTGTATGTCATCCCACATGACGTTAAAATTTGTGTTGTCCCAGATGACGTTAAACTGTATGTCGTCCCACATGAAATTAAAATGTATCTTCAAAAACTACGTGTGGCATGATTCCCATCTTTATGGGATACATAGGTCCGCCTGAACATTTATATTTCGGGTCTAGCCCCATCTCTTAGAGATCTCCCGATCTCCCGATCACCAAGGCCCCTTGGCCTGTCCCTCTCCACGAGGGGGATATATAGGTGTGGTACAAGGTTATTCCCTCCTTTGTTGGGGGGGGGGGTTGGAACCATTCCCCCCTTCTCCTAGTAATCCTCCATCTCTTGGACACCCTCAAGTTGAGTACCTCGACCCCTTACAGTGGTCCCCAATGGGTTAAGAGTACTCTAGTCTAGGTTCAAGAGTGTCAGATTCAACTTATGCCAGTTCCTTCTACTTTTCAAGCTTCATGTTCCCCTTCATTTGGGCCCTCGTTTTCTTTCACACCTGAAGGGACCCCCAAAAATGGCATGGATACCACACCTAAGGGCTCTCCTACCATTACGGGCCAATTCCCCTGAGGGTTTCATACATCAAATTGATACAAATTCCACATTGCGTGCATGGTTAGCGGTCGATTCTAATTTCTTTGTCCCCATTTCAGGCTAACGCGATAGGATGATGTGTTGAAAACCTGGTCAGCAGTAATCCTCTGTTGTCACGCCAGCCCCCTCAGGCCTTGAATGTTGTTTTCATGATTCACATTATGTTCCACCCACTACAAAATATTTATCTTTTTCCAACAGGGACCTATCTGTTGGTAAAAGGGAATTTTCTATTGGTAAAACGTTTTACCAACACATAAGTCCATGTCACTAAACCGTCAGTAAAAACACTGTCGCTAATGTTTTTTGCGATAGATAAAATAGTTCTGTTTCAATTATAATAATACCAACAGATAATATATATATTGGTTAAGGTGTTTAGCAACAAATTCTTATGACAAATTCTTCTGTTGGTAATAATATTACTAACATAAAATATCAATTTATAAATTACATTTGAATAAAAAATATAATTTTTTATATTTATTAATATATCACATATAATTCATCTATTTTAATATTTAAACCAAAGAAGATTAACCTGAATATAAAAACATAGAAAAAATTTAATTGTTTATAATGAAATTTAATACAAAAATGTTAATATTCAAAAATTTCAGATCCCCCCACACCCCACAATAAGATCACCCATCATGATAGATCACACCCCCAGCCTAAAGTACCTACATCCGATCCATGCCCCCCTGACCCAGCTCCAGCATCAGTGACCCATCCGTGCCTCAGGACCAGCGAGCCTCCAATTTGACAATCAATGAGAAAACCCACAAATCACTGCTATGACACATCATTCAGCTCCACGATCTCTACACCACACACAATAAAAGATCATAACCACAAATTAGTGTCAAATTTCAAAAGATAAATTCAAATATTAAAATTCAAATAAATGAAATTATAAAAAATTGACTTGTATAGAAATAAACTGGAGGTTAACGCTTACAGAACTCTCACACATGCCTATAGTAGTTAGGTATGTTCATGACCTGTCTGGACATTGTGTGATGTTTCTTTCTGACCAGTTCAAGATGTAGAAGGTAAGATATTCAGTGATCATCTCTGGCATTATACTGTCTCCAAATGTGATATACTACTGGATTCAACATCAGATTGCATATATAATGATGGATATGATGAGCATATTGAATTAAAAAGGTAACTTAAAGTGGGGAATGCTGGAACCCTTCATGTATCAGCTACCGGTGATGTACTCCTTGGTGATATAAAGAGTATAAGGAACAAACTACTTCTGTCTCAGATTGAAAAGACCCAACATCAAAAGGAAAGGGATGAACAATTGTTTAAAATGGAAATAGGTCCCCCTACTGGACATTGAACAATGGATCCTTCATGCTTCATGTTTTAAATTTTATCAAAGAACTAGTGCTATGAATATGGCTGGATTGAGATTTGATTTAATATGTTCATGATTGCGAGTTCCTACTTAATAAAGGAAAGTCATCTAAATAGATAAATAATAATGAGTTAATGCATTTAACCCCGATCATAAAACCAAATGAATGAATAAAGAACACACTTGTCACTTGTACATCATGTAGTTTGGCATGAACATCCCTAAAAACATTTAAAATCCAAACATAGATAGCCAAAGAAACCCAAATTCCATTAAAATAAATGAAATGAATATACATACAAAACAAATACAAACCAACCATCAATGAAAACGAATACCAAGAACTGTCAATATGCAGCCCAAAAGTCATTAGTTATTTACTCCTGAAAAATTCAAACTGAACATGAATCCAAAACAAAAACCAACCAACCATCAAAATTTGAATCTGTTCTATGCATTCATTTATCATAAACCATAAAAAACAGTCATTTTTTATTTAAACTCAAAACATTCAATATGTAGCCTGAAATAATGAATATACAGCCAAAACCATAGACCCCTTAGTATGTCAAAAATGTGAATCAAACTGTAAATATGTAGAAAAAAATGTAGGAGATATGATCTAAAATACATATACTTAAATATGTTCATTGAACATGGCATTGGAATGTGAAAACAATGGTCTAAAATAAATATATCCAGATTTTTTCACTGACCATGGAATATGAATGTGAAAACATGGTGTAATCATCTCAACTGCTCTAAACTATTTCAAAGGATCATCTATCCTTGTCCATGTTGAACAGACAATGTTGCAATTGATTGGCATAAATATTTTTTCTTCAGATTCATAAACAATAACCAGCAGCTCTCTATTTTCCATCATCCTGGAATAAAAAACTTGACTACATTGCATCATTTAGACCCTAAGCACCCAACACAGACAATGATTTATTGTGTTCCTTTTTTTCATTATCTTTTAATGACCATGACTAGCTTTAAATTAACAAAATGTATTGATTAAAAATATTTCATAATCTATAAAGATCATTACAAACATGACATGAATTCTCAAGGAATATGCATTCAATGAAATGTGTGTTCTATGTCACAACACATACATTTATGAGTTGTATGTAAATTGAAATAATTAAAGTGTAAAAAAATAATTAAAACAATTAAGTTGTTATGGACTTTATGATAGTTGAACATTCACAATACTTATACATAAATAGGAATATGTTAGTGGAATGAAAAATATTAATCAGCTAGAAATAAAGAAATAAATGCTATAAAGAATAAATAAATTGATGATGTTATGAATTATCTTTAAAAAAACTTTTGTACATTCTATTAGAACATTAATTGATCTACCAAATCAAACTCAATGAGTTCCCTCTGTGGATCAGCGACACTGAAAAACATTGGGGATGCTGTTTGAAAAACACATTCACAGAAAATTGAATAGAATTTTAAATGTAAATGGAAATGTAAAACCTATAAATTCAATTTTTTTAAGAGAAGATGGATGAATAAATTTATTTCATACTTAGAACCAAAAAAGTGGTAAAAAATAGTAACTTCAGAGAGTAAAGATGACTATTTGAAACATAATGAAAAGTTCCAAATACAGAAATATTGAATTATACTAATATATTCATTTTCGGTGCATAAGATACAATATGAATAGAAACTAAAATGCATGGACCGGAAAGTTCTGATAATACTAATAATGCAATCATATTAGAAATTATAAGGAACATATTAAAAACAAGGGTATTAGAATCCCTACCCAATGAAATCCACAAACCCATCCACTACCATATTTATAACAATAACAATCCTTGATTTCCATTCATTATCCCAAAAAAGAGTTGATCTAATGTATTCAGGACTTGATATGTTAAAGTCAAGATCTCCTTACATTTAACATAGAAGATGTGTAAGGATTTAAAAACAATGTTTAAGACATTATCTTATTGAAGTGTTCTAATTTAAAAGATAATGGATAGAATTGGTTTTGAAGAAATAAATGTAATAAAGAGTGTATGATTCAATGAGTATGGCATGTATTAAAAAGATGATGCTACAAAGACTCAAAGGGGATACCTAGGATTTGTTACATGAGCATTTAGTTATAGTATGCAGTGAATCTTGTAGTCAAATAAAAGGCCCGTGAGTTACCCACGTAAGCATAAAGTTCAACTTGGGTCATTGTTGTAAACATATATAACATGAATGTCCAAATATTATAAGAAAACCCACATAAGATGGACACCAACCTTCACATCCTATTTTATAGCACCTTATAACTAGTTTAGTCACATAAACACAACTACATAAAAACATAAAATGAATTTTAAAAATAAATATTAAAAATAATAAATAATTAGTAAAGCATAGAAATACCTTATGTCTCTAGGCTATAAGCTTAATGCTTAATTGAAAAGAAAACATGAGGAACCTCAATATGTCATATCAAAGGACTTGAAACAGAAAACCAAAGATAATATTAAGAATCATTCTTAAATCATAAAAATGATAAAATAATATCTTTTTGTTAAATCATGTGAAAAAAAACTAAAATAAAATAATGCAAAACATGATAGTATTTTGTCTCGAAATTATTTTTAAATCCAAATTAATACAAATTTTAGACATTGGTAATTCATGGTATTTGTTTACATCTATGTGAAATTAATAAGTAGTCTTGAATCAAATGAAAATAACAATAAACTGAAATAATGTGTATTGACATCATTGAACAAGTCTAAAACAACACTCCAGTCCAAAAAATCATATGAGGTGGAGAAACAAAAATAATTTTGACACAAATTCTAGAAACTGTTGGATGCTTTGTGGAGGGAGTATGACATTCAGCATTAAAAAATCCTTAATGGATTCCCCAAGATTCGTAGCATTACTAGGTTTTGAAATAGAAGAGGGAGTCCAGGTATCCACTCACAACCCGTTTTAGTAATGGAGTATTGATTCATGGAAAAGGTGAATGTCTACCTAAAGACACGAAAATATAAGTATTCCATAGAATGTGAAAAATGTGACCAGATCATCTTTGATGAATAAATGAATAAGAAAAATTGAGTTAAGCAGGCCCACCACTATGTGATACTGTTGATCTAAAAAATCATTGACATGCATGTTGGAGAATTTCAACACAGTTTGATGATGTTCAGAACAAGATATCAATAAAGAATCAATCATATAACATGCTTTAGAAAATTCGAATGAGAGGAATCCACCGATGTCCTCCAATTCCATTTTTTTTTGAAAAGGACACTTTTTTGGTTCAGTGGGAGTCATACCCAACTCGAAAAAATAATAGAAGACGTTGCAGCAACTCATAAACACTGAAAAAAACCAATACAACATCACTCTCCCAGGTTTAGAACCAATAAACAATGCATATTTCAGTCTACCTGATCATCTGCTTCCCAAAATATCCAATATAGCAGCAACATTTTAGGCTTTCCAAATCATTAATCACTGCAAAATAATTAATAGATTCCAGTTCAACCATCCTTTCTGAGAAAACATCAATTTTATCTAGTGAAATTTTTGCCCACTCAAGAAACAGTAAAAGGACTAGTAGCACATAAACTCAGAACAATCAGATATCTTTGAACTCTAATTTGACACATTGAACATGAAACCAGCAGAACCCTCAGCATCTTGAGTGAATAATTAGACACACTTGCAAGAGCTATAATGATAAAATGTACCAAGGATCACTAGAGAAGATATGTCTGATCCATGACACAGAACCCTTCGGTGAACCATGATCCATTGTTGTCAGGTACCGAAACTACTGTCGAAAAACACCAGGACCCCAAGACACCTCCCTAGGCTTCATCGATTTGAAAATCATCCACCACAACGACCTCAACAAGAACATGAAACCACCATAGATTCCACCAAATCCAAACAAAGTATCCCACCACCATGAATGGAAATACCACACAAGAGAAGAAACCGGAGGTCGAGTAGTCACCAAGATCCACCGATATATTACCATCGAATACCCATGGAACCTTCAGAAATTGTTCGATTTCAGGAAGATCAGCTAGCATAGATGATGAATCGAGCTCTTCCCATGGTGCTGACCCCATGGAGATGAAGGAGGATTCAGGGGCACATCCATCGCCGATCTAGGGATCCGATTCATTAGATAGAATCCCCAAATGTTAAATTTTTATATTTTTTTGTTAACTCATTTTATTATACTTAATTATATTTGTCAAATTATAATATAAAAGCAAATTTCAAAATATAGATAGTATGTATAAAAAATATATGTAAATATATCAAATATCCTAATGATTTAATGTTTTTTTTATAAAAAAATATTTAAATGATTATTAAATGACAAAATCTGAAAACTATACAGTAATGATATTTATATAAAATTAAAAATTATAATAAATTAATGAGATGTTTTTAATAAAATCCAAAAAATGAATATTGAATCTGGTGTAAAAATAATAATTTATAATGAAATTGGATTTTCTTGATTGGTTATTAATAAAATCATTGTTAAACTAATTTATTATAAAAAAATTATTGATGTCATAAGAATTTTTTGTGATAGTTATTATTAATAACAGGTTAGTGTATTAGTAAAAAAATGTTTTCAAGAGTAATAGATTTTTTTGTTGGTAAAAGATGTGTTGGTTTTGAGTGATCAATATTAACAGATATATCTGTTGGTAAAACCATGTTTTGGTAATTAAAATTAATACAAAAAAAATTAATATATGTTGGAATTAATCATTTTTACCAACATATATATTATCTGAAAATAAATTTCTATTGGTATAAGTCATTTTTATTGTAGTGACCCCATCATGTCCATGTGTAATTTCGACACTCCTGGCACTATCCCTCAGTGAACCTCCACACGTCAGGGGTACAATGCTGCAATATATCGTCTTTCGGGGCTCCCACAATCTGAGATCTAAGACCATAAACTAGGATCTTCATTATGGCTTATGTGAATCTCGATCCTAATCCCCATGGGATACATGGGATCCCCCTGACATCGTGGTTCTATGTCCAGAACATCTGGGAGCTAGTTTTTCCTCACCCTTATCCTCTGACTCTCACTGGCCTCCTGGCCCGAGGTTCCTCTCCCAGAATTGCACATGGTGGTGGTGTGGACCTCATACTCATTAACGTAGGGTATGCTTTATCACTTCATGCGCATTACCTCAGGTCCAATCCATATGACCTTAAACTGTGCTGTTGGGTACAATCACATGACCCTAAACTGGGATAATATCGTCCTGGATGCACGATGAAAAACGGCAGTGCATTGTGATGACCTCATCATAGGGGGGCATTACGTTGGGTATCGGTTATACCCCATACCATTTTTCAATGCCTGTATACGGATTGATTATTTTGGCGATCCCAGGAATTTCTACCCTAGGCCTGTTGCTTCACAAAAAACCCCATTCCACTTAAAGGACAAACAAGATACATCAAATTCTGCTTCTTTTGGTGCGAGGGCTAGACCCGCACGCCCCTTTCATCCTTTTGACTTGTACCTTACCGTGCCACCACCCCAGAACTACATGTTTCTTGATTCCCATCCTTATGTGATACATAAGAATTCCAAGACATTTTGCCTTGGGTCCATCCTCGGGAATCACAAATCCCATCCTTTTTCCCACCATCGGCCCCTTGGCCTGACCCCCCGTGGAGTTGTGTAACAGTATAATTTTCCCTGAACAAGTTCAGGATGCCCCATTATGACATTGGGAAGTGACAATTCCCTCACCAGAGAGGACCTAGCTATAAGTAGGGATGATCCATGATCAGATTAATGCTCCTGCCTAATGTTCTGCCACCACGGTGGCGTAATTTTGGAAGTATTGGATTCTATGCGAACAAATCACCACTTCAATTTACAAACATCGCATGCCCCTTTATTTGGATCCTCATTTTCTATCATTTTTGAAGGGACCCCCTAATAGTATGGATGCTCGTCCTATGGTTCGCCTGCTGTCATGGGAAAACGTTCTGGATGACTGATGGATGATATTTGAGTTAGGTCCCGTGTTGTGAACATGATCAACAGTTGACCCTCATTTGTTGTCCCTATTTTAGGCTGATGCAATAGGGATTCTGTATTTCGAACAATATAAAAAATAATCCTTTATTGCCACGCCCCAACCATAATGTTCAGAATATGGTTAATGTGATTCACAGTTTTCACTCCCCTATGTTCGGACTGATTCCAATTCCCCTGGCATTGCCCCGCTCGTGCGCTAGAGCACATTGAGAAGACGATACATCTCTTGGTCTGAGGTCCTATTCAATTGATTGGGCCTCCCACTTCTCCTCAGAAATCCAGGTTCGAATTTCGAATGCTCGAAGCATGGTTGGCGCTCCCGCGATCAAACAAACTAATAATATGAGCATCCCTTGTTTCTCACATCGGGTACGAACCACGTGATCATAGGGATGGATTGCTATTTATTTCGAGATTATGGATGATAATGTTAAACCAAAGGGACATGTATGTTGTGAATATGGCCATGTAAGTAAATTTTTCCATATATACAGTTCAAAAAAGGAGACAAGAAGAATTAAGGTGAAGTAAGTTTATGGGTTCGGCCAAAACAGGGCTCTTAAGGGTCAGCTTCTTGGATAGATCTCTCAATGCCACCACCTATTGGCTGGTGGCCTCTAGGAATGTCTCTCGTCCCCTGAGGACCCTTTCTTCATCGGCAGCCAGAGAGCGTAGTTCATGGACCCTGGCCCGTGCCCACACCTGTTAAGTTTGAAGCTTAGTTATCAGGCGAGTCGCTTCCACGAGTTGTTCTTGGGCATCATCCAGCTGGGCTCTCAACTACTCCACAAGATTAGGGTAGTTTGCGATGAATATCTCATGTTTTTTTACTATTACTTGAGGCGTTGGACCTCCTGCTCCACCCTCAGAAATGCTTGGGTACTCTCTGAATTCTCCCAAAACTGGGTAACGTCGGAGCGCCAGTTGCTCTCATGCATCTTTACGGCCAAGTAATCACAAACCGTCAGGGGAAGGTGTTGAGAATATGCCCATCCAGAACACATGAAACAAAGCTAGGTGTGGAGTGAACCCATCCACTTCATCCATTCCACCTGAGGCTGAATGAGAAAACACCGAATTCACATCAATCCACTACATCACATCATTCAGCTCTCCTCAGCCGCTTCCGAAGCTGAATCATCGATTTATTTGGGGTCAATGGGCTGATATATATGGAATATAGCCAACTGGATAGCAGTAGGGTCTTAATTAGAGATTTATCCCTGGGGAATATGCTCCTCAGCATCTGGGTGACCTTCCTCTCTACCCTCGATCATGGTGGCACCCTCTTTGACTTCTGGCTATGCCCTGACATCAGCGCCCCTGGTGTCTTCTGCTCCATGCTCACCAATTTCTGAAGCCAACACATTTTGTGAGGAATGTTCGGGATGTGGCGGTGCATTTTCGATTGTCACATTCGTTGATGGTTCGGGCTTAGTAGCCCGACGAGCCTCCAATGTCATGATCACTGTACAGACAAGGAGCACTCTAATCAGTTGAGTTCTCCGACGGTAAGCATTGGTATCGAAGCAAGGAACTTACTGGAGCCCAAGGAATTAGCATGTAGTGCTCTGGATACTATAGGAGATGTCGTGGCGGGGGATCCCTCAGTATCCGTCAATTCAATAATGGGCATCGATGATCCACCTTTCCCCCTTGGCACTTCCTCCCCTCCTTCGGAAAGGCACTCTTGATCAGCAACCATATGCTCCGGAGTAGGACAATAAGTGTGGATTAATGATTGTGACAGAAAGCGAATGAAACTAGAAGGATAGATATGGTTTGAAGCATACCTAGAGTATCTCAGTTACGTCTATTTCAGAGCTGACGATCACACCGCTCTCCTGGACGCTCCCTTGGTGGGACGCTCCCTAAGACCCCTCGCCTTTGGGCTCCCCTTCTACTTCACCTTCACCTTCTCCTTCACCTTCCCTTCCCCTTCTCCTTCTGCCTCCTCTCCTATTTCACCATGCTCTGACTCATCATTGCTATAATCTTCCCCCAGCGGCATCGTTTCCAGATCATGCTGCTGGATGAGCATAACTTTCTCCAAGAGAGGTGGCTCGACATACCGTCCATGTTGACGTGTGTACGTATCCATTTCCATCAGATATGGATGTTGTCGATGGAAGGTCACTCTATTAGAAACCCAAACGAGCCTGACCTCTGGAAGCTAGATCCCATCTCGCACTATCTTCTGCCCGAGGGCTTCGGTACTCGCTAACTGCCGCAGGGTTAGCCATGCCGACTATAGTAAAGGGAAGATGGAATCTTGGGAAGGTTGAAGCAGGTAACTTATTTTCTTCCCAGGATGTTCTCTGGCTGCTCCATGGGGCCCTCCTCCTATATGCGATGAGGGCGCGACCACGCCATGTGACACCCCCTCTGCGGAGGTTCCGGCCTACATGGGCCCTGTTTCCTAACACACTCTTGATCTCCCCCCCACTAGCAGCACCCTGCCTGCTCTATCGCCGTATGAGTTCTACACTAGAATCCATGAGCTACTGAACTCTCTTCCACAGAAGCCCCTCAGAGAATGCTATGGTCCAATGTTCGACATACTCGGTTGAGAGGCCAGTGTCGACTCTGGTGGGAGGAAAGGTGATGATGTAACTAGAGCCGTAGGTCGTGAACATCAGCCATAGCTGACAAAAAACACATGGATTCCTCTCCACCCTGACGTCTATGTATACTTTTTTTGGTATTCGTTGGGGGAATCCAAACATCCTGGAGAACCTGGATGGCACAAAATGTTCAAAGAAGATCTTCCCTTCAATCCGGGCCACATGCACCCCGCCTTTGATGCTCTAGAAATACTCATTCTGCTCCAGTGAGCCTTTCCCATCATCTATCAGGTGACAGTTGGGGTGGGGAAGGGGATGAAGGAAAAGTTGGCATGGTTACCAATCCCGATCTATACTCCCTCCTCGTTGAGCGTCATCGGCATGACCCCGACAATATTCACCAGAGAGGGTTGCAGGCCATTTCCCGGAGGACAGATTGAATTTCGAAAAGTTTATCCACCACAATGAGCCGCAACCCAGCTATTGAAAATCTAGAAGGGGACACATACTTTCCTAGGTGATCCCCCTCTCAAGATGAATCTGAAGATGGCGTACAACCATTACAGAATAGGGACCCCCAGGATGAACCTCTTGTTGGCAACCATGATGCTAGCCATCACCAGAGTCGCTGGAGAGAAGCCTATCCTTGCGTCCCTCACTGGCAGGAGGCACCTGCTCCGGAATGTAACGAGAAGTCTAGTGTACTGAACATTTAGATGCTGACTCTCTTTTTTTTGTAGCCCCACGACTGTTAGTGCCCCGCCTCTAGGATCGTCCAATATGATCCGCTCTTGCTTATCTATGCTGCTTTTGGACGCAGTCTTCCCCACCCTGGCATCTTGACTTCCAGATCCCTCTCCAGGAATAGGCTGAACCAATCCTTGTAGGCGATATCCTCTAGGAGGTCGTTGACCCACAGCTTCTCCTTGGCCAACTCTAGCAGGTTCCACGTCAGTATGGGGGTTCGTGATCTATCTCCCCATATGCTCATCAGCGGAAGGAATTCGTCGTATTGATGGACCTCCAATGGGATACTTCCGATGCAGTGAATGTCCCAGAGACTGATGCCGACTTCCCCGTGATGGAGATGGAATGTGTTTGTATCAGGGGACCACCAGGTGAATAGCTCTAGCCCAAGCACAGGCTGGCAGTAGAAGTGAAATTGTGATATCCACACATCATTGAACAGACTAATATACTACATCTCGGCCCCAAATTGGTCGCATGTATGGCGAACCCAGTACGCCTAGGCCCACTCACTGGAGAAGTTGCCTCTGGGCTGCAGATCCCAGTCCTTTAGCAATCCTTTGGTCTTGTTAGTGATGATTTGATGGAAAGTTCTTGCATAGAGTTTAGGGGATCTCTCCACAACAGGGTCACCCTAGAAATGTTCCTAGTCATGGGATTCAGGACATATTTTTCCATGGTCCTAGTTTCTCTGGAAGGATGACCATTGTTGGTGATGTTGTATCAATGAAGGTCATACCCACGGGTGACCAATGACCGCAACATATCCACCTCAAAACCTGGCAGAGGGACCTCCTCTAGGATACCAAAGTCCAACAGCATCAGGTTATTGGACAAGGCATACTCCAATGGGGGGTAGCATGTTGAAGAGGGTATGTTTTTTTGTAAACAATCCTTTTTTCACCATAAACTTTTGGGTTAGCGGCCATTTCAGCTCTGTAAGCAGCGGCTTCTCCCTCATTAACCTGGTTGGCGGCCATCTTCTTCCGACTTCGTGTCTCGGCAGTTGGGGTGAAATTTGGGAGGCTGGCGCGAAATCTCAGGGTGTGTCACAAAATTTCATATTGTGGTGTGAAAACCATGAGTTTTCACGTAAAATGATGCATGATATCGGGGGAATTATGAGCAACTAGAGTGGTTTTTCATGCAGAACCAATGAAATTATCTCGCTTGAGATCTCAAATCTTGTCACAGGAGAAAGGTCGTATATATCATGGGACCCGTGGATGCTTTTATAGGCTAAGCCTGGGTTCCTCACCATGCATAAGGTGGATTCCGTGCCCTCTAGAAAAGTGAATTCCACACCATTCTGTGTTTTGCGGGCTGCTTCAGATTTTTTCATACGAGGGCCCTATGGAGCTCTACACTTCGTCATTTACCTTGTACTCTGAACTTTTCGGCCCCTCACCAATCCAATTCCGAGGGGGGGGGGGCATTTGTAGTCACCAAAAAGTTCATAAGTGTCGATGAATGTTTCAAAACGACCAACCGTAGTCATATTCGGACCCAGAGACTTGGTCTGGGGGGCCTGGAGGTGTTGCGTGAAAAAATGGTGAAGGGCGCGAGAAAATTTTGTGTCGTGCAGAATGTTCTGGGATTCACAATGATTCCCCAGTGCTGACGTGAAATAATTTCACGCCCGTGCCCCTCACAATTGTCATTTCACGCTACCACCTCTGGCGTACAATTATTTACTGTCGAGCAGTTTTCCGCACCCCTAGACTTCTATAAATAGAAGGAAACCCCCATCCATTTCAGGGCTGATGAATCTGAAACGACTCCCGTTCACGAAATCGATCTTCTGTTCATGCAATATGGCCTTCAAGAATGGTTCTTTTCGTACCAAGTCACCCCGAGGTCTGCCTTTGCGCGAGATCCCCATGTCTTAGACTGAATTACAATCCCTTCGAGGGTTCCCCCCTTTCACGCAATCCCTTCCATTGTGCGCAGGCCAGTTAATTGCATGAAATTCCTTCCATTGCATACACCCTTATCCCTGCGCGCGCCCTCGACCACTTGTGCGCGATTCATACTCCTTGCGCGCAATCCTCCTAGTCGCACATGAAACATTTTCCCCCAATTATGCGCAGGAATCACCAATTTCATGCCAGCCCGGTGTTTTTCATGTAGGTCCATTGTTTCACACGCAAGCCTCAAAGTTTTCATGAAATTCCATGGGACCCCTCACCACGATGCTCTTCTTGTGAGTTCCATTCGCGGGTGCCTTTTGTTCCCTGGGTATCCACATCATGCACTGTCTTCCTGTGCGACCTTCTAGTCTCGTACGAGGTAACATCAATGTCCCTTGGAGAATTCATCCTGTTGCATTGCTTTTCCTCATGCCTCTTTGCATTGGCACGCTAACAGATATTGCTTCATCGCATAGCCACGCTAACGTGGACCGCTCGATGGTTCGCTCCGCGACACCCCCTCAGTTTGGCCTTGTCGATGCCTTCCCTCCCACAAGGGGCAGAGGGTACCAGTTATGTAAGTCTTAGGGTTGTGGAGAAAACCCACCTTGACCGAGCTGTAAGACATTAAACTGACACACACCTCATCCTCAACACATGACGTTAAACTATGACCTAGCCCCGTGCCTCCCACGGAGGGTCCCCCTAACTCGGACATTATCCATTCCCACTCGCCTCCACGGGGATGGGATCATCTCTCACAGGGGGTAATATCCTCCTTATTAGAGTGGCGTTTGTCCGTGCGGAAGGGCAGCCACCTTGGTTTCATCCCCTAACCTTTCTTGCAGGAGGCAGCACCCCAATTCCCCCTCACTCCCTTGGCACCAAGGCCATCCAAAGGTGTGATGGGGAATGATGCTTCTCCATTCTTCCATCCAAAATCCCTCTCCCGCTACACTTTGTTGCCCTCGGGCCTCCATCCTGGAGTAATTCATGACACCATGGGATGCTTAACACGCAAGCCCCTCTTCATTTCCCAAGGACACACCCTTCGCGACATGATCGTCAGGTCTCTATGAGCTCTTGTTTCTTACACCGAGATTGACTCGTTTGTGCTTAGAGTGAGCACCGACCATGACCCACCATGGGCAGCCTCAGAGTGTAAGCCCCAAACCATCCCAAACAACAGGGGATTTTATCCGTGTCAAGGCATGGTATGTAGGAAGCCTCTATGAGGTTCAATCCCCCCCACCTTAGGCCGCCTCAATGTGTAAGCCCCAATCCATCCTAAACTACTGGGACATTGACCCATGTCAAGGAATGGTACGTAGGAAGCCTCCACGAGGATCAAGCCCCGCCTCCTTAGGCTTCCTCATAGTGTAAGCCCCAATCCATCATAAACAACGGGGATTTAATTCCATGTTATGGGATGGTACGTAGGAAGCCTCCACGTGGTTCAAGCCCCACCACCTAGGGCCGCCTTAGAGTATAAACCCAAATCCATCACGAACTACAGGTTATTTAATCCAAGTCAAGGCATGGTACGTAGGAAGCCTCCACGAGGTTTAATCCCCACCACCTTGGGCCACCTCAGAGTATATGCCCCGATCCATCCCGAACTATGGGGACACTGATCCGTGTCAAGGCATGGTACGTAGGAAGCCTCCAAGAGGTTCAAGCCCACAATCCATCAGGACCCCAGGTCCACCTTCACATCGGTTTACCGACACCATGGGACTCCTAAGAGTGTAATACCCAATCCCATCTGAACTACATGGACTTTGATTCCTCGCCACAGGGATACGTAGGAAGACTCCATGAGGTTCGAGCCCATCACCCATTTCTCGTCCTGATCTCTCCTCGAGTCCACGTGTCTCGGGAAGCTCAAGCCCTAAACCGGAGGTTCCATTTCCTAGGGGTCCCCTCCATGCTTCCATTCTCGTGGGTCCCCTCCTCAGGTGTCCCATCATTCCACCGAACTCATAAACGTTGATTCCCCTCCCCGAGGATACATAGGAAGTCTCTTTGAGGTCAAGCCCAAATCCATCATCCATCCTGATCCTTACCCGGACAGCCACATACCGGTGAGATGATACCACCTCATAACCCTTTCCATTTAACAGCAATCAGGAATCCACCCACTCGTCGGCCCCGACATCAGTGTCCCCTCCAGGGGTTGCACCCATCTTGTCCACTCTAACCAGTGTTCTGATCTGTTCGATCTGTCTCCGCTGGACTTTATAATTGTGGAATACCCTATGTTAACCATGGGAAGCTGAGGAAAACCTTAGAAACATTCACATGGAATACAATTCCCTAGGTTTCATTTGGGATGTCTCGGGCTTCTATGCTCTCAAGAAGCCCTAAAATAGGGGACAGAAGAAAGACATGCCAATCCCCAAGCGTCACGACAAGCCCGTGATTCCCAATGTGACTACTCTCCTAACCGAAGGTTTCTACTCTGACAGGACACCTTGGAATGTCCTAATAGATGAAATGTAATTAATTGTTTTTCATGAAGATATGGCACCGGGAAGAGTTTCATGAACTATGTCTTAAATCTATAAGGGAGACCTGGACTAGGTGACGAGCTCCGAGGAGGAATCCAAGGAAGGGAGAAAAGACATCCCACCATCCCATTTCGATAATGGAGATGACGTCCCTGAATAAGGTGCGGATGTCGCCCGCCATTGGAATGAAGGAATGTGGGGTAACTGCAGCATGTCCTCTAAATGATGGATGCACGCGCGCCATGACAAAAGCATCAAAAACAGATGTTCAGAATAACTACCTTGAACTCAACCTCACTGTTTAGAATATGGGTCATTACATGTATCACCATGAATTCTATCTAGTCTCTCGTATCAATCAGCTAATGTACATCCTTTTTCATCCAATGTTAGAAATGTGTTTTTCCTGATGGATTGTCATTCTGTAGAAATATGAAATTCAGTTAATATCAAAAAAGTTAGTGAAGGGGAAAGCCCTATCTAATTTCCATGTAGAAAATCCTAACCATGAAAATACACCAATAGACACTAATCTATCACATGAGAATATATTATATGTCTATAACACTCCCCGGACATGGTATATGCACATTGATGGCTCCTTCTAGAGTCTCATAAGAGCAATGATGGAAAACATGTGACTCGATCACTATGGCCTAGGGGTTGTGTTAATCTATCAACAAAAATATGTTCTTCCCTAATTTTTCTCACTATCCAAAGTAGGCAAAAATAATGAGGTCAAATATGATGCCCTCATCGCTAGGATAGAACTATCATTACAGCTACACATAGCCAACCTAAATATCAATGGGGACTCAGCATCAGTGATAAAGTAGATCAATTGTGAATATGTTATCAAAATGAAATAACAAATCCCTATAACTAGCTATGATAGTGGAATGATGGAATATTATTCATTTTAATCCTATATTTCATTATGTTCCATAATCCTTGAATTCTCGCATCAATGCATTGGAAAATGAAACATCCTTCCAGGATAACACTGATCACATAAAAGTAATATTTCATATCACATGTAAAAAATGTTCTCAAAGATTTTTATTTGTGATATGGATTAAATCAATTAGCTCAACACCAACCCATATAATGATGAACCATTTTACACTCCCAGATGGATGGATCCCATAATCGGTTATTTCCAAAATTAGATTCTCCCAATAGATAAATCCGGAAGGGAAAAAATTTAGTTTCATACAACAAATTTCACCATAAAATATGGTCTAAAGGATAAGATTCCCTTCTATTAGCATGTGTATGAAGTAATCCTCTAATGGTACATATTTTATGAATAGATGTTCACTGTCATCATATATGTCATTGTGTTATCTTATGGTGCCCATAATAATAGGAGAAAAATCTCCCACCAAGTTAGGATGATGTGATATTACATGAAAACCATATTAAATGATTCCTTGGAATTCGTCAAGAAATTTCATGTGTGATATATTCATGAAAACATAATCCATCATCCCATTGAATTGTTCTATACTGCTAAATAATCCAGGTTGTTTTCTATTAGGTGGATGGATGTTGTGGGGATATATTCCCCAAATACAACAAATCAAAATAAGTACATCCTTACAACCACCAACATCATTTTCAATTGGGTTGAGGAAATACCCCTCAAGGAATTCAAGTTGACAAACATCATAAAATTTGTAATGTCTCATATCATCACTTGGTTTAGGAACCCTCACACTATATTGAAGGATAACAACACCATCTTCTGTTCTATAGAGTTGAGGAAACTGAACCAAGAGTACAATATCACGTCGAATCACTCATCAAAATATTATGTATTGAAAATTGGATATATAGAGGCCTACAATAAAACTCTGTAAAATTTAAACTAGAAGATATTGAAGGAGGATAAGAATTCATCAATAGACAAAATTTTCTATGATCTATGGGCCCACAATACTACCTCATGTATTGTTACACAAGAAACACCATTCTCAATGGTGTATGGGAATGAAGTAGTGTTATCCATACAGGTCCCCCTACCCTCACATCGAATAGCCATCTACAAATAGATCTTAGATGATGAGAAATCTCAAATGTGACTGGATGAATTTAAGTGACTTGATGAGATCAAGATTAGCACACTGAACAACCATTAACTCCTTCATAATAAAATTTCACATGCCTTTAATAACAAGGTTGTCCTCTGATCATTTCTCAAAGGAGAGATAGTGTTCACTCTCAAGACCCCAATGATAACCAGTGTGAAAACTAGGAATCTGGAACCCTAGTGGGAGGGACCTTACATTATAAATAAGGTCTATCACAACAGTGCTTTCTCATTGGCCAAAATAGATGGGTAACATGTCACATTCCACACTAATGTGAGATTTATAAAGAAATAATTTGCATAGAAATAATTATATGGGACTCAATATAAATTTATGTCCAACAATTAATCATGGATACATGATGTTAAATTGTATGATTTGGTCATGTACACATGTCGTTAAACTATAAATTATTGTCCAATACACATGTTGTTAAACTATACAGAGTCATACAGACAACAAGTTGTTAATTTACACAACATCTATCTTCAACACCGCATAATGATAAACACTATGAGACCTCGGGACCCATCTTCCTTCGGGTTGGGAGATCCTCATCCATGTTTTATGCTGTTAAATAGCATAGTTCCTCAACTACTATGTGTGGATTGTTTCCTGTCATCACATGATATTTTGTAATGCCTAAATATTTAAACTATACAGAGTCATATGGACAATAAGATTTTAATCTACACAATATCTATCATCAGTACAGCATAATGATAAACTCAACGAGACCATGGAACCCATATTAATTCTTGTTGGGAAATCCACATCCATGTTGTATAGTGTTAAACTACACTGTTCCTCAAATACTATGTGTGGATTGATTCCTATCATCAAAGGATATGTTGTAAATCCTGCTCATTTAGTTTTAGGGAAATCCGCAGTGATATTTCACATATGGTGACCCAATTACTTACAACGTGATGTAAAATATCATGGACACACAATATTCATTTTGTAACACCCCAAGATTTTATGATAAGTATTCTTTTTAATTTATTATATGTATTGTGTTATATAATACACCAAGATTATATTGCGCTATACACAACACTGTATTAGCTTGTAGTATACACAACACTATTCTTGGATTGTGTTACACACAATTTCAAGTTCGTTTGATAGTAGTCATTCTATGAAACATTGAGTGTATATATATATATATTCAATGTATAAATGAAATATTGTTGGATTCTATTATACAAAAAAACAAAGGAGTCTTTCAGAACACGCAACCCTGACTTGGCTTGCATTACACGCAATCTCGATCTTCCTCGATAGCGTGTGACTCACGCCTGTCGTGGGGTGTGGAAAAACAATATTTTATTTACCTAAGTATAGTATAGCAGTTGATCCTCGGTAGTCTCCCGAAGAGGAGTGCACACAAAACAGGGTTGTCACTTTTTGTTGGTTTTCTTAAAAAGATTGGTTTTAATTAATATGAATGACTATGAGAGAAACAAACAATAGAAATTGATTGATTTTAACAAATTATAAAGATGGTGATCGGATTAGGTTCGGCTAGACTTAGTGTTGTGCCATCATGGTTTCCAATTTTTATCTCTTTTTCTTCCTTAAACTGGTAAGAGAGATGTGATGAGAATTTTCCTTTCTAAAACCTTAGATTGGTCTATCCTCCTTCCAATGTGTTTAGGGTTGTAGAAGGTCGCTTGATTAATTAGACCAATCCCACACCTGGAATTGTTGTTCCCTAATAAACCATGATTTCGACATACAATCCTATACACGTGCTTGACAACCGTCGAGCAATCACCACCCAACCCTAATCATGTTCCACCGTATACAGATTAGAATTGGGTGGAGGGAGATGTGATCATCGACCAAAGAAATTAATAATTTCAGAATAAAAACCTTAACACAACCGCATTCGGAATTTAATACTGAATTAATAATTGGAACCAGAAGAAGAAAGAAGAACAAATTTTATTCATTTCAATCACAAAACTCAAGCACAACACATACGTCCAGTCTTTCCTCTTTCCGATCAGTCAAATGAAACTACCCCTCCATGGATGGGTTAAGCGAGATAATGCGGGAGAGGAGAGAAATTTTAAAATAAAATAAATAAAAGAAAAATCATAGAAGTTCTTATCCTTGGTGCCCCAGAAGGAATGGGGTGGAGAATGGGATGGATTGAGGGGGAGGAGCTCTCCTCCTTTTATAGGCAGAATTCGACCCTCGAAAGATGGAGCGTTTTATCCCCCATTAATGACCGCTTCACGCATTCCTACCTTCATGAATGTTGTGAAGAATTATCTTGTACGTGTCCCCTCAAAATCGCAGCGGATTTGGACAGGTATTCCGAGAGTTATGGCCAATTTCCTCTGACAATTTATTCTGTCCAGTCAGAATCATCAAACCGAAAAACACCGTTTTGTACTGAATAAATGTCCCTGAACACTGCCATTTAAGGCATGTCCTCCTTAATGAAACTTGTTCCAAATATTCTTATCCGTCTATCCACAAAATATCAGCTCCATTAAAGTCGTTTTTAGCGAGTTATGGATATTTCACTGAACCTTATTTTTTCTGGATGAAATTTCTAGGAAGCTTCCTTGGTGTTCCTGAATAATCTTCAACTTCATTGAATTGTTTGGACCTCAAGATGGTCGAATCAGATCCTGGTCCAGAAGACAAAGTTGAATAAAATTAAATTAGGATTCTAAATAAATTATAATCATAAAATTTGGATTTATATTTTTTTGTAAATGACCAAAATACCCCTGTAGTGAAAATCTGTCCAAAATGCAGAATTTGGTCATTTTTGCATTTAAACTTAAAATACTTCTTAAATCCAAAATTGTAACATATAAGATCAAAATGTTATCTTGGGATGTTTAAAACAATAGAAATGCATTAAAAAATGTGTAAATTATAAGCCCTGTCAATTCCCCCACACTTAAACCATGCTTGTCCTCAAGCATAAAATCTCAACATGGAATTCAAAGGGCACCAATGTCACCAATATTTAAATTTCAAATGAAATAAAATCAAATGATTTTCAATGTCCAATCAAATTTTCCAGTTCCACAAAAATACTAATTTAATTTCCCATTTTTCAAAGAAACAATCAATTCATGCATTTTACTTTTCCCCTTTGAAAAAAATGAAGCTTCTCCTTTCATTCATTCAAGCTTCTCAATTTATTATTATTAAAAATGCCAAATCATGATCTACCTCACTTTTGAATCTTTTATCTCATCACTCATGATACAATTAATAGTGGAGTTATGCTCATATCATGAGAACATGCTCCTTACCCATAGGCTTGTAAAGTAACTAATTTCTCTACTTTGTAAAGACAAAACACACATAAAATCACGAGGACTTGCAATAAAGGTTCAAATGACTCTGTGGATTAGGGTTGGTGGGTATATGATTGAAATAATTTAAGGCCAGAAGTAGGAGATTTTACTCTTATGTACAATGCATGATTAATCAAGTGAAAACACAAGATGAACCTCACTCAAATCCCCTTGAAATGTGAATCACAACACCACTCCCCTTTTAATGACATGGGTCATGAGTCAATAAATGATTACAAATAATGATATCATCCAAGTTCTCCCTGTTTTTTTGTAAAGCATCAGAAAGGCACAACTTTATTTTCTTTTTTCTTTTTGCAAAGCTCCAGAAAGGCACAACTTTATTTTGAATTTGTTTTCTTCTTTTTTTTTGGAGAACCGGATGAAATGAAAGAAGCATAATGAAATGATGACTCATGCCCATTTTTCTAATAATACATTTCCCAAAATGATGACGCACACATTACACCACCCAAAAATGATACATATCCCAAGGAACGCACACGAAAGACCCTTCCCCCACACTCAAACTTGAAATAACCATGCAAAAATACTAAAAGTGCAGGTAGGTAAGGAAAAATTGGATTGTAATGTGGCTTAAACCTATAGGGCAATTCATGGCATCTAAGGGCTTACGAAGGATAAATGTAAAGGTGGGTCTTAGGATAAAATTTGGCTAGCCAAAGAGATGCCTCAATCATTTTAAATGTGGTTTTGTACAGTCATAGATTTGACAAGTTTCAATACAAGTTCTAGCAGGTGGCACATCCCAAGATCACTCAAGAAATATGCTCAAGATAAAACAGGAATCACTTGGTCTAGAAATCCTCTCAGGAATGAGAATATGATATTGGACAATCACTCATGGCATGATTAATAATAACAAATTAATTCACATGAATTTCAGAAATTCAAAGAATGAAAAATGGAAGGGAAATTTCATTTACATGAATCAATTAATTACCTTAAATCATGAGTCCTTATTTCAATATCCTCGCTTCACTTTAATCATCCAATAATCCATTTTAATCATTCAATATCATTAACATTGAAATTTAAAACATGGCATCACAAGATTCCTAAGAAACTCATGTCTCCTAGATAAGTTGAGTAAAACATTAATTCAAGTGAGGGTATCCAATTCTTATCATTAAAGATTAAAACATGTTTTGGAATAAAAATTTAAGGAGTTTAAAAGTTAAAATTTAAAAATGATCTCCCTTTTGAAATAAAGATTCAGTCCCCTTTAACAAATTTTTGGGGATTCCTTCTTCCATCATGATCCTACAAAAGAAAATTTCAAAATTAAGAACAAGTATCATGTCATTAAAGCTCAAAATGATAAAGAGGAAAGGGATGAATGCTAAACTACTTCTAAGAAATGAAATTGAAATATAAATTCCTATAAAGCAAGGGATATGTCTTGGTACGATCCCCCAAGTGGGCCCTGAATTTTTACTGCCTCGAGTGGGCAGTACTAGCTGTTATCCAAAGTCTGATGGTGGATGTAGCTTCTTTGATTTTAACCACCACATGTGGATTTTCCCAGCTTGTGCTTCATTGTTCTTGTTGAGGAGGATTCCATGTATAGAGTACACCAAATCCACCCCCTTTGCAATGTAGTAAAACTTTCATGGTGGGGGTATGATGAAGTATGAAACCACCTCCTTCTTCGTTGCTTCTTGTGAAACATATTCTTCTATTTCCAGTGGTTGCTTCAGATGTGAAGCATCATGTGTCTCTGGTTCATCAGGCAGAGCCACTGGAATCTCTTCATGATGGGGCTCCTCCAGTATATGTTCAATGACTTCAGGGAGCTCTAGGTGTTCCTCAACAGGTGAATATTCTTTTTCATCTTCTCTTAAGGAAATGTAAGGATTGAACAAATCTGAAAATTTAAAATTATATGGAGTGATGCTCAAATCAGATTGAATGAAATCATAAAAGGTAGAGTTCATGGAAGGATCATCTCCCTGAGTTGGGTCTGGTTCAATCACTTCTTCAGTTGAATGTGCCTCTTGGATTTGATTATCACTGGATGGAGGGAGGTAGTCGGGCTCCTCCATCTTGACTTCAAATTCCACCAATTGGGTGGTGTCTTCCTTCCGTGGTGTTGGATCTTCTTGTTTGTAAGGCTTGGGAAGATCAATAAGTTCCTCACATTCATTCCAAAATTCATCAAGTTCTTGTTGATCTCCCACATGTAGCTCAATAGGGAATTCATCTTCTTTTTCATCAATATCGGGTAAAATTGGTTGAGTTATGATGAATGAGTCTTCAGGTACCTCAGCATTTACCTCCTCTAGTTCTTCAATGATGACTGGTGAAATTTCATCCACCATTATCTCGGGTTCTTGCTCCGGATCAAGGCCGGGTTTCTCCATCATTGCACGAACATAGTCCAATGCCCATTCCATTTTGCGACCCAAATAATCCAAATTATTACTAATCCTTTCAACCCGATCATTGAGGTCACGATAATCAATTTCTGGTTCTTGATATTGCACCTGTGAGTAATCTTCCC
Organism: Viscum album; assembly: GCA_963277665.1. NCBI lineage: Eukaryota > Viridiplantae > Streptophyta > Magnoliopsida > Santalales > Viscaceae > Viscum > Viscum album. Next base: position 1,327,091,171 of record OY728120.1, on the reverse strand, counting down.
ATGCATAAAAATCTGAATTTGAATACATCATGGAAATTTTTTTTTAAAAAAAAATATATTTTTAAATTTGAAAAATTCAAATATTTACAAAAAGGTTGTGGCACTTCCTCCCCGGCAACGACGCCATGTTTGACGCACACCTATCGTGGAGCGTGGAAAAACAATATTTTATTTACCTAAGTATAGTATAGCAGTTGATCCCAGGTAGTCTCCCGAAGAGGAGTGCACACAAAACAAGGTTGTCACTTTTTGTTGGTTTTCTTAAAAAGATTGGTTTTAATTAATATGAATGACTATGAGAGAAACAAACAATAGAAATTGATTGATTTTAACAAATTATAAAGATGGTGATCGGATTAGGTTCGGCTAGACTTAGTGTTGTGCCATCAGGGTTTCCAATTTTTATCTCTTTTTTCTTCCTTAAACTGGTAAGAGAGATGTGATGAGAATTTTCCTTTCTAAAACCTTAGATTGGTCTATCCTCATTCCAATGGGTTTAGGGTTGTAGAAGGTCTCTTGATTAATTAGCCCAATCCCAGACCTGGAATTGTTGTTCCCTAATAAACCAAGATTTCGACATACAATCCTACACACGTGCTTGACAACCGTCGAGCAATCACCACCCAACCCTAATCATGTTCCACCGTATACAGATTAGAATTGGGTGGAGGGAGATGTGATCATCGAACAAAGCAATTTATAATTTCAGAATAAAAACCTTAACACAACCGCATTCGGAATTTAATACTGAATTAAGAATTGGAACCAGAAGAATAAAGAAGAACAAATTTTATTCATTTCAATCACAAAACTCAAGCACAACACATACATCCAGTCTCCCCTCTTTCCGATCAGTCAAATGAAACTACCCCTCCATGGATGGGGTAAGCGAGATAATGTGGGAGAGGAGAGAAATTTTAAAATAAAAGAAATAAAAGAAAAATCATAGAAGTTCTTCTCCTTGGTGCCCCAGAAGGAATGGGGTGGAGAATGGGATGTGTTGAGGGGGAGGAGCTCTCCTCCTTTTATAGGCAGCATTCGAACCCCGAAAGATGGAGCATTGTATCCCCCATTAATGACCTCTTCACGCGTTCCTCCCTTCATAAATGTTGTGAATAATTGTCTTGTACGTGTCCCCTCAAAATATCAGCGGAATTGGACAAGTATTACGAGAGTTATGGCCAATTTACTCTGACAATTTATTCTGTCCATTCAGAATCATCAAACCGAAAAACACCGTTTTGTACTGAATTAATGTCCCTGAACGCGGCCATTTAAGGCGTTGCCTCCTTAATTAAACTTGTTCCAAATATTCTTATCCGTCTATCCACAAAATATCAGCTCCATTAAAGTCGTTTGGAGCGAGTTATGGATATTTCACTGAACCTTCTTTTTTCTGGATGAAATTTCTAGGAAGCTTCCTTGGTGTTCCTGAATAATCTTCAACTTCATTGAATTGTTTGGACCTCAAGATGGTCGAATCAGATCCTGGTCCAGAATACAATGTTGAAGAAACATAAATTAGGATTCTAAAGAAATTATAATCATAAAATTTGGATTTATATTTTTTTTGTAAATGACCAAAATACCCCTGTAGTGAAAATCTGTCCAAAATGCAGAATTTGGTCATTTTTGCATTTAAACTTAAAATACTTCTTAAATACAAATTTGTGACATATAAGCTCAAAATGTTATCTTGGGATGTTTAAAACAATAGAAATGCATTAAAAAAATGTGTAAATTATAAGCCCTGTCAGCGTGTGTTGTACGCAATATCAGGTTTCACTAAACAACGATATATTGTTATAATATTATTATGGACTAGCCGTTATGAATATTTTTAACTAAATTTTGAAGTTTATAACATTATTATTCATCTTACATTTTTTCTAGAACATGGTATGAGAATAAAATAATTTTTTCATGTAAAATAATTATTTTTCAAAAAATGATGTTTTGCCACCATTTGATGGAACACCCACTTTAAATCTAGTTTTTTAAATGTTTAAAAGTTCAATATGACAAAATAAAATTCTTCCTTGGAATCAGGATATAAAAATTTACTTCTGATAAATTTTTCATTTTATTCTAATAACTTTCATATTTTAATGAATAGTAAAAACCTGCTATATTTTAATTAAAAACAACTTTTTTCATCGCAATAATTTATATGGTTAGATTATATTTTTAATTGGTTTTAAATTATAAATATAATATATTTTTACCATTTATTATAATGTATGTCATTAGAATTAATTTTACATTGAATTCATAGGTAAAAACATTTCAATCATTGGAAATGTTTTAGCTTTTAAAACCCGTTTGCTTAACAACGGGATTAATTTTAAATTAATTAATGAAACTTCTGAGTTTTTAATTTTGAAAAACGAATTCCATATTTGGAATCAGTGGGTCCAAATTATTTTAATAGGTTACTTTTGTTTGATATTATGATTAGTAACTACGATAATTTTTATTTACTGCGGTTAAAGGTAAATAGAGTAATTCAAGGTTAAAAGAATATTATAATAATTCAAAATTAACTTAAAACATGTATAAACATTATTGGGTGAGTAATGGCCGACCATGGGCATCCTTGGGTCGATTTTGGGACCCCATGGAGCCATTTATGAAAGAAAATGACACGTTAGATTAATTAATTTAATGTAAAGACAAAATTGGCATTAACAAAAATATTATAGTAATTAATTTTTATAAGGGGATATATAAGTTATCATTTCGACTATAAATATTCATTAGAAAGTTAAAACTATTTCCTACATTTTGGTATTTGTTTTATAATATTTAGACCTCAAATAAATTAAATTATTTATGACACAATAATGATGCAGTATTTACCTCATTAATAAATGATTTAAATAAATTAGATTATAATGATTAAAATATTATCCAAAACATGTCCAATTCTGATTGGATGATTTTATTTCGACCACAAGTCAACTTAATTTCATCTGTAATTATTTTTGGACCTTTTGAAACCGAAGATAAGTTTATAATAAAATAATATTTTCACACTTTCCAAAAGAGCCCCTCCTCTCCATTATAAAATAAGACCACTTCAATGCAATTACACAAACCTCTCAAGACATTTGGCTCGTCCATATTCTGCCCAATTAAGCTCCCTACATCCCTCTCTTCCCCCTATAAACCTTAAATTAGGCAGATGGAACTTCAAGAAGTCCTTTTGGTTCAATCCAAAGGAAGTTACCCAAATTAAATGTAATAGTTTCTCTTATGTTGTTTTCTTTTATTCTATTTCTCCAACCCCTAATATTTTTTAATCCATTATTTTGTAACAACAACAGTATCCTCAATATACTAGGATGTTGTTATGAGATTTATTATAACTACACTTACACACACATCTATCTAATGGATGATGAACATAATGTTTCTGGGGATGGAAAACTAATGCCTCACGAAACGATGATTATTCGATTTTCTCCTACCGCCTCTCATAGTGGCCATTATGATGGAACTGTATTCATATATGATATATATTATGTTTATTATTTCCGTATTATTCTTTAATTCCCAATTATATCAAGCCTTTATGGTTTCCATAGTCAGTAAATACGATAATCTCATTTGAGGAAGTGCGGACTATATCCCCCTCAAAGTGATGTGATTCGTTAATGCCTTATGTGGGATGTATAAAGGATGTAGTTAATGATTTTGTATATGATATTATTCTGGAATTATAATATACCTATGTATCATTATGTCTTAATTCAATTAAAATAATAAATATAAATGAATGTAGCGTTAATGTGTACGTACGACTTACCGTCTCTATGAACGGTGCATTTCATTCCTTACATCCATATGTTATGTAATATTATAAATACATGTATATGCTGGATATATATGATATGTATGATATATAAATCATGAATATAATTCTGTATATCATGAACCTTTGACCACATGAACAACATGTAATTATAAGAAGTCCATTTTTTACTCAAGTACCAAATATCGACAAAACGAACATTATTAACTTAAATGGTTACATAATGTTTATAACATGGTAATAAGTGACATAAAAGGAATAATAAATTTGAAAAATATTCTTAAGCAAGTATAAATTAACTTGGTTTTTTATTCAGGAGATTAAAGAACGATCGAGTCAAGTCGGACACGAGGTAAGGGAACATCTTAACCCAATTTCCGCTCTTTTGGTTGATCTTCTCTTTCTTGTTTATGTCATTCTTTGATTATGTGAGAAATGAATTTTTATATCTTATCATGTATTTATAATTTCATTATGTCACCTTATAGTGAATACACATAAGTGATCTATTTAAAAAAATCTATTTTTAAGGGATATATTTTCCAATCTCGTTTTTATCCGAGATAGTTAATTTGTAAGTATTTACTGGGGTTATTGTTATCATCTATGTCCATGTTTTATAGAAATGTTTTCATGTATGTTTAAATTACTTTTCATCCATTTTGACTTTTACTACATGGTATGTAATGAATCTTTTGTCGTACGAGATACTTTTTTGAATTTTCTGACAAAAGTACGAGAAGAAAGTTATTTTTAACTTATACGACATGAATGGATTTTTATCGTTTTATAACGCCTTATTTTTATGAAGATTAATCTACAAGATTTAATGACTATTTCCAAAAAAATCCTTTTGTTTTTAAATTTCATGGAATTTTGTGAAAAGAAAATGATTTTTAAGAAGAAAGGATATTTTCTTCAAGAATTCTTTTCAAGTGTTTTATCAAAACCATTTTACATCTAAGATGACATTATTTCATATAAGAATATTTCAAGTATAATATCTCTATGATTTACATTTTTTCACATTTAATATGATTAAATTATATCCATTTGTTTAATATGGATTATGTTATGATGGAATGATGTTTATAAAACCCATTTTTATTCTTTGGGTTATGATTAATGATTTATGTCTATGTTATGGAACAAGTAAAAATAATTTCATTATGAGATGGGTGGGACCTATATTTCCCTCCAATGCATTGTGTAAAGTTTATATCTCATGATATTTACATGTCTGGAATGGCAAGTAAATCCAGTTCAGTAATACAGGGCTAGCATGGCAAGTAAACCCGGTTTAGTAAGGGACTTTGTCCACTACGATGGTCTTGGCAGCAATGCCTCAGCTACTATGGAAATAATATCATGTGCTTAATGTTTTTCCACAATTAAAAGTATTATTCCCATTCTATTTTATCATGATTAATGTTTCTTTATGATCTATGCCTTATGTACTGCTATGTTTTATGTCATTGCCCAAGGTTTTGATGTTTAAACATTATGTTCATGTTTTTAAGTTCAAATGTATATGATTTGTTTTATTTTATCCATACTTACCCTTACTGAGCATTTGAGCTCACCCTTAATATGTTTTCTTTTCCCCAGGATTTAAAGAAAGGTTTTAGGTAAGAAACCCAAAAGGGGAAGATCTTTATGGGAGATGGTGAAGTTCTTTCACCACGATTAGAAGATTACGTCCCGAGTTTCCAAGGACAATAAACCATTACGGTCCTTGTGTGTCTGTTTTTGTCTTTTATTAAGTATTCCAAAAAAGTAATGTAATGTCCATGTACGTCAATATTCAGGCCTCTACAGTTGGTATTAGAGAGAGGTTTAGTTAACCTTTGGAATCTAGGATGCAAAAACTTTAGTGAGATCCCTAGAGATATTTCTAAGGTATGTCTATGGATTTTCCTAAGGTTAATTATAAGTATAGGTTAAAATTAAGACTAAGATGTTAGATATTAAATTTACTCCCCCTTTATTATGTTGTTTTACCTATCATGAATTTTTTCCTCTCACACTATTCTTTTTGGGTTTTAGAAAATGGCTGGAAAAATGAATATTCACAATAATGGAGAATATGATGGACAATGGAATGATATTCTTCATGATCAAGAAAATGAAATGGGATTGGGAAGGCGAAACATCGTTATTATGCCAAATCAGAAATCTCATAATATGATCAATAATATCATCTATGTTAAGTTTCCTAACTCAGTTAATAAGAGAAAGATGGATTTTCATGATGATAATAGAGGAATGAAAGTTCAATTTCCCTCTTGTAAGTCATGTGGGAAGAGGCATCAAGGAGAATGTTTCAAAGTAACTGGAAGATGCTTTGGGTGTGGAAAAGAAGGGAAAAAAGATAGTAATTGTAAAGGATAAGTTTTAGTTAACACCATGGAAAATGATAATGGTATTGCAAAGACATCAACAAAGGTTAAGTGTTTTAAATGCGGAATGTATGAGTATTATGCAAACCAATTCCCTAAGGGAGAATCTCATAAAGAGAATCATCATGGTCATATGGGTAGTATTTATGTGGATGATGATGAAGAGACTACAAATGATTTGTGAGATGAATGAATTATTGAAGCTCGGTCAATGGTTTAAGAAGGTAGTGGAATGATTACATGTTTATCAAGAGTATTGTTGTATAAGTAATCTCATGGTACTATGGAATAAAGAGACATCTATGGATTGTTACACTATTCTCTTTCCATATGTTTTGAATGTGTATGATGAATGGTACCAGTAACCACGAAATGTTATTCATATATTTTTGGAAAGCACCTAATATGCACATAAAGAAGTGTTAAGGAGATAATGAAATGTTTGGTAGTATTAATGATCTCATGAATTATATAAGGACAAAGTCATATCATGGTTTGAGTATATAGAATTTTTGGGATTTTAGTATGTGGAAAGAGTTAACTTTTGAGAGAATTCATGTTTTCACTAAGGTTCAATGGGTATTCATTTTTCAAGAGAATACATGATTAAGGTACTCACATGATTGGAATGTGATCAACATTATATATAGGGGATAAATGATGGAATTCACATGCTCGGTAGATGAAATTTCTAGTAATTGTTTTCTTTATACTATGAGAGTGGACATATGTATTTTGGATAAGCCTAAAGATTTTAGTGGATTATGTTGGACACAAGTTAGTATTGTTTAAGTCTAGAACTTCTTTCGATATTATTGATGGAATTTCATAATGATGTAATTTTAGAAAAAGGACAACCTGCAGGACGGGCGACAACTCGTCGCGTCGGACAAGGTTGTGGGAATCGAACCCACAACCGAAGTGCAACATGCCTTTATCGCCTACCACTGGCCTACAGGAAGTCCCTGGTTAGTAGAAACTAGTTTTATTTTATTAAGCGGTATGATAGATGAAGTATAAGTCCATTTTTGGAATCATTTATGATTAACCTCACCATTCATGGACTTCTGTATTCGATAAATTTGGCTAACCTTTTCTTTGAGACATATGGAATGACCCATAATTTTATCACATGATCTGCTAAAACTTTAAGAATGACAAATTCAACTTCATTTCTTTAAGAGATGAAGTGGAAATTGTTCAACGCACAAACAACAGTGAGAATTTACCGAAATAAAGTAATAATTTATTCTAATTCAAATTATTCAACTTGAGGATATGATATTGAAAACAAAATGTTGTCCTAGTGCTCTTATATCTGATGAATCAGATGGTACCTTAAGTCATCAAAAATTTATTGCTTTGTGATTGGTGGCTTTTTCATAGCCATGTTCTCTACCACTCCCAATCAGAACATGATGGTTAGATTTTACTTCCATATCCATATTTTCACATATGTTCTCCTATATGGAAACCCAGTGATGAGTTACTTTGGGTAATCATTACGTTTCATACTTTATTTTTTAAAATTATGTTTTAGTTTTCCTTTTTACGGTGTGGGTTTCTATAAATAGTAAAATATTTATAACCCCAATGAATTTTGAGGGAGAAATTCATTTTAATGGGGATAGAATATAACAACCAGAGATTTTATGATAAGTATTATTTTTAATTTATTTGATGTCTTGTGTTATATGCTACACCAATATTATCTTGCACTATACGCAACACTGTATTAGCTTGCAGTATATGCAACACTATTCTTGGATTGTGTTACACACAATTTCATGTTCATTTGATAGTAGTCATTCTACGCAACATTGATTGTTTATATATATATATATATATATATATATTAAATGTATAAATAAAATATGGTTGGATTCTATTATACGATGTAACAAACGAGTCTTTCACAACATGAAACCCTGACTTGGCTTGCATTACAGGCAATCACGACCCTCCTCGACATCATGTGTTGTACGCAATATCAAGTTTCACCAAACGATGATATATTGGTATAATATTATTATGGACTAGCCTTTATGAATATTATTAACTAAATTTTGAATTTTATAACATTATTATTCATCTTACATATTTTCTAGAACATGGTATGAGAACAAAATAAAATTTTCGGGTAAAATAAGTATGTTTCAAAAAATGTAGTTTTGTCGCCTTTTGATGGCGCACCCACTTTAAATATAGTTTTTGACTTGTTTATAAGTTCAATTTGACAAAATAAAATTCTTACTTGGAATCAGGATATAAAAATTTACTTTGGATAAATTTTTAATATTATGCTGATAACTTTCATATTTTAATGAATAGTAAACACACGCTATATTTTAATTAAAAATAACTTTTTTCATCGCAATAATTTATATGGTTAGATTATATTTTTAATTGTTTTTAAAGTATAAATATAATATACTTTTACCATTTAATATAATGTATTTCATTATCATTAATTTTACATTGAATTCATAGGTAAAAACATTTAAATCTTTGGTAATGTTTTAACTTTTAAAACCCGTTTGCTTAACAACGAGATTAATTTTAAATTAATTACTGAAACTTATGTGTTTTTAATTTTGAAAAATGGATTCCATATTTGGAATCAGAAGATCCAAATTATGTTAATAGGTTACTTTTATTATTTTTTGATATTATGAATAGTAACTACGATAATTTTTTTTTACTGCGGTTAAAGGTAAATAGGGTAATTCAAGGTTAAAAGAATATTATAATAATTCAAAATTACCTTAACACTTGTCCAAAAATTATTATATGAGTAATGGACGACCATGGGCATCCTTTATTCGATTTTGGGACCCCATGGAGCCACTTATTAAAGACAATGACACATTAGATTAATTAATTTAATGTAAAGACAAAATTGGCAGTAACAAAAATATTTTAGTAATTAATTTTTATAAGGGGATATATAAATTATCGTTTCAACTATAAATATTAATTGGAAAGATAAGACGATTTCATACATGTTTTTATTTTTTTTATAATTTTTAGACATCATAAAAATTAAATTATATATGACAAAATAATGATGCAGTATTTACCTCATTAATAAATGATTTAAATAAATTAGATTGTAATGATTAAAATATTATCCAAAACATGTCCAATTCTGATTGGATGATTTTATTTCGATGATTAGTCATCTTATATTCATCTTTAATTATTTTTTTACCATTTTAAACCAAAGAATAGTTTATAATAAAATAATATTTTCTCGCTTTCCAAAAGAGCCCCTCCTCTCCATTATAAAAGGAGACCACTTTTATGCAATTTCACACACTTCTCAAGCCATTTTTCTCGTCCAAACTCTGCCTAATTAAGCTCCCTACATCCATCTCCTCCCTCTAGAAGCCTTACTTTAGGTATAAGGAACATCAATAAGTCCTTTTGGTTCAAACCAAATGAAGTTACCCAAATTAATGGTAATAGTTTCTCTTAAGTCGTTTTCTTTTATTCTACTTCTCCAACCCCTAAAATCTTTTTAATATTTTCATTTGTAACAACACTAGTATCCTCAATATACTAGGATGTTGTTTGGAGAAGTATTAGAACTACAATTACACACATATCCATCTAATGTATGATGAACATAATATTTCCGTGGATGGAAAACTAACGCCTCACGAAACGATGATTGTTCGATTTTCTCCTACCACCTCTCATTGTGGCCATTATGATGGAAATGTATTTACATATGAAATATATTATATTTCTGATTTCTTTATTCTTCTTTACTTCCCAATTATATCAAACCCTTATGGTTTCCATACTGGGTAAATATGATAATCTCATTTGAGGAAGTGCGGACTACCACCCCCTCAAAGTGATGTGATTCATTAATGCCTTATGTGGGATGTATAAAGGATGTAGTTAAGGATATTGTATATGATATTATGATGTAATCATAATATAAATTTGTATCATTATGTTTTAATTCCATTAAAATAATAAATATAAATGAAACTAGCGTTCATGTGTACGTACGGCTTACCGTCTCTATGAACGGTGCATTTCATTCCTTACCTCCATATGTTATATAATATTATAAATACATGTATATTCTGGATATATATGGTATATATGATAAATAAAAAATGATAATAGTTTTGGATACAATGAACCTTTGACAACATGAAAAACATGTAATTATAAGAAGTCCATTTTTGACTCAAGTACCAAATATCGACAAAATGAACATTATTAACTTAAATGGTTACATAATGTTTATAACATGGTAATAAGCGATATAAAAGTTATAATAAATTTGAAAAAGGTTCTTAAGAAAGATAAAAATAACTTTGTTTTATTGTTCAGGAGATTAAAGAACAATCGAGTCAAGTCAGACATGAGGTAAAAAAACATCATAACCCAATTTCCGCTCTTTGGGTTGATCTTCACTTTATTGTTTATGTCGTTCTTTGATTATGTAAGAAATGAATTTTTATATCTTATCATGTATTTATAATTTCATTATGTGATCTTATAGTTAATACACATAAGTGATCTATTTACAAAATGATCTTTGTAAGGGATTTCTTTTCCAATCTCGTTTTTATCCGAGATTGTTTATTCGTAAGTATTTACTGGGGTTATTGTTATCATCCATGTACTTGTTTTCTATAAATGTTTTCATGTATGTTTAAAGTCATTTTCATCCATTTTGACTTTTACTATATGGTATTTACGGAATATTTTGTCGTACGAGATACTTTTTTTGACTTTTCCGACAAAAGTACGAGAAGAATGTTATTTTTAACTTATACGACATGAACAAGTTTTTATGGTTTTATAACGCCTTATTTTTATGAAGCTTACTCTACAAGATATCATTAATATTTCCAACAAAATCCATTTACTTTAAAATTTCATGGCATTTTGTGAAAAGAAAATGATTTTTAATAAGAAAGGATTTTTTCCACAAGAATTATTTTCAAGTGTTTTATCAAAACCATTTACCATCTAAGATGACATTATTTCATATATGTATGTTTCAAGAATAATATCTCTATGATTTACATCGTTACAATTTTCTTATGATGAAACTATATCCATTTGTTTAATATGGATTATGTTCTGATGGGGTGATGTTTATGAAACCCATTTTTATTCTTAGTGTTATAATGAATGATTTATGTTTATATTGTAGCACAAGTAAGATTGATTTCATTATGAGATTGGTGGTACCTATATCTCCCTCCAATGCATTGTGTAAATATTTATATCTCATGAGATAGACATGGCTGGAACGACAAGTAAATCAGGTTCAGTAATACAGGGCTGGAATGACAAGTAAACCTGGTTCAGTAAGGGACTTTGTCCACTAAGATGGTCTTGGCAGCAATGCCTTGGATACTATGGAAATCATATCATGTGATTAATGATTTTCCATAATTAAAGGTTTTATTCCCATGATATTTTATCATGATTAATATTTCTTTATGATCTATGCCTTATGTACTGCCATGTATTGTGTAATTACCCATGATTTTGATGTTTAAACATTATGTTCATGTTTTTAAGTTCAAATGTATATGAATTGTTTTATTTTATCCATGATTACCGTTACTGAGCATTTGAGGTCACCCGTTACATGTTTTCTTTTTCCCAGGATTTAATGAAAGTTTTGAGGTAAGAAAACCAAAAGGGGAGGATCTTTATGGGAGATTTTGAAGATCTTTCACCATGATTAGATGATTACATTCCGAGTTTCCAAAGACACTTAACTATTACGGTCCTTGTGTGTCTGTTTTTTTCATGAATTAAGTATTCCAAAAAAGTAATGTAATGACCATGTACGTCAAGATTTGGGCCACTACACGTTTTCATTCACATTTGGTGATCCATGTCCTTACAACTTCATGTTAAACTGCATAACATGGGTTCTATCACGTGGAATTAAAATAAAGTTGTTTCGTAGAACTATGAACCTATTTATTCTCATTATAATGAGACACATTGGGACTCCCCAATCCAATATCTTGGTACAACCATCAAATGATACTAAATAATATTTTACTATTCCTAAATGCCTCTACTTGGTGAGGTTAACCCCTGTCGTTCCCTATTTTCCACAGTAACCATATCTTACATGAACATGGGTGTCCCAATAAGGGCTTACCCAAAAAAAGAATAATACCTTTCAACGAGACCATCTTTGTATTGAATCAAATACCATAAATTTAATACCATGAGTCCTCAAAACATGATGTTAAACATCAGGGTTAGTGTCCCTTTTAGGACATAAAAATTCACAATCTTATATACCTCGCTCAAGAGGACCACTATGGTCACTGTTGGTCTTCTACCACACCTCCATCATCATGAACAACATGTGTGTTTAAACCCACCAAATATGCATTGGAAAAGTCACTAAGGAAGAAATATTTTAATATTTGTCTTATTTACCCTTCTAAAGAAATTGAAGATGAGGATGTTAGAGACTTTCAGATCATGTTATCCTCTGAAGAACTCCTGAGCACATGACAATTTCAATGTCACAAAAAGGATTCAACTCATGGAACATAACCTGTGGAAAGTCCAATATAGACCACTTTAACAAAAAAATATTTCTCTTTAGATGTCTCTCCTGGAAACTTATGGTTTCATGGTGATAGTCGAACGAGCTACCCCGTGATGCATGGTTTTTCATTGGAACGTACCTAACAAACCAACTGAAATCGTTCAAAAATAAAGAGGGATGATATTCAAAGTCAGTTTCCCCTAGTGTTCATGAATATCACATTCCATATAATCATTGGTACGAATTAAATCTTATGGTTACATCTAGGAAAACATGAAAGACCTCTGAACCATTATAGGATAAAGTGAAGGAGAAAATGGGAAGGAGGTGAGGGATGTTCATGGTCACTAATGGAAACACATAACGCTCCCCTAGTGCCCTGAGAGATATCAAGATACCTTGGAGACATTTCCACCATGTCGCATGACAGCTCTTTGTATTGTTATCATCACCACAAAAAAATCCCCCATGTGTGTCCAAGAAACCCCATCTGTGCTCTACGGACAGACAAAAAGATCTTTACACTAGATTCTTGAATACAATCCCTATAAGCCTTATTGGATAGGTGGGAAATCATTTAATAGTAAAGAAAAAATACAAGACATTTCTTGTGGGTACTTACATTATTATTGACCATTGTAAAATAAAACGAAGGATAAAAAAGGGTCAAGGTAACAGGTGTTCTCGGTCACTGAAGGACCATTGACACACCCCTGGAAACCCACAAAAGTCGTAAGATCTTGGGGACATGTCTTCCTCACCTCATGAGATCCCTACGGCTTGTCATCCTTTCCATGGTAAGTACCCTAGGTAACTCTATGTTGCTCTATGGATGAAAAAATAAAATTTTCAGTGGAATTATCATCCACCCCAATGTGAAAATTATTGGTAACTCAATACAACAAAAAAATAGAATAAAAAACATCAAAAAAATACATGGAATATCTCCTTACTCCCCATCATTGTCAAATAAAACAATAGGTATTAAAATGGAGGATTTGATAGGTGTTCGAGGTTGCTGAAATGAATGTAATGTGCCCAGTGCTCCCATTGCCTGGTATCATGAGATCCCTCAACTAACCATCCTTATCACTAGAGACCCCAAGATAAGTAACCCAAATATTAATGAGTGTCTTCCGACAGTAACTTAGTTATTGTGAAGTCCCTTGGACGTGTCACAAAAACAACATGGAATTAATTGAATACATTTTCAAGATGAAACATCCCAACATTAATTAACAATAATCTAATAAAGGGAAGATCAACAAAAGATACTTTCCATTGCTGAAAATCAAGTTTCACACTCATAGAGGTCAATAGTAGAGACTCATGATGTTTCATAATATTATACCCCTTCATTGACTCAATAAATGAATTGTTCTAGATACAGAATACAATATGTCAAAACATAGGGGTTGTGATGACTTTAAATTCCCCATAAAACATGAAATAATGGGTTGGATGGTGGGACTCTAAGACTCTAGATGCTTCAACTATGGATGATTCATCTCTCACACTCTTCAGATATCATAGAGAAACATATCACATACCTGAAAATGTTTCATCCAGTAATACACAAGTGGATGTCTGAAGGAATCATGCCCCACACATAAGGTGCTCTGAATGATCATTCACTGATCATGCAATGTAATTTTAAAAAGATATGCAATGACATTCCTCCTAGATCATGTAAGTCTCAAAGGTATAGGTACTGAATAAACCCAATTCCTTTATAATGCATCGAGTTAGAACTGAGATTAAAAGTGGAATACATAACTACAAAACATGCTCGGTGGCCCTCATGTGCTTTAAGTGAGTCACCCAATGGCACACGAAAAATCCAGGAAATGTCACATATATCTCATGAAACTCCTCAAGTATGCCCTTTGGGACACACAAAATACTCCAAACATGTAAAATACAGTCCCATCGTTCCCCCAATGGACACCACTATGATCTCACAAAACTCCCTTGTTCTGTCACACAGAACTTGAAATATCCTTAAGACATATAACTTGAGTCATATAACGATAGATGATCATGAATGATATGTCTCACGAAAGCATCTGTACATGATAACCAAGCTCCAACGACAACCTCTTGGAATGTCAGTTGTGACTCTTTATGCCATTCTTACATGTCTGCCAGGTCTCGCAATGTCTAATAGATGTGCGAGAAATGATACACAATACCCCTAGGACTATGGCACAATGACTATTGTCACACCCTCCATAGGTTTTTAGGAAGGTCATGTGATGTCTCCTTGGACATGCCAACTGGGTCATATGATGCCCTCTAGATAATAAGTCCATAGGGTATCCTTAGTGTGTAATCAATGAAAAAAAGAGAACTATGGTGACTATGATTCCTATCCTATCTAGGATGTGTATGATACATCTACCCATTGTTTGAGAACAATATTAACCATCCATGGAAATCCAAGTATCTAAGTACCTTATTTATGAAATGACATTGATTATTTTCTATCCTTTATTTCTCACAACAATCACGGATCATGTGTTCATATGGAGTAGAAATATTCATATCATATGCACTATATTCCTCCACATTGATATAGGGAGACCTTAGTTTGTAAGACCCAACCTAATCTTAATAATGATGTCTCTAATTCCATCTATAACCATGATATATATGATGAGTATTTAAGGTTCATGCTCAAGAAAATTCCCCCGTTCACTCAATGTATTTTCACGACTCCGACATATCATCCAGAGAGAATTCATTAGTACTAGAAGTTTATCACCATATATAATCCATCAATAGACAAAGAGGCCCCCATGCTATGATGACTCTGACTCCTACCTTAACCAGGCTACATAAGATGTCTCTCGAAGACCTGAGTCCCATAAAAAATCCTCTCCAGACAGTCCCATCGCATAAGCCCTACATCGTAAGAAATGAAATGATTATTTTATGTCACTTTTTTCTCACCCAAATTATGGCTCATGTGAGATTAATAATTCATGATAATAATATCATTTTCACTACGACTCTCTATATTGACATGGTCTACCCCAATACATGAGAACTATGAGAACTCATATGTTTTCAATACTCGGTATATGCAGGAATACTCCAGTGGGTTAGTAATCAAATATTTGGTGTTTGAGTACCCAATATTTTGTTGTCATAGAACGACACTAACCTTCATGGGATGAAAGAATTATGTGGGTTTTAATTCTTACATTAACCAGGATAAATAGGACTCTTCGTAATGGCTACATCCCATACATTGAATACTAACCGCCTCCTTACATGGAAGAAACTTTTTAAGAACATGGTTATATAGATTAAACATATAATAATCCATCCATTACAAGAATATAATGAAAACCTCATATACACTTATATGGATTCAAAAAAGTTATCTCAGTCTTCAGGTTATGAAAGACAATTTACATAATGTCGTTTAATTAGGGTAAATGGTCCCCTACAGTGATTACAAATAGATACACTAACATATCATAAACCTACAATAGATTCTCAAAGTTGCAAATAATTTCCCCCAAAATGGTGTGACATGATCAACATCCCATCATCTCAACCATTGAAGTCCCCATGTGTCGAGTGGCCTAAAAACCCAGACGATCGATGGACATTGGAAAGAATGTTCATATACTACTATGGATAAGGTAACCATTGGGAGTTTATATAGAAGATAAAAAAGATGGAAAACCCGATGCATGTGATTGAGAGAGGCCTTGAAATATCCCTCAATCTAACCATCAAGGGTATCCCATCCTGCATCTTCATTAAACCACAATTAAACCAAAAGGGTAAACCGGATGTGAATCTATCCAATAACAAAATATTGGGTTATAATCTCTCAAGTAATGTTTCTTTCTCCTCATATAGTGAAAAAATTAATAGTATTGACATTTTTCTCTACAAACACTTTTAAACCACATATACAAATAGAGTAGAATGACCAAAATAAAATGGGATACTTATAATCCATCCTCGTGCTCACATGTCCACATGAAATGTATGGCCGAAAAGGGAATATAGGATAATTATGTTAACTTGGAATATTTGATTACTAATTTTTAATCATATGTTATAGCACTGATTGGTACCCTTATTCCTTTTTTCCTTATTGTATATATTTCTCTCATTGATAGTGTCACAACCTAATGAAATATCTTCATCATCGTTCAATCACTCTGGTAAATCATCTGCTACTTCGATCCCTGTGGGTTGAAAAGTAATCACACATTCTCAAAATCTCCAAAGATAGGTAGATAATATGATGTTTCCAAATTACGAATGATATGGTAAAATCATGACCTTGGAAGCATCCCATGAGATTCTTCAGTCCTAACATATGGAGAATCTGCATTGCTTGACAAAGGCTATTGATATTCCAGCCCCCCTCATCACTACGAACAACTACATTAGGATCATATATCTTTAGCATGAATACTGAAGTCATTCATATCTAATGAATGTGGATAAAGAATCTTGATGTAGTTACCCTTTGGTTTTGTTACCACTGTGGAGGCCACCGATCAACTACCATCACCAACAACATCACACTTGTAACCATCAGTTGCCTACTAAGTGTAGCATCCGACACACAATGGCCTCTGATCCCCATACACATGCTACAAGGAAGTCTCATTGGAGGTGGGAGATTTTGGATATCTAGGAGAAGGTTAATTTCTCTACTTCTGGTGATGAGGGTTTTCTCTATACTCAGTTTGGAACCAAAAAATTTTCCCATAACTGTGCTAACTCAAAACATCTCTATGACCATTTTACCGTAGCAAACATGGGGGAGGCTCCTACTCCCATCCCCATGCATGAATCCCATTGACAAACACTAATGGAACTATGAGGAAAGATGTGGGAACATATACCCTCTTCAATAAAAGATATCTATCCACAGATAATATAAATATAGAATGGAAAGTCATGTATCCCTACAGAAACATTGCTAAAATTACAATGTATTTTATCAAAAGATAAAGAGATCTTCTAGAAATTTCTAGCACTGTTGTTGATAAATGGATTTTTGAATACTCATATACCTATATCCAGGGTAACTCAACAATCTGATCATCATGAACATGTGGTTTTACTGGAGTAAGTTCACACATTTTATCCCACTGAAGAGGATTATGTGCCTTGATTTTTTGATCTCTTGGAGTATGTTCGACTGAATCACTAATTGAAATATGAACGTGACCCGAGAAATATTTCATTGTCACTTGGTTATCCTTTTCTATAACATGGATATATTCTCGATCCTAGGCCATTAGAGTATGCCACTGTAAATCTTCTATAGGTATATGAGCATGTCCCGAGGCCTGTTCCTCCAATAAATGACTACACGAGCATCGTTCCATATCAATACCGGATGAGGCACTTATTGTTCCTCCCATTCTGGAGGGTCTTCAAAATATTTCGATGAGAATTGAATATTTAGACTCGCATAATATTCCTATTCTAATTGGGGCTCATCAGGCAATGGCGACACATGACTTAGGGAAATCCCATTCCCCTACACTTAAATACCATTGACATATCTTGAAGGCTCATGATCAGGCACATACTCCATGCTTGACTGAGGGACAAAAAGTTATAATTTAACATTCCTTTGGACATGATCATATCCATTTCCATAAGGATAATGGTTATTGGTGTATTACAACATATTCTTAGTAATGAGATCATATTTCTATAACATATGATGGTTATATACATGTTCCAAAAACAATGATACAATAGTCTCATATCCCAACATAGTCACAAAAGGTAGGTTTCCATATTTTCACCAAGATGTTGAACATGGACCAAGCTTCTAATATTTTCAATTCCAATTTCCATGGGTTCATTCAAGAAAAATTATCAAAAAAAGGGTCCATAGACTCTTCTATTGAAGTAAATGAAGACTCATTCATTACCATGACAGTCCTTCTCATGGTAGTGTATATATGTTTCATATGGACTCTACTCCTGACTTCCACTATGTTAAACCTCCCCATGGTGATATCTCCCATGGGTAATGAAATCCTACCTTTTTCAGACACCTCTATATAGATAGGTGAACCAAATACTAATACATTCATACAGAGTGGTTATCAACACTTTGGGTTCGGCCATATATAGTTCCCCATCAACTTCCAGCAACATTCCACTCCCCTTTGAATGCGACCATCAGAGCTATCTTAAATGGTGTAACTATATGGAGGAGTATATTTCTGATGATTAGGATTCCAACATTGATATATGGGTAGAGTTAGACATCAAAAACCTTCCCATAATGTTCTGTACCCTCTCCCCTCTAGCTATGAGATAACTGATGAGCTAGAAAAAGAGTGCATTTATTATCTAAACCAAAATATGTGGGCTACTAATCAGCGATTGGAGGATTGATATCTATCTTATCTAGAATATGAGTTCCACCTTTGTACGATCAAGATACTCTATCTCCAACTTGAACTAGTTTCTATATCTATGTCCCATGATCCTAAATTATAAAACCACATTATTAATTTGTAACACGGTTGCTTCCATTGAATTGTAAATATTTATCAACTCCTCTCTAAGGCCACATCATGCATCTGTATTCGAGGTTAGGGATAATATGGAGTGATAAATTTTATTTCTACCCTAGAATAGAGGACCCATTCAGATACAACATCCTTCAATATTTTAACCTAAGGTGAAATTAGGGGACTTGGTAATGTTCTGGCTAGTTAGTCACTACACCAGTAGTCCACCATTCCTATATTTCTTAGTCACATGGAATTGGAGAGAGGAAAACCAACATGAATACAAATTGGGCCCCTAATGATAATAAGAGGATATTCCAAACACAAAAAACGAATTTGAAATCACCTAGACAACATCCCATCGGTAATAAAGCTAACCAGGGGAAATGATCACACCCATCTCCCATATAAGCACAACTGCACCACATCACCTAAACTATTCTAGTAGCTACCATATTATCCATCCAAGAGAGGAATCATCCACTAGGCTTGGATAATATCTACCACTGCATCCACCCCTTTGGTCATCAATCCCCAGGAGGATTGAGGACATATCCCCGATAGCTACAAGTGAACCCCAACCTGATGGGCGAAGGGAATTTATAGCCCAATCATCATCACTATGTTCATTATCCCATGAGTAGACCCTATAGACATCATCGATGATTCCTGACCACCTCCACCCCACTAGCCTGGAAAAATTTATATCTTCGTATCTATCCCAGGAATCATCAAGTCCTCAATTGGATCCATTGGATCCTTAAAAACCCGACCAATCAATGCAAATGGTAGCCCCAAAAAACCCCCACCCCACATGGCTGTGGACATTTTCATCATCATTATAACTATAGAGGGAATCCATCTTTTATATGTTGGGAGGATGAAACCAATTTTTGGCATCCCACCTATTCAACCTAACACAAGGAAATCTTCGATTTTTCAGGACCCACTCTATAATCATTACCAGAAACTCCCTTAGAGTCACTATTCATAGGACATGATGAGAGGAGTGTACAGTAAATGAATTTAGACCACAATGTTCTCGGAAGAAAAAACTGTCCAACAAGACCAAGGGTTTGTATGATGACCCTGATAGAAGCTGTATTGAAATCAACTAATTCTGTAGAAAGAAAAGGCACAAATTCCATTGATCGATATGCCTCTGTGATTTTCATCACAATCAACATAATATATGTTTATCAAGATACAAATACATATGTTCGCACCACAAAAATAATACCCCAGTTGGAGGGTGATTTGGAAGCACCAAATGAGGTTGTTCTAAATTGAAACCAAATAAGGGTTCATAATATGGCACAAAAAAACAAAGAGTTTCCACCTCCTCAGAAAAATACATAAATAGAAAAGGGAAAGAATGTGACTACAATTCAATTTTCATCCACATAAGAACTATTTTCACAATATGAGAGTGAAACACAAGATCCATGTCAACTCAATGAGGAGTTACTCAGGGGAAATATTCCCACTAGATATTTTCTCCACCTGGAGATGAATATTCTGTATCCCATAGACAATCCTATAAACAGATTAGTATCTGAGCATCATATTATCTCAAGATATAGATATCGATTATATAGAAATGGGGAATCCAAAAATGATTGTGACATACTTCTTTTGTTGTGAAAGCCTCTCCCTTTATAGGGTAATCATTCAATCATAGGATGAATCGAGGATCAATAAGTGATGATAGTGGGACCACATCATCAGCCCCCACATGCTCCATGTGGATGGGAGGCAGCTCATATAGTAGTTCCCCTAGAGTTACCTACCTCTACTGAATCCCTAGACACTCATGTGGATGACATAGAAGGATTTCACACATCAGTTCACCCTTAATGAAATCCATACACTGAATGGGTGGAAGATACTCCATCTTAATAAAACTATGTAAAGCACACCTTTTCTACTGTTAATGGTGTATGCGACCTTGAAAAACATCCCACTCACTTCTTATCTCAATGTTGGTTGAATATGGGACCTCTAGATTTATACTAGGAAACAAAACCGTGGTGTTTCAAATAGACTCTGATTGGTCTAGCCTTTGTTCGGTATAACAGCCTTCCATCGATATCTATTTCGGAACGATATGATTTTTATCATCAGTTACATTATCAATTCAGTTCAAAACTATTGAAAACGATGATCACCAACCTGAAAAATATCTTGTCATTCAATATAGAGGGTGTTTTTAATTTCACAAAAACTTGTAAGGGTATAACCTATTCTCTCAGCATCCCCCTCTCATAGGATAAACAAGTAGAACTATCTACTGAAAATATTAGGGATGAGTTTCAAACACCCCTGATCCATATAAAATACCCAGGAGGGTTCCAACAGTTTGATGAAAAAACACTACATCTTGGAGAGGGTATTCACTAAACCTCATTGATGTCTAGACTCCTACCCATATCACAGGGGACGAAGACAGGAAAAGCAGAAGCTATGACTTTCTCTCTCAAGCCTATAGTGGTTCCCATCTAAACCCCAAGGAATGCTTTGAACTTCCCAACACCCCCTATCAAATAAAATCCACCACATAATCACCCTTAGTTGGAAGCATATAGAATCAAGGTATCCAAATATGTGAGGAATGGACGAAAGAAGGATTATCGTTCCAAAATGTTTATTTCCCAGGTTATTTCAGGGAATCCATGGATAATAATCTACTCACACTCCTCAAAACTAGGAGGCTTGGTGATGTCAGCCTCTCCAACTATCCCGATTACTACACATTCCATATTAGTCTATGTCATAATATCCATCATTGATTCATCTTCATTGATGTTTTTTAAGGGATGGTTGACTATGGATATCTGACATTAAACAATTCCATAGAGTAGGTGGATTTCATAACCATCTCCCAATTAGAAGAAGAGGACGGTTGGACGAACGTTCCATCTAGGAGAGTTTAAATGTTTGATAGCTAGAGGACTTGGAAAATAGTTGATCTAGCTCATAAGGCTCTCAAAGAGAAGTTGTTTAAACTCATGATACCTCCACCACCTAGGAATAAGGGATTAGATGAGCATCCCATGGGTGGGTGTGACCACCATAATAAAAAAGGGATAGAGGAGGAAGAAACTTATTCTTACAAAAAGGAAGCCATAACAATTTCTTTTTTCTTCCCTATAACATCTAAATCATGGGAACCACCCCACCAAAAAAATACCAGGTATATGTGGAGAACATTTTTAGTTCTTTCAAAATAATACAGTTGAAAAAAATTCTAATAATAAGTATTCCCCCGAATATTGTTTCCATATGTATTACTTGGGATCTGAATGTCACATGAATCAGAGCCAAGGATACATGGGAGAAAACCTGTAAAGTCGGACTCAATTATCTGTTCATATCCCAATGGAAGAGATATATGCAATTGAGACTCAAGGGAAAGTTCTTCAGAATTACCAAAAGATACTAGGAGGTTCCTCAATGACCTCCAATAGTCAACATGCATATAATTATATTACATGACCACTTACCAGGGCCTTAATCCAATTAAACCATGTAATAAAGAAGGGCAGTTGAACCAATTCCACCAACATCAGATATTCCTGTATCCTCTACGTAGGCTCTAGGTCCACCCCACTCAGATGCTCCACCTTCTGAACCGCCTGCCCAAGAGCTTCCCCATACTAAGAAGCTGTGACCTCTGGCATAAAAATACGATGTTCTGAAACAACTATTCACTATCCCAACCAAGATCCCAATTTTCTATATGATTCTTCTTTCAAAAGTACTTTTGGGGGAAGATGTTGAAGTCCTCTAGAGCCCACATGAATTTGAGATAGAATCCATGGCTACTGAGGACTATCTAGTAGAGACCAAACCCAAATTATGTCCTATTTAAAACTCATTCACAAATAAATATCAAGAGCAGGACATCAAATTTAATATCATGCCCTTATACTTTTCACGAAGGCTGTATAATTTCAATGTCCAAAGGGTTCTAATTGATAATGGATCTTGGATCTATGTCATCCCAGATCAGACTCTTTGAATTTTGGGGTATAGTAGAGGGAACATATACCCTATAGAGCTGACCATTCATGGATATGTTAAGCATGAGGAAGTGAATCTTGGGAATATCAATATTGAGGGAAAATTTGGGGGACCCGCTTTTGAGGCTGAGTTCATGGAAGTCTATCAAAACACTGCATATTATTTATTTCTCAGACGGCCCTGACTCTATAGTCACGTGGAAGTACCATCGACATTCCATCAATTCAAAGTACCTCATTAGTGGAAAGTTCGACATACTACATAGAAACATTTCCCCATTCAGGACATGAAGAGACACTTATGTCGAAGCATATTTCTACAAGAAGGGAGGTAAGAAAATAATAGTGAAGGATGATATACAGGTTTCCACTCTCAAAGGCTTAGATACCAATCCATTGAATCCAGAGTGTATGATCGATGATGACTATGTTCTCCCCATCAACATGAAAAAAGTATCAGATCTTATCCACGCAGTCCAAGACTCTCCTTTACATAGAAACAACATCCATATCTCGCATATCATTGTAATGACTAAGACAGAAAGTGTTGATGATGACAATTATAATAGCCTCCCTCACCCTGATATTGAGAGAGAGTCCCCTAGACTTCCATCTTCACCTAAATATGTCTCCATAGACTAAAAAATGGATGGGGATAATCTCATCATTTCCCCTTGAGAATTTGAGGAAGGTTAATCGACCACCATAGATGAGCTTAGGAAGATAAATATTGGAACATAAGAAGACCCAAGAATTTCTCTAATTAGTGCCTCCATGCACCTCGATGATCAATGTATTTACATGAAATTTATGAATCAACACCAATATGTGTTCACATTGAAGTACAATGAAATGCCCGGACAGATTCTAGAGGTGTCTTTGCACCGCCTCGAAATTCCTGATGAATCACAAGGCTATAAGCAAGCATCCAGAAGTATGAACCCTTCTCATTCCACCTATATAGTGGTTTATGTTGAGAAATTGATGAAATCAAACTGTACTAGAGAAGTGCAACTCCCAAGGTTAATTTCAAACATTGTTCTCATCCACAAGAAGAATGGGATGATAAGGATATACATCAAATTTAAGGAACTAAATCATAATTTCATGAATGACAACGTCCCATTTTCGATCACAGAACTCTTCCTCGATTCAACAGCTGTCTTCCAATACCTTTCCTTCCTGGATGTGCACACATGGTACAATGAGAACAAGATGGCCCCCAATGATGAAGAATCCACTACATTTAGAGTGCCTCAAATGATCATAAGATACCAGGTAATTCCCTTTATATTAATGAATGTTTATGACACATATAAGTTTCCTATCAATTGAATATTTTATCTATTATTGGGAAGGATAGTCGAGTGTTATGTCTGTGACCTGGTCATAAAATCTTAGTAGAAATGTGATCACATCACAGGTCTTCGAACAAAATTCCTCAAGCTATGACAACACTGTCTAAAGATGAACTCACTGAAGTGATATTTCAACATAACATCAGGAAAATTTACTGACATTATGGTACACCACTATGGAATTTAAGTGGACATAGAAGATACCAGACTATTTGAGCAATGTAACCCATAGAAATATCAATGTACTAAAGGCACTTTAAGGGAACATCGCCTAAATTCAGTGATTCAAATCCTACATGGACGACCAAGATCTCCCCTTCACCAGGATAATGAAGAAGGGAGTCGCATACCAATGGGCTATTTATTTTGAAAAATCCATTTAATGTATCAAGAAAATCGTGATTCCCCCACTGGTTTTGATTCCTTTGGTGGAAGTGAGGCCACTCATTTATATGTGGACACCATGGAATTATCATTGGGTTCCCTCCTTACAAAAAAATTATTTATGAAGTGAGAATAGTCTCTAATACCTAGCTAGACCATTTAATGTACTAATATATGTTATTATAATGTCAAAATGAACTCCCTTGAACTCAGTTTTATTCTACAAATGATAAGGAGTTACTTGAAGCTCCTTGAAATCCATATGGACTTCTATTTTGACCCTCTTGAGTATATCCTTGTCTATTCCATGTTTATTGGGAACTTGGATCAATTGGAAGTCATTTTTCAGAAATATGACATTCAATTCATATCTCAGATGTTGGGGAAAGGAAAAGAACTTGTGGATTTTCTCCAAGAACATCTTACACGAAACAATACTCTAAAATACACCAAGCTACCAAAATGATGAGTTATTATATGACCATGAAAATAATCTATCATGAGATATGTACTTTTATGGTGCCTCCCAGAGTCATACTACCACTATAATGGAAAAAATGATGCTCAATCGGGTTGGTCTGGGGATTGTTTCTGTATCACCATGAAAATAAATTCTTCGTTACTCATTCTCACTATCCAAAGGCTACAAAAAATAATGTGTCCAAGTAAAGATCTCTCATCACTGGATTGGATCTTTGTATACGGCTACACATATCCTCCCTAAATATCAATGGGGACTTAGAACTAGTGATAAATCCAATAATTGGATAATAGGACATTAAATAAGAAAAGATGTACCCCTCACTAGATACATTAGTGTACTGATGGAAGAATTCCCATTTGATCCCACATAGAATTATTTTCCATGATCACAGAATGCTCATGCCGATGCCCTGGATAACGTAGCTGTCGTCCGTGCTAACCCTAATCAAGAGGAAGAAACATCCATATCACACATCAAAGAATAGTCTCATCGATCATTTTATGTGATATGGAAGAGATCAATTCGGTCACTACTACCATATATCATGATGAACCAATGAACAACCCTAGGTGTATGTGTAGCCTATAATAAATTATCTTTGATATAGGACCGTCATAGCAGATCAAGATAGAAAGGAATAGATTCGGTGTCGGGAGACCAACTTCACTCTTTAGGATATTCCGAATGAGAAATTATTACTCTAAAAACATGGATTTAATAGAATTACTCAATGGTGAATAACATAAGAGGAAGTTGTTCGTGTTTAGGAAGAAGTCCATGTAGGTTCTGGAGGGACTCATTAATCTGACACTAGGCTCCCCCTCCGGATTAAGAGGTTCAGATACTACTAGAAAACCATGATACGTGACTGCGTTGAATTCACCATGAAATGTCATGCATGCCAGATTCATTAAAAATCCGTCAATCAACCACAAAATTCCTATATATAGCTAAATATTATGTCTCATTTTCCATTTGGGGGATGGACATTATGGGGTCATACCCCCTAGCCACAACTAAGAAGTTCAAGAACATCCTCACTTCTACTGACTTCATTTCCAAATTAGATAACGCAATACCCCTCAAATAAGTTTGGATGAATAATATCACTAAATATGTGTTTTTATATATGATGAAGAGGTTTGGAGTCCCTCAGACATTATTGACAAACTATAGAACTACCATCTATTCCACAAAGTTGCAGATTCTATACCAGGAGTACAACAACGAGTCCAATCACTCATCTCACTATCAAGCATCAACAAATGGATAGAATGAGGACTTCAATATGATTCTATTGAATATTCATCAGAAGATGGTGAAACAAGTTAATATGTAATGGATAGACAAACTCCTCCATGAATTATCGAACTACAATAATACCACACATACTGCAACATTTGAAACACCATACTCATTAGTGTACGATACCGAGGATGTGTTACCAATAGAGGTCCTGCATCCCTCACTATGAATAGCCATTTATGGAAAAATTGCAGATGACGAACAAGATCAAATGAAGCTGGATGAGTTGTAATTTCTAGATGAGAAGAGTTTGCACACATTTAAAAATATGGAAATTCATCATAATTGAATTTCACAATCATTTTATAAAAAGGATCACCAACATTCATTCCTTCTAGATAATCGGTGTTATCTCTTAGAACCATAATGATTCCAGGAGATATTCCTTGAAACTGGATCCGATGTAGGAAGGACCATACAAAGTATAAATGTTCTATCACAAAGGAGCCTACTCATTGGCCACAATTGGTGGGGAGATTTTCTCCCCACCCACCAATGCTTTATTTCTCATGATATACATTTTATAGTTGTTACCATGAGGGAATACACATCTATTTAATTCTCATCATTCGTCCAAGGTGTATAATGTTAAACATTAAAAGTTTATCCTGACCACATTATGCTTAAATTTATGGATTTTTTCCATACCCAAAAGGACGATAAACTACATGGTTTCATTAGAAAGTTTTGTGGTTTGATTCCTATAATCATAGGATAAGTAGTGAAACTCAAATTATTTTTTCCATCTGTAGGATTATTTTCAATTTATGTCCTATGATCCTCTATCATCACAGTTGGACATTAAAATGCAAGGAACCAGAGCATCCCCCTCTAAGATGAGTGGACTAATGTCCTTACCACAAAACATAAGACTTCATGGATCCATGATATTCTTCCCCATTCACATTAATTCACAATTTTTTTCCTCATTACGTTAAACTGCATGACTCTACTAGAACTACGTATTACTTGATTCTTATTTTCCAATGGGATATGTAGGGACTCCTCAGTCTGGAATCTTTTCCTCGCCATCATATGATGTATAGTACCCCTATCCTATATGGGGAACTTTCCACTCCTTCGTTAACACATCAAACATGGATCACCTGAGATAATGAATTACCAGAAGGCATCCCCACATAAAAAATGTGTATCAGCCTAAGAAATATCTTGTTCTCAATACAATAATCTAAACTACATGACTATCCATACCTATATGTGTTTTGATTCTCATTATCCTAAGATACATAGTGATGTCTAATCTCCATCTCTGGGTCCAATCCCAACATCACAATTTACTCATGTCACCCCACTTTTTCCTCATAATAGGAAGTTAAAATGCATGAAATATCTAGGGCTACATGTGTTTTGATTCTTAATCTCATTAGATACATAGTGATTCCCAGAATTCCATATTTTGTTCCAACCAAAAAGTTCCTATGAATTCATGATGGCTTAGCTTTACCCTTACTATATGATGTTAAACTCCCTAGAACATGAAGAACTACATGTTTCTTGATTTTTGTCATTATAGGATATGTAATGATGCATAGATCTCTAATCCTAGGCCCGACTGCAACCATAAATAGAAATAATTCTCACCTGTACGTACTGTCCTTGCCTACATAGGGTATTTCCCATTCAAGAACTGCGTGTGTCTTCATTTTCATACTCTTGAGATACGTAGTGATACCCATGTTTCCATATTTGGACCCATCCACAACATATCTGCACATATACATTGGTCAATTTTTTTTTGATACATGATGTTAAATTTCATGTATGTACGACCTTACCGCATGACATTAAACTGAATGGAAGTGCATTTTTACAACATGATGGTAAACTGGACAGAAAATTTCATTACTGCATGATGCTAAACTACAATGGAAAACATTCCAAAAACATGATAATAAACTATGTAGAACATCTTCCATTTTTCATCCTTCATCATAGATCCATGAGAGACTTACCTCAGTCAACCAGTATATATGTTTCTTCCACTATCATTCAAGAGAACCATAAATATATATACCAGAATTCATGTCCTATGCATATCAAGTCTCCATAATCTTCAATAACTCTAAGAAAGCATATCTAGATTTAAAATCCATTTTCAGGACTATTAATAAATTTTCATGGATCCTACATATGTTCCTATGTCCTTCAACCAAAAGCGTCACTCTGAAAATGGAAATTCCATTTCACATGAGCCCTGACATTATCATGGAAGCACTCAACACCTCAGCATGATTGAACCACTCTTTGTATGATTGTCCCATATCATTACTCGTGGACTAAAAAACTCATGTAGGGATTTACAACCTCCCCATCTCATTCTTGAGAAGATGTTGGAGAACTCATAGCCTAATACATCCCTATTAATCTCTTTGATATTGTCCTCTATATTATGTCTTTGTAAATACTGAACATAAACTTCCCACATTTTAGTTAAAATTGTATGAACTTAAACTCTAGAACATAATTTTCCAAACCATAAGACCTTAAATTTCTATAAAAATAGACACAAAACATCTCAAGTCCAAACATTGAAAAGTGAAACCTGTTTAAAATTCAAGTCTTGACCTGCTAAACTCTACATATTCAGAGTTTCAGAAATAATAATGAACAAACATAAATGGAATAAATATCATATAGTATACCTTACATCCATAATAAAAAAAATCTATTCTTGTTTGCCCCACTAGGAAAATATAATGTCTGAAAAATGTTTTTTTGATCTCCTTACCATGAGAATTCGTTCCTTGGGAGGTGACACATAAATTAGGGTACTCGAAACATCCATGGATTTTACACTTTCAAAAAATAAAAAATCATGATTTGGTGTGTATCGAATCACCATAACATTAAATGGACCGTGGAAATGAAATCCATCTTCAAGGACCCATTACATGATAATGCGTATAATAAAATGGCTCTTAAATATTCACATACTTCCATATACCAAATGTGTCACTCTAAAAAAGGACATTCCTATCCCCATGAGCCCTTAAATCATCACAACAGTAATCAAGAACCCAATGTATTTGAACCATTCATTATATGAATATCCCATATCATTATCCTAACTCCAGAACTCTAGATCATGATATTCAATAGCAGCATTGAGAAATCTAAGAGGATTCGACATCCATGTCTTTAAGTCACAATGTTTCATACCCTTTATCAAGGATGGATTCTGAAACTTCTTTTACAAACCTTTTATGGCCCACACATTGAGATTTGAAACCATGGGTCAAAGGGCTCGATCTTCTCATGAATAGATAAACTATCATAGGGTGACAGAACCCTTATTGGGAAGATTTCTTCCAATACAAAACTTTATCATCTAGACATTTGAGTCTTAGAGAATATTTTATAGTCCTCAGAAAGAGGAAGATATATACTTTTTTTACATGCTACCGAGGTATAAGGGCTGTAACCCACTGACTAAATGCATCTTCTCCTTTCCAGAATGGAGCTTCAATCATTATGAGCCTTATAAACTCCATAGTGGATCTTGGCTTTCTCGAATGTCATGGTAATTACTATAAATGTCTCCATAATATCTTATTGATGGTCTCAAAATTTCATGTGATGATTTACACCATCAATACTACAAATATCCATGAAGTCCTTACAACCCTAGTATTCCAACACCAACCAAATTACTTCTATAAATTTTCCATAGACCTTATAAATGATTCCCAATTATAATGAAACATGTATTGACTATGAATACATTCCTATGGATCAAACATATGCGTGTATGGAAAAAAACATAATATGTCACTCTGAATACGTAAACTTTTATCCACACGTGCCATTTCAACACCACAAAATAACACTACACCTCAGAGGGAAGCTGGTCATTCCTGGCATGTCATTACCATATACCATGATCATATATTAGGTTCGATATAAAAGACATTAAAATAAAAAAATAGGTTCAAGCTAAAAAATCCTAAACTAAATCAATATTATATCAGAGCTAAAAACCATAAAATAAATAAATATTATGTCTGATGTAGACACCCTAAACTAAAGAAAAGTTATGTCCGAGCTGAAAGACCCTAAACTGAAGCAGTATTAGGTTTGAGAAAAAAGACCCTAAACTAAATAAATATTTTGTCCAAGCTAAAAGACCCTAAACTAATGAAATATCCTGTCCAAGCAAAAAGGCCCAAAAATAATGAAATATCTTATCCCAGATAAATGTGCTTAAACTAAACAAATATTTCATCTGAGCTAAAAACCATAGAACTAATGTGATATTAATTCTGAACTAAAATACACTAAGATAAAAGAATATTAGTTTTGAGCTAAAAGACCCTAAATTATAGCAATATTAGGTTTGAGAAAAAAGACCCTTATCTAAAGCAACATATGGTTTGTGATAAAAAGAACCAAATATAAAGAATTAAAGTGATTCAGTATTTTAAAGATTGAAATGCCATCTATATGATTTTTTTCATCATTATATAGTCCCCAAGACTATTGGATTATATAAGATAAATCGAACTCTCCCTCTAGGACATATCTCCTACTAGAATTATCCCTCTACAGATAATGTAATCTCAAGATAGCCAAAATAGATTACTAATAGGGATTCTCTTGTGAGTGGGAATCCATGAGCATCTCCAAAAGGGAATCTGTTGTAATGAAAAATTCAATTTCATGAATTTAGGATCATTCAATATATAGAAATGGATATGTATAGAGTAGAAATTCCTAAACAATGGAGTAGGAATGTATCCAACACACCATGAGGGATAGATAATGGGATGATATTGTAAAATGTTTAGAAAACATGTCCATTAATAGAATGAAAAAAGTTGGATGAATCACCACATTATGGGTTACCTCTAATGCATCATAAAAAATAGTACATCACAAAAGTATAATCGTGACAAAAGATGGTCAACATCAATTAAAATATCAGTGAGGTTCTTGAGAGAGGCATTAACGGAGCATTGGAGTGTTGTTCACTAAGATTTTTCCACATTTTCCCTTGGAAATAGAGATTCAACCAGATTAGTTAACTATTCAACCCTCCTCAGAGTAGTGGATAATGTTGTTGCCAATTATTAATGGTTGTACCTCAAATGACTAATCACCTCCTCATATCACTAACCATGTACCATCTAATCTTCCATATAAGATTTTAGTTCATACAATAGCTGATGAAACTACTCTAGTGCCTCCACTATCTCCCAAATCCACTCAGAAAAAGAATATTAATTAAAATAATCATGTAGTTCCCTTTCTTTCACAACCATGTCTCTTCGAGTTAAGTTGATATACAACACAATTTCATATGAGGGCTGCCGATCGAAGCTATCAGTTCCTATCTAATGAAATATCCTATGACAGAACATCCCTTAGTTGAAGAATATTTCCAATTGGGCCTCAATAATCATGATAAGAATGTGTTCGAATATCATCTTGTGACATTATTGAGCCTCAACATTTGATGAGATAGGTAGAGAAGAAGGATGACTAACTAGTCAAATCAATGTTGAAATGGGAGAAGAAGCACCATATGCCTCACTCTCAATAGTTGCATCACTCTTGACTATTGTTATTGGACTAATATCAAAATCTAAATCCAATACAGTATTAGAATTTACATATCTAGAGTGAGGTCACATCCTAGGCACCTCTCCTTGGTCTTCAATCAACTCTGTCAAATCCAAAAATAAATGTGTTGGTGATGCAAGAGGTCTGTCAACATGAAGGATTAGCAAGCCTAACACACTATTTGGATAAGTCCCCACCAAATCATGGGTAATGAAATCAAATGTATCAGTCTGTGGAAGAATAATATCAACCAAATTGCCTTCTCATGACAAAATCATTCAAAATATTTAGATAATCCCTAGATTTTGATCCCCTTAAACCCTCACAAAAGGAATATGAGAAACTCATGGAATACAACCAAACTATTAAAGAAAATGATAATGATGTGAATGAATTGTAGATGATCAGATCACCCACCTTGGCTGCAAGGTCCCCATCCCTAAGGGATACCATATAAGATCTTTTATCAAGGGAACCACTGCCATTATCTATAATTGGACCGATTAGTGACCAAAATTTAGTAACATCAAAGCGATAAGATTAGAACAATGCATTACTAAACACAACATTCTGTGTATACATTGGCCCAACCCTAATGATACTCATAAATATGGGATGGGAGGGTACATCCAAGATCATGGAAGAATTATAATACACATAACAATGGAAGTACACCCATGTCCATAGAACCATGAATCAGAGAGGACCGATGATCTGGTATGGGGTGTTTCCCTACTGGATATGGCCCAATATTTGGTAGTGAAATGAAAGTATTGATACTACCATGAAAGGAAATTACCCTTCCTCAATTCATGATTCCATTACCATCATGCTGACATAAATTCCAGAGCGAGCATCCCTAGCTAGGAAAAGCTACCCATTTAGAAGCATATCAAGACATCCAACAAATATAAGATATGAAGAAACATCAGGGGTCACCCAATAACCACATGAGGTGAAGTCCCCTGCTTCTAGAAGGGCACAATATGAATGACCAACATCATGTACTTTTTGGGTATGGCACCGACCATGGTGAATAAAATTTTGTATAACCCCATCTCCATGAAAAAAATATTGATCGGGTTTGTAATGGAAATAATCAAGTGCACTTTCTTCTCTCTATCTAATTTCTTATTCATAGTAACCAGAATATTCCATTCCAAAACTAGATTCTATGATGGATCATCCCAGACATCTACCATAGAGAGGAACCCATCACACATCTCCCTAAGTGGAGGAATACCACCTAGTTGATTAATATCTTATAGATTAATTCCTACATTAACATTGGGAAAAAATAATGTGTTAGTCCTAGGACACTAATGGATAATCATCTCTCTGAGATGTTCATGATAATGGTAATTGTTGATATGAGTGATCCATATATATTAATAAAGTTGAAACCTATATAGGTCATTAGAAAACTCCCAACTACTAATTTCAGACTAAGAAAGGCTACCCCAACTCATCGGAATAATTTCTTCTAGTATGGAGATACCGCTACTAATACCATCTTCGGATAGAAGTGTCTAGAGAAGAGGAAAATATACATGAAATATCTATAAGTAATAGGTTTTTGGGTAATGTAATTACCATCCAGACATAGTGTTGATTCAACCAAAGAATAATGCAGAATTTGAGGCTCAATTATAGTTAAACAACTATCCTCGGTAATAGTCACAACCCATCCCAGTGGGGCCTATGCCTTGACTCCCCAAGCTTGCCTCCAATAGGCCCGGGGCTGGTGATAAGCACCAAGTAGGCATGTCTCTAATAAGGGAGGAATTTTATAAGTACCTCAACACACACACACAACTCCAATCCCAAAAATTCTGAAATGTAAATGAGCACTATGGAACAAAATTCATGAATACAAATAAACCAAACCAATTGAGTACAACCGAAGTAAAGTGCAGAATGTAAACAGGTCCATAATACAAGCCCACCAAAAAAGAGTCTGAAACTAAAATGTCTATCTAGTAAGAATAAAGAGGTAATCGGAATTCTACTCATAGCCGTAGGAACACCTCATCCTATAGGAAACACAGAAAGGTTGGTCCAGTCCTGGTCTACCCTAGGCTCTGTCAAAAGGCTACTTGTCTTCACAAGATATGACACATGTTGGAAAATCCCTTTCAGGGGTGCATAAAAAAATAATCAGTAGAGGACCCCAAAAACCACAAGGAAATTCACAAGGTAATGGTACAATCATCTCTACATATATATGTCTACTGAACATATAGCAAGAGAGACATAATCCAGATATTCTCGAAACCAAGACTCATAGTGAAGAGACAAGTCACATGACCGCATACCCATTCTAGGGTATCAGTTAGAATATTCGACAAAGAAATCATCTAGGAGAAAACAATTGATGATTCAGAAAGCTCTTATAGCGTCTATTTGAGAAGTACTATTCATAGGGAAAATCCATGAGGGATGGATACACTAATTCTGTGAGAACACACTCCTGAGTGGGGAAATACCAAGATACGTAGATGAGGATCACTATTAGGGACTTGGAGGATACCATGACTTATCTAAATTCACCAACTATGTATCGGATCGAAATATGTTAGGATTAGACACATTGATACCAGAATATAACTAGGGTCACGAATGTATTGTGGATCTCGCTCCAGTCATCTTAGAGGGATACCTGGCTCTATCTTGATATGTACTATTGAAGGGATCATATACCTGTGGATGGAAATGATACCTAGCCTTCACGGGGATATGAAAAAGGGGAACTAACCGAAAAAAAACATGTCCATGGAATTGCGGAAAAGAGGATCAGGACATGTTCCATGATATACATAGTGTGTTGATGGGTCACACGCCGTGTCTCTCGAATATGAGTACTAGCCGTGTAAAATGGCCTGAGTAAGAATAACATTTCGTGTTGGAGGGGGTCAGTATAAAATGTATAGAAAAGACTGTACTCCATGTTCGAGTAACTAGGGTCCACTTCATGTATGATGGCCATGTGTCCCTATAGAGTTTCAACCTGTTTGTGTAATCTCGTGTAACCGGTACATGGGGGGACTCGTGTAACTGGCCTAGTCTGGGCGTATGGTAGTGTAAATGTAGTGTAATCCACCCTGTGTCCACTTATCACCTAAAATACTTGGTGAGCATCAGTGAAGGGCCCAGATTCCATGTTACAAGGATAAAATTCAGTGTGACACCTTTCTATCTCCTAAATCTGTAGCTGCCACTGAGACGGTCCCAAACGATGTGTTTTTTGGGATACACGCCATGTTCATTGGAAATTTCCAAAATCTTTGTTCATTACTGATGCACATATAGAGATGTTTTTATCATCGATCTGGGTGTCTTTGTACCCTGAAACTCATGGGTATAGGTCATCTCGACATCCATAAGCCAATTCCATCAGTTTTGGGCCTCCCATCGGCCCCGAAAACACCTTCCAATTCACCAGCACGAAGAGCGCTTGAAAAACGAGAACATCTGAACCATGTCGATTCATCCTCCTCTATCACCATTTCACCTCAACTA
Organism: Viscum album; assembly: GCA_963277665.1. NCBI lineage: Eukaryota > Viridiplantae > Streptophyta > Magnoliopsida > Santalales > Viscaceae > Viscum > Viscum album. The sequence goes on along the minus strand of OY728120.1, from coordinate 1,327,055,229 downwards.
GGTCATGATGATTATAGATCACCATTTTGGTATTTTTGGACCTATAAATGGGTGTCAAATGATTCCTCATTTGTATCCCTGCTAAGAACACGAAGAACGTGAAGAACACAGGGTATAGAGAATAAGAAAAAATCCAAAAATGGTGGAAAAAACCTCCTCTATCATTCAAAATGACATTATTCATTTCATATTAGAACTTTTAAATGGGGAAAATTAAAATCAACAAAATTTGAAACAAATTTTCAAGAACAAACCCAATAATTCCCTCCATCAAGAATGAGGATGTGTGGATAAACCCGTGTGAGGCCTCATCTGTGTTCGTCGTCAAATTAAATGAATGGGGATGAAAACAAACTTAAAAAATTTCCCCTAACTCGAGAAAGGATCGATCAAAGACAAAGGGATCATGCTGTCGTCATTTCTGAGATCCTTCAACATAGTTGGCACAACGATTCACACTTTTGATTTATTTTTGTTCATTTTCTAGTGTAATCTCCAAATCAGCATGAATTCTGCTGAGTTTCTCTCAATTTTATGCCAACAAACATCATTCTATTAACCCATTAAAAAGAGTTAAAGTTTTTCAGAATTCAATTGTATTGAGTCACTTCCATTACACTGTTGCATTAATGATTCACCATTGTTGTTTTAGAGTTATTATTTTGTGTCATTAATTATCCAAATAGATTCCCCATCATTGTGCTACAACTAACATTACCAAATAAAATAAAACAAACTTTTCAATTTGTTTTATTTTATTCTATTTTACAAAAAATTTCGTAACATTATCTTTTTTTCCCTCGACCCACACTAGTCGAGGTTAGGTCCGTTCTCAGGTAAATTCATCGTTCCGGACACAACGGTGCCCTATTATTTTTAATCTGGGCATCCATTTCAAAACATCCACAACTGTGCACACATGCCAGCTCACATAACTCAAAACAGTTCAAATAACATTTTGGGCTCACCAGGCCTCAGAATGACATGTCATCTCCATACTTGGTCTCATAATAATTTACTATATTATATAAAAATAATACATGGAAAATACAAGACATTACATTATTCCTACATTGGGGATTTGCATCCCTAAAAAATCCAAAACAATGGATACTAAAAATGATGTGGGTACCAAGCCTGGATCTGAGCCTCATGCTCACACGTGCTCTCCTAAAATTTCACATGCTTTACCCAGACATACACTTGAGGAATCTCTCACCCACGATGGATCCACTCCTGTTGATCCATGATCACAAATGGGTACTCTATGAAGGTTGTTCCATCCTCAATGTCCAGCTTGCCCCAATCGATGATGTGTGTTGTGTGATGCATGTTCCTCCTCAACTGCAACACATGGAAGACATCATGAACCTGAAGAAACTACGACAATAGAGATAGGTATTACACCACCACACCAACTCTATGTAGTATTTGGAAAGAGCCAATGAACCTGAGAGACAATTTTCCTCCTGGGCCAAATCTCTATAACCCTTGTCAAGGTCTGACACAAAAAAAGACGTGGTCTCTATCCTTAAACTACAGAGGTCTCCATCTTCAACCGGCATAAGAATTATGCTTGTTCTGTGGAGTTTTCATCTACTTATGGATGATCTGCAGCTTCTCATTGGTATCTCTCACCAACTCTGGACCCATGGGAGCTGACTCACTGAGTTCATTCCAATAGAGCGGTGACCGACAGGGTCACCTGTATAAGGCCTCCAACGACACCATACTGATGTTGGAGTGGTAGATGTTGTTGTACAGAAACTCCACAAGTGGTAGGTGGTATTCCCAAGTGTGAATAAAGTCCATGATACATGCTCGCAACAAATCCTCAAGAGACTTTATGGTCCTCTCCATATCACCATCGGTCTGGGGATGGAACGCCATTCACAAGCGTAGTTTGGTCCCAAAGGCCTACTGAAAACCCTTCCACAACAAATATGTTATGTGTTGTATCGATTTGAGACTATCATAAAAGGTATACCATGATGTCGAACTATCTCCTACACACATAGGTGTCTCAAGATCATTACGAAACTCTACTCCCTAATAGCTAGGATGTGGGCTGACATGGTGATTCGGTCAGTGATCGACCAGATGGAAACGTACCCCTTATAAGTTATTGGATGGCCCATCATGAAGGCCATAGATATTCCATCCCATTTACAGTCTAGCAATTCCAGGGGGTGAGATAACCCTACTGGAACCCAGTTCTCAGCCTTCACCAGCCGGCACATAAGGAAAGAAGAAACAAACATTGCAACTACATTCTTCATACCTGTCCCCCAGAACTGACGCCCGAGTACCTAGTACACTTTTTTCACTCCAAGATGTACTGAAAATGAGGAAGTAAGAAACTACATGAGGACCTCCTCCTAATATATCACTGTTATACCAATGCATCCTCCAAAAAGAAAAATTTTCTCCCCGCCTTGCGAATATTCATCCGGTGCATGTAATGTGGATTACCGAGTACCTAAATCCTCACAGTCTACATCACTGAGTTATACATACCTAAATCACTGTAAAAGTGGAGGGGTTTCAACCTTAGAATGGAGGTTAGTTACATCATCTCCATTCATGAAGGATAACTGTATCCAGCCAACTACCCAGACGCCTCGCTCAATAGCTTCTAACTCGATCTCCTAGAGAGAGAATATTCCACAACGTTCTGCTTCGCTGGAGTTTGGACAATCAAAAATCCATAATCCTAGAGGAACTCTAGCCATCACAACTACCACAGATTCAGATACTACTATGAGAAGATTTACTTGAGGCTCTTATGGTCAGAGTAGAATATAAACTGTTCACCCATCAGGTAGTTTCACTACATATCCAACTAGGTTACTACCACTGCCGACTTAAGATCATGAGTTTCATAGTTCAAAACATGTTACCTTAGATGGTGAAAACTGTAAACAATCACCACCTTTCTCTGCATCACAACATATCCAAGCCAGGTCCATGATGCATTATAGAAACCTACATACTAGACACCCTCTTCTAGAAATCACAATATCATTGCACTAATTAAATTCTTCCTCAACTTCTAGAATGGTTGTTGGCACATCTCCATCAATACAAAAGGCTACCCTTTTTGGGTCAAGGCTTTCATCTGTGCTGATACCCGTGAGAAATTATGGATCAATCTCTAGAAGTATCCTACCAGTCCAAGGTTGCTATGCACCTCTATAACACTCCTAGGATGCACCCATGAAAACACCACCTCAACCTTGGTTGGGTCCACTACTACTCCATCTCCTAAGATAACAGGTCGCAGAAAGTGGACCTCCTGTATGCATAACTGGAACTTGGAGATCCTCCGATAATAATGGTGCACTCGGAGTTTGTCTAGAACCATCCAAATGTGTATCAAATGATACTCCTCTAAGACTGAGTAGACAATGATGTCATCAATTAATAAAACTATGAGTTGGTCTAAGTTTGGTGGGACGATCTGTTTCATAAGTCTCATGAACACTGATGAGGAATTTGTCAGGCCGAAAGGCATCACCAAGTTCCTGTAGTGACCGTAACAACATATGAATTCACTCTATGGTATATCCCCATCCCGTACTCGTAACTGGTGGTAACCCGATCGAAGGTCAACCTTCGAGAACCACTATGCCTCTCTTAGCAAATTGAAGAGGTCGTCGATCCTTGATAGTGGATAATTTTTCATCACTATACCCTAGTTTAGGTGCTAGTAATCTATTCACAACCTCAAAATCCCATTCACCTTATTAGTAAACAAAACTAGGGATGTCTAGTGTGAAAATCTGGGTCTTACTAATCCCTTAACTTGAAAATCCTTCAACTGCACCCACATCTTCTAAGGAATTGTGGGATCCATCTGATATGCTGGTGAGGATATCAGTTCCATCCCAAGGTGTATGTTGATGAAAATGTTGATCTCTTAGTGGGGAGGTAGTCCTAGAACATAAATGGGAATTTCATCCTTGTATTATTCCATAACTGCAGGGAACTTGAAGCTCGAAACAACAACTTCTTGGAGGGTAAGGCTATCCAACTCGCGAGTGATCGACGACACCCTCCTATGCATGAGCCCATACTGTGATGTCTTGGTCTAATTTTCACCAACAATGTAAAATCACATCTCATCAATTCAGACATACCACACACTCTCTAAAGCATTCAATCAGTGTATGGACTGAAGATAGATTATTCATACTAAGAATTAAATCGTAAAGCATCAATGTTGCCACTAAGAAATTCCAACTGAAAACCTCACCTCCAAGGGAAAGATCACACTATCTGCAAAGATGTGTGATCATAAAATATGTTACCATAGGTGTATCCAAGAATAAGGGTTGTGTCAATGACTCAACCATATTCTAATGTTTTTGCACAAGACAAGTGGTGGGGAAGTAATGACTAGAACATTTATCTATAAGTATGGATGCTAAGGTGGAAATTACAAAAATCATACCTCATATCATCCCAAGAGTCCTTGGATCAGATTCCTTTCTCACATGCATCTATCCCCACCGATGTCCCCCAGCTCCCTCAGCCTAGTGAGGACCCCTTTTGAGTGTTGGTGGGAGTAGAGTAAAGCATCTACCACTACCTATAGCTTTCTATGCTCATATGTCATGTCCACTGCCTAGTGGGTATGTTTGGTCCACTCTCTACCTCTGCCTCGGTGGTCCATCCACCGCTTCCCTATAAGTATCTCGATGGGTTGGATAGTCTCTACTAATATTCCCCTACCCTCACACGAGTAGCATCACCTCTCCCTAGGCTGACGAGATCCATCTTCCGAGCCCTGAGCTATCGATCCCCTATCCAAGGTCCTCCTGTGATGTCTCCCACACCCCTAACCCTGTGACTGTCTTCAGATCCCTGATGCTCAGGTCTCCATACATTTATTCTTGCTGCTGACAACCACTATATGTGTTTACTCCCCCAAGAAACTCTCGAACACCATGGCCCACTCGATCACTCCAACATAAGTTGAAATGCATAGAGGCCTTACGATAGCTCGTATGTCCCATAGTAGAACTCACTAGAAGGTCTGAGCTCTAAAGTACTAATCCCTAACCATATCCATCAAGTACAAGGTGATTCTGTTGAACCTAAATGATTTTTCAACTACTGTTAGACTTCCCTTCTGGAGATGACAAAGCTCTTGGATATGCACTTCTCTCTGAGTAACTGGAGAGAAATCCTCCCAAATTGGAGGCTCGAACTCTAAGCATGAAAGAGTATCCTCATCATGAGAATGTGGGGTAAAACTCCACCATCATCCCATGAAAACATAATGAAGGATCACTCCTAGGATCACCAATTGGTCCACTAGTGTCCCCACTAGATGGAAAACTCTGGTCACTGCCTCAATCTAATCCTTTGCCTCCTAAGAGTAAAGCTCACCTCAAAGCCTGAGGGGTCTCTGTCTCTGAAACTCATGGAGCGCACTCTATCTGATCCACTCATCTATTGATACTGCATGCACCATGGACATCTCTACTATTGGTGGTATAAAAGCAAGACCTATTAGAGGTATCACCTGGGGAATTGGTCCCTATATCGAATCATCTTCACTAAGGAGTTCATCCTCATGATCGAGCTACTAAACCCTAGTGGGTATGTGTTGTGGATGCATCCTATAAGGAAGAAAGATATAACATGGTCAATGAGTTTATCGGGATATATGACACAAAGAACATGGAAAAAATCAATTCCTATATGCTTCATGAACCTTTTTTTACTTCCACATAATTAGTTTTTTCAGATACCCAGTCTAAAATAATGTTATCCGAGTTCGGGTGTATGGATATTTAGGCTGCCCTGACCAACACTGGAGTATATGGCCGGAATGCCAAGCTCTAAAAACATAAAACTATTTCCCCAAACAAATTATCATAGAAACTCAGTCCTAAAGCAGAACCAACAACGTCTGATACCAATCTTTCATGAACCGTCCCAGTGGGGCATCTACCGTGACTCAACAAACCCACCTCTGATAGGACCGAGGGTGGTGACTGGAACCGAGTAGGCATATCACTAAAATGGGGGGAATTTCCTATGTACTTGTACACACACAAAAATATACATGTACACAAATTATAAAATATAAATATAACACTATGAAAAAAAATTCATGCATACAACTAAACCCAACTAACAGAGTATAACAAAATTAATGTTCAAAAAGAAAACTGGGATAGAAGAGAAGCCCACCAAAAACAAGAGTCGGCAATGGAAATGTCCAACCTGTAAGCACAATGAGTTACTAGGACAGTGGCTCATAGCCATATGAACACCTAGACCTCTAGGGAATATAGAAAGCTCAGTCCAGTCTGGGTCTGCCCTGGGCTTTGTCAGAAGGCTACTCATCTTCACAAGGTACGACACGTGTTGAAAAAGTCTGTGTATAGGTGAGTATAACAATACTTAGCAAAGGACCCCAAAAACCAAAAAGAAATACACATGGTAAAGGTATAGTCATTTCTACATATTATATATCTAATGAACATATATAAAGAGAAACATAATCCAGATATACTTGAAACCCATACCCATAGTCTATTACCATATCACACGACCACATACCCATGATAGAGGTTTAGTTTGATGATTCTAGGAAGAAATCATCTAGGAGAACTCACTCATTGAGTCAGATATCTCTTATGATGTACGTCAAAGAAGTACGATTCATCGGGAAAATCCATGAGAGATAGATACACTCATTCTGAGAGAACACACTCTAAAGTGGGGAAAGGTCACTATACACAGATGAGTATTACTGATGCAAGACACTGGGGAGGGGCAGATCTAGTGGGCTGGGCCGACAGGTCATGTAATGGGCATGGTATGCTTCTGGGCCTTCAGGTCATGTATTGCGGGCCATGTTGGGCCTTGTTCCTTTGGTATACAAGTCATGTACGGGTTCACCTTCAACCCTTAAAAGGGGGATTATTTATAATAAAATTAAAAAAAAGAAGGCCTTCAGGCCATTCGGGCCAGTATCACTACAAAGGCCTTGGAAAAAACTGTGAATCATCCAGTTTCACCTATTAAGTATACGTTTAGTTTCCTACATGATTAGTCACGTTGATAACTGAATCTACCTAGGGTCAAGAATGTATAGTGGATATCGCACTGGACCTCTCTGAGGGATACCAGAATGTATCTTGAAAAGTCCTGCTGAAGGGATCATACTCTTGTGGATGGAAATGATACCTAACCTTCGGGGGAATGGAAAAAAATGGGAAATAACCCAAATAAAATGTGTCCAAGGAATAGTGTAAAAGAGGATAAAGAAATGTTCCTGGATATAATCTGTGTGTAGATGAGACACACATAGTGTCTCTCAACTATAGGTACAACCCATGTAAACTGACCTGATTTAGAAGAACATGTCCTATTGGAGGGGGTATGTACACGACATTTATGAGATACCATATGCCATGTCTGAGTAACCGGGGTCCACTCTGTATACGCATCCATGTGCCCACACCCAGCTTTAACCCATGTGTTTTATCCCGTGTAACATGTACAGGGGATAGCCCACGTAACTGGAATAGTCTAGTTGTGTGGTGGATTAAATGTCGTTTACTCAACCCCGTGTCCATGTATCACCTGAGATACATGCCGAGCTTCAAGGAAGGGCCCACATAGAGTGTGACAGGGGCCACATGCTGTGTGAAACATGTCTGACTGCTAAATCTATAGCCGCCACTGATTCGGTCCCACACAGCGTGTTCTTCAGGATACAAAAAGTGTTCTTCTTAAATTTCTATAATCATTGTTCTTCATATATAATTATTTTTTATTTGATCCAAGTGTCTTATCTCCATGACACACTAGGGTTAAGGTAACACTATCATCAGAAAGCCGATTTTGTCAGTTTCAAGACTCCGATCAGCCGCAAATATACGTTCTGATTCACCCACATGAAGAACAGTCAAAGAATGGGGACTTACAAACCATGTCGATTCGTCTACCACTATCATCGTCGCACCTCCACTGAGTCATCATGAAATCAAATCTCTATTTTGAGATCATTGTGCCAATAAATAGGCGGACAATGATTTCTCATTCATATCCCCATGAATAACATGAAAAATATGAAGAACGTGGGGAAGAAGGAATAAGAAACAAGTCAATAAAAGAGGAACGAACCTCCTCCGTCATTCTTCATGGTGTTAATCCTATCCTGTTAGAAGGATTAAATTGGGAAAATTAAAAATATCAAAATGTGAAAACTAATTTTTAGGAATGAACCAGATAAATCCTTCTCGCAAAAATAACGATGTGCGGGTTAACCAATGCATGGGTTGATCAATGATCATTGTTTAATTCAATGAACGGTGAAGAAAATTACCTTAAAACAAAACCCCTACCTCGAGAAGGGATCGATCGCTGAAGAAGGGATCACGCTGTCATCATCATCGAGATCCTTCAACTCTGTTGGTGCAGAGATTTACACTTTTGAATTTTTGTCATTTGTTTTCAAGAGATCCTTCTAATGATCCAAGAATTTTCTAGAGTTTCTATCAATTTTTTTCAAATGACCAACAATTGATTGACCCATTAAAATGGGGGAACAAATTTTAGAATTTTGTTATGTTTAGTTGTTTCCGTTACTCTGTGACATTAATGAGTCAACATTTCTATTTCAGAGTGATTGTATTGTGGAATTAATTATCGAAACTGCTCTCCCATCATTGCTCTATAGTAATGTTTCCAAATAAAATAAAATATTTTTTCAATTTAATATAATTTATTTTATTATAATTAATACATCCAAAAAATAAATTTTTTTCTCTTGACCTACATCGGTCGATGTTAGTCCCATTCATAGGCGATTTTTTCCTTCTAGATGCAATGGTGCCCTCAAATTTTTAATCTGTTCACCCAATTGGAAACTTCCACAATCACTCACACACACCAACTCACATTACATAAAAATGTTCAAACTACCATTACAAGCTCACTGGGCCTCGAAATGCTGTTTTTTCTCCGTGATTAGCCTTGTAATAATTCTCTATAATATTTAAAAATAATACATGGAAAATAAAAGATATTATATTAATTGACAGATGATCACATTCAAGGGATCCCGGAATCAAATGAGATGGAAGATTAAAAACCTGGGGAGGTATGGAACCATTTTCTAGCTAATAAAACCCATACTGGGGATTTTTATGAGATGAAGGATATTTTTTAGTGTCATATGAAAGGATATTCTTCAAGAATTTATTATCAATAAGTACATGGTATCAGGGATCAACATTGTGATTCCATGAAAAAATTTACATTTGTTCGGCTGCAACTATGGAACATTGGTGAGAACCAAATGTCATCTGAAAATATGTAAGTGCCACAAAATATTCAAAGAGAACATAAAATCTTGTTGAAAAAAAGGTATGAACCTTCCAGTGATACCTTGGGATTTGAATTATTCAGTGAGGGATTTGTTAACCTTCTAAAGGGTTAATGGATCTCCTAAAATCCATTGGATTTTCAAGGCACATAAACCCCAAAAATCACCACAAGAATTTCTTGACCCCCTAGAGACTCATGATTGCATGGCATGAACATGGTCACACAAGTCACAAATGATCAAACAATTAAGACGGTGGATCTCAGAAAGACCACGAAGAAAACATCTCCTTTATAGTGGAAGTGTATGAAATTGATGAGGAGCAATTTTCAACTTAGTCCAATGAGTTCCCAAATAGGAAGAAACTTTTCACAAGATCTTAGACTAAATAGATTCACGGCGAAGGATTGAAGATAAGGATCATGATTAGGGTTCACTATTGGGTATTGTGATAGAAGTAAAAGAGGGGGTTTTATGGTAAAATTAGGTGGTCAGTGGAATTAATTTCTATCCCCCTACCCAATATATAGGACATTTCATGGAATAAAAAGTGATTCCCGGTAGACCAAGCATCACCCGAAGCATTGGTTCAGGACACCGCCGAAGTCTCTAGCGGGCATTATTATACCATGTAATTGAGTCCTTTTCTTCACAGACATCACTCCTAGGGTGGGAATCTATTTGATCCCAGCAAAAAATCATTATGAAAATAAAAAAGAAAAAATATCTTAATAAAGGAATTATTTTCCCCACAAATTTAAATGAAGATGAGGATGGCCGAGACATTCAGATCATGTGAGCCTCTGATGAACATGAAATTCTATGACCATTTCAAGGTCATGTGAAGGATTCAATGCATGGATTATAACCTACAAAATTTCCCATAGACCCCCCCCCCCTCGAAAAACCATCTTTCCTTGTGATGTCTCGCTAGACAATTGATGGCCACAAGGTGACAGCCAAACGACCACCGTTATACCACATGGTTTGTCTTTTAAAAGTTCCTGACAAACCAAATTGAAATCCTTCGCAAATAGGAATGGATAATATTCAATGATAGAGACCCCCAGTGGTCATGAATCTCACATTCCATATCATCATTTGTATGAATAAAATCCCTTGTTGAAATCTAGGAAAACTGATAAGACCTCTAGAATGATGTATAAGAAAATGTAAGAGATAAAGGGGAAGAGGTGAGTGGTGTTCATTTTCATTTAAGGACACAATACATGCTAACCTAGTGACACATAGATACCACAAGACAGAAAATACATGTCCACCTCCTCTCATGATATCCTTTTGGATTAACTGCCACACCACAAAATTTACCTATGGTATGTCCCAACAACGGCTTTGGAACTGTAAGGAAATACAGACAGATCTGTCCACTAGATGCTTGCACACACTCCGTATGAACCATATTTTCTAGTAGAGACATCATTGAAAAATCATCAAAAAATCTGAAACATTTCTCGTGAAAACAATAAGAATACAATTTTTTTTAAAATAAAACAAGTTATATTAAAATGGTGGAGGAAAGAGGTGTTCGTGGACACTAATGGACTTGTGTCATTTCCCAGGAGACTTATAAGATATTACGAGTTCTTGGTGAAACATCTGGCATTCTAGTGAGAGTCCATTGGTGTATCATCCTCACCATATGAACTTCCCCATGTAACATTGTGGCAGTCTACGGAAGAATGGATAAATTTTTCCATGGAATTATCATGCCATCCCTTGTGACCCATATCAGTCACATGACGCTTCACCAAAAAAGACGAAATACCCTCAATAGCACACATGTTATCTTTCATGACTATCAAATATTGTCACATAAAACAATTGGGATAAAAAGGTTGGATGGGATAGGTGTTGTTTCTTTATAAAAGTCATGTGATGCATCCAACACATCCATGACGTGGTCCCACAAGACCGTGGACATACCATCCTGGTCTCGGGAGCCCCCAAGACAAGTCACCTAATGAATCATGAGTGTCTTCCAACATGAACTTAGAGCTCACTAAGTCCCATGGACATGTCAGCATAACGACATGGAAGTCCTTAAATACATACTCATGATGAAACATTCCCCAATTAATTTGGAAATAATTCCATATATGGAGGATTTACTAAAGAGACACTTTATAATTGAAAATCAGGTGACACCATCATAGTGGTCCATGACAGAGATTCACGAAGCCACATAGCGCTAGACTGCTTCACTGACTCTAGACTAGGATCACAAATGATATGCCACACATATATCTAGACAAAAACTATTTAAATTCCTACAAAATCCCCACTCTAATATGAGAAAATGTATTAGATGGTTAGACTCTTAGAATCTTGATGCTTGAACTCTAGACGATTTGACTCTCACCCTCTTTGGATTTCTCCGAACAACCGATCATGAGACGAACAACCTGTAGTCTGGTTATACACTAGTAGACAGTACATGTAATAATGAACCACAAAAAATGTGCTTCATGTGATCATTCATTAATCAAGTGATGGAATTCTTGAAAGGCTTGTGAAGAATATACAACACATCTTCAAGATCATGAGAGAGTCCAAGGAATTATTACGGAATAAACTTAAGAATTCATAATTTATGGTTTAGAATTGAGATTATAAGTAGAAGAGTTAAGAAAAAGGCATGTTCCTTGGCCATCATGCATTTTCCCTGAGCCACCCAAGGACGCACGACATAACTAAGATATACCACCTAGATCTCATGACACTCCTCCAGCATGACCTCTAGGACATACAGAATACTCCATACTAGTCAAACTATGTCACATGGTTCCCCATATAGACACCACATTTATCTGGTGAAACTCTCTAGGTATGTCACCTTGGACATGCAATGTCCATCGGACACATATCCTGTCTCTTATAATGGTTTCATGTAAATATATTCAAGTCACATGAAAGCATCTACACATGATAACCCATATCCTATGACACCCTCTGGGAATGTATGTTAGGACTCATGATTTCCTTTAGACATGTCAGCCAGGTCTCGTGATTTCTATTAGATGTGTTAGCTAAGATACACAACACCCCTATGACTATTCGCCGACAACTCTTTTGACAACCTCCATATTTTTCTATCCAGGTAATGTGATGGCTCCCCGGAAATGCCAACTATGTCATATGATTCCCTCTAAATAAGAATTCCTAACGGAAACCAAAACATGTAATCCTCAACATAAGGTGAACAATGGAGATTATTATTCCTACCATATCTAGGATACGTTGGAAACCTCTCCCTGAGGATTGAGACTCGTATTAACCTTATAGGGAAATAATATCCATTAAGTTCCTTATTCAATGCAATGAAATTGATTAATTTATATCCATCGACTCTCATAATTAGCATGGCTTACATGGTATTAGGGAGTATAAAAGATCATATCCTCTTCACTATAAACCTCCACAAATATTAAAGGCACTCCTGATTGTGTAAGCCCCAATATAAACAAAAAAAAGAACAATCTGATTCTTGATATTACCAGGATTCAATGGTTTCTTTCTTAAGGTTCATGCTCAGGTAAACACCCCTTTTGATGTACAAACTTTCATGAATCTAACATCTGGACTAGTGATACTTGATTAGTCCCAAGAGATGATCACCATATCTCATCCATCATCATATTGAGAAACCCATCAAGTTACGATGACTCGAACTCCATCCATAACCAGGATGTGTAAGATGTCTCTTTGAGACCAGAGGCAATTAATAAATCATCACTAGGTACTCCTAGTGCATAATCCCAACATCATAAGAAATGTAATGATCATTTTTAATCCAATGTTTTTCACAACAAACATGGACCCTCAGAGCATAGGGATTCATGATAATCAAACCATTTTCACTGTGAGTCACTATAATGATCGGGGAATCCGGAATACATGATAACTATGACAAATATGATTCTCTCATTACTCAGGTTAAGTAGGGAACCCCCTTAGGGTTTGAGCTAAAATATTTTGTGTCCCAATACCAGAACATATATCCTATCCACAAGGAATTAAACTATACAATATGAACGAAATACATGGGTTTTGATACCAACAATAACCAATATTTGTAGAAAAACTCAAAATGGCTCAATCCCCTCCTCTGAATACTAATCACCTTCTCACGAGGAAGCATTTTCCAAATCACTTAGTTATATTTCATCAGCAAATAAGAATCCTTCCCTTATCAGAATATATTAAAGAATGTTAGATATATACAGATGGATTAAAAAAAGAGATATCAGTCTTCTGTATTTGGAAGTTTATTAATCTATTTTCATTTTTTAGGGTATCCAGTCCTGTATCGGGATTAGGAAGTGGATTGTGAAAATATCTTAAATCTATAAGGGAGTCCTGGATTAGAATATAGTTCCCCCGAAACAATTGTTCAATGAGCAAGACCTCCCATCAACTCGATGAATGCGAGTCCCCAATAGTCAATGGAACTAAAAACCTAGATGACAACTGGCCTCTAGAAAACAGGTCCATACCCTGGGAGTTTCTAGGGAATACTAAACATAAGGTAAACCTGAAGCATGTAATTGAGTGATGATTTGAAATATCCCTCAATCAAACCACTAAAGGGATCCAATCCCACAATCACATCAATACCTGATTAAATTGTGTTACATTATTATTAACATCACATGATATGAAATGATTCATAACACTTCATTATAAGATCTAGTCATGGAAAAAATATCAAAATGACCCTTATCTTTTTATAGGCCAGTCATGCATTAAAGGAAATTATAAAGAACAATGTGTGGCTTAATTATCATCATAATTAGATGTATAGTTACTCTAGGATTTCCACCCTCGGGAATAATAGAAACATCTCCTTTTTTCACATTACGGAATCTTCATCCTTACAACATGATGTTAAACTGTATGGTTCCTTATGAAATCTGTGTGGCTTGATTTCTATCATCATAGGTAACATAATGACACCAGAACCTTTAATCATGGGCCTATCTACATCAATCGATAGAGAAAATTTCCACGTTGTTGAATGGGTCAAATAGTTAGGGATCATTTCTTGTCCAGAAATACATGTCTATTTCTTCACAACCTCATGAGCTATGTTGTGATGTCAAGACTCCCACCCTTTTCCCATCTTCACCATTTTATAACATTCATGTTGGTTCATCTTCTCCATCACTACATGACTCTAAACTACATTGAATTTGAAGAAATATAATTTTATTGATTACAATTGAGATATGATAAGTTTTGAAATTTATATTTCCATCCGTGGGTCCAGGCCAAATTCTCCCTTTCACATCGGTTCACACATCCATAACGAATGATATTAAAATTCATTAAAGTACATCCTTATTTCATGATGTTAAAATGAATGGTGAACATTCTGGTTTCCTGTCTTTAAATATACATGAAAAAAATCCATATTACATGATGTTAAACCACATGGTATGTGCCCCTATCTCATGAAAATATAACAGCACAGAATGCATCCTTACCACACGACATTAAAATGAACATAACACAATACATCCTCACTGCATGATTGTAAATTGTGTAAGCCATCATCATTGTTTTATTCCTTATCAATGGTTCACAAGAACCATACACTGATAAAATAGAGTTTGAGGTTCATCAATCATCTTTTATTTCAACTCAATACATGAAACAAACATCTTACATCAATCACATTGGGTTACCAAAAATCATTCATATACACTAGAATAGATATTTAGATTCATGGTACCCATTTATTGACTATGCAAACCTGCCCACTTCTCCTGCATATAGACTGACAGTCATTAACCAAATGACTTATTCTAAAAAAGGAAATTCCCATCCTTATGAGCCCTAACACAACTGTGGTAGAACTCAACACCCCAGTGTGATATGAAACTCTCCCAATATGACTATCCTATATCATCACTCATGTCCTTATATACAATATCCCAGGTTTACAATATTTTCATCTCACACTTCTAAGGATGAAAAGGTACTTCTATCCATGGATATCCTAATTATGATATTATGTATCATCCCCCATATTAGGTCCGGGTGTGTAATAACCATAATCTTCCTTAACTTTTATCAAATTTGTAAGACCTAAAACTCTAGCATATACTTATCCAAATCTCTAGAGATCAAATAGAGATAGAAAGAGGCATAAAAGTTGTATGGCTGAAAAACCACAATGGACGGCCTATGAAAAATTCATGTAACATATTTCTAAACTCTTCATCGCTAGAATTGGGGAAAATATTATGGTGTAAATAAATAATTTATAAAGCTTATAGGGAAAACTCACTAGACCTAATTAAAATCATGTTATGCCCGTTGGACCACTTGTTTAAGGAAAAAGATTGATTAATGATTTTTCACATCTCCTCACAAAAAAAAATATGTTCTCTAGGAGGTTGTAAAAATTTTAGGGTACTCAAAAAATTATTGAATATTATGCTTTCCTCACATCACACTTCATGATTTGGGTGTGTCGGATCACAAAAACAATCTATGGACCAGGGAGAGGATACCCATGTTCGAGGAACCATTTCTTGATTATCCATACATTCCCATGGCTCCTGCATATACGCCTAAGGTAATAAAAAATATGAATCACTCATTAAGAAAGGATTTCCAATGGTTGTGAGCCCTGACACAGTTTTTGTAGAACTTAACACCCAGGTGTGATCGAAACCTCTCCCAGTATGACTATCCAATATCATTCTCCTTACCCAATCACAATAGGCCTGGATTTAAAATAAATTCACAAAAGTATCCAAGTGTATTAGAAATCCTAGAAGTTACAACACCATATTTCATACTCTTCCTAGTGGATGGTCATCAACGCCTCATTCACAAGACTTTGGTGAGCTGAACCTCATGATTCAAAACAACATGGAATATGGATCGAGCTTCACAATCAGAAGATGAACTACATTTTGTTCCCAAAACCCTTCCTGGATAGCATTGATGACACACCCATCCACATTAACAAGATTTTTTAGTCTTTAAAAATCTTTCGCGGCCCTCACAGAAGAGTTGAGTTGACATTTTTATTTTGAATTTTACCAACATACAAGGGCCCTGATCAGAAAACTAATGGAATATCTACATGATAGAAAGGTTACAAAATCATGGTTTCCCTAAGAAACACTACGTTAGAACCTAGAATCTTTTAAGGTCATAGGACATACCCAGATTGTATGGTACATATCATATTCATAGACACAGTATTTTTTAATAGGATTTACATCACCCTTATTTTCACTATCCAGGTAGACCTAACATCCCTAGTATATCTCTTTAGAACCAATATTACATCCATAAATCTTCTATAGCCCTAGAAATGATACCCGACATTGAGTACCCTTTACGTGAATATATATACAAGCCCATGGCTCTTACATATGTGCCTATTATTGTCAACCAAAATTTTCACTTTGAAAAAAGGGATTCTAGATCCTTGCAAGACCTAGGAACATGATAGAATAACTAGATTGATCAGTGTGTTTTGGCACAATCCTGAAATGTCTATACCATATCCCATGACCATTGATCAGGTACAAGATAAAATATCCAAAACTAAAGAAATATGATGGCTGAAATAAAAGACCCTAAAATAAATACATATGAGGTCTAAGAAAAAAGACCGTAAACTAAAGCAATATTAGGTCTTAGGAAAAAGTCCCTAAAATAAATCAATATCAAATATAAGATAAATTTCCCTAAACTAATTCACTTTAATGTTAGAGATAAATGAACCTAAACTAAATAAATATCTTTTTTGATCTAAATGTCCCTAAAAAATGAATCTCATGTTCAAGCTAAAAGTCACTAAACTATAGTAATATCAAGTTAGAGCTAAAAGTCCCAAAACTAAAGCATTATCTTGTCCAAGCTAAAATACCTTAAAATAATGTAATATTAGGTCCATGTTAAAAACCTTAAAGAAAATAAATATCTAGACTGTTCTAAAAGAAACTAAACTAAATAAATATGAGTTCAAAGGAAAAAAAAACCCTAAACTAAAGAAATATTATTTCTGAGAGAAAATAGCCTAAACTAGAGAAATATCAGGTCTAAGATAAAAGACAATAAACAAAATTAATATTATGTACAAGATAAAATAACATAAACATATGAAATATCAAGTATGATCTAAATGATCCAAAAATAAAGACACATAACTAAAGCAATATCTAGTTTGAGATAAATGCCCTAAAATAAATCATTATTGCATTGAAGCAAAAAGACCATATTCTAATGAAATATCAGGTCTAAGATGAATGAACCACAAATAAAGCAATATCAGATCCAAGCTAAAATACCCTATACTAAAGAACTATCAGGTCTGATCTAAAAACCCTAAAATAATGAAATATCTTTTCTGAGCTAAAATCCCACTATTTAATGTAAGAGGAGGTCCAATATAAAATACCATAAACCATATCACATTGGTGATTTAGCATGGAAAATCTTGTAATTCCCACTATATGGACCTATAAAAAACATGAAACACACACTGATATTATTTTTGAAGACTATATAGCACTGTCACCCTAGGATATATATTCTACTTGAATTCCATTCAAAATATGACATTATATACAAATATCTAGAGAAGATAAATCGGTATATAATCTTGTGTTGATGGGAATTGATGAGAATTTATAGAAATGAATGTGTTATTATTTAAATATTAGAATCCTCATGTTCAGATCTACTTGATATTATTCAATGTCTGGGTATCATTGGAATGAAATGTCGTATCAAATAAGTATCATTATTATCATGGATGAAAAGAAATTATACAGTAATATCAAATGTTTAGAAAATTAATTA
This sequence comes from Viscum album, assembly GCA_963277665.1. Lineage (NCBI taxonomy): Eukaryota > Viridiplantae > Streptophyta > Magnoliopsida > Santalales > Viscaceae > Viscum > Viscum album. Next base: position 1,327,037,030 of record OY728120.1, on the reverse strand, counting down.
ATATATTGTGTGAAAAAAGGGGGAGGAATCTCCACATTTTTGACTCTCTCCAATGTCATGAAAAAAATAGAATGTATTAAAAAGATAAAATTATGGTAAAAGTAGATCACTTGCACTAAAAAAACAAGAGTTTGATAGGAAGTGGAAATGTAATGATGGAGTGCCACATTTCATGCCTCTTCCTCTTCAACCCTAGGATAGAGAGTATTTCCCAATATTGTCAACTCTTTAACCCTCTTATAAGCAGTATCCAATGAGGATGATGATGATGACAGATCACACCATAGACTAGAAATTATCTCCTACAATATCCATAACTATATGTTCCATCCATCCATCTAAGCATGTAGCTCAGATATCAAGAGGAGACCCTATTCCTATGCCTTCTATGCCTACTTCATCTTCTTAGCAAGAGGAGCATTATCTACAAAATCATGAACGACACTCATTGATTTCATAATTTCTAAAATTTTGATAAATTTTCATCATGATACCATACTATGGTTTTTGATTAAAACCACCCGCCCAAAAGTCATGAAGTTGTTTAGGAAGGTGGCCCCTTTGGGCCTGAAATGTTTCCAATAGAGATTTAGTAATAAACATAATAATTCGATTATTGGTCATCCTATATTGCATCAAATCTTCTATAACTGATGTAGCATGGATGTGAGGATGAGTAATTTTAATTAGAGATGATGGGTAAGAAGTAGAAGAATCCCCATATACACTTATCTTAACAGGAGTATAATCTGTTGCATGTGATGGAGGACTAATCTCCTTAGTAGAGTCTATTTTACCATGAGTCATGTTACCACTTGAATGAGATAAAATTTCTAATGCTTCACCCAGATGTTCATTAAATTCCATTACCACCTCAAATAGATGTTTTGGTTAGACAAAAGTCTTATCGACATGAATAAAATACTATCTTAGCACAACAACAGGATAATTATCTATTGAAGCATAGGGATAATCCTAGGTACGGATGGTGGATGAACCAACCAGAAGAAGTATGATCTTAGCCTTAGTATCTTCATGTAATATTATCTTAGAAAATTGTAAGATGACCATGGGATGTAGTTCTACTCAAAAACCTCCTAATGGAATAAGGGAGGCCCTTTAGGTACAACCAAAATAATGAGAAATCAATAGGTTGTATAAGGTTTTTAGATTATTATCCTTCCCACCCTCTCCATGAGAACCCCATGACAACTATAGATCATGTACGACCTAGAATCATGGGAACCACTGCTGTTGTCAATAATCAGTCTATCCAATGCATAGAAATGAGTAAAGTTGAAGCTTTCATATTGGATCATCATATCTTTATCCTCACCAAAGATTAGTCAGATTATCCCAACCCATGATATAGTAAATTGTTTGGGGTGTGTTGAATCATTGGGATTCTAGGTGGGGTTATTATATTCATAAAAATCAATGTAATCCTCTATATATAAAAAACCATCAAATTACTGTTGATTCTGTAAAGAGTGATACCTTTTTGAATATGGCATAGGAGATTTTAAAGACGCACAAGGGTCATCACATCCAAATTAAGGAACATTATTCTGCAATTCATACTGATATAACCAATTTTCAAACGTGTATACTTAAATGTGTATCCCCATCTAGGAAAATCGACCCATTAAAAACATGGGAATAAAGACATCCAACCTATGTTCTAGATAGATCTCTTCATTCACTCAATAGCCCCAAGTGGTCTAATCCCCACCTTCCATGAATGCCTAATATGATCTAGTACTATCATGGACATACTGAGAAGGGTACCAATGAGGGCATATGGCATTTGGCCTATACACACCATAGTGAAGAAAAATATTAAACCTGTATTTGAATGAAATTATTGTAAATTTTTTTATCTCTTTCATCAGTTTATCCTTCATAATGGTAAGCCTTTCCATCACCAAAATAGAAGTCTGTGAGGGATCATACCAAATATCCATATTACGGAGAATCTCATCATATATATCTCCAAGAGGGGGAATCCCAATTATTTGATATATATCTCATAGGTTGATTCCCACTTAACCATTGGACAACAGGAATGTGATAGGGTCATGAATCCAATGACTAATCATTTCATGGAGGAGATCAAGCATGTATAATATTATTAATTGGGAAATACACATGGATTTATAATGAAGAACCAAGTACCACGGATCTGACAATTACTGGAAACTCTTACTAATCTAGAAAGACCATGGCCATTCATCATAGAGATTTTCACTAGGATGGATATCCCACATTATGTTGCATCCACTACTAGAATTGTTCAGAGAGGAGGGAAAAATTATTTAATGACACTAATAAATTGGCTAACAATAAAATTCATAGCCTTCTAGACCTAAGGAAGAAATTGAGAATATATAAGATAACCCGTGGGTCTAAACTGCGACCAGTCAACCATCCTTATAAATAGTCATTTGGAAAAAGTCAAGAGAAGATGATACCAAGAGATATAGATGATTAGAGTCTATAGGAGGAATGATAGCATTTTCTGGTAAACCAATACCATACAGTGGGATTCGTTGAGATAAAGGATAGTCCTGAATCTTGGATGATAAGATCCTATTTATAAACATGTTATCAGAATACACATGATAGTGAGTGTCGATGTTGATAGTTTTAGAAATCATTTCTCTTTTATTGGTTTCAGCAGAGTAAGATTAATGGGAACTATAATATATATTAAAAATAGTAAGTGGGATATATCATGAAAATAGAATATAAAATCTTCTCCAAAGAAAAGACAAGATATATAGGAATAATCTGGAACAACACATTAATCAATATGAGATTCTTGAACAACATAATGGGTTCATGAATTTCCTAATCGTCGTAGGACTCATGGTTTGCATAAACCCCACAAGGATTTGAATAATTGAATGACCCATTTTGAAAATCTTGATTGCCTGACAAGAGAAATATTATGAAATTTTCATGATAATGAATCGATCATATGATCGAGTTACTGGGTCCTATGAAACCCTCAAGACCACACCAATTATCATAGAAGATGTTGAACCAATTACTAATGTATGATTCATATTTATATTGGGATTTCACCTGATATGAGGAGGAATTATGAATAGATTTTTCTGAAATGGGCGCATGGGGAGGTTCCCCAAATATGTCTCACGATCGGTTTGTATAGAACAGTCTTTCAAATTGTGGTACACGATAGATGGATGGTAGTAACTAGTGAAATTAATTTCTCTAGTACCCCTAGATATAGTTCATTTTTTAGAATACAAAGTGTATCTCAGTAGAAAAAACATTTCCCAATACATTGGTTCGTGACACAACCAAAGACTCTGGAAGGAATTTAGTTTCCTCTGAATTGATCTCTTCTCCCGGTAGATATTTACCATTAGGTGGGTAATTTATTTATCCCTTACAAATGAGCATTGAAAAATTCACAGTGAAAGAAATACCTTAATATGAATTTTATTTTTCCCAAGAATGAAAATGATGAAGAAGGTGTTCAAGGCTCATGGATCAAATTACTCAAAATCATGCGAACAATATAAGGTCACATGAATTAATAACATACAGTGCATAACCTACAGTGGATCTGGTGGAGTCTCTCTTTAAAAGTCCTTATTCTCAGAAAAAGTTTCCTCGTACATCAAATGGTAATGAATTAAGAGCTTAATAAAACTCCCACTGGACATGCAATTTTTTAGTGTTGAGAGACTCATAACCCATAAAAAAATCCATCTAAAATGTTAGGAAAATATACAAAAGGTGGAGGCCTCTAGCAGTTTTAAAGATCATGCCACACATCAATACTGGGGAGAATTATTTTACCTGAAAAAATTCAATTAAATTCATGATACCCCCATGAGTTTTAAAAAGGGGGAGGTGGAAGCCTCAAACGGCTGTAAAAGACTTGCGAAGTGGCCTTGGTGGCCCTCAAGACACTATGAGATCAGGGTGACATGCCCTCCTCATCCCAAAAAATTCCATCAATATGTATTTTTCATCACATGAAGATCCCAGGTTATTTCATGGAAACCTCACAATCTCCATTTGGACCATAAGGAAAAAATGTATTTCTCTATGAAATGTTCACAAATTACTACAAGTCCTTTGTTAGTGTAGCAATGTATCTCCTAGAGATATAGTAATTGTCTTTGACATTACTCTTGTAATTTCAAATTCACATCTACATATGTAAAATTAAATAATGGAAATAAATGTGGGGGGAGGAATACGACTCTTGTGATTTTAAAACCATTGAGATTCACTTAGGATGTCTGCAACATGGTCTTGAGAGACTCATTGATTAGTTGAAATGATCCTGTGAAATCCCCTTGACAAACCATACTTGTATCGTATAATTCCAAGAAATTTCAAATGAGATCATTCGTAGTCCTTCCAAGAAGTGGCCTAATCTCATGATGGCCCTTGGAAATGTAAAAATGAAAACAAGAATGTCTTTTGACATGTATTCTTGACAAAACAAGCCTATATTAATTGGAAATAATCCAATAAAAGAATCATATATGGGCGGGACTCGTGGTACCTGAAAATTAGGTGACAACCTTTGAAGAGGTCCATGATAGAGGCTCGTGATGTTGGGTGGTTCTATAACCCCTCAGCATCTATAATATGGATTCTCACAAGATACACCTTTCAAATCGGTAAACAACCAGGGTAAAGAGAGAAGTAAATCCCCCACCCCATTATGAAAAATACATGGCTACATATCCTGACCAAGACGATGATGGCAAGCTAGTTCGCATCCAGAAATATGGGAACACACAAGCACTCGAGATGATTTCTAAAAGTGGATGATATGAAAACATGCATGTATTCCATCAGGTAATATATCATTGAATAGTTGGAAGGCTCATACAATATTCATAACCACTTCACATGATTATCATAGATCATGTGAAGGAATTTTTGTAGGATACATGAGGAACATCACACACATTCTCTAGATCGCACAAGACATAAAATAATCTATCAATGAAAAAAAAGTAAGCCACTATCAATATACTGGAGGGAATAAAGACTAAAGGAGGAGAAATTAAACAAGAACGTGTTTACTAAACCTGATGTGTTTCATGTGATCCATCTACAACATGCGAACACATTAGGGAATGTTGCCCTGGCCCCAGGAAACTCCTTCGACATTTTGTTTGGGTCATGGGATATTCTACGAACATGTTAGAGTAGGAAATACTATTCCCATAGGTGCTCCACTTCATTATTACGAAGCCATTCATCCTCATTGCCCAAAACATGTGGTGTGCTTTAGATACATCATCTGACTCATATAACAATGTTCACTCCCATTATCCAAGTCTCGTGGTGGTACCTCGGCATGTCAATAATCTCTCACAACACCCTTCGGAAAAGTTAGCTGAGAATCACAATAGCCTTCAATAAATCTCATCCAGGACATGAAATATCCCTTAGATATGCCATCCATGACATGAAACACCCACTAAGACATGTCATATTGAGTTTCTCAACACACTCCATATGTGGCAGCCATCTATTGAGATGACACCACAGAAAGTCACGTGGGTTATGCAACACCATCATGACAAGAAATCTTGGTTATGCGAAGTCCTCTAAATAATTCAATACATTAATTTGATTTAATTTGGATATTCAACGCATTTACTCTCCTACATATCAAGAAAACAATCAAAACATGATGAATAGACAATCAAATCATGATGGGTAGGTGAGAAGGATAGTAAAAAATGGTATCATTGGATTTAATAATGCCATTCATCCTCCATGTATAATTCTTGGATACATGGTAAACCATAGAGTCCAATACCCTATCAAAATGGAAACCATAGAATGAAAACATTTATCAAAATGGAAATCATAGAGAGTAAGCCCTGATTAAAAGGGAAACCTCATAGTGTGAGCCCCATTCAACGGAACTACAATGAATCTTTTTTCCTTCCAAAAATAGGATACGTAGGACGCCTCCCAAAGGATAAAATTCCAAATGATGTTTCCAAGGGAAAAATCCCGACATGCATTCTACATCCATAATCCAGGAAATGTTTTACATTGCATCCCTTTTTTCTCAAAACAAACATAGCTTGTGTGGTCTTAGGGAGTTCTAATAACCATATCTTCTGCTGTGTAGGCCTCTAAAATGAAAAAGTAATCCTCAAATGTGTATGCCCTGATCAAATGAACTATGATGAATCTTACTCCTACAAAACTAGTACACAAATAATTCATAGATTAGTCCCGTGCACTATTATAAATCTTCATAAGGCTATCCAAGTGCATAAGCCCCACAATAGTGTGTAGTGAGACTGATTACTTATTATCCTATGTTTCTCCCACTGAGCATAGATCAAATGATATTATGGATTTGAAATAGTAATATAATTCATATCAAGAATCTCCACCATCTAGAGCAATGTTATCATGTAATCCCTAATTGGTGGATTATCTATTCAATTCAACAAAAAGGAATCTACCCTGGGGCTAGTCCCAAGAGAGTGAATTAACTACAAGGAATATGATTCCTTCCATTACCAGGATATTATGGACACCTATTTAAGCCATGAGATCAAATAAAAACATACTCTAGTGAAATTAATCTTATATCTCAAACAACTCAGTACTTGGAAACTGCTCATTTATATTGGATAATCTCACTACGTCATCCCTCAGAGGAATGAGAAAATTACTAAAAACAGAAATATGATTCTCTCCATATTCGAGATATATAGGAAGTCCCTCCAAGACATGATCATGAACACATAGTGTCCTAGAGCAACAATAAAATTATTTTCTGTAATACATTAAACTACACAGGTTGAATGAAAAATGAAGGTTTTTATTGTTATAATAACATTGACAATTAACACACTTCAGAATGGATCAGTCCCATCCGTAGCATATTAATTCCCTCCCTACATGGCATAAAAGAGAAAATTACTTGGTTTCACAACATTATCATATAATATAGCTACCAAATACTCTAAAATGTATGGATAACCTCATATCTATACCGATGGATTCACTAATGAGACTGCCTTTCCTTTATTCATCAATGAGATTCCATTTCTTTTTCATGTAAGGAGAATTAACCTATAATCGTTTTTAGGGTAATAATTCACATATTAGGATTAGAAAGAGATTATTGAACATATAATAAGCCTATAAGAGAGTTACGGAGTTGGAAATAATTCCCCCTATAAGTGTACGATGAGACAGGCCAACCAACCTATCGACCAATGCTAGTATCTAAGTCTTGTTGGTTCTAAACCCCCAACAGAAAATAAGCCTTTATAAACTATGTCCATACCCAGTTATGGATGAGGGAACAGTTTGGAGTTTCTATTGATAAAAACAATGATCTTAGGGTAATGATTTTTCAATAGGTCATACCCGCTAAAATCAACCATCTGGACCAACAGATCCCACCTCAATGAGGGTTTCCCCAGGCATCTCATTACCATTATAGAACATGTATATATTCTATTGAACTCCTCATCAATGAATGAACAATATCGGGAATTCAAAATATTATATTTACTATAAAAATTAGATTGATTATAATCACTCCAAAGTACTCTATCAATTTTAATTAATTCATAATAATCCTCTATTACTATCTAGATATCAATACCCAAGCTTCAGGATCAATTTTAATTTTAGTATTCCACTAATCATAATTAGTGACATTAAATTAAGTATGTATTTTAGTATCATAACCCTATTTTCTATTATCCATAAGGAACTAAACATATAAAAAATAGAAATTTGAGATCTTTAAAAGACAAATAATACCACAATCAATAATATTTCACTTCATTTGATTAAAAATGTTTTTCATATTGATTAACATAATAAGGGGTGGGGGTTTAATTGAATAACCAGTAAACATTTCTAACAAAAACAATTTAAAATAAAATCCCCCAATTAAAAAAATATTCACCTAGTTAATCAAAATATAATGTTGATATAATTTTGATCTTTTAAAATATTAATCAAAGCTTGATTACTTCTTAGTTAAAACAATATTAGAAATTAAAATAACATTTAAAAAAATATACTTATACAAATCATTAAATAATTACTATTTAAGACTAACTATCAATGAACATATTTTTTTCATAATCAAAAAAATATGGAAGAAGAAATAAAATAAATAAATAAAACAAATTTTACAATAAGGAAGGATTTCAATCACAATAAAACACCAAATCACCACCAACTAGAAATTAGCCACAACTATGAACATTATAAAATAATAATCTGTTCCAAAAAATCTGATTAGTTATATAATAATCAACTCGAATGATGTTCCGGAATAAATTCCTATTCATTTTTTACAACTTGGTAAAAAACAATACAGGCAATGTAGGGACCTCGTTCACAATAACAATGGTTAGGAATATGAAAAGAGACAGAAGATAAATTCTATTATTCTACCATTTGTGTGTCAGAGTATGTTTGTGTAAGAATATATTTTAAACAACATACTACTCAAAAGGAATAACAAAAAAATATAGAAAATAAAAAAAGGAATTGAAGAGTTTCAAGATTTTTGATTCTCAATATTCTCATGACTACATTGTTTTGTCTTGGTGAGAAGGTAGAACTATTTCTATGAAATGTTTAGGAAAATAGTGAATCATAGGGTTATATTTTCTATATTTAGTAAAGAATATAGCTATTCTGTCTGATTCACTCTTTAACTATAGATTTTATGTATGTTTTCACCATGATGGTTCTCACCTAAAGATAATTTATATATACTCTTCGCATTTATCTACTCGCAATAAATTCAACATTACTTTAACACCCAACCCTCACAAATTAGGGAGTCCGCATAAAGTAAAAAAATGTAGGAATGAGTGCCTGTTGAAGAATAATAATAAAAATCTTCTAGATCATTATACTAAATTTTGACTCATTATTTAATGAATTAGTGTGATAATTTAATGAAAAATAATTATAAATTATATCTTCATTAACATTAATAAATTAGTTGTTGAAGCATTTAATTCAAATCAGGTAGAACAAAAATAGTAGAAAACCTAGTGGTGACTCATTTCTAGGGGTGAATCATATCTAGTGGTGACACAATATAGTCCTGAATCATGTATAGCATTGACGTAATTTAGAGATGAATCATATCTATTGGTGACATATATCATTCGAATAGTTATTCTGGTGGTGAGAAATTTTATCTAAAGGTGACTCAAGTTGGTAGTGAATCATGTCTATATGTGACTCATATCTCATAGTGAGTCAGTCTGGTGATGATTCATTTGAACTGACAATGACTTAGGCTTAATTTTTATGAGTAATGTTTGGTGATGAGTGTTTTTACAAATGGTGGCTGAATTCAGATGGTGAATTATTCCAATAGTTAGTTAAATTCTATTAAAATTCAATATAAAATAACATGTTAACATAGAATATCATAGTCATTATCACAATAATAAACATGAGTCTTCATCTATAAAATAAGTTTGTTTCAACAATTATATGTTCTAAAATATTATTTTAATGTCACAAACCTAAATTTGATATTTTAGAACTTATGTTATTTTTTTATTTATCAATGTAGATACATTATAAAATTATTATTTTAAATTTTTTGAAATATTTGTAATTGAATAAAGTAAAATAGATTTATAAAATCAAATTAGTAGGTAACTGTTTTGTAATTAGGACAATTTTATTTCAATGAATATTGTTTATGTTACATAAAATTAATAACTGTCGAAAAACCTAAAATAATAAAAGTAAAAAATCTAAGAGTAGTGATATTAGAAAGTTTAAAATATTCGTGTGAAGATTTTATTGATTCCTTCAACAATATTATCACTTATTTTATCAATTATTTATCATTTTTGAGATACATTCTTTATGAGTGAGTTCTCATTACAAATCATTTTTGGGTATTTATAAAATTCTATCCCATTTCAGTTATAAATGGGCCTCTCTTATCCTAACACTGACTCACACCACAACCCCATATATTCATCCAAAAATATACCCAAACATATAATCAACACTAATATACACCATAAATTAGTTATCCTATTTTCAAAAGGGAATCCCTCAAATTTTTTACCCCATTTTCATTTGAGATAATCCATGTAGTTATGTGTTAATGTTTGACCAACCCATCCTAATTTATATTTCCTTATCTAATCATATTAGTCAATAAATTACCTTAAAATGTAATAAATAAACATTATTATTACTATATTATGGATATGTTGTTATAATTGTAGTGTAATAATTAACAACACATCCCTTTCCTATTAATAAAAATAAAAACATGAATTGTGTATATGTGAAAACTTCCACCTCCATAAAGTAACATGTATAATTTACATAAAATCCTAACGTGGTTGGTAAAAAAATTTATTTAATATATAATTTTGATATTTATTAGTTAATTATTATTATTAAATGAAAAATTAAATTACTACCTTCCCCCATTTTATGAAAATAAAATCAACATCTATGCGTATGCACTGAAAACTAACACCATGGAACGATTAATTTAATCTCTCATTAACAACTTTGATGTCTATTTATGAAAATTGTATTAAATAATAAATAGTATTTTTATAAAACCATTAATTATTTGGTTAGTAAAATGTATCAATCTAATAATGATATGAAAAATGAACCATTATCATCGGATTAACCATCTTAAAAAGAAAACTAAGAATAAAACGATCTCTTATATCATTGTAATATGTATATATAAACAATATTATTATTTTAATAAATATTAATTACGATATATGTAACAAAAAAATACTATATAATATCATTATTATTCTTTTATACAAATTTTTCTAACTAAATAACCTTATAATCATTCATTAATCATGTTATATTCTTGTTTGGGGTGGTTTAGCCGCCCAATTGAAAAATGATAATCATGTATGAAAATGGGAACTTAGTTAGTAGTATAATATGATATACATATAAGTAGATAATTATTATTATTTATATAATTTAAATATATACATTATAATTGTTAATTATGAAAAAACTATTCTTCCTTTAAAGGCCTCTGAAATTTGATCATGGAAAAATTCATCTTCCTTGATCAAAATCATAAATCTCATGGAATTAAATTATATCATTAAAAATATATTGTAAAATTTATCAATGTTCCTTAAATTACCTACTAATGAACTAAAATTTACTAAAAAATAATAATAGCACCAGTCTAATGAAACTATTACAAATGATTAAAAATGATAAACCCCCATCTTGGAAAATACAGAAAAAAATAAATTATATTTTTATATATTGAAAATAAATGAAGATTAGAAATGTTTATATTTATTAATCTGATGTATCAGTATGTATTTAATAAAATTAACATATTTCTTTGGATTTTTAGTACATGATCAGAATCAATCATTACAAATATATTATTTTTCATCACAAATTATGCTCTTTGATAAATATTTGGTATAATTCACCTTATTTCATTTATGTAGTGTATTTAATTACCATTCTAGATACTATATAATGAAATAAATTTTATTAATGTATTTATATGTTTATTATAAATTTGTATCCCATTCTATAAATTTTGATACTACTAAATTCATAAGGGTTATTTGTCTCTATTTTGAATTCATTGATAAATGTTTGATATTGTACACTATGTTTCCCTTTTATATGATGTAAATGATACAACATTGACTTATTCTGTTGTAATTTTTTTGATATTATAATCATCACATTCGTTCATTCTCTTCCTCACTTTTTCCATTTATTTATACCCTACTAAAATAGGAAATGATTTTCGTTCTTCAAGTTTATATTAATTTGGTGATATGTTTTTTTTGAACTTTGTTATACATGATTTGGTTTATACTCTATATTATTTTATAATATGTTATTTTATATTCCCCTTTAGGAAATTTTTGCAATAAAAATAAGGTTTTTTTACTCTTTTTAAAATTTAGGATCTCAACAAAGATATTTTTCAAAAAATTTAAAAGAGGGTTTCCTTTCTCATTCATATTTTTTGATATCCTCTAAACATTTATCCATTATAAAATTTATGCATGTTCTAGGTAATAATATTTAAGATTATTTTTAAATGTATTATTTTTTGAAATATGTTTCACAATACCTTTGGAATTTTTTTTAAAATTGTCCTATAACTTCATATTTTATGAAAATTGTTACAAAATTATAATTTTATTTATTATTTTCTGTTCCATTTTACTTTTTTATAATAAAAAGGATTTATGTTATTCGGAATTATGTTTCGTGATCTACCCTCTTAATTATATTTTTCTATTGAGGCATGGGAATCATGGTACCAAAAAAACTAATTCATGATCCCTCATCAGCTAGTATCATTGAATCATTATTTTATAAGATTACCTTTCAACTTTGTGATCATAAATATATATTTCCATTATATCACAAAGGTAATGTAGTTTTGTAACAATTCCCAATCCTTCTCTATATATATTATGATCATGTTATTCTAACATTGAGTTAGTATTATACTCATTACATTATAAAGTGTAAAAATTACTTTTTACATAATTCAGATGTAAAAATATTCAATTAGAAAGATAGATTATTTTTAGGTAGTGTAGCATTAAAACTCTTGAAACTATTTATTGTTATAGTATGTTTTTATTGACATAGTGTATCATGATTGAGAATTTATTATCATTATATTTCTTTTTTATCTATATGAAACTAATTATTAGAATGTTGTTTTATTCATTTTACCATATGTTGAAAAATAGTAATTTACCATGTAATTGTTGGGCCCAACATTATATAGTCCCTCAATCCATCAACATGTCACATGAGAAAAAATAGTTTGGTGTTTTTTGTAAACAAATCCATATATTAGTATAACATCATACTAAATGGTATTATCATCTTTTTTCTGATGCCCAACATTATCCATTCTATTATTATGTGATAATGTTTTTAAATAACCATTTTCAAATTAATTTATATTGATATAACATTCTCCAAAATTATGTTTATTATTGAATTATTACAATTATTTATTCCTATAGTAATATTTCTGTCACCCTTATTCATTGACAACATTAGTTATATATTTCCTTTATATAGAGTCTCATCTCACCCCTTATTTTATATTTTATTCCCAAACATTTGAAAAAAATATTTACATATATTATGTATATAAGTATAATATGTGTTGAACAATTTTTTGGGATATGTTGAAAATTTTCTAAATGACAATTAGTTGCTCATTTAATGATTATATTTATTAGTTAATGATATTAAATAACTCTCAAAATATCCAAACATGAAAATATCATTTGGTTATAATATATGAAATAGTCATTATTAATTTTTTAATATAGTATTTTTTTCTTCTAGGCTATTACAATTGGTTTCAAATAGAGCATGTTTAGGATGTATTTATGGAATTGGGCATAATATTTCTAGTATGGGGTTTCATTATTAGTATCAGAGAAGGGATTCGATAACATTGTAGAATATAATATTTGATGACTGTAATTAAACGGTTGATAAGTTTTGGTTTATCATAATTAAAATGAAATATAAAACCCTGGTGGTAAGATGCAGTAATACTATTTATTTTATAGTGTAGGAGAAGTGGACTTTAGAGAAAACCATATGTATAATTCTTAAAGATAATTATATGAATTGGATAACATACTAATTTTTTTATTGTATATATTTCCTGTTTTTTACAAGTAAATTACAATCCTAATACTAAAAGTGGATATAGGTACATGCATAAATGTTCCTAGGGTTAATAACCCTCAAATGGGATGATTTTAAATTAACGCAATCATCATCTGGTTCATGATAAAGAGGCTGAACATCCATCCTAGTTTAATATTACCGTGGGATATTATTTGGTCAATTAAATTCTCTTAAAAAACAATTATAATGTTTTTATGTTTGATGTTTACTAATTTGTTTAAGGATACAATTAGAATAATTGCCACAGATAACCATGTATTGAACAAAAAGAGACATATGGTGAAATGAAAGTATTATATGAAGGAAACAATGATGTCCTAGTAGATAAATTTTTTATTGATGTTTACATATTCATATATTTCAATATTATCATAAAAATAATTGTTTTAGTATTTAGTTGAAACATAATCTCCAAGATAATTCTGAGAATTTATGATCCTAGAAACCAGTATATATTATGAGCATACTTAAATAGTTGATAATTTTAGTATATGCCTATTAAGACAGAAAATGTGAGTTTCCTAGCCACACCTTATGTATTGGGATTGATATTTCCATAGAAATTAAATATTGGAAATCATAGATTTTTTCATTACCAATCCATATTTATCAATGATATTCTGTTATATTAAAAAAATTGAGAATCATGTGGTTTAAATAAAGAGTTTTCTTCCTTATTTATGCTTTAATGTTTTGGAATCTTATATTAAATGGTATCAAATTCCTTAAAAATTATTTTATGGAAATGTTTTATTTTTCACGATGAGTATTATAGAACACATGAATGAGTGGTGGATAAATCTAAATTAGAAAATTTGTTTGATATTAAGGATATAAAGGGTTGATTTATTTTGAATGAATTTATTTAGAGAGTATTTATAAAAATTTAATTGAGTAGAATTAATTAATAAGTGTTCGAAGATATTTTTCGAATATTTTGTCTCATTTTGTGGATTAAAATATATATAGATTAGTGTGGTATATTATGATGTAGTTAATAATTTCATTTTATTTTTAAATAAAATTTTATTTTTTGGAGGATTATATGAATGAAATTTGGTTTAGTGTATTAGATATTCAAATGGTTTTTGGAAATGTTTTTTATAGATGGTATATGATTAGGATATAAACATACATGGGTATTTGATTTTATGAAATATTAGTGTTGTTAAAGTAAATAAAAGTAACTTTATATAGAATAAGAGATTATGGTGTATGAAACAATATAATTTAAACACTGAATGATGAATGTTGATATGATCACCCTTATTACACTATGAATAATAATTAAAAATTTGAGGGTGAATTTTTTAAAGAGGGATTTAAGGTAACACCCTGATATTTTAATATATGATTACCTTTAAATAAGTCAATGTGCTGAATAGCCTTCCCAACAAAAAACAAACTTAAATGAAATGGAGGTATATTTAGATTAAATATAAATAAATAAAAATTAATATTAAAACAAATAAGTTTAATTAGTTGTAATAAATATGAGAAATATATTTTTGATATACATGTACAAATATATAATGGAAACTTTTAATAAAGATGTAATTTAATTAATAAAATAAATTTATCAATTTTAGTAAAAGAATTTATTTATGTGATATACATTCATATTTCAATAAATTAATGAGAAATGATGATAAAATATATATTATATGAAGACTTTCATAACACCAATTTTGTTTTAAAATTATTAATAATAATAATAATAATAGTTTTTATTTAAAAATGTCATTTTTCTATAATTTATTTTTCATCATATATCATCCTTTTAGTAATAAAGTTAAATTAATTAATTATTTAATTTTAATATGAAAAAAATTAAAATCATTTTTGATTAATCATATTAATACTTTCTAAAGATTATTTTTTATATATTTTTCTTCAAATAATTATATTTTATGTTAATAGTGGAATGAGCTGTTTTTCCAAAATACTATAATTTTAGGATATTATTAGTATGTATGAATGTTATTAAAATATCAAAATAATTTTTCATTAAAAATTATTTTATTTATATGTAATTTTATATATTATAAAATATTTTTTTATGTTGTAAAAATACTTTTTAAATTTCGTATCTTAAGTTAGTTTTTTTATAAAACTATTTTTAATAAATTTTACAATTATAATTCTTAAATTAATTTTAATAAAAATTAATAATTTAATGAAATTTAATATTTTGAATCAATAGGTAAAACTTTAATAATATGGAAAATTTAATATTAATTATAGTTGAATATTTTCTCAGGTTAAAATTAGATACCATGGTAAAAGAAAAAATGGTAAAAGTAAAAAAAGAAAAGCCTAAGTGACCTCAGAGATGTTAAAAACATGTGTAGGAATTTGTGGTTGATACCTGGCCTTATAACTTCTTTTTTCAACTATTTATCAAATATGGATCCCATTTCCTTGATTTTTACTTCCGATTATGAAGAAATTATATGTATTTATAAAATTTCAACACTATTCACTTATAAAATTTACTCTCATATCAACACTTCTCACAAACCAATCCACATAATTTCAGAAAAAAAACTAAAAAATCGTTCAAACACTCTTAAAAAAATTAAACATATTTTTTTCTTCTTAAATGACCATCCCTATAAGGGTTTACCCCCTTCAAAAAAGGATATAATTAGTGTAGTGAGGTTTAAATGAAAAACTATTATTTCTCAATTTTATTTATTTTTATGCACATAATTTTATTAAAATTAAATTAAAAAATATTAAAATGATATTATCATTATCAATTTTATAATTATATGTTATTTTTTATATGGTATACTAATTATTTATTATTCCATTTTCCATTAAGAAAATTGAAAATTTAAATCATGCGTATGTGCGGACTACAACCTCCATAAAGCATCGTGTACATTTTACAACATGAAATATATTGTATGGTACCAAGAGGTATTTTAATATATAATTAAGATATTTATAAAATTTTTATTATTTTTAAATAATTTTTCATTTTAATATATTCCCTTTTACTATATTAATATAATCATATTACATGTGTACAAGCAGACTACTCCCTCCATTGAATGATGCCTTTCATTTTTTTGTTACCTCCATTCCTAGAAAGTAAAAATAATGGTTTTTAGGATAGATATTATTTTTATATTAATATTAATTTTATTTTATGTCATATTGAGTAATCTATTTTTGATATGAGTAACATAAAATAATTATAAAATTTACCCTCTTAAAGGGCCAAAATAAGTGTATAATGATCTCTTATTTCTATGTAATGAAATTATATAAACTATATTTTTACTATAATTATTTTTATTTTGTTATTTCAATAAAATTGAAACTAAATTAAGAAATTATTATTATTTTATAACAATTTTATGGCTAAATCTCTTCCTAATCACACACTATTCAGGGTATGTACATGTTTGAATATATTTAACAACCCAATTAAACAAGGATAATAATGGATGAATATGAGGAATTATTTATTACAATAATATTTTATAAATAAGTTAATAATAATTTATTCCTATAATTAAGAATTAATATTGAACTCTTTAATTGTGAAAAAACATTTCTTCAGTTAATAACCCCTAAAAATTGATCATCACCAAATTCAACTTCTAAGATCACAACCAAAACTCCCATTAAACAAAATTATATCTTTAAAAATATCATTGAACTTATATTAAATGTAATTAAATTATATCTAAATTATGTAATTTATATGGATAATGAATATAGAAACTACTACTAAAACTAATATAGATGACTAAAATAATAATCAAGCGATATTTAAAATAGTTGAAAACTAACGAATATTTTCCGGAACCATCCCAGATTACCTTGTAATCCATAACATGAGATAGTACTAACATGGGATGAATTTAATTTCCAATACCCTTAGTGTGGAGAATATTTCATAAAAATCCAAAACTACCTTTGGGAATTATTTTCCATCAAAGAATATAAATCTAGGTTGAATAAATAAAGGGAATTTCAGGATGAGAATACAAGTAAATAGTGTAAATTATATGAAAGTACGAAAATAAATATGTGGAAAACCATAAACCAAAAAAAATATCTTATAGAAACAAATTATATAATATAATCATAACGATGACTATGTTTTACGTCTGAAGCATTCCATCAGCTCACCAACGGATTCACAAACCTAGTTGACTGAAATAGCCACAGCCTCATTGTGTTTCCATTATATTTCATGAATTAGTTAAAAATAGATTAAACACACCCAAGTTTATTTATAGTTTTTTTTTGAAAATAATTCCAATGGGATCCCATAAAGTGTTCTATAAGTATTATTTTTTAAATGATCCAAATATTCTAATTTTAAAAGAAAATAAAGCATAATATAAAATATTCATAAATTAACCAAAATAATGGTAAATTCAACCTTTTAAATAGTTAATAAATATTTTCATATAATAAAATTTTTAAATTCAATTTAAAATGATCCTTCTAGAGAATTAATCATAAATCCTCCCCAAAAAAATATCAATGGGAAATTACAATATGTTAATATAGGTATAGGATTTCTAGGTTCCTCATAAAATGATTAATTCGAACAAGTTCACCATAAACATATCCCTTCCAGGATGTCCCATGGATTATAGAAATGCCCAAATGTGTAATACTCCCATATGATTTTATGTAAGCTTGTGCCTAGCATAATTAATTAAGGATAAGAGGAATACCTGGATGTCTAATTGTACCTACGATTTAATGGAAACACATACCCAGCATGACCCCCACTTACGTACCCATAAATCCCATGTCTTTAATATATTAAATAATTTCTAATGGGAATATCACTTTTCAATAAAAATACCTAAACCTCTCAATCTACTTGAAAACCATGTAGAAAATAAATTGTTTCAAATTTAAAAATACTGTTTTAAAATTAATCCTTCATTAAAAAATACAAGGGGAAAAATATGGTAACAAAACAAATTCATACACACATTCATATAACCCAGATATCATGTGTTAATTTTTTTAAAATTCATTCTTAGAAATAAGTAATAATGTCTACTTCAAAAGATAAAGACAATATCAGAAACCTTTCATGTAAACCACTTGGTATTCTGAAAAATCCACGGGATCCAAACAAAAAAAGAAAAAATTATATATAAATTAATATAAGATCTGAGACCATCAAATCCTATAACATGAAAATTATATTTAACAATCAAAAGTTAAATAGATGAGGTAGATATATTACTTGACATAAAGCTCGTAAATATTCACATAAAAATCAACTTAGATCCTATGAATTCCACATATTCCAAAGAATAATCAAATTGAAAATAATTATATCTTTAAAGTAATCACATATCAGGTTAATACAGATACGATCAACGATATTTATAACAATAATTAAGAGGGATCTTGAATCATGGATAAGAAATATGAAAAATAATGTCATTGCTTTGAGTATATAGATCCAAAAGAGATGAATCTATCAAAATAAATCATCAAGTGGAAAGTGTTCATCAAAATATCCAATTGAAGTCTCCTCAAAAGAGAGTTCAATTCTTTTGAGGAAGAATGAATCCAATCATAGGTGTTTCAAGTAAAAAAAATATAAATTCATATTAGTTAACTAGTTTCACACTATTTCGTATCACATTTAATAAAAATTTCTCCAATAGTTTTCCCCTTTTTTGATACTAGTGGAGTCATAGGGTTCTGTATCCTGGGATTTAAAAATATATACCAACTATTAATAATCACATTTTCCCATAATTTATGGTTTTAGAAGAAGTCCACACTGTTTTTCCAAACCATACCTCCCACTATGGGATTCCAAAATAGATAACACTATTTTATATGATTTCATGAAAAATTTTACAAAAGCATTCACCTATTCATTCATAATCCCCTAAAATTGTAAAAATTACAAAATTTCACCTGAAAAGTCCTATGAAAAATCCTAAAACAACATATAATAATAAAATTGTTATTCTGACTAGAAATTGTTTTCAATATGTGATGATACACCCAAATATAATATTTTCATCCTCTATAATGTCTATTAAAAAAATATGGGACTTATAGTGACCCCATATTATCTTACATGGATAATGTATCATATTATAATAATATTCTACACATTGAAAAAATAACATGCTCAAGGAATGTAATAGATTTCTGTATTAGGAGACTTGTAACTAAATCTTCCAACTCGGTGAAAGATATTATTCATTTTCCACAATTATCTTACCATTTTTTACTTATACTTACAAACTTTCTCCATAAAAAAGGGAAAGGAAACACAAGAAATGGGTGAGCTCAGATTTTTAGTAACATTAAGAAAATGAGATAAAAAAGAATAACATAAGAATAAGGGTGTGATAACATTTGAAATACATATGAAGATTATACCATGCATATCAATGATAATATACAAGATTAATGAAAATAAATATTGGATGTTCATAATAAAGGAATCATTCAGTAAACAAGAGAATAATCCATGAGATCATAATATAGGAATAATACATAGAATTTGTGGTATGCACATAAACAATTAATGATGTACCCCATAATTCAAGGCGCACTAAAAAAAACATAAAAGTGAAATTCATAGGGACTAAACCTACTACACAAGACACAAAAAAATCCCCAGTAACAATCCTTTTCTTATAATAGATTTGGTCTCCCCATCTTCCCATATTAGATCGAGTTTTTCCATATTCCCATAGAGTATAAGGATTCCATATATCCTTATAAGGGATAAGGATGCACCTATATCCCATTTTGTATCTGGATGCTCATATTTCCCATTTTATAAAAAACATGTCTACTTGTTTCCCATAAAAATTTTATGAGTTATAATTCTTTACATAATTTATTTCAGGAAGATATAGGTCCCACCATTCACCTAATAAAATAATCCATAAATGGGACACAAGATAAAGAAAATATAATCATATCATGGAAAATAAAAAGGGACTGATTTCAGAATTATTTCATCATATCAGTACACTTGGAAAATATTGGGCTCATAATATTTTATTTAAAGCCTAACCCATGAAAAGAATCTGGTTCCAAGAGCATATAACTCGTGGAAGCCAAACAGGTTTCATAAAATTAATTCCATTATTACATACACTAGTAATCATAAATGTGAATGATATTTTTAGATCATTACCCTATTAAATAAAAAAGTATATCAATTTATGTCCTCTTAGATGGATAAGGATTTTGAAATATCACATGGATTAATTCTTAAGGAATATTTCTTTTCATTGAAATTAATTTTTATAAAATGGTTTCAGAATCCTATATTTATAAAAAAATATTAAATATTTAATTTAGAAAGTTTTTTAAGAAAGGAAATTTTTATCTACTAAAAATAATTTGAATACATAAATAATTTTTAAATCTTTATCTTTAAAAATATCTTTTAAAACAAGAAAAGGAATCTGGAAAATATTTTAAAAAACAATTACATTGAATAAAATTGAAAACCTAAAATAGTTCATGACGTCTTTTTGACAACCCTTTTCTATAAAATTTCTTCTAAAACTTTTCAATAAATAATAAAACAATATAAATCACATTACTTGAAAATAACTATTCGAAAAAATATAAAAGAAGATTTAAAATTAATTTAAAACACTCTTTAAACAAAAAAAATTTCCAATTTTTTTTTCAAAGATAAAAACATAAATTCAATTTTTTTTTATAATATCAGTAAAAAATGTTCTTTAAAAATAACATTGTAATCATTTAAAACAATATCTAAGGAAATGACGGTCATGACGGTAGGTAAGTTCTTACATGCCAAACATTCCTTCTGCACCTTAAAAGTATCAAATAGTGTCATAATTAGAAAAAATAAAAAATATTCGTTTTAATTTTTTTAATTATATAAATAATGGGTAATAATATTCATTTTACAACAATGTATAATATTAAAATATTTTTGAAATATTTTTTTTAGAAAAAATGGTTTTGGAAAACCCAGATTTCCAACTCGAATTAAAAATAATGTTCGATTTTCATAAAAATATTTCTTAATTATATTAAATACCAAAGAGTTGATAAATGGTGCTAATAAATGAAGTTATAATGGATAATAAAATGATAATAAAATAAATTTTTATTTTGGAGAGATGAATTAATTGATTTCATCAATGAGAAAATAAAAAAACCATCCCAATAAATAATGAGATTGTAACAACAAACTGTTACCAATTTGGAATCATTGAAGCATAATACCCATGAATGAATACAATAAAATGAACATTAAAATATCACGAAAATAAATATATTCCAGATATAACATGTAAATGGGAAGTATATACACCCTAATAAAAAAATATAAGTGCCTAACATGGTTTGAATCTCAATAAAGGAAAATTGAGAGAAAATTACTTTACCGATTTGGAATCATTTGAAACATAAACCCCATGAATAAAAGATAATAAAATTGATATTTAAATACCAAAAACAATTACTAAATTAATCATATAATACAATCATGTGTAGTATATACACCACCTAATGTAAATGAGTTGTGAATAACGCATAAGTCTCACATAAAAAATTAGACAGGGGAACCTCTACCACTTCAGTAACATTAGAATCATGATACCCAAGAAATAATAAAAAAAACTATGTATTTTAATATAATTAAATAAATTAAATTAATGTCATAACATT
The DNA here is from genome assembly GCA_963277665.1 of Viscum album. Classification (NCBI taxonomy): domain Eukaryota; kingdom Viridiplantae; phylum Streptophyta; class Magnoliopsida; order Santalales; family Viscaceae; genus Viscum; species Viscum album. Next base: position 1,327,014,602 of record OY728120.1, on the reverse strand, counting down.
TAATAAGACCGTATATACACGAAAAAAAATAATAGAGTGGTGAATATTGAATGTCTCTTACAGAAATAAGAAGTGAGATGAAATTCCATTACTTTAATTCTTGACATTATATATACATGTTAAATCCACCTATATAATAAATATAATGAAATTAAAATCCTAAGAAAAAACCATATTATTAAATCTAATACCATACATGAATTTTTGGGGATTGATATTACCTTTTTTTAACAACTCGATGTTAATATTACTTTTCAGTTAATATCTACTTTCTTTTTTGTATATGTTTTTTCTTATTTTTATTCATCCACTTACATAAATCCTGATTTTATTATTTTTATTATTTAAATAATTATAAAATAATTATATATATTCATTATTTATTTTTTTACAATAATCTGTCAAATATAGAAATATTCAATGGAATACGCTATTCTTGGGGAGGATAGATCGTACGTACGCGTGAAAATTGTTTCCTTTTAATAGTATTTTGAAATGAAAGAAAGTAAAAGAAATATATCATTATATATATATATTATGATTTTAGTAGAATTATTACATCATATATATCATAAATGTTTACTAAACCCATCCTTAGTACATTCAATATAATGTTTGAACGAATCACATTGCTTTGTGGAGGTGGTAGTCCACACAACCACAAATGAAGTTATCATATTTAAAAACAAATAAAAAGAATGAGGGTATCTTTTATAAAATATTTAAATAAGAATAAGTAAACTATAAATATCATATATACTAAATAATAATATAGTTTTTATTATAATTCACATCCATGATAGGTGGTAATGGAAAAATGAAGAACATCAATTCGTGAGGTGGTAGTTCCCCATATAGAAGAATAATAAGTTATTTACCTAGGAGATGGATGTGTGTGTATGTTTTGGTAGAAAACTATATTGAAAAAATATCTGTATATTTAATATAATGATGTTTTTAAATAATCATGGAATATAAAAATTTTAGCGGTGTAGAATGAAAAAAACAGATCATGTGGAAGGATATTACCTCTAATTTAGGTAACTCTTCTTGGATGGCACCGAAAGGAATCGTTAGTTGGATTTAATCCTATAGTTTGTATACATTGATGAATGTAGGGATATTGGGAGATTATTTTAGTAGATTATTGGAGATAGAACAGTCTTTATTGGTGTGAATAAGGTGAGGGGGAATTAATTTTTATATTGGAGGAGAAGTGAAATTCATGTAATTATTGAAAAGAGAATTCCACAACCGTTTTTACTATGTAATGTTTCTCTATTAATGATAAAGTTAAATCCAAGAGATTATAGGTATGAAATATTTCAAGAATGTGGTTTTTTGACCAGTTTTCAGGTCATTTTTCCCCTAAGTGCATGTTTTAGTCCCTTATTAGGCCAATCTACCTCTGAATTGTTGTAAATAATATTAATTACATTCAGTATTTTTTTTCAAAATCTATGTTTAAAATATTTAAATCTATATATTATTTTTATTCCAAATATTTAATTCATTTGGTAATTATCGAATCATATAAGCGAAGGAAATTAATTCATTTTTAATCTCATAGACCGTACAACAAATGGGGTTTTAATGTAAAAAAGTTCACATATTTGAGAATTATTTACATCTAATTTCCATGTTAGATTCATTAAAATAATTTAAATTAGAACAATATATATATATAAATAATCTATTTTAACTTTAAAAAAATCTAAAACATAATAATACTATAAATATTTTTTATGATAAATAAATTTTGAATTAAAATTCAGTGTTTTTTACTATTCATCAAAAAATAACACTTCATAGGAAAAATTTACCCCAAATAAAATATTATATTCTAAAAAAATAAAGATTTTTTTTCAAATTAAAAATTTATTAATGTTTCTAAAATTAGATTTAAAAATTGTTCAACATTAATATGTGGTAAAATTAAATTTTAGAAATTTAACAATTTTAATTAATAAAATCTGATTTATTCTTGTCTTATACCTATAAAATATATCAAATTTGTATAAATATTATTTATTAGATATATAATATATAAATTTTATTGATAACATTAGTTGAATGCGGTTTTTTTAATTTGTTGAGAAAAAATTATGTTTATACATAGATGAATTGTTTTCATAGAAAAATATTTTCTTTAATCTCAAAGAGTTGTTTTATTAAAATATAATAACTTAAACCAAAGGATTATTTTTATATAAACGTGAAATAATATTTTCCCAATTTATTACGTCTTATTCATAACTTTCAATTCAATGACTAGGTGGTAGCTCTAATAATATTTTAATTACAATATTAACAGTATCTCATAGTTCTGTAAAACTCCACATTTCATGCCATAAAAACTATTGATGGGACATGGTATTATGTGTAATAAAGTAAAAATAGTCTTTTGTTTACCTAAAGGTAATATAATTGTTTCATATAGAAAAATATTCAATTTTTGTGGCCAATAACGTAGGCTACAATGAGTGATTTCCAATAATAAAAGATATATTGAGTGTTTCTTGAAATGAAATATATCAATAAGATTAAAATATTTTTTTTAAAAAAAATCACAAAATCGTAGGTTGTTACATTCAACCACCTTAATATAAATATTTCCTCTATAATTATTTTCGGTTACTAGAGGATAATTACTTAAACACTCCATTCATTAAAACCCACATCATAACAATGAATACTAAAACATCATTTAATAAGGAAAATATGGAAAAATAAAAATATCCCAATGTAACACAAAACAAGGTTTCCACATATGATAAAATAAGATGGATGTGAAAAAAGGACATAGAAGATAATTAAAACAATCAAGTTTGAAGGGAGAGTGATAAAGAACATGGTTTAAAGAATGTTAACAATCACACATCCATAAATTTATGATGATCTAAGGGGATATTTGATTCTTCAAAAAAATAGGCACCATGATATTATTTTTGTATTTAGGATCTTTTTTCATAATGTGGGTGAATTTTCCTGAAACATTATACATATGTGATTTTAATTCAACCATATCCTTTTTTGGGCATTGATCAACATCCAAGTCATACCATACTCTTAGAAATTAAGGTGAATTTAAAATTCCTAAAGTACTAACTGATCTTGAGGTAGAGTGATAAGTCATATCCAATTTCTTTAGTCAAAATCAAAATTAAAATGGTTAACATATTTTATTAAACATTCATACGTCCACATTTGTTGGCATAATACTATAATCTCACAAACATCATCTGAAGATTGACTTAAAGATTTTATAATTGGTAAACCTTATAAAACTTCCCAAATATCAAAATCCTAAACATTATACAAAAGGATAATAAATTATCTATACATTGATCCCCCATATGTCAATAATATTCTAATAGTTTTCAAATTAACAACATGTGAATACCATCATCTTATATTCACTTGAAACAAGGTAATAACTTGAATTACCATAAATCCTTTTGAAAAACATGCATGCCTCCTTATTCCATATATTACTGGATATATTCCATAAATACGATAATTTGTAAAATTTATTCGTGATAACATACACCACTTTGTCAAAAAATCCTTTCCTAGTTCTATGGTTATTATTTCTATCCAATTTACATTATCCAAACGAATAATCTCTTAATATAAGATAAACACAATTGTCTCAACATCATTAACAAATTATGGGTTACCATCCCTTAATTAAAAAACCATCCTTTGATTAAATCACTTTTCGATGTAATAATCACCATTCAAAATATCCATTTCAGTCCCAAATGAAAATAAAAATATGGAAAAAATTATATATTACAAGATTCCTATGACATAATCTTTTAATTCCAATACATAAGCACGTTAATCATCCAAATATATTCTTAAACCATTAATATGACTTCATAATCTTGTTGTATCATACCCCTTTTCCTAGAATAGTAAATATGATCCATGTCTTAAGGTCACTCAACCTCAATCTAATAATTCGTGTTACATTTAATGTAAAAAATACTATTAGAGCAAACAATAACTTTCACATTTTGTTTTTGGTCTCTTTATCTTAATAGGTATAACCAATATTTGTACCATCTTCAGGATTATCTTCATGTGATATACCCTTAAGTAGTATATTTTTATAATATTCATATAATAAAAATAGAAAAAATTCAATGTTAACGTAGTTTCTTCTAGTTACTAATATCAACTAACACTATAAACCATGGAATTAGAATCAATTATCATAGAAAAACCCACATAATCATGAAATAAATTCCAATAAGATGTCTAAATTATTATATATACTTCTTTAATCAATAAAACTATTATTATATCCTATGTTATTCATAGTAATATTTAATTTAAATCCATCATTATTGTTAATAAGGAGATTGTAAATTCCTAAATCATATACCTTGGGATTGTTAAACCATGTTTACATTAAGGCCTATTGTTGTACAATAGTTCCCGATTTATTCTTGATCAATATTGGTTATTCAAGGTTGTTATTCCTACGTACATCTATGCAAAAGATAAATTAAATAATTGTATTAAGGATGGGATGTATTTCAATGAAACCACTCGCTCTATCCACTACCAAAATCCTTGGAAAATTTTCCATAATTTAACTTGTCTTTATAATTGTTCTTAGAGACATCACTAGACATATCCATAGAAATATTTCTCAGGACCGCACTAACATTTTCTCATCCTAGTTTCCAAATGCTGAAAAAACCATACCTTTGATACCAACTAAAGTGGCCCAGTCTTAACAAAAATATATATTACATCAATTTAGATGAATATTCCCCACATTAAGAAAATATATCCCCGATGACTGTAAAGGTCTAGTGTATTTGGAAACATAGAATAAATTCATATAACCATGCAAATGATTTTCAATGTTTTCCAAAAATATAACCCCCTTTAATAATAGTACATAAGAATTTTATTCATAACCACTGGAAAGGTTACATAAGAAATGCGTTAGCTTAGATTCTCAGTAAGGGTAAACAAAAGAGACATAAAACACATGAGAATAAGGGTGTCAGCACATGAGAATGAAATTTAAAGATCATTCCATGCATATCAAAGTTCATATAAAAGATTAATTTCATAAATATTGGTAGGTCATAATACATTAATCATAGTTAATAAACAGAATAATCCATGAGACCATAAAATTGTAATGAGACATAGAATTTGTTGTAGACACATAAATATGTAACATAATTCCCTATATGTCTAGGTGTGTTGTGAAAATATAAAATTAGAGTTCATGGGGACTAAACATACTGGGTAAGAAACACCACCATCTCCATTCATAGTACTTTACTTTTACAGTATCTAGTTCACCCATCTTCCCATAGTGGATAGGGTTTCCCCAACATCCCATAGTGGATCCATCTTCCCCATCCTTCCATAATGGATAAGGACACACTTATTTCCCAATTTCGATATAGAAGAACCTATTTCCATTATTGGATCAAGATCAATGACATTTTTCTCATCATTATCTCTTGATATTTAAATATTTACCTAAATAATTGATGGGATGTGTATGTCCCACATGTCACATAAAAAACCATGCATACATGTTTCATAAGATAATAAAACATTCAATATATCATGACCTATAAAAAATATGTTTGATAAACATCATATCATAACCCATGAAATGAAATGAAAATGATAAAAATTTCATCATATAATTACTAAGGTAAAATAGATAGGTCTCATAATCATTTCATAAAATCATTACTTGAGAAATAAAGAAGATTTCAAGAGCATATGACCCATTGAATAGATAAATGTTTTATACATATCATTCCATCAAAACATAAACCATTCAAAAATAAATATGAATGGTTTTAATGTATCATATCCCCATTAATGAATAATATATAACAATGTATTTCATCTTATATTGAGAAGGAGTTTTATTATTCACATGAAAAATTTCATAAGAATAAACCATTTCATTAATTTTTTTTATAAAACTATTTCAAATTCCTTTTCCAATAAAGAAAGAACTAGATTCTCATTTAAAAATTTTATTCAAAAAAATAAATTTTCTACTAAAAAAACTTTTCAAATCATAAATCATTTTGAGAACATTTATTGTTTTAATATATATTTGAGAAACTATAAATGAAACAAACAAATATTATGAAAAATTATTTTATTGAAAATAAATTGATTAACTAAAAACAATGATTGATATCATTTGAAAACAATTTTATATGAAGTATCCTAAAAAATTATATTTAAATATAATTTTTTTTAATTCCATTCCTTTAAAATAAAAATTTGAATACATAAAAATTTATATTTGAAAATAATTTGAAACATATTTTTAATATGAAACATTTTTTAAAAACATTTTTTCAATAAATCATTAAATTTATAAATTTATAGAGTTTTATTAAAAAAATATAATTTAAAAAAATATAATTTTCTTAATAAAATGGATTATCCAAGGATGTTATCATCCTGATGATGAGTAAGTCTATACATGCATAACATTCCTTTTGTGCATTAAAAGTTTAGAAAAGTTCCTTGATCGGAAAATGAAAAGAATATTTATTTTAATAACATTATGTAAAATGGTAAAACATGGGTAAATATTTATTGTAGACATCCTAAGATAATATTAAAAAGAATTAAAAAAAAAATTCGAAAAAAATGTTTTCAAAGCACATATATCTCTATCTGAAAGGAGAAACAAAGTGAGATTTCCATAATAACATGTCACTTTTATATTTAGTTCCAAAAGGTGGGAAAATAGTACTGATATAGAAATATATATTTTTTAACCATATGAGATCAAAATTCATGAATGTTCATGATATATTGATCACTTTATTTCATCAATGTATCCATACAAATAAATTATCTTGATAAACTAAGAGATTACACTAATAAACTGTTACTAATTTGGGAACATTGAATCATAAATCCCATGAAATAATAAAATTACATTAACCTTAAAATTATATTAAAATAATGATATTCATGATATATCATTTCAATGGGATGAATATACACCCCCCATATAATAATATAGTTTCATAACATGGCTTGTATCTCATTGAATTAAAATTGAAGCAAAATTACTTCACTGATTTCATAACTTTTTAAAAATAAACACCATGAAAGAAATATCATTAATTAGATATGTGAATACTTCTAAATTTATGTACATGAATAACTTAATACATTAATTGGATGTATATTCACAGTACATTTCCAATGAGTGGTGAATATGGAATAAATCTAATAGAAATAAAAGTTAGATGAGAAAAACATTACAACTAGAGTAACCTTAGAATCGTGATCCACATGCCAAAATAAAATAAATAAAATATTTTAATAGAATTAAATAAATTTATTTAATGTTGTAACATGTCATTGGGAAGTATATAAACCACATAAAATAATCAAGTAGTTAATATGACATGTATCTCATAGAAATCAAAAGTGAGATCAAATTCCCTCACCTTTAGTCTTAAATTGATTTGTAAATGTTCCAAAATAATGTATGGTGAACGTAATTATTTGTTACATCTAAAAAAACCATATTGTTATGTCTAATACGAAATATTAATTTTTAAGACTTAATTTTACCAATTTATAATCAACTCAATGTTAATGTTATGTTTTTGTAATATCAGCTTGTTTTTTTATATGTTTTTGGCTTGTAATTATTGACCCTCTCTCATAGATAATGATTTAATTACATCTAGATTTTATATAATGATATAATTATAATATATATTTAGTATATATTTTTATAATATTTTATAAAATATAAAAATATGAAATGGAATATAAGTTTCATGAAGACGATAGGTCATACGTACACATGAATGTTATGGTTGTTTAATTATCAATTTGAAAGAATGAAATTAAATAAAATAAATTTATATAAATATATTGTCAGATAATAGAATTATTATTTTTAAAATATTATATATCTTTAAAAATACCCATCCTTTATATGTTATACGTAAATTGTGAACTAATCACATTACTTTGAGGAGGTGGTAGTCCACACATCTACATCCAAAGTAATCATATTTAATCAAATTAGAAAAAATTGAAAGTATGTTTTATATAAAATTTATAGAAGCATAAATTCATAATAAATATCATATATATAATTAAAATATATATTATCCCTCATAGTTTCCCAACCATGAGTCGTGGTAATGGAAAGAAAAATAACATCATTTCGTTAGGCGGTAGTTCACCGCCCTCAAGAACTGTATATTAGTTACCCATTAGATGGAAGTGTGTGTTATTATTGGGATAAACCATAGAATAAAATAATATCAGTATATATTGCATAATGATTTTATTATATAATAATGGAATAGAATTATTTGAGGGGGTTTATATTGAATATAAAAAAAATTATATTGAGGATGAATGTAACCACTTCTTTGTGTAACAACTCTTGGTTTGAACCCAAAGGCCTCAAGGGATGGATTTTGGCCCAAAGGTGGGATTATTGGGTGAATTAATGGATTTATGGATTTAATTTGAGTATATTATGGGCAATACAAATGTCTTATGATGTGTTAATAATTGGAGGGGTGAGTTTCTTTTTATAGTAGAGGAGGAGTGGAATTCTTGAAAAAAATTTAAAAGTGAATTCCACCCATGTAATTCTTATGAATGGACGATACAATAATGAATCAATTTAGATAAAATTAATAATAAGATATAAATATTTCCATCAAATATATTTTGGACATGATTCTAAGTCATTTTTATAATTATGTGTAAGGATTAGTCCATTGTTAAGCTACTTTTCCTTTTAATCAATGTAATTAATTTTAATTAATTTCACCAATCATTAATTCCAAACCCAATTTTATCTTATTTGAAATTATATAATTTAATGACACAAAATATTTAATCAATTTATTAAAAGTCCAACAACAGATGTGGTAGAAATTAATTCCAATTTAATCTCGCAGACATGACAACAAAGTGAGTTTTTAACATAAGATATTCAAATGTTCGGTATGTTTTTTTATCCAATTTCAATGATAAATTGATTATAATGACATAAATTGGAATAATTTATTTATAATTTTGTTAATTAAAATTTACAACCAATAAAAAATAATATAAATTTATAAAAATATTATACAAAAAGGCTATTTTAAAGATAAATTCAATGTCTCTCACTATTCATCAAAAAATAAAGCATTTCAGAAAAATAAAAATAATTAACCTGAATTTAATTATTATATAACACTTCCAAAAATAAATTTTATTTTCCAAAATAAAAATTATTAATGTGGGAAAAATTCTATTTAAAATTATTTCTAAGTTAAAAAGCTGTAAAATTAAATTTTATAAAAATACATCATTTTATTCATAAAATTGGAGTTATTTTTATCTTATATCTTTAAATTATATTTAATGAGTATAGAAAATATTTATTGAGTATATAATATTTAAAATTTATTTAAAACATTAATCTAATGTGGTATGTTTAATTTATTATGTTGAAATTGATTTTATACAATGAAAAATTATTATCCTAGAAAAGTTATTTTTTATTTTTAAATACTTCATTAGTTAAATACTTGTAATTGATAATGAATATACTCATTTTATATAAATAAATTAATAATATTAAACAAAATTTTGTTTATCTTATTCATAATTTATATTCCAACAGCTTGGTGGTCTCTAAAATATTATTTTAATAATAATATTAATAGTATCTAGATGTTCAGTAAAACTCAACCTTTCATGTAACAAAAACTATTGAAGGGACTCAATATTATGTACAATAAAAAAAATAGACTACTACGTGTACCATAACATAATAAAAGTGTTTCATGTAGAATAATCCCGACTTGGTGTTGCATAATCAACATGATGAGTTTTGATATAAAAAATTTTTATTCAGTGCTGCATCAAATGAAAAAGACCAAAAAGAGTAAACTAATTCAAAAAAATCACAAAATATCAAGGTGTTACCAGACTAAAAATATATGAGTTAATTTATCTCACATCAATAATTTCCTCTCCCATGTCTAGTGATAATCTGTTACAATCCACCATAATAGTCATTGAAAATTAATATACATTCCATATAGCAATTTTTCCTAAGATTAAAAATCTCTCACTAGTTCCTCAACCATAGACATATCATATTCTAGATAAATATCCTCCCAATTCATGAAATTTGAATAAGAAATATGATATTTTGTAAGCATAGATATTTAGAATAATTACTAAATAGTTATAAAATAAGGAAATTACAACAACCAATGGTTCATATTCCCAATCTTCTCAACGATATAAAATGGTCTAGATAACATTTTAGCCGACGTACTATACTTAAGAAGATAATGGTGACCCAAATGAGATGATTTATTCAAGAAAACCTAGTTAACAACTATGGTTTCCAAAGGGTGAAGATGAAAATGAAAAAAAGACTTATGTAGGCTCTAGTTCATGAACGAATGTTGATGTATAACAAAAATTATAATTGGAATCTTCTAGATAATGAAATTTCAAATAATAGAAGCATGACCATCCATAAACCAAGAAATAGAATATTTACAAGGATGAATGTACATAACATCAAAATGAGAAATTTTGATTGGCCACTAGTATCTATTGTAATAATAAAACACAACTAGTCTATTATGGTTATCCAAAGATCCTATGAAATCCAAAACATAATTAATGAGAATATCAGATATGATATGAAAAATACACTGGGTAAGACTATATGTATGAGGATTTTAATCCATAATCAATCTCACATGAGTCCCCATCACCTCTTTAATACCCTTTGAAAACATTTATGTAATCCAATTATCCCCTTTTGACACAATATATTATTGAAGTGCATGAATCCCCATAGCCTCATACACATAAAACTGACCAAAATCCCAAATATCAATACTGTCTTGAATCATAATGATGTGTGACTATTTAATCAATTAATTAATAAAAAACACAAAAATGGTTCCTCCCTCATGGAGTCTATGATAATATAACAAATTTTTTTTTGGATTCCTTATTTCATTTCTAAACTGGCATTGTAATGGGATAATGTAAACCAAGAGTCTTCTGATTCTCAGACTTAATCTTCTAGTATGAATAAAAATTGGATAAAAAGTTAGCTATGTCACACTTTTTTCTTTAATATATGAATTTCTTTGTTATTTCAAAATACATATTAATATTACTGATGTGAATACAAAACATTGAACTATGACAATCCTCCACAATAGTATCCCTAATTGAAACTGGGAAAAAAACTGACTCTTGTATCGAAGACTTCCTTATGAAGAGAGAGACCATTTAAAAAGGGTCTCCCACTATATATATATTCCATGATTTTGATAAACTTAAAATCCTTTAATGTCTCATAAATGATAAACTCAAGTAGAGAATATGTCATTTGAGGACTATCCATAATCGTACCCATCATATCCTTTCTCACCTCAAAGTAAATTTAATCAAATAGTTCTATTAGATTCGAGTCTTCCTTATACTTCATGGTGTATTGAGAGTGAATTTCCTTGCTAATAGAATTATCAACAATATTACCAATTCCAAGGATATAGTAAATAGTAAAATATAATTTTTAAATGTAATCCATGTAACAACCTAAAGTTTAATTAATGGAAATCCCTCTTCATCTCATTAAATGTCTCTTTATGTTTATATAAAATGTCAACTTCCTTGGTTTTATGTTAATAATTGTGACCGTTACTTTTATAGTCATTGAACAATGATCACATGATTAGTATAAATATAGGGCTTCAACACATCCAATTTTACTTAGACAAAGGAAGCGATGGCCTCATCCAGTAGAATTTCCCCATACGTAGCCAATTTATCGGAACTCGGAAAAGATGTGGCATCCTTGGGCTTCGCTCTTGGCCAAGCCCAAGTTGAGGATCACCATGTCAAGCTCGAACATGACCGTCTACGGGAGAAGAGGAAGTTGGTAGAAATTACCACTCGAGTGATGTTTGCTAAGCCACCCCATGAGTCTATCACCATCACACACCATACCCTTAAGTCTTATGAAGATGTTTTAAGGGGTTATATAACAAATAAATAGTACTATGTTCATGTACATTATTTTTGTATATAATAATGAATATAATTTCTTGTCATTTTTGATACATTGTAAATAGTTTTTAAAGTAAAAATAGTGTTTCTAGTTGTTATTTAATTAAGAATTCTATTTTATTAAATTTAGGGATTTTTGAATTAAATAATATATTAATAAAATATTATTATTAAATTAATTTTTATTAAAAATAAATGATCTTATAATTTTATGAATGCAAATATAATTTTTATAATGGTTTGAAAGCTATTTCTGTCAAAACCCAGGATTTTTTGATAAATGTCAGTTTTTATTTTAAAAGTGAAAATTAACATATTTAGAAAATTATTTAGATAAAATAAATTTTATTTCTGGAATCAGGATGTAGAAATTATCCAACGGTGAATTTTTCATAATTTTCTGAGACAGTCAAATATTTGGGTAAAAATTAAATACCGTTTAAATATATAATGTGTTTTATGACATCATAATGACCCAATAGTGATTTAATAAAATACTATAAGCTATATGTTCGTCCAATATATGTTTTATCATTAAAATAATGTTATTTTGGGTTTTTTTGACTTACTTTTCAATGCATCAATGGACCCCTGAAGACTTATTAAACACCTTGTGTTTTTAAATTAATTCCATGGGAGTGTGACTCAGCTCCACATAAGCAACCCTATTATTTAAAGAAGTTCGGACTTTAGTCTTATAAAATATTTTTTTCCTCTTCCCTTTTCCAAAAAACATGGGCAAAAACCATGGGATGGTTTGTGGTTTGGATTAATTTAATATAAGTGGTCCCATACTTAAATAATAAACAATTCCCTTTCCTTTACTATATAAACCCACCCAAGATCCCACTTCCTCCTCACTCAAAGCCTTTGGAGTTCGTCCAACCTCTTTCCAACTCTCTCTAGAATCATCCCAAGGTGCCCCAATCTCCCATGAAGCCTCTCACAAGCCTCTCTCTAGCCTATGGAAGCACACTTCCAAGTAATGGTTTTTTTCATCCTTTCTCATTTTTGCCCAGTTTTACTTAAGTTGTTTTGCCTTTTAATTTCAATTATGAATGTTGGGGTATGGTTTCTCACATCCCCCACACTTCCCTCTTTTTTTGAATGATTGGATACCCCTTTCTCTCTCATTAAATGTCTCCCATGTACACCCGTTAATATGCCGAAATTCCGAAAGGAACGTCTCTCTCTTCTTTTACATTCAAGAAATAATTTTGTATCATGAATCTAAATTCCATTACAATTGTTAGGACATGGATATATATTACCTACATACTATCAATTACATGTATATATGATGAAGAACCCCCTTCTCTATCATGAACCATTTTTTTATGAATTCTTATGTCACACTGTTACGCTTTCGAAATCGCACCGATTTTCTAAGCCAATGTCATTGTGTAGTGAATACCATGCCAATTTCTCCATCAAGGGTATTCACCTTCATGCACATTTACTTGTTGATTATAAAGTTTCATGTATGAATTCCACATTCCTTTATCATAGAATAAATGATTATGTTTTATGAATCCATGTTTTATGATCCATGTGGCACACTTATGTATGAAATGAAATGTTTATGAAGGGTGTGCCCTTATAGAGCTCCAATGCATTGGGTAAAGTATAGTATCATGATACTTCATGTGAAATGAGTGTTGAATCATGCTAATTCAAGTGAAACGAGGGTTTACTCATTCTTCACGTGAAATGAGGATTTACTCATGCACTATGTGCAATGAGACTTGGCTCATTCTAATTCCATGATAAGTGTTGATGCCACATTTCCATGTTATGATTATCATGCTTTATCATGCCTTTATGTCCATATTTATTTTATTATCTATTGATATTCCTATTTTATAAAATGTATTTTACTCCTCAAGTTATTCCATGTGTACTCCCTTACTGGGCTTTATAGCTCACCCTTTTCTTATGCATGTCCTCAGGTTATCCCATGCAATGCTAAGTATGAGAGAATGTAGTGGCCATGTAAAGGATGTTTTCAATAAAGATGTTATATTTCATGTTTTAAGTTTTTATGTAATGATACTAATCCCCAAAGACACTAAACCTCTAGATCTTCTTTGTTTTATCAAGTGATGTTTTATGTAATAAATCATGTTTATGATTGTATTAAAAAGCATGGTTGTCATAGTTGGTATCAGAGGATAGGTTTAGTTATTTTTGGGATCAGGATTAGAAAACCCTAGTAAAGCCATAGAGACAAGACTATATATAATAAAAACATCCCTATGTTTTTGTAAGTACTGAGTAAGTGGTTAATCAAACAAATACATCCCTGTCTACATACGAGCAGGTAGAGCCGGCTCTGGCACAGATGTATCCTAGGGGTAAAACCTAAAAACACCGCTTTGAGCTAGACTCGAATAGGCACTGGTGCAGGACAACGGTCCTTGCTACACTCTTGGTTACAACACTCCCAGGGTATATGGTTTGATAAATTCAAAAGCTTAATATGAACCCTTATTAAGGGAATTAAAAAAATACCCCTACGAATATATGTTAGAATATAGATAATGAAAATCCAAGATTGAAGCCTATAGAATCATGAGTTAAGGAAATAAAAGTTTATTTATATGTCATCAAATTTTTTCTTTGGATTACTATTTCTGTGTTACCCCTATATTTTCTTTTATTCCAGCCAATGGCTGGTAATAGGAGGACACATGCTAACAACCGTTGTGAAGATCAGTGTGATGACTATACTAATGAGATGCCCAATCCAATGGGAGTGGGAATCACAAACTTTGTCATGATTCTCCCTCAGCTAACTCATGTTTTGAATAGAAAATGGGTCATGAGGAACGTTCAACCCCCCCTAAGAATGAACAAGTATCTATCGATAGCTTCATTAGACAAAGGCCTCCTACTTTTAGTGGATCATCCGATCCCACAATCGCTGAACATTGGATCAACTCCACTGAAAAGATCTTCTCCATCCTTCAATGTTCTAAACAAGAGAAGGTTCTCCTGGATGCTTATCGTATAGAGGGTGAAGCTGATCAATGGTGGACGTTGATAAAAAATATGATGTCGGAGGAGGAGATCGAGGAGTTGGAATGGAAGGATTTATAGAATGTGTTTTTCAATAAATATTTTTCGTGCACCATCTGGATTATGATGGAATGATACTTCCTTTCCCTCAAGCAAAAATATGAAGAATCTGTTGGAGCATATGAGGAAAACTCCAAAAGGCTTGCAAGTTACGCTTCCGGCTTTGTCGTTACCCCTGAATGCAATGTTGACCACTTCTTTGGTGGGTTGAAGCCTAGCCAATGGAAACCATTAGAGATCTGTGACTTCGAAAGCTATGAGGAAATTGTCCGATGTGCCCTCAAGGTTGAAATGTAGACTGGGGAATCACATGGGTATCATGGGGACAAGAAGCGTAAGGTGGACTTCAATACTGGTGGTCCAATGGATAAATCTAACGGTCCTAAGAAGATTTAGCACCCCACTTGCCAAAAGTGTAGAAAGAAGCACCCTAGAAATTGCCTTAAGGGGACGAGAAAATGCATCAGGTGTAGAAGAGAAGGGCACCTAGCTGTTAACTGTCGGCAAGAAAGACCCGTGACTGCTACAGAGGAGAGTAACACTATGTTAGAACCTAAACACGTTGTTTAATGCTATAGTAGCAAAGAACTGGGTCATTTTGCAAATCAGTACCCTAATCCAAGGGTTTTCGGAGGCAAACAACAACCTCCAAGACATCAAGGAAGTTCTTTTGCCATCACTTCTGCCGAAGTGAACCCTGAAAATGAAGTGGTGACAGGTACGCTAGTTATTCATTCATGAATAGCGAACGTACTTATTGATTCAGGTTCTACGCATTCTTTTATATCTCAAATGTTTAGTAGAACAATCCCAGCACCACCACAAATCATGGAAGTGAAGATGTTAGTGAGTACGAAAAATGGGGTAATCATTGCATCCCATGTGTATATGTCCTCCCATGTTATAATTTGTGGATTTAATTTCCCGGCGAACCACATCAAACTCACTCTAGTGGAATTTGATGCAATTCTTGGCATGGATTGGCTTTCCTTATATATAGCCATCATAAATTGTTGGGAGAGGGAAATCACACTCCATATGGAGAATCGACCCCCGATTCATTACAAGTGTCCGGAGGAAGATGAATCTCCTTTAGCTCCATAATCTCAAGCATGGATATTAATGCCCTATGAGCATGCGTATCTAGCTCAGATGATTGAGTCCACGGAAGAAACCATCCTAGATGAAATGCCTATTGTGGGGGAATTCGTGGAAGTATTTCCCGAGGAACTGCCTGGTCTTCCTCCTAGAAGAGATGTTGAGTTCCTAATTGAACTTATACATGTGGTGATACCAATATCCAAGAGTCCATATAGAATGGCTGTTGTAGAGCTTTAAGAACTGAAGAAACAACTACAGGAGAATTTGGATAAAGGGTTTATACACCCAAGTGCTTCACCATTGGGTGCACCAGTCCTCTTTTTCAAGAATAAGGATGGGTCAATGTGGCTTTGCATCGATTATAGTGAAATTAACAAAATCACGATAAAGAAAAAGTATCCTCTCCCACAAATTGATGACTTTTTCGATCAGCTACGTGTAGCACAATACTTATCCAAGGTGGACTTGTGGTCGGGATATTATCAAGTAAGAGTGAAGAAGGAAGATATCCCCAAGACAGCTTTTCGCACAAGATACGGGCACTATGAATTCATAGTAATGCCTTTCGGACTCACTAATGCTCTAGGAATCTTCATGGACTTGATTAATATAGTCTTTAGAGATTACCATTAAAATTTTTTTGTAGTCTTTATAGATGATACTCTAATATACTCCAAAACCATGGAGGATCATGAGGAGTATTTAAAAACTGAACTAGAGACTTTGTGCAAGGAGAAGCTATATGCAAATTTAAAAAAGTGTGAGTTCTGGTTGAAGGAGGTCTCATTCTTGGGCTATATCATCACAAGCAATGAGATATCTGTGGACCCCTCCAAAACAGATGTAATTGAGGGATGGGAAAGGCCAACATCGGTAACAGATATCTGTTAATTCTTGGGGTTAGCTAGATATTATTGACGATTTGGGAGAAATTCCTCATGATTTTCCAACCCTCTTACGAAGCTAACATTAAAGGGAGTAAAGTATGATTAGAGTGATGAATTCAAAGAAAGATTCAAGGAGTTGAAAAGGAGGCTCATGACTGTGCCTGTGCTCACTTTACCCACAAGTGGGGAACATTTTTTGGTATTCAGTGATGCTTCAAAGAAGGGCTTAGGCTGTGTGCTGATTCAAAATGATAAAGTGACATCCTATGCCTCAAGGCAGTTGAAAATCCATGAGCGAAACAATCCAACACATGATCTGGAGTTAGCAGTGATGATCTTTGCATTGAAAATCCGGTGGCATTATCTTTATGAGGAGAAATGTGAGATATATACCTACCACAAGAGTCTTAAATATATATTCACACAGAAATAGATTAATATGCTCCAGAGAATATGGATAGATCTCATCATGGATTATGACTGTTCAACACATTACCACCCTGGGAAAGCAAACAAGGTGGCAGATGCCCTAAGTAGAAAGGACCCAACGATTCTATCAATGATGAGAATTGAGAAGGATCCAATCTTCTTATACTTGATGAATATGGACATGGGAATCATAGAGAAGGGAATATCATCAATTCATTCACAAATTATTGCTCAACTATCTCTTTTGGAAAGGTTAAAGGATGCTCAAAAGGATGATGTAGGAATTCATGAAAAAGTGGAAGCTATCAAAAAGGGAAAATCCTTGGAGTTTAATGTCAATGAATAAAGAATTGTTCGGTTTGGGAAAAGACTATGTGTTCCATAAAATACTGAGATGATGAAGGAAATTTTGGATGATGCACATAGTTCAAATTTCTCTATTCACCAAGGGAGCACAAAGATGTATTGAGATCTCCGAGAAAACTTTTGGTTGGATAATATGAAGAAGGAGATCGCTTAATATACATCAAAGTGCCTAGTTTGTCAGCAAGTGAAGGAAGAGAGGCAGAAGTCTAAGGGGATGATGCAACCATTTCCCATACCAGAATGGAAATGGGAGAACATCACCACGGACTTTGTCACTAGACTTCTAAGGACATACAAAGGCAACAATGCAATCTGTGTTGTTGTAGATCGTCTTACAAAGATTGAACACTTCATTTCTATTTAGGAGGATTCTCATTGGATCCACTGGAACAGATATATATCAGGGAAGTGGTATGGTTGCATGGAGTATAACTATCTATTATGTCTGACCGAGATCGAAGATTCACCTCTATGTTTTAGAAGAGTCTTCAAAATGATTTGAATACTGAACTGAACTTCAGTACGACTTATCATCCTCAAACTGATGGCCAATATGAGAGGACTATCCAAACACTTAAGGACATGTTGAGAGCATGCTCAATGGAATTTAAAGGAGGATGGGATCAACATCTTCCTCTGGTTGATTTCTCTTATAACAATAGTTTCCACTCAAGCATCCAAATGACACCATATGAATACCTGTATAGGAAAAGGTGCGGAACACCGGCATGTTGGGATGAGGTTGGAGAACATAAGCTACTTGGACCAGAAATGGTCGAGGAAATGGTGGAGAAGGTGAAAACCATTTAGCAGTAAATCAAGGAATCCCAGAGTCGACAGAAGAGTTATGCAGATAATCGTTGACGAGACCTTGAGTTTAAAGTTGGAGACCTGGTTTTTCTACGCATATCTCCGTGGAAGAAGGTCATGAGGTTTGGAAAGAAAGGAAAGTTAAGTCAGAGGTACATCAGCCCCTTCGATATTCGTGATCGTGTTGGGGCTGCGGCCTATCAACTAGAACTTCCACCTACTATGGCCGAAGTACATGATGTCTTTCATGTATCCCTCTTAAGGATGTACATACCGGACCCTTCACATGTACTCTCTTCTGAGGTGGTACAATTGGAAGATGATCTTTCTTATGAGGAGCAACAAGTGAAGATCTTAGATCATAGAGAAAAAGTTCTACGAAATAAGACAATGCCCCTCATCATGGTGTTGTGGAGAAACCTCAAGTTTCAAAAAGCGACTTGGGAATCAGAGGAAGTGATGAAGCTGAGTTACCCACATCTTTTTTAGTGTGGGAAAAGAAAAATTTTGAGGGCGAAATTTCTTAAGGGGGGAATATTGTAACGACCCAAAGTTTCATTAATGTAAATCCCTCTTGAACTAATTAAATGTCTCTTTATGTTTATACAATATGTCAACTTCCATGGTATTATTTTAAGAATTGTGACCGTTAATTTTATAGCCGTTGAACAATTTTCACATGATTAGTATAAATATAGTGCTTTAACACAACAAATTTTACTTAGACAAAGGAAGTGATGGCCTCATCCAATAGAATTGACCCATAAGAAGCCCATTTATCGGAGCTTGGAAAAGAGGTGGCGTCCTGGGTGTTCTCTCTTGACCAAGACCAAGCTGAGCTTCACCATTTCAAGCTCAAACGAGACCGTCTACGGGAGAAGTGGAAGTTGGTAGAAATTACCACTCGAGCGATGTTAGCTGAGCCACCCCAAGAGTCTGTCACCATCGCACACCTTACCCTTAGGTCTTATGCGGCTGTTTTAAGGGGTTATTTAACAAATAAATAGTTCTATGTTCATGTACATTATTTTTTTATATAATAATGAAAATAATTTCTTGTCATTTTTGATACATTGTAAATAGTTTTTAATGTAAAAATAGGGTTTTAGTTATTATTTAATTAAGAATTCTATTTTATTAAATTAAGGGATTTTTTAATTCAATAATATTTTAATAAAATATTTTAATTGAATCAATTCTTATTAAAAATAAACGATCTTATAATTTTATGAATAAAATTATAATTTTTATTATGTTTGGAAAGCCATTTCTGTCAAAACCCGTGAATTTTCGATAAATGTCATTTTTTATTTTAAAAGGGAAAATTAACATATTTAGAAAATTATTTAGATAAAATAAATGTTATTTCTAGAATCATGATGTCAAAATTATCCAACGGTGAATTTTTCAAAATATTCTGAGACAGTCAAATTTTTGGGTAAAAATTAAATACCGTTTAAATATATAATGTGTTTTATGACATCATAATGACCCAATAGTGATTTAATAAAATACTATAAGCATTATGTTAGGACAATATATGTTTTACCATTAAAATAATTTGATCTTTGGTTTGTTTGACTTACTTTTCAAAGCATTAATGGACCCTTCAAGACTTATTAAACACCTTGCCTTTTTAAATTAATTTCCATGGGAGTGTGACTCACCTCCACCTAAAAAACCCTATTATTTTGAGAATTTAGGGATTTTTCCTTATAAAATATTTTTTTCCTCTTCCCTTTTAAAAAAACCATGGGCAAAAACCATGGGATGGTTTGTGGTTTGGATTAATTTAATATAAGGGGTCCCAAACCTAAATATTATAGAATTACCTTACATTTCCTATAAAAACTCACCCAAGCTCCCACTTACTCCTCACTCAAAGCCTTTGTAGTTCGTCCAACCTCTGCCCAACTCTCTCTAGAATCCTCCAAAGGTGCCCCAATCTCCCTAGAATCCTCTCACAAGCCTCTCTCCAGCCTTTGGAAGAACACTTCCAGGTAAGGGTTTTTTTCGTCCTTTCTCATTTTTGTCCAATATTCTTGGAGTTGTTTTGCCTTTCAATTTCAATTATGAATGTTGGGGTATAGTTTCTCACCACCCCCATACTTCCCTATTATTGTTTGAATTATGGGAGACCCCTTTACCTCTCATTAAATTCCTACTATGTACACCTGTTACTATGCTGAAATTCTGAAAAGAACTTCTCTCTCTTCTTTTACATTCAAGCAATAATTTTGTATCATGAATCTAAATTCAATTAAAATTGTCGGTAAATGGATATATATGACGTCCTTACTGTCCATTACATTTAATAATGACGAGGAACCCCTTTCTCTCTAATCACCCATTTTTTTAGGAATTCTTATGTCACGCCGTTACGCTGCCGAAATCGCACCGATTTTCTAAGCCAATGTCATTGTGTCGTGAATACCATGCTCATTTTCCATAAAGGGTATTCAACTTTATGCAAATTTTCTTATTTATTATAAAGTATCATGTAGGAATTCCACATTCCTTTATTGTCGAAAAAATGATTATGTTTTATGAATCCATGTTTTATGATCCATGTGTCACACCTATGCATGAAATGAAATGTTTAAGAAGGGTGCACCCGTATAGCGCTCCAACGCATTGGGTAAAGTATAGTATCATGATACATAATGTGAAATGAGTGTTTAATCATGATAATTCATGTGCAACGAGGGTTTACTTCTACTTAATGTTCAATGAGGATTTACTCATGCTCTATGTGCAATGAGCCTTGGCTCATGCTAATTCCATGTTAAGTGTTGATGCCACATTTCCATGTTATGATTATAATGATTTATCATGCCTTTATGTTCATGTTTTCGTTATGCTCTATTGATATGCCAATTGTCTAACATTTATTTTAATCCTCATGTTATTCCTTGTGTACTCCCTTACTGGGATTTATAGCTCACCCTTTTCTTATGCATGTCCCCAGGTTATCCCATGCAATGCCAAGTACGAGAGAATGTAGTGATCATGTAAAGGATTTTTTAAATAAATATGTGGTATTTTAATGTTTTATGTTTTTATTTAATGATCCTAAGCCCCAAATACACTAATCCTCTCTATCTTCTTTGTTGTATCAAGATAAGTTTTATGTAATAAATCATGTTTAAGTTTGAAATAAAATCAGGGTTGTCATAATCCAACCCTCACATGTGCCTAATGTTCACGTATTTCCTAAATAATATATTGACCAGAATATTATAATCAAAAAAAGTGAACCACTCCATAAAAAGGTAATGTAAGTAAAATTTATAAGCATTCAAAACTATAGTGAGATTCAGTTAATGATTTGAATTTTTCATTTCATTTACCTGAAATTTATTTGAGTCATATTCTATTGTATGATCTCCATTTATAAGCACATTTCCTAGACATGAACCTGAAGAATCAAAATAAACCATATATACCTTAACAAATTCTAGTAAATTCTTGATTGGAGCTTAAGTCGGAGGATATTCTAATTCATCAAATGAAGTTTACTATTATACATTCCACATGATTTTATCCACATTCCTAGTAAATACTATCAATGATGGTGATATTTTTCTGATGAATATCTTGATCGAAAAATAATTACAATCTAAAAACATGAATAATTATCTCTGAATCCTCCCATGTAAAAAGGACTTCAACTTCTGGGGGTTTATACATATGCCTTGTTATAATACCACATTCCTTTTGATCTTTACTTCATGATTCCAAAAGTTATATATCAATTACATTGCAAAAAGGTGATGATTCCACATGATTCCTAAATACAATATCATATGATATCCATGATCTTCCATAGAGTTTATATAAAAAATAGTTCATCTTTATATATAATGAAAAATGAGTTGCGGTATTGGTGCAATATCTAGTGAATTATAAACCTATAAATTAAAGGATAATTAGTCTGTAAAAATTATATCATAATATATTCAATGTTGTTATACCTTTATTGGAAAGTGTTCTTAATGACATCATACTCACTAACTTTGATCTCATGATAACAATACAGTAGTATGATCATTGAAAACTAATTTTTACACTTTAACCGATAAAAAATAAATCAATATGTGTTAATAGACATTTATTCATAATCATAACATGCACAATATTCTATTATTTTTCATAAAATTGAAGAATTCCATTATCCTTCTTGGAAAATAAAAATCATTAGAGAATCCCACGATGACACAATTGGATGAATAAGACCATTAAATTTTATTATTTCCAATTTATTCTTCATCTATTTTAACATATCCTTTTCCATAGAGTTGGAAGTAATATATATACTCAAACATTAATGAACTATATAAATAGAAAACAGTATCTATATTTTTTGTGGAAGACCAATGACGTCATTTTTGAATACTTTGGGGAAATCTGTAAACCCAATTTTTTTTTCAAAACTAGAGTATTAATTTCCAAACATGACTAAAAATGATATTAAATTCTATAATTATGATCAAGAAGGTTGTGTTCGGCTAGAGATTCAATCCAATTAACATTAAAACACCAATAATCTCTTCTTAGGGGTTGAAAAGGACACTTGTTGATTATTCAAGTCATCGATGAAAAAATAATCAACAAAAAAACACATCCATGTAAAAAATTCACAGAGATCAAGGTTAAGAACCAAACAAATTCCAAAATAACTCAACATTTGAGATCAGGAATGAATATATAGTCTATCAAAAACCCAAAAGCATTTTTCCCAATGAGGAACTTCTTACTCTGTAATAAAAAATAATATTTCTATTGGATGTATCACACTGTCCATAAAATATATTAATATAATTGAATGAGAGCCACCAATATCAAACTGAATAGTTCTTATATACAATTATATAAAGATTACACCTATCACACTACATGAGACCGCATCATCACTCATTGAAAAAACCTTTATTCCATGAAATTTATTTACTCTAGAGGCCTTCAATTGGAGCTCACATGGCATAAAATATATCAAATTTAATGTTATGAACTTTATAGATAATGAATCAATATTATAATGAGGTGTAGATAGATCCAAATATAACCACAGATAATTAATTGGGTGACCATAAGAACAATAATTATTTATAAGTGAAGGACAATAATTCTTATTATTCTCTATCATTTCAAAATGTTACCAATTCAATGGAACACTATACACTACTAAAAAATTTGGAGGAAGCCCTTAGGAATCCCACTACTGAGAGCTATGAGTTCCACCTTTATGCATATCATTACATTAATTATTTTTTCCATCAGATCCACTAATGTTTCTACTATTTATAGGAGGAATTCCATCCAATGATGACTTTCTTTCTTGATCCATCTATTCTATTAGTGCTCTACCTACTACAATGTATATATAAAAAATACTTTATGGATATCGTATAATTAATTTTTGTTCGAAATCATATTTAGAATATATTATCATTCACCTTGTCATTTTTTATAACCATAGGGGGAAATAAAATTCCAAAAAATGATTATGATACTCTATAACCAAGGGAATACCCTACTAAATAAAGAGAAACTCCACAAACATCTACATTTTTATGGATTGTTGGAATAAATTTTGTTTAATGTTGTTCTTGATATCTTTTAACTCCTAGCCCTCATGTTTCTTATCTTAGAAAACGTAATTACACCTTCTCTTACTATGTCCACCAATTTATATAGTATCATGATTAACAGATAATTCAATCTTCATGATGTTAGAGATATGAAGAATCTTATCCAACATGTACACTTCATTCTGAGGAAAATTTATCCCGTAAATAATGAATTCTTTGGTGGAGGAATTTATGTGATAATTATTTTTCTTATCTATATTTTGGTAATGTTTCCCTAACTAGAGGTTAAGAAGGAGGTATATTTTGTTCCACAACATGGATTGATTATACAATATCCTCAAAAAGGTTTGGATCAACTAGAAGGCTTCCTCATAGATCATTATATACATCACTCTATATGAGAATACAAGGAAGTCTTCTTGGTGGAATGTTGTTATATTAAGGAATTAAATGTTTCCACAAAAAAAATAAAGAAATATCATCTTTAATCAAAAGGATTTCTATAAAAATTGATATTTTATCAAAAACAAACAACCAATTTTTTTCTATATCCTAGGATAAAAAATATATCTTCATGATGAGATATATTAACGATGTAAATCTAAACATACTCCATAAGTCCCATCATTCCTATCTCTTATACACCATGAATTCCAAATACACACACCATCAATAGAAACAATAAAACTATACTTCTGATATTTTTTTCCATAAACTGACAAATATTACAAAACTTTTTGTGATATGGTAATGTCTTTGAAAATTGATAGAGGTAGTTTCTTATCCCCACAGGATAAGAACAAGTTCTTACGCATCAAGAACTAACTTTGGAAATTATTTTCCAAAAAAATAATACATGTTATTAGGAATAAAAAATGTCTAGGTATTATAATGAATATCTAAAATCGAAATGATACAAAAGTAATGAAATAAAACTTCAAAAAACCATCAACCAAATGCCTGATCCCAGAGTAACTAAATTATAATAGATAACACCAGAAATCAATTTTTTCTGGGTGGGATACAACCCATCACCTCATCACCCAAGTCTCAAGCCCAACAGACTCAAATTTTCACCACCTCTCTTTGGCTGCTTTCATATTATTCTATTATATAAAATAAGGCATACACACACCCAGGGGTATGTATAGAACGTCATAAAAACAAGACTATTGAGATCCTGCTTTTTTTATAATATATCATTGCTAAAAGATCTAAATATTATCATTTTTAAAAAAAATAGGGCATTCTATATTACTTTCCCAAATTAACCAAAAGAATGGAAAATGAGTAATATATAATAGTTTATAAAAATTTTCATATAATTTTTTTAATAAACAATTAAATGATCCATTTATAATTTAAAAATTGAGTAATAAATACATACAAAAGAAAATAATGATGGGATGTTCCCCTAAGAAAATATAAGACCATGTTAGATAAGATCCTCATAAAATAATCAATCATGTCTAGTTTTCACTAAACATATCTCCAACACGAAACCCAAAGTAGAGAATTATTACCCCAATTTATAATTCTCCACTATGATTTTATGTTATTTAATATATTATATGATCACAAAATTATCCAAGGAATAAATTTATGTGAAATACCTCCCAACATTGCACTCAAAACAAGTCCCTACTGTAACACCCCAGGTAAATAAAGAATATGACATTTTCATATTTATCCATATTTGTGAATAAAATATTAATATGACTTTAAAGGGGACTCTATGCTCAATGGCATACCCAACACACAACAACGAGTTTCCTGGGAATCTTACGTTGCACTCTAATAATAAAATAATATTATTTTAAATGGTAGTTAACATGTGGCCGTTGTATTGGCGGGAATGGATAGAAATAAATAAAATATGATTATATTTTTTTAAATGTTTTTAAATTTATCCAATAAAAGATAAAGGCATAAAATACGGAAATAATTCAATTTTAGGCATATATGCCCTAGTTTTCACTAAAGGTTCACTTATCGCCTTTTGATGGAGAACCGTCATTAAATATAGTTTTGTTCACTCTTCTAAATCCTTTTGGACCAAATAAAACTATTCTTAAGAATTGGGACATCAAAATTTACTTTGTGTAAATTTTTGGTATCTTTCTGATAAAGTTCATTTTTAATGAATAGTGTAAAATGTTGTATTTTAATTCAAAACCTCTTTTTAATATAATTTATTTATATGATTATATTATCTTTTTAATTGGGTTTAAAGTGAAATTAGAATATATTTTTACCATTAAATCCAATAGTGGTCGTTGGAATAAATTTCACTTTGAAAACAAACTAAAACTAGTGTCAATCTTTTGATACATATTGTTTCATAAAAACACGCTATTTGCTCTGACAGCGGGAATTAATTATTAAATTAATTAATGTTACAAATATGTTTTGAATTTTGTAAAATAGACATCATTTATGAATTCGGAATATCAAATATAGCTTAGGGTGAATTTTTGGGATTTTTCTGAAAAACTTCAATTTTGAGGAATAGTGAAACCACTAAGTGGTACTTATAAAAACTGATTTTTCCGTTTAAATGAAATTTTTCCATATTTGTGTTTTGAATTTAAAAACTCCGACCTACATGGTTTTCATTAAGAAGTAAAATGTGGTTCAATGGGATAAAAATAATTTTTTGGTGAATAGTAACTTATTAAGTTTTTAATCGCGATTAGAGGTTTTTAGTGTGGTTTAAGGTAAAAATAATGTTTTAATAATATGAAATGAACATGAAACATGTCCTAACCTCATTTGATGTGTCATGGCCGACCAAGAAAACCCATGGGTCAACTTTTGGACCACATGAAGCCACTTTGGTTGGAAAATGACATTAATATCGTTTTATTTAAAGTTAAAGTAAAAATGAGACAAACAAGAAATGTTTTACTAAAACAATTTTTACAAGCGGTTATAAAAATTAGATTTTTGACTATAAATATTAATTGGAAAGATAAAAAGATTTCCTAAATTATAGTAGTTTTTTTATAATTTTTAGACATTAAATAATATAAATTATTTATGACATCATGATGATGCAGCGATGAACTCATTATTTAACGATTTAAATAAAATTGAAAGATAATGTAATATATAAGACCTACACATGTCCAAAACCTATTGTATGAGTGGATTTAGAACCCTTATCACCTTATCCTAGAAAAAAATCAACGTGGGACCCCTTAAATCCGAATACCATTTAAAATAAAGTGTCTTTTCTTTACCTTCCAAGAGTGCCCCTCCTCTCCTCTTATAAAAGGCCCCCACCTCTACCTCCTTACCCACACTCCCAAAGCCTTTTTCTCAGCCAACCTCTTCCCATTTTGTCTCTACACTTCCCTCTATTACTTCTTTAAGCCTCACTTTGGGCATAAGTCTTCCCAAGTAAGCCTTTGAGCTCAAACTAAAGGGAGTTACCCGATTTTAAGGTAATGTCTTCACTTGAGTACTTTTGTTTTATTTTTCTTCTCCAACCCCCTAAACAATTTTTATTCATTTCTTTAGTAACAACTACAGTATCATAAATATACTAGGATGTTGTTATAAAAATTATTCTAGCTACACTTTCACACACCTACATCTAATAGTTAATGAACATACTGTTTCTGTGGATGGCGAATTTCTGCCTCCCAAAACAATGATTGTTCAACATTCTTCTAACACCTTAAAAGGTGGCCATTAAGATGACACTATATTTATATATGATATATAATATGTTTATGTTTTCCTTAAGCTTCTGTATTTTTCATTTTGGGCATACCTATATGGCTTCCATTATGGGTAAACGCGATATCTTCATTTAAGGAAGTGCGGACTACCGCCCCTCAAAGTGATTTGATTCATTAATACCATATGTGGTACGTATAAAGGATAAATGTAATGATATTAAATATGATATCATACTGGAATTAAAATACTACTATGTATCATTATTTTTTAATTCCATTAAATATGAAATAAAAATGGAAGTAGCGTTCATGCGTACGTACGGCTTACCATCTCCATGAACGGTACATTTCATTTCTTATCTCAAAATGTTGTGTAATATTATAAGTACATATATATAATGGATATATAAGTAATATATTACATAAAAATTATGGATATCATTCTGGAATTATAACATATATATATCTCTCTCATTTTGTTTTGAATTCCATTAATATGACAAAAAATGAAAGTAGCGTTCATGCGTACGTACGGCCTACAGTCTCCATGAACGGTGATTTTCTTTTTTTATCACCAAATGATATGGAATAGTATGAAATGAATATTTACTGGATATATATGATATTTTAATCATTAATACTATTCTGTAAATTATTTACTTATAACTACATGGGCAATCTTTTTTCAAACAAGTTCATTTTTGACTCAAGTACCAAACATCAGCAAAAACGTCTGATGTGAACTAACATTATTAAACAATTATTATAACATTATAATATGTGATATTAACGGAATAATAATCTCTAAATGAGGTACTTAGGAAATTATTAATTGATCAATGTTTATTATTCAGGAATATAAAGAAACGAACAAGAAAAGTTGGACTTGAGGTAAGGGATCCTACTCCTCTCTTTCTTTTTAAGTACACTCTTTATGTCATTCCTTCTAAGCTCATCTTTCTTGTTGTTGGGAATTTCTTTTATATTAATCTTACTGTAATTTTTATGTTCATATGATGAGAGACCCTATTCTCTCTCATCAATCAATTTTGGAAGTTTTGAGTGGCATTGTTAGGCTGATGAATTTTCGTAAGAGATCTAACCTCTCTCTTTCTCTTTAAGTACTCCCCTTTATGTCACTTCTTTTAAGCTCCTCTTTGTTATGATGGGGGGGTGATCTTTTATATTCCTCTTACTATAAATTTTATTGTAATGTGATGAGATACCCTATTTGATCTCATCAGTCCATTTTTTGGGAGTTTTAAGTGGCGTCGTTAGGCTGCCGAGTTTTCGTTAGGGATTTTTCATCTCACTTTTATTCTCGTGATATTTATGCTACATTTTCCACAATTTCCTTTGAGTGGTGTATGTAATGACCATTATTTTACTCATTGTGTAATATTCTTTCATTTATGAGTATTTACATCAATGTTGTATTGTCCTTCTTTCACGGGGCGTATGTTTTGAAAGATACCCATGTCGGTAAGTGAACCGTTCACCCTCCTCTTTTTAAAAGACTTATTTTGTTATGTCTTTTAATTCATATAATATTATTTTGGGATATGTTCTTCTATATCCATATTGATGAAAATTTTATGTCCAAGTGATGAGATACCCTTTTTATCTCTCATCAACTCTTTTTCTGAATATTGAAGTGACGCCGTTAGGCTGTCAAATTTTTGCAAGGGAACTTCTTATCCCAAATTTGATTCTTTGGGATAAACATGTAGTCCTTGAATATGTCATTCTATGAATATGAGTGAATATACTTTGATTTTTTTACACTTAATATCCACTTATATTTGGTGTATTCATCTGTCACACATAATTATGTAATTGATTTATCCTTAAACCAAGGATACCGTCTTTGTAAGGGACTTCGTCTCAATCTCCTTACATTGAGGCGTATTCTGTTTTATACACAACCTTATTTTATACGGTGTATAAACCCCTTTGACTTTTACGTTTATTCAATAGGAATCTTTTTTTATACGAAGTGTTTATTAAATGAAAAAAGGGAATGTTTTTGTCGTACGTATGCGGCGACAACGACTTCTCCGCCGTCGTGACCATTATTTGAGTTTCAGCTTCCTCTACAAGCCATACCTTATTTTTAAATGAAAAATAAATACCATGTTTTAATTTTCTTTTATTTTGGTATTGAAAATGGTTTTCATAATGTTTTTATATCAATGTGTTGTATTGATATCTTCTGATTGAATGGTGGAAATGTTATGTTTCCTTTATGCATGTTTTATGTGATACGATTATGTTGAGGTTCTTGGGAATTATTATGAAGACGAGTGGTTCCATGATAAACTAAGGGCAGGTGAGCCCGATATATCTCTCCAATGCATTGGGTAACGCGAAGGAGTGAAACGTTAAGGTTTCTCTGAAGAGATTTAGGGAATATACTATGATGGGTATTCCAAACGTAACCAAGAGGGTTACTCCCTATGTAAGAATGTTTTGAATGCCTCAAGTTACCTTTATGTCTTATGATTTAAATAATTTATTCATGGTTTGATGAGGTATGTTAAAGTGCCTATGTTTTATGGGTAAAGTATGATTTCATTCTTATGTATATATGAACTAATGTTTCCTTTCCATATATTTATATCCCTTACTAAGATTTTTATGCTCATCGCATGTTTTTGAAATGTTTTTCACAGGTCAAGGGAAAGGTACAAGATGTGATGATAGTGTCAAGGATGTGTCAAGAAAGAATCCATGTTTTATTTTTAATATGTTTCCGTTGATGGGAAGAATGAATACTGTCTTTTATGTAACCACTTTGTTTAAATGTTGAATGTAATGAAAGTTTCACGATCAAATTCTCTAAAACTCTAAACCTGAAAATATCATCAATGTGTAATCTTGTAATAACTCAAGATTAAGTAAGGTTTAAGGCTGGGGCCTTATAGTTGGTATCAGAGTTCGGTTTAGATAACTTTAGAGGTTAGGGTATTATTTAAGCATAAGTGGCATTACCATAATGGTTAGGATTTTAGAATGAGTCCTAGTTTTAGATAAATTGAATGAGTAAGTATATCTTAGTTTTTATCTTCCTCATTAGTACATTATGGTTTTTTTGATATACTCACACTGACCTTTTTGGTTTTAGTAAATGGCTGGATCTAGCAGGCACCAAAGTAACAGTGGATGTGAAGGAAACTGTGACAGTTTTTTGAGCAAGAAACTGAATGATATGGGAGCTGCAATGAGAACACTTGTGATTATCCTCAACCAACTATCTAGA
Source organism: Viscum album (assembly GCA_963277665.1). Lineage (NCBI taxonomy): Eukaryota > Viridiplantae > Streptophyta > Magnoliopsida > Santalales > Viscaceae > Viscum > Viscum album. The sequence goes on along the minus strand of OY728120.1, from coordinate 1,326,983,296 downwards.
GTCATGATTGACCACCTAGACCTTGGTGACATCACTAAGGCATCATATATGTGAGAAACAAATCCCTACGGAAGTACAGGTAACAGTCATAAAGGTAAGTGTGTTCAAAAACCTATGTGTCAAATATGTGGAAAGAAACACCTAGGAAAATGTTTCAAAGGGACAGAAATATGCTATAGATGTGGAAATGAATGTCATAAAGCAAGAACCTGCCATTGAAAAAGGAAGCATCCAGTTGACTCGAGGAAAGGGAAAGAAGTTCTTTATGAGGGATCAATTGAATGTTTTAAATGTGGTGTGCATGGTCATTATGAAAACACATGTCCTATAAAGAAGTTTCGTGAGTGGGGTCACCAAGAGCGTACAAATGTTCATTTACCAATACATAATTCCATTCCGATTGAGGATGACGAAATTGACAATGTCCAATCAAAGTTATGTATTATTTCATGACTATTGTTTTCCTATTTTGGAATCTTAGGATATGATTCCTGATTTTGTTTGTAGGAAAGAGGTATTTGAGAATAAGTTGGAAAGGAATGGTTATTGGATCATGAAGAATATTGAATGAGTAAGATTTCAACATATAAGGGATTAAAAGTTATGGTGAAATTCTTTAGAGTATTAAGTCTCTTTTGATGATGGGGTTACATTAGAAGACTTTTTATATTATGTGTAACCCTAATGTTTAATATAGGAAAATTTTATTCAAGGAATAGTTATCTTTTCTTTTGTGGACATAGTTATAAAGAACCATTTGGGTTTATATGATCCTTACTTTTGAGGTAATTATGTGTTACTATATGTATGATTGAAGTGAAAGGCATGAGATAAAATTGAGGTTAAATTATGGTATGGTTATTTTTGATGATTTTATCCCTTTTTGGGGAATGATTTGAGAATTATATAGTTTTGGAAAAAGGACAACACGCAGACCGTGTGACAACCCGTCACATCGGACAAAGCTGCGGGAATCGAACACATAACCAAAGTGCGACTGGTATTTATCGCCTACCACTGGACTATGTGAAGTCCCTGGTTAGTTTGACTGATTATTTTTAGTTATATGATTTTATGAAATAAGAGTAAGTTTATTTTGGGTTATCTATGGAAATTTATTAACCTATCATGGAGGATATGTGATTGGGTTAATTACTTTTCAATACGAGACTTTAAGAGAAATTGATGTTGTTTGGATATAAATGTTGCGATTTAACTTGGAAGACTATGTGACTAAAACCTTCAAATATTTGGGTTTCAATATTAGTTTGGTTTACTTTGAAGGATTTTATGGACAATTTGTTTATCGAATGGTCCTCATTGAACTTTGGGTTTGTTGGACAAATTTTGGAGATTAAGAATAGATTTTCTTTTTATAAAGGGTTATCCTTTTCTGAATTTTCTAATCTTGTACTAACATTTTTTTGGTTTTGGTTTTGGTTAAAGTCTAAAGACATGGGATGTATATAGTTCTATTTTGTGGATTATTTGATTCTCTAGAAGTTGATTATAGTACTCTTAATGTGAACATGTATTCGTAAATACTCGTCTTTTGGAAAAAATATGAGTTTGATTAAGGAATCTAGTAAAAGTTGAAAGTCTACATGATAAGTGATTATGTTTCCTTATGAATAAATTCCTCAATAAAAAGTAACTTAAAACAAAAATGTTGTCTATTAACTTTTCTTAATGGGGAATCGAATACCGTTTAACCCATCATAAGTTTGTGATTTTCTTATGGTTAATTTTCTCTTAGACATGTTTACTATCACTCTCCATCAGAACATGACCCTTTTTTTTCTCCTCCATATCAATATTTACATACTTGGAATCTTAGTATGGGTTAACTCGGGTGAAATTTGTACTTCTCTCTCATTCAATTAAAGTGATTGTTTTACCGACTCTTGTTCCGATGTGGGACTTTAAGGATGTTTCCAAGCTCAATTTTAAAAATTGTGAGGGCGCAATTCCCAAAAGGAGGGAAGGATGTAACACCCCAGGTAAATAAATAATATTACATTTTCATATTTATCCATATTTTTGAATAAAATATTAATATGAATTTAAAGGGGACGCTATGCTCGATGGCGTACCCAACACGCAACAACGAGTTTCTTGGGAATTTTACGTTGCACTCTAATAATAAAATAATATTATTTTTAATGGTAGTTAACATGTAGCCGTTGTATTGGCGATAATGGATAGAAATAACTAAAATATGATTATATATGTTTTTAAATGTTTTTACATTTCTCCAATAAAAGATAAAGGCATAAAATACAGAAATAATTCAATTTTAGGCGTATATGCCCTAGTTTTCACTAAAGGTTCACTTATCACCTTTTGATGGAGAACCGTCATTAAATATAGTTTTGTTCACTCTTATACATCCTTTTGGACCAAATAAAACTCTTTTTAAGAATTGGGACATCAAAATTTACTTTGTATAAATTTTTGGTATCTTTCTGATAAAGTTCATTTTTTAATGAATACTGTAAAATGTTGTATTTTAATTCAAAACCTCTTTTTAATATAATTTATTTATATGATTAGATTATATTTTGAATTGGGTTTAAAGTGAAATTAGAATATATTTTTACCATTAAATCCAATAGTGGTCGTTGGAATTAATTTCACTTTGAAAACAGACTTAAACTAGTGTCAATCTTTTGATACATATTGTTTCATAAAAACACACTATTTGCTCTGACAGCGGGAATTAATTATTAAATTAATTAATGTGACTTATATATTTTGAATTTTGTAAAATAGAATTCATTTTTGAATTCGGAATATCAAATATATCTTAGGGTGAATTTTTGGGATTTTTCTGAAAAACTTCAATTTTTGATGAATAGTGAAACCACTAAGTGGTACTTATAAAAACTGATTTTTCCGTTTAAATGAAATTTTTCCATCTTTGTGTTTTGAATTTCAAAAAATCCGACATACATGGTTGTCGTTAAGAAGTAAAATGTGGTTCAATGGGATAAAAATAATATTTTGGTGAATAGTAACTTATAAAGTTTTTAATCGCGATTAGAGGTTTTTAGTGTGGTTTAAGGTAAAAATAATGTTTTAATAATATGAAATGAACTTTACACATGTCCTAACCTCATTGGATGTGTCATGGCCGACCAAGAAAACCCATGGTTCAGCTTGGGGACCCCATGAATCCACTTTGGTTGGAAAATGACATTAATATCTTTTTATTTAAAGTTAAAGTAAAAATGAGACAAACATGAAATGTTTTACTAAAACAATTTTTACAAGGGGTTATAAAAATCATATTTTTGACTATAAATATTCATTGGGAATATAAAAGGATTTCCTAAATTATATTAGTTTTTTTTATAATTTTTAGACATTATATAAATTAAATTATTTATGACATCATGATGATCCACCGATGAACTCATTATTTAATGATTTATATAAAATGGAACGATAATGTAATATCTATGACCTACACATGTCCAAAACCTATTAGATGAGTGTATTTCGAACCACTAGCACCTTATCCTAGAAACACATCAATGTGGGACCTCTTAAATCCGAATACCATTTTAAAATAATGTGACTTTTCTTTACCTTCCAAGAGTGCCCCTCCTCTCCTCTTATAAGTGGCCCCCACCTCTACCTTCTTACCCACACTCCCAAAGCCTTTGGCTCGGCCAAACTCTGCCCATTTTGTCTCTCCACTTCCCTCTCTTACTCCTTGAAGCCGCACTTTGGGCATAAGTCTTTCCAAGGAAGCCTTTGAGATCACACCAAAGGGAGTTACCCGATTTTAAGGTAATGTCTTCACTTGAGTCCTTTTGTTTTATTTTGCTTCTCCAACCCCCTAAACTCTTTTTATTCATTTCTTTTGTAACAACTCAAGTATCATAAATATACTAGGATTTTGTTATAATAAGGATTCAAGCTACACATTCACACACCTACATCTAATGGTTAAAGAACATACTGTTTCTGTGGATGGCGAATTTCTGCCTCCCGAAACGATGATTGTTCATCATTCTTCTAACACCTTCAAAGGTGGACATTAAGATGACACTATATTTATATATGATATATAATATTTTTATGGTTTCCTTAAGCTTCTGTATTTTTCATTTTGGGCATACCTTTATGGTTTCCATTATGGGTAAACACGATATCTTTATTTAAGGAAGTGCGGACTACCGCCCCCTCAAAGTGATTTGATTCGTTAATACCATATGTGGTATGTATAAAGGATAAATGTAATGATATTAAATATGATACCATACTGGAATTAAAATACTATTATGTATCATTATTTTTTAATTCCATTAAATATTAAATATAAATGGAAGTAGCGTTAATGCGTACCTACGGCTTACCGTCTCCATGAACGGTACATTTCATTTCTTATCCCAAAATGTTATGTAATATTATAAGTACATATATATAATGGATATATATGTAATATATTAAATCAAAATTATGGATATAATTCTGGAATTATAACATATATACATCTCTCTCATTTTGTTTTAATTCCATTAATATGACAAAAAATGAAAGTAGCGTTCATGCGTACGTTCGGCCTACCGTCTCCATGAACGGTGCTTTTCTTTTTTTATCACCAAATGATATGGAATAGTATGAAATGAATATTTACTGGATATATATGATATTTTAATCATTAATACTATTCTGGAAATTATTTACTTATAACTACATTGGCAATCTTTTTTCAAACAAGTTCATTTTTGACTCAAGTACCAAACATCGACAAAAACGTCTGATATGAACTAACATTATTAAACAATAATTATAAAATTATAATATGTGATATGAACTGAATAATAATCTCTAAAGGAGGTACTTAGGCAATTATTAATTGGACAAAGTTTATTATTCAGGAATATAAAGAAACGAACAAGACAAGTTGGACTTGAGGTAAGGGATCCTACGCCTCTCTTTCTTTTTAAGTACACTCTTTTATGTCATTACTTCTAAGATCATATTTCTTGTTATTGTGATGTTATTTTATATTACTCTTACTGTAATTTTTATTTTCATATGATGAGAGACCCTATTCTTTCTCATCAATCCATTTTGGAAGTTTTGAATGGCGCTGTTAGGCTGCCGAATTTTTGTAAGAGATCTAACCTCTCTCTTTCTCTTTAAGTACTCCCCTTTATGTCACTTCTTTTAAGATCCTCTTTGTTATGATGGGGGTGTTCTTTTATATTACACTATCTGTACATTTTATTGTATTTTGATGAGATAACCTATTTGATCTCATCAATCCATTTTTTGGATGTTTTATGTGGCGCTGTTAGGCTGCCGAGTTTTCGTAAGGGATTTTTCATCTCACTTTTATTCCCGTGATATTTATGCTACATTTTCCACAATTTCCTTTGAGTGGTGTATGTAATGATCATTATTTTACTCATTGTGTAATATTATTTCATTTATGATTATTTACATCAATGTTGTATTGTCCTTCTTTCACGGGGCGTATGTTTTGAAAGATACCCATGTCGGTAAGGGAACCTTTCACCCTCCTCTTTTTTAAAAGACTTATTTTGTTATGCCTTTTAATTCACATAATATTATTTTGGGATATGTTCTTCCATATCCATATTGATGTAAATTTTATGTCCAGGTGATGAGATACCATTTTTATCTCTCATCAACTCTTTTTTTGAATATTGAAGTGACGCCGTTAGGCTGTCAAATTTTTGCAAGGGAACTTCTTATCCCAAATTTGATTCTTTGGGATAAACTTGTAGTCCTTGAATATGTCATTCTATGAATATGCGTGAATATACTCTAATTGTTTTACACTTAATATCCACTTATATTTGGTGTATTCATTTGTCACACATAATTATGTAATTGATTTATCCTTAAACCAAGGATACCGTCTTTGTAAGGGACTTCGTCTCAATCTCCTTTCATTGAGGCGTATTCTGTTTTATACACAACCTTCTTTTATACGGTGTATAAACCTCTTTGACTTTTACTTTTATTCAAAAGGAATCCTTTTTTATACGAAGTATTTATTAAATGACAAAAGGGAATGTTTTTTTCGTACGTATGTGGCGACAATGACTTCTCCGCCGTCGTGACCATTATTTGAGTTTCGGCTTCCTCTACAAGCGAGACCTTCATTTTAAAAGAAAAAAAAATACCATGTTTTACTTTTCTTTTATTTTGGTATTGAAAATGGTTTTCATAATGTTTTTATATCAATGTGTTGTATTGATATCTTGTGATTGAAAGGGGGAAATGTTATGTTTCCTTTATGCATGTTTTATGTGATACGATTATGTTGAGGTTCTTGGGCATTATTATGAAGACGGGTGGTTCCGTGATAAACTAAGGGCAGGTGAGCCCGATATAGCTCTCCAATGCATTGGGTAACGAGAAGGAGTGAAACATTAAGGTTTCTCTGAAGAGATTTAGGGAGTATACTGTGATGGGTATTCCAAACGTAACCAAGAGGGTTACTCCCTAAGTAAGAATGTTTTGAATGCCTCAAGTTACCTTTATGTCTTATGATTTCTATGATTTATTAATTGTTTGATGAGGTCTGTTAAAGTGCCTATGTTTTATGGGTAATGTATGATTTCATTCTTATGTATATATGAACTCATGTTTCCTTTCCATATTTTTATAACCCTTACTGAGCTTTTTATGCTCATCCCAAGTTTTTGAAATGTTTTTCACAGGTCAAGGGAATGGTACAAGATGTGATGATAGTGTCAAGGATGTGTCAAGAAAGAATCCATGTTTTATTTTTAATATGTTTCCGTTGATGGGAAGAATGAATACTGTCTTTTATGTAACCACTTTGTTTAAATGTGGAATGTAATGCAAGTTTCATGATCTAATTCTCTAAAACTCTAATCCTGAAAAGATCCTCAATGTGTAATATTGTAATAACTCAAGATTAAGTATGGTTTAAGGTTGGGGCCTTATAGTTGACATCAGAGGTCGGTTTAGATAACTTTAGAGGTTAGGGTATTATTTAAGCATAAGTGGCATTACCATAATGGTTAGGATTTCAAAAAGAGTCCTAGTTTTAGATAAAGTGAAAGAGTAAGTATATCATAGTGTTTATATTCCTCATTAGTACATGATGGTTTTTTTTTGATATACTCACACTGACCTTTTTGGTTTTAGTAAATGGCTGGATCTAGCAGGCACCAAAGTAACAGTGGATGTGAAGGAAATTGTGATAGTTTTTTGAGAAAGGAACTGAATGATATGGGAGCTGCAATGAGAACTCTTGTGATTATCCTCAACCAACTATCTAGAGTCATTATTGACCACCTAGACCTCGGTGATTTCTATAAGGCATCATATATGCAAGAAACAAATCCCTATGGAAGTACAGGTAATAATCATAAAGGTAAGTGTGTTCAAAAACATATGTGTCAAAGATGTGGAAAGAAACACCTAGGAAAATGTTTCAATGGGACAGAAATATTCTATATATGGGGAAATGAAGGTCATAAAGCAAGAACCTACCATGGAAATAAGAAGCATCCAGTTGACTCGAGGAAAGGGAAAGAAGTTCTTTCTGAGGAATCAATTGAATGTTTTAAATGTGGTGTGCATGGTCATTATGCAAACACATGTCCTATGCAGAAGTTTCATGAGTGGGGTCACCAAGAGCGTACAAATGTTCGTTTACCAATACCTAATGCCATTCTGATTGAGGATGAAGAAATTGACAATGACCAATCAAAGGTATATATTATTTCATGACTATTTTTTCCTATTTTGGAATCTTAGGATATGATTCATGATTTTGTTTGTAGGAAAGAGGTATTTCGGAATAAGTTGGAAAGGAATGGTGAATGGATCATGAAGAATGTTGAATGGGTAAGATGTCAACATACAAGGGCTTCAAGAGTTATAGTGAAATTCTTAAGAGTATTAAGTCTCTTTTGATGATGGGGTTACATTAGAAGAATTTTTATATTATGTGTAACCCTGATGTTTAAAATAGGAAAATTTTATTCACGTAATAGTTATCTTTTCTTTTGTGAACATAGTTATAAAGAACCATTGGGGTTTATATGATCCTTACTTTTGAGGTAATTATGGGTTAGTATATGTATGATTGAAGTGAAAGGCATGAGATAAAATTGAGGTTAAATTATGTTATGGTTATTTATGATGATTTTATCCCTTTTTGGGGAATTATTTGAGAATTATATAGTTTTGGAAAAAATACAACACGTAGACCGTGTGACAACCCGTCACGTCGGACAAAGATGTGGGAATCAAACCCACAACAAAAGTGCGACTGGTATTTATCACCTACCACTGGACTACGTGAAGTCCCTGGTTAGTTTGACTGATTATTTTTAGTTATATGATTTTATGAATTATGATTAAGTTGATTTTGGGTTATCTATGAAAATTTATTAACCTATCATGGAGGATAAGTGATTGGGTTAATTACTTTTCAAAATGAGACTTTAAGAGCAACTGATGTTGTTTGGATATAAATGTTGCGAATTAAATTGGAAGACTATGTGACTAAAACCTTCAAATATTTGGGTTTCAATATTAGTTTGGTTTACATTGAAGTATTTTATAGACAAATTGTTTATCGAATGGTCCTCGTTGAACTTTGGGTTTGTTGGACAAATTTTGGTGATTAAGAATAGATTTTCTTTTTATAAAGGGTTATCCTTTTCTGGATTTTCTAATCTTGTACTATCCTTTTTTTGGTTTTGGTTTTGGTTAAAGTGTAAAGACATGGGAAGTATATAGTTCTCTTTTGTGGATTAGGTGATTCTCAAGAAGTTGATTATAGTACTCTTAATGCGAACAAGTCTCTCTAAATACTCTTCTTTTGGAAAAAATATGAGTTTGATTAAGGAATCTAGTAAAAGTTGAAAGTCAACATGATAAGTGATTATGTTTCCTTATGAATAAATTCCTCAATAAAATGTAACTTAAAACAAAAATGTTGTCTATTAACTTTTCCTACTAGAGAATCGAATACCATTTAACCCATCACAAGTTTGTGATTTTCTTATGGTTAATTTTCTCCTAGACATGTTTACTATCACTCTCCATCAGAACACGACCCTTTGTTTTCTCCTCCATATCCATATTTTAATACTTGGAATACTAGTATGGGTTAACTCGGGTGACAATTTTACTTCTCTCCCATTCTTTTAAAGTGATTGTTTTACCGACTCTTGTTCCGATGTGGGACTTTCAAGGATGTTTCCAAGCTCAATTTTAAAAATTGCGAGGACGCAATTCCCAAAAGGGGGGAAGGATGTAACACCCCAGGTAAATAAAGAATATGACATTTTCATATTTATCCATATTGGTGAATAAAATATTAATATGACTTTAAAGGGGACGCTATGCTCGATGGCGTACCCAACACGCAACAACGAGTTTCTTGGGAATCTTACGTTGCACTCTAATAATAAAATAATATTATTTTAAATGGTAGTTAACATGTAGTCGTTGTATTGGCAGGAATGGATAGGAATAACTAAAATATGATTATATATGTTTTTAAATGTTTTTACATTTATCCAATAAAAGATAAAGGCATAAAATATGGAAATAATTCAATTTTAGGCGTATATGCCCTAGTTTTCACTAAAGGTTCACTTATCGCCTTTTGAGGGAGAACCGTCATTAAATATAGTTTTGTTCACTCTTATACATCCTTTTGGACCAAATGAAACTCTTCTTAAGAATTGGGACATCAAAATTTACTTTGTGTAAATTTTTGGTATCTTTCTGATAAAGTTCATTTTTTAATGAATAGTGTAAAATGTTGTATTTTAATTCAAAACCTTTTTTTAATATAATTTATTTATATGATTAGATTATATTTTGAATTGGTTTTAAAGTGAAATTAGAATATATGTTTACCATTAAATATAATATTGGTCATTGGAATTAATTTCACTTTGAAAACAGACTTAAACTAGTGTCAATCTTTTGATACATATTATTTCATAAAAACACGCTATTTGCTCTGACAGCGGGAATTAATTATTAAATTAATTAATGTGACTTATATGTTTTGAATTTTTTAAAATAGACTTCATTTTTGAATTTGGAATATCAAATATACCTTAGGGTTAATTTTTTGGGATTTTTCTGAAAAACTTCAATTTTTGATGAATAGTGAAACAACTAAGTGGTACTTATAAAAACTGATTTTTCCGTTTAAATGAAATTTTTCCATATTTGTGTTTTGAATTTCAAAAATCCAATATAAATTTTTGTCATTAATAAGTAAAATGTGGTTCAATGGGATAGAAATAATTTTTTGGTGAATAGTAACTTATTATGTTTTTAATCGCGATTAGAGGTTTTTAGTGTGGTTTAAGGTAAAAATAATGTTTTAATAATATGAAATGAACATGAAACATGTCATAAACTCATTGGATGTGTCATGGACGACCAAGAAAACCCATGGGTCAACTTGGGGACCCCAGGAAGCCACATTGGTTGGAAAATGACATTAATATCTATTTATTTAAAGTTAAAGTAAAAATGAGACAAACATGAAATGTTTTACTAAAACAATTTTTAAAAGGGGTTATAAAAATCAGATTTTTGACTATAAATATTCATTTGAAATCTAAAAATATTTCCTACATTGTAGTATCTTTTTTATAATTTTTAGACATTAAATAAATTAAATTATTTATGACATCATGATGATGCAGCAATGAACTCAATATTTAACGATTTAAATAAAATGGAAAGATAATGTAATATCTAAGACCTACACCAGTCCAAAACCTATTGGATGAGTGGATTTCGAACCCTTATCACCTTATCCTCGATACACATCAATGTGGGACCTCTTAAATCCGAATACCATTTTAAAATAAATTGACTTTTCTTTACCTTCCAAGAGTGCCCCTCCTCTCCTCTTATAAAAAGCCCCCACCTCTACCTCCTTACCCACACTCCCAAAGCCATTGTCTCGGCCAACCTATGCCCATTTTGTCTCTCCACTTACCTCTATTACTCTTTGAAGCCTCACTTTTGGCAGAAGTCTTCCCAAGGAAGCCTTTGAGCTCAAACCAAAGGGAGTTACCCGATTTTAAGGTAATGTCTTTACTTGAGTCCTTTTGTTTTATTTTGCTTCTCCAACCACCTAACCTCTTTTTATTCATTTCTTTTGTAACAACTAAAGTATCATAAATATACTAGGATGTTGTTATAATATGGATTCGAGCTACACTTTCACACACCTACATCTAATTGTTAAAGAACATACTGTTTCTGTGGATGGCGAATTTCTGCCTCCCGAAACGATGATTGTTCAACATTTTTCTAACACCTTCAAAGGTGGCCATTAAGATGACACTCTATTTATATATGATATATAATATTTTTATGTTTTCCTTAAGCTTCTGTATTTTTCATTTTGGGTAAACCTTTATGGTTTCCATTATGGGTAAACGCGATATCTTCTTCTAAGGAAGTGCGGACTACCGCCCCCTAAAAGTGATTTGATTCGTTAATACCATATGTGGTATGTATAAAGGATAAATGTAATGATATTAAATATGATACCATATTGGAATTAAAATATTATTATTTCTCATTATTTTTTAATTCCATTAAATATGAAATAGAAATGGAAGTAGCGTTCATGTGTACGTACGGCTTTCCGTCTCCATGAACGGTACATTTCATTTCTTATCTCAAAATGTTATGTAATATTATAATTACTTATATATAAAGCATATATATGTAATATATTACATCAAAATTATGGATATCATTCTGGAATTATAACATATATATATCTCTCTCTTTTTTTTAATTCTATTAATATGACAAAAAATGAAAGTTGCGTTCATGCGTACGTACGACCTACCATCTCAATGAACGGTGCTTTTCGTTTTTTATCACAAAATGATATGGAATAGTATGAAATGAATATTTAATGGATATATATGATATTTTAATCATTAATACTATTTGGGAAATTATTTACTTATAACTACATGGGCAATCGTTTTTCAAACAAGATTATTTTTGACTCAAGTACCAAACATCGGCAAAAACGTCTGATATGAACTAACATTATTAAACAATTATTATAACATTATAATATGTGATATGAACTGAATAATAATCTATAAAGGAGGTACATAGGAAATCATTAATTGACCAATGTTTATTATTCATAAATATAAAGAAACGAATGAGACAAGTAGGACTTGAGGTAAGGGATCCTACTCCTCTCTTTCTTTTTAAGTACACTCTTTTATGTCATTCCTTATAAGCTCATCTTTCTTGTTATTGGTATGTTCTTTTATATTAATATTACTGTAATTTTTATGTTCATATGATGAGAGACCCTATTCTCTCTCTTCAATCCATTTTGGATGTTTTGAGTGGCGCTGTTAGGCTGCCGAATTTTCGTAAGAGATCTAACCTCTCTCTTTCTCTTTAAGTACCCCCCATTATGTCACTTTTTTTAATCTCCTATTTGTTATGATGGGGTGTGTTATTTTATATTCATATTTCTGTACATTTTATTTTAATGTGATGAAAAACCCTATTTGATCTCATCAATCCATTTTTTGGAAGTTTTAAGTGGCACCGTTAGGCTACCGAGTTTTCGTAAGGGATTTTTCATCTCACTTTTATTCCCGTGATATTTATGCTACATTTTCCACAATTTACTTTGAGTGGGGTATGTACTGACCATTATTTTACTCATTGTGTAATATTCTTTCATTTATGAGTATTTACATCAATGTTGTATTGTCCTTCTTTCACTGGGCGTATGTTTTGAAAGATACCCATGTCGGTAAGTGAACCTTTCACCCTCCACTTTTTAAAAGACTTATTTTGTTATTTCTTTTAATTCACATAATATAATTTTGGGATATGTTCTTATATATACTTATTGATGTAAATTTTATTTCCAAGTGATGATATACCCTTTTTATCTCTCATCAACTCTTTTTCTGAATTATGAAGTGATACCGTTAGGCTGTTAAATTTTTGCAAGGGAACTTCTTATCCCAAATTTGATTCTTTGGGATAAACTAGTAGTCCTGGAATATGTCGTTCTATGAATATGTGTGAATATACATTGATTGTTTTACACTTAATATCCACTTATATTTGGTGTATTCGTTTGTCACACATAATTATGTAATTGATTTATCCTTAAACCAAGGATACCGTCTTTGTAAGGGACTTCGTCTCAATCCTCTTTCATTGAGGCATATTCTGTTTTATACACAACCTTCTTTTATACTGTGTATAAACCCCTTTGACTTTTACGTTTATTCAAAAGGAATCATTTTTTATATGAAGTGTTTATTAAATGACAAAAGGGAATGTTTTTGTCGTACGTATGCGGCGACAACGACTTCTCCGCCTTCGTGACCATTATTTGAGTTTCGGCTTCCTCTACAAGCCATACCTTCTTTTTAAAAGAAAAATAAATACCATGTTTTACTTTTCTTTTATTTTGGTATTGAAAATGGTTTTCAAAATGTTTTTATATCAATGTGTTGTATTGATATCTTGTGATTGAAAGGTGGAAATGTTATGTTTCCTTTATGCATGTTTTATGTGATACGATTATGTTGAGGTTCTTGGGAATTATTATGAAGACGGGTGGTTCTGTGATAAACTAAGGGCGGGTGAGCCCGATATAGCTCTCCAATGCATTGGGTAACGCGAAGGAGTGAAACATTAAGGTTTCTCCAAAGAGATTTATGGAATATTCTATGATGGGTATTCTAAACGTAACCAAGAGTGTTACTCCCTACGTAAAAATGTTATGAATGCCTCAAGTTACCTTTATGTCTTATGATTTCTATGATTTATTCATGGTTTGATGAGGTATGTTAAAGTGCCTATGTTTTATGGGTAATGTATGATTTCATTCTTATGTATATATGAACTCATGTTTCCTTTCCATATTTTTATAACCCTTACTGATCTTTTTATGCTCATCCCATGTTTTTGAAATGTTTTTCACAGGTCAAGGGAAAGGTACAAGATGTGATGATAGTGTCAAGGATGTGTCAAGAAAGAATCCATGCTTTATTTTTAATATGTTTCCGTTGATCGGAAGAATGAATACTGTCTTTCATGTAACCACATTGTTTAAATGTGGAATGTAATGAAAGTTTCATGTTCTAATTCTCTAAAACTCTAAACCTGAAAAGATCCTCAATGTGTAATCTTGTAATAACTCAAGATTAAGTAAGGTTTAAGGCTGGGGCCTTATACCTACACAACCCCCACCAAAGTACCCCAAGAACACATGTTTTGAACATTTGATATTAATTATAAATTTCATATCACAATTCAAAAAACAAACGAAAAAGTCTAATTTACAAACCAGAATCATGATTAATTTCAATTTTATCTAACAAAACAAATTTTTTTGTTAAGTCAACAATTATTTATTAAATGAATGGGGAATACCATAGTTTATAAAAAACACCTCACATAATTTCCAATAAACATAATATCATCAAATTTTCAGTTTAGAAATAATGTTTCAAAAATGAGAGATCATTTTTTCTTATTAATAATAAGAATTTATGTTTAACCTCCCACCTCAAGAACTTGGTATTATAACAATTTTATATGATCCAATATGTAAAGGAGAAGTGGTGTCCATTAATAAAAAATACCCTAAAAAATCCTATAATATAACAATGTAATTAAAACATACTATGGTCAATGTAGAAGACAAGAAGATCATCAAACCCAATGGTCTCAAATATTCATATAATGATCAAATTATATCCAACGAATTAAATATCTTCCATTGAAAAATATATTTGAAACCTCATTAGATCATCAAAAAAATATTAGATATAATTAGTTAACCATGGTTTTTTCGATATTTATCTCAATATAAATATTATAGATCTATATGAAAGGAGAAGAAAACTAATTAACATAGAAATACCCCTGAAAATATTCATAAAAATCTGATATTCGTAAAAAATTATCACGTGAAGGCAAGGGTTCTCAACAATCTCAAATAGGAGTATCCTCTGTTGAGAGCCTAATTTATCAAAGGAAGAATGAGGCCAAACAGAGGTCTCTCTAGTATGAAAGTTGAATTAAAATTAACTAATTTTCATCACATGGTTTTTCCCCATAGTTTAACAAATTATCAACTAACTGTGTGCCCCATTCATGGCAATTGGAGCAGACGAATGCTTTGGTCACATGAGTTGAAAACCCATCCACCACCCATTATAAACATCAATTTCCCATAAAACATTCTTTGAGGATAAGGATATATAGTTTAAACCAACAATGCACCCACCTTTTTGAATCAAATACATTTTGCCCATTTTATTTGGATGACCCATATAGTTTTCCCAAACTATGAACCAAACCACACATTGGAAAATAAAATTCTAAAATATAGACAAGTATCACAAAAAATTCCCTAGGTCTATCATAAAATAATATATAGTAAAAACAAAAGAATATTAATACTTAAAACTTATGATGTGATATGAAAAAATGTACATTATTATTATAAATACATATTATATAAGGATATGGTTTTGAATATGGTTCTTGGGTATGTATTTATTAATCATAATTTAATTATTCCATATGTTTGGTTCATGTTTTCATTGAATCACGAAAGATATAATGGATTTCACCTCAAATTCCACTCTTTGAGACATGTGTGGTATTGTTCACCTATTTTAATTTATGTGGTTTATATTGTTAATATTTGAGATATTATATCATTTAATAAATTTTTTAGTGGTATTTTATGTTCACTTTTAATATATCTCTCTCTTTCCTGTTATTTTTATTCTACTCAATTAGAATGGTTTATTTGTATGTGTTTGAAACTATATAAGAGATTTTTGATAATGTGAAACATGATTCTCTTTTCAATAGTGTAACTACAATGAGAATTAATTAATATATAATAAATTATTATAATTATTGGAAATTTTACTTCAATTCATGATCTTCCTTAATTTGGAAATTGATTGATACCCTCGTCGAAATGTAAGGGATTTTACTAACTAAAATTTATACTCATTGCTTTATAAGTTTTATCATGAATGCTAGTCTTCCCTGATTGGGTACTTCCACCATAATATTTTATTATATTGTAGTTTATACTCCAATTTGGAAAAATTATTTTGTAAAACGAAGAACTATTTTTTCTATTTATTTAATGTGGGTTCTCCACAAAGTGATTTTTTAAAATATTTAAAAAGGGTTTTCCTTTAACAATGATATGTTTTGAATTCCACCTTATATTTATCAATAATAAACATTATATGTTTTCATGGACCTATTATTGAATACTACATTTGAATGTAGTGGTTTTCAAAGACTTTTCACTTCACCTTTTGAAAAATGATTTTGGGTGTGGCCCATAACTTTTCATTATATAAAAATGTTATAAATTATTTATAAAAACTCTTTTAGGATTCAACAACCATTTTACTATTGATATTAAAAATTACTTACCATATTAGACTCTAAAATATTTATCAGGGTATTTTAACTATAATTTTATATTTTCTAATTCAATTGTTAGCTTCTATCCCAGAGTCAAGAATTTCTCTTGGTCATTCAAATTCCTTCATAGGCTGATAAACTAATACTCCTGAATTTATATGAGTTTGTCTTGATATTTTCCTGTATTATTCAATCCATCAATCGCCTTTTTCTGTTCATCAATATTCTGTTTTTATTGGATGATCTTATCTGAGTTCTCAAGCATTGAATAATTTTTCATTTTAATTTCATCTATCAACACAAACTTATCTTCTTCATTATCTTACGTAATGAATTTTAAATCACAAAACACCCTTCTGGATTTTCATATTTAGGATCTCTAGATGTCTATAACATCATGTGATGATTCTAATTAGATATTAAGCTCAACTATTCCATCAAAATATCCTTTGTCCTTAACACTTTATTCGGTTGTTCGGGAATTTCTGATGACATTAACCAAGAAATTTTCTTCATGATCCTACTAGTCATCCAACTCTTCTACCACCTATTCATAAAAAAAATAATATTATTTTGAAAACATACATGTATTTTTAATGAAATGATTCTTAAAAAAGTTCTTACCATTCACTTAGAATAATGACTTATTAATGGGAATTTTGACTTCATCCTAATCATAATCATGAAACATCTTATGAAACCTCATTGTAGGATGTCCAACTATTCCTCATCACAAGAAATCAAGAGGGAGTTTTCCTTTGGACATTAATTTTTTTATTTTTTATATTTTATGAAAGGAATAAAACTACATCATTTTACCCTACATATTCTTTCCTATATTCAATAGTGAGAATTATCATGGCCTTGAAGGACACTTATTTAGGATTCCCTTTTTCTACATAATCATTATAATCATTTATCAAGTCATATGAAATAATATTACCCTTCAATTGATCTAATGTCAACTCATTTGGTTCTTTGTCTTCCAATACATAAACATTTTAATTGAACTGAGTTGGTTTTATTCTAATGATGCTCTTTATAAAAATACATCTTTAATAATTTCTATGATACAAGGAAAGTATTCCACAAAAATGTCCACCCGATCGAAGATTGCATCATGAGACACATTAGGGTGCATTATGAAAACCTCATACATGGTTAACAGAACATTTAGTTTTTCTGAATTGACTATTGATAATCCCTCATAAATATTCATCTTCATTTACAACATAGAATTTTATTAATTAAATTAAATCACATTTATGTATATTGAATTAGATAGGGCTCTCCCTTAATGAATTTATTATTTTAGAACTGATATCTAATTCCCTTCGCCTGGCTTATAATAAGGACCCACTGTCAATATTGGCTGCAATTCCATGCCTCACACATTAAAATACATCTATTCCTAATGATCCAAAGTAGTGAGACATCTAATTATTCCATACTTAAAAATTCCCTTCATAAATGATTGAAACCCCTTTATGATTGACAGAATCCATTGAAACCCCTGAAGGATATACATTTATATTATCCATTTTATCTGATACCAGTTGACAGCCAAACTATGTTAAATACCCTAAGAGGGGGTGAATCATGGTATGACAGATAAAATCAATTGCCACTTCAGATCATGTTTATTTATTAAACAAAACATCCTTATCTCGAATTTCAAACAGATATGTATGAAAAAAATGAAATCATGTAAGAGGCACATTAATTTTACATTGCTCACTATCACTAGGATACATCCAAGGATAATAAAATGGAAATGTTCCAATATAACAAACACAAAATTATTCTCTTCCAAAATAATGATTGGTCTAGATCACATATATACCCAAGATCACTGCCATTACAGTGTATAGAGGGGACTCATTTTCCTTATTCGTAAACAAAAAATCACAATTTTAAAGCACCCTTCTCTCTTAATTGGTGTATTCACACTACTCCCCTCGAAGAATCTCATCTTGTTCTGAATCACCGAAAAATTGTTTCAGACATATATGATTGTGACATGGAGTCCCATTTTCATACGGTAGAAGAAATCCTCTTTTCAATGTAATTTACTCATGTGGATTTTTTTGTGAACTGTATATTCAATCCACAAACTTCTGTATTCCCTCTGCAAACTGTATTGAATCTTTCATGAATTTCCTTGAAACCTTCATGAACTGAACCACACTACGTGGTGTATGTTCTTCAAAAACAAAATTTTCTATCCATAGAGACTCATATTCATGGAAATATGATGCCTCACATACTTCCTCAACTATGAGGCCCCTTTTCCTTATCTAGATACCAATCCCCACAAATACCTTTTGTGAATTGTCCTCGTGAATTGTCGCTTTTATGGAATTGATCACCTGCAAACTACTTCCACTTTTTTGGAATCATCCTTTATAAAATAAATTAGACATCCCTGAATTCTTCCAGAAAGGATATTATATAATGAAATTCATTCTATATATAGATGTGATTTGGATACATTCTATAGGAAAATAAATCCATAAAATCCTCATAATCAGATATACCCAAAATTCTGATGCAGAACAGCCTTCACTGTGAACTTTCTATGCGGTGCATATAGTACCATAATTTTTTGTGGTTCCTAAAGTAATATTCCAAAAAAACTATTTTCGTATCCTTAAATGACTACCTCACTTCCATAAATGATGATCCTAAAATTAAAAATGAACCTCATGTGAATGATGATCTTCTCGTAATGTTATTTCACTACCTGGTTTTCGTTGTTCACATAGTTTCACATAATTGTTGTTCACCTATGTAGTACATGAAATCCAGGATTTTTAGTAAGTTAAGTACTTTCTATGAACTTATTTTTGTAAAACCCTCATTTTCTATTAACCAACTCCTGATTTTGAGGCACAAAAATTTGGATAATACCTGGAAACTATGCCAATATCAACATTTTCTTAGACATCACCAACCATATTGAAATCAATTTCTGTGGATTTTCCAACAAACATAGTCAGTACAAATATTATGATATATTACTTTGATGGATTTTTTAACAATAATCCTCCACTATGGGTTTTTTGAAAACTCTATGCATTTTGATTCCACATTAAATCTTCTTTCTTGTTCTCAAAAAACTAACTTCTTACAATTCTTATAGTGATCAAGTTTTTAATCAATATTCACTATAATACCACATGATCATTGCTCAAAATGATAAATAAGATTATCATTCAATGTTCATTAATAAATCACTTCATTCAAAAACTAATCCCCTACATTCATGACAAACCCAATCTATCATGATATATAACTTTTGATCGATCACATTTAGCATCATCATATTTATAACTCACCCTTCTTTTCTTTCCACATATCAAATTCTCCCACTATCTTGATTAATTCATTATATCCCCATTTATATAATCAATTTCTCATGTTTTTTGAATAAACACTAATGTCACTTTGTTGTGTTTTGCAACAGGATAAAGAACATAGACCATTAAATTATAGAACAACACCCCATAACTGAAGGATAGGGTGACCCACATCCACACATTTTCATGCACGAGGAGTCGATTAAACTCTAAGATCCAATTTTTGATGTTAAAATTCTTCTTTTGATATGGTCTTTGTTAGAATATATATTACATATAGTTCTAAAGGCACATACTCTAACTTCACAAGAACTTCCTCCACCTTACCCTTGATAAAATGATACTTGATTTCAATGTGATTTTTCCTTGTGTGATATACTGTATTTTTTCTGTAATTTATAGAACATGAAATACCTCAATTTATTCCAATTGGATTCTTCACTTCAACCCCTATATCATCAAGCTACTTTTTTTCCAAAATAATTATGTGTATGATTGAGGAGCTACTATTTATTCATCTTATGCGTCCATCAGATAAATGTACTGATGTTTCATTATTATCCATGAAATAAAAAATACACCATGATAGAATACACCACTTGATATTAATTTCATATCATGTATTTATCAAGACCAATCTACATAAGTATAGATCAATAACTCTTTCTGATATTTTTCATTGTACAATAATCTGAAATGCACTCTTTCATTGATATACCATAATGTTTGTTTCACTATAATAAATTGGATTTCGTTGTTGTTACATTGATATCATGATTCTTTAAATGTGGAAAAGACAATATCAGGCATTGTAGTTTTAATTTACAATATACTACCAATGATTTCCCAATATTTTGTCATATTATATGCAATTCCTTTATCCACTCACAATAGTTTCCTCAAGGAAGCAACTAGATTCTTCATACCCTTGTAATTATACATTACAAACCTTCTCAAAACATCATTGGAATATTTGGATTATGAAATAATTATTCCATTCCTTCCTTATACCACTTGTAATTCATGGAAAATGGCAGTTCATCAATCATTTTAATTTCAAATTCACTTTTCATGAAATCTGGGAATGATTTTCACTAAGAATCATCTGATCCAACAAATATTATTTTCTTGACATTTTCTAGATCCATCAAACTTTTATTTATATCATTTTTAAATATATATTGTAATAAATTCCACCAGAATGGAAGTACAACATATTAAAAAACATATGGTTCCTTAAATACCAAATGCTTGGTGTCGGCTTCAGCCTATATACTGCCTTTATGAGACAAAAAACCTGTTCATCATCTTTATGAAAGAGAAAACCATTTGGATTCTCAATAAAATATTCCTTGTCCCAATCCCCAGTCATAATTAGTAACTTGAAATTCATATAGAAAACATTGAACATTAATTGAACTACTTTGACCCTGAATAATATAATTCTCTCTATTCTTGAAATAAGTCAAAATCATTCATGAACATAGATACCCTATATTAGGAAGTACACTTTGAACGTCAATAGTTATTTATTTTGAATATCTACCACATTTTTATTCATATTATTATTATCAAAGTTACATTTATCCCTGATGGAATTAATTTCTGTTATCCTTAAAAAATGCCCCATGGGAGATTCTTTACAATTTGGTCAACATCTTCCTTCATATCCTGAATCCAGTTGTCATATCTACTTATTTCTTCTAAACAATTAGGCATTACATGTGATAATAATGATTGTTTCTATAGAGTGTTCATACTCTTTTAAATAACTTTCACTGCCTGATCAACACTTTTGTTCAGTCTATCAATTTCATCTCTTCTATTTGGTCATTTTTTAGATACCAGGATATTTTCATCATTTTCATTATCTAAATATTCTTCTAAATCATCATATAGAACTATAACTTCCCTTTATATTCTTATCATTTAATCACTATCTTCATGAGGTTGATCATATATTTGATGATGATTATACTCATTCAATATTATATTTACATCATTTTATTCAACAACCTTTCCAAGTTTCTTATTAAAAAAGTTTATTCTTCATTACATTCCTGAGTAGCCAAAGAATTTCTCTTCATCTCCAAGTGATTAAAATTTCATTGTTTGTCCTTATTGAAAATTAAACATAACTTTTAGAGAGTCAAAAATAATTCAACCTCTGCTTCTTTCAATGCAACTGCTCTTATGAAGTCTTCCCTTATTCCATGCAAAATAATGCTCTATTTGAGGTGTTGAATAATTTCATCATAGGTTAATTTCAAAACATCTCTCTATGGTCGTTCACAATGATAATGTTTCTAGAAATGTTTTTGATAAATCCATTTCATCTCCCAAAACATCCATTTTATTGCGGAGTTATTACTACCTAAACACGGTACCTTATCCCATTTTCCTTAAGTTAATCCTCCACTTGGCTATTTGTGAACACCATTCCATTATCTGTTTAGGTCTTCTAAATTCATTGAGTCATCATCTTTTCAACTTCCTTTTGATAAGTTATTATGAAACTGAACCACTCAAATTTGTGGGTGATGATTGAAACCCTTGAGATTCTACTAAAAATTTACGTCAAGAGAATGTAATATCTCCTCACATTAATTGGTATTGGTAAAATAGGTCCACAAAAATCTATATTTACAACTCAAGTAATTTTTTGACATTATAACTTTTTCCTTTTATGTATTTTGAATTTTCTTCCTTTCTTGAGAAGCATCACTTATTTGGGTATGATCACAAGATATCCTAGTGTCACACCCCACAAAATGGTGAGGAGACCCAGTGGTGAGGTTTTCTAGAATCCTCTAGTGGTCTCTACATCTCCACCATGATTCGGAATATTCTAGACTTCTTCGGAGTGTTACAGAACACCCCTTGGGCCTTGAAGGGTCTAGAACATTCTAGGCCTCCATGGAAGGTTGCATATCTCAATGGGTTCTAGAATGTTCCATGATAATTCTAGTACAGTAGTCTAGAATACTCTAGAATCATGTGGAAGTGTTCATATTCTAGAATGTTTTAATCATTTCCACCAATCCCTATATAAAGGTATTGTCTCCCCATCTGTAAAGACACTCAGAATTTGAGAGAATTTGAGAGCTTCATTGCACATGTGTCTTGTGAGCCTGTCAAGCACTTCAATTACAATATTTACTTATGTTGTGAGTGTCTAAAGAAATAACATGTCTTGGATTTGTGAAAGGAAGATAGCTGGGTGCCGCACAAGAGATTGGGAGAAGGCCATGTACCGTGACAGTTAGTATCAGAGGTGCTCTAGGAAACTGCTTTGTGAGGGAATGATCGAATGTGGAGGATCCTATTATGTCCGAGAAGGATGCCATGCCATCCATTCCTAGGAAGAAGGGAGGGTAGTTTCTTGAGACTGTGGCGACTCTTGAGAAGTATCTCATAAGGGCGGAGGAGTGCCTTGATGATGTGAAAGAACGAATCGAGTATGTTGAGGGAGATGACGAGGATGGGGCACGAGGAATCATGGGCCTACATGATGCGCTCTTCAATCTCCAAAATCGAGTGGCATCTGTTGAGAGGTAGGACAATGAGAATTCTACCGAGAAAGATGCCTTCATGGATTCGAAAAATGGGATCTTATCACAACATGGAGATGCTATGGCCAGGTATGACCAAACTCATGATCAACTTGAGGGGGAGTGGTCAAATTACAGCGGCGAGTTGGCTAGTGGGGTGCTTGTGCTGGACACACCAAAGATTGATGTGCCTCGTCCAAAACACTTTAATGGAAAGTGGGATGCCAAGGAGGTAGAAAACCTATTTTGGAAAGTGGATTAGTATTTGAGGCGATTGGCTTAATGGATGACTTGAGCGGTGTGAAGACCGCCGTTCTTTACTTTGGTGATGATGCATCTCTATGGTGGAGGATGAAGCACCAAGATCTCAAGGATGGTGGGAAGGCACATCCATCATGGGAAGAGTTCATGCAATGGGTCTATGCTCAGTTCTACCCTGAGGAAGCTGATTGGGAATCAAGGGACAAGCTACGAACATTGAAGAATACGGGGACAATCCATGAGTATGTTCGGGAGTATGTCTCACTAAAGCTCCAGGTACGTGGAAAGCAAGATTATGATCATATATATGATTTCATAAAAGGTCTTTAGCCATGAGCACAACAAGAGGTGTGAGGTCGACGACCTAATACCTTCACTGAAGCCGTGTCCATTTACGAGTCCTTTCTTGAATACATGAAGAAGGTTGAACCCCCTATGCCAAAGAAGGAGTTCAAGGGTAAAGCTGGGGGAGACCAAGTGAGGAGGTTAAACCGAGATTCCCATGGCAAGGGGAAGTAATAGGAGTACAATAAAGACTTCTCAATGTAAATCAAGCCCCGAGGATGCTACCTTTGTGAAGGGCGTCACACATGTAAGGAGTGTCCAAAGAGGAAGGCACTAAACTCCTTGTTTGAAGAGATGGAGGAAGTTTCGAAGGAGCGGAAAATGGGGACTTTAAGGCACTTCAATTCATTGGAGGTGAATAACCCACCAACGACACCACCTAAGGATGAGTTGTTGTATGAAAAGGTGGAGTTGAATAGGAGGTCCACTAATGTGATGATTGACATGGGAACCACAGACAACTTTGTGACCAAAGATATGGCGAGAAGACTTGGGCTAGTTGTGTACCAGACTACTAGTTTCATGAAATTCATGAATTCCACACCTCAACCAGCAAGTGGCATTGTCCTTAGAGTGACCCTTTGCATCAGAGAATGGAGGGGTGCTATAGATTTCATGGTTATTCCCATGGATGAATTCAATCTTGTGTTGGGGATGGAGTTCTTTAAAAAAGACAAGTCCATACCAAAAACTCACTTGGAGAAAATGGTGATCATGGAGGAGAGAAGACCATGCATTGTGATGACAAAGGTATGTGGAAATCATGACTTGTCTTTTCATTCTACCATGCAAGTGATGAAGAGTTTCAAAAAGGGAGAAGAGACCTACTTGGTTTCCTTGAAAGATGATGGGTTGGTGGATGACAACCATGAGTTGCGAAGGAGGTGAAGGGCATTCTAAGGGAGTTTAGCGACATCAATCCACCAGAGTTTCCCAAGATACTTCCACTAAAGTGGGAGGTGGATCATAAAATTGAGTTGTTTCCAGGGTCGAAGCCACCATCCATGGAACCCTATCACATGGCTCCACCTGAGTTGGAGGATTTAAAGAGGTAGTTGAAGGAGATGTTGGATACGGGACCAATCCAACCATCCAAGTCCCCATATGGATCACCCATTCGATCCCAAAAGAATAATGATGGCTCCTTGATGATTTTCCTGGATTATGGGGCATTGAAAAAAGTCAAAGTGAAGAACAAATACCCTATCCCATTGATAAAAAATATCTTTGATCAGTTGGGCATGGCATAGGTGTTCACCATGCTGTACATGAGGTCAGGGTATTATCATGTTCATATTTCTATGGAAGATGTACCGATGACCGCATGTGTGACAAGGTATGGATCCTATGATTTCCTTGTTATGATATTTGGTTTTACTAATGCCCCAATGGCATTTTTAACATTGATGAACAATGACTTCCACCAATAGTTTTATATTTTTATGGTAGTCTACATGGAAGAAATTTTCATCTAAAGTGAGACAATGGAGGACCTTTTGGAACACTTACCAACTATGTTCTAGGTATTGAGGGAGAAAAATTTAAATCTGATGAAGGAGAAGTGTTCCTTTGCGAGGGATGAAGTTCTCTTCTTGGGGCACTAGATCAGAGGAGGTAGGCTCCTGATGGATCATGAGAAGATCCGGGCTATCTATGAATGGCAGAGGCCAACCAAGGTTCCCATGTTGAGATATTTCTTTTGGTTGGTGAACTGTTATCAGCGATTCATTTGTGAATACTCAAATAAGAAGGATCCACTCACCGACTTGATAAAGAAGAATTAGTAGTGCGAGTTGAATGACAAATACAAGGAGGAATTTGAAGGATTGAAGAAGATGGTCATGGAGGAACCGGTATTGATATTGGCTGATCCGACCAAGCCTTATGAGGTACACAACGATGCCTCTGACATTGCTATTGGGGGAGTGCTCATGCAGGAAAGACATCCAAAAGCCTTTGAAAGCTAGAAGTTGAATGACATCTAGAGGAGGTAAACAGTTCAAGAGAATGTGATGACAACCGTGGTAAATTTTCTTTGTGCATGGAGACATTATCTCTCGGGGTCAAATTTTGTGGTGAAGATCGATAATGTTGCCACAAGATACTTTCAAACCCAGAAGAAGATGACTCCGAAACAGGTGAGATGGCAGGAATTCGTGGATGAATTTGATTATTCTTTTGAGTACAAGCCTGGGATAGCCAATGTGGTGGCTGATGCACTTAGCCGAAAGATGGTATTCAGACACTTGTCATGTGTGGATGACGAGATCATAAGATGGATCAAGGAAGGCATGTCGCATGATACTTTTTCCATGAATATCATGGCTCTTGTAGAGGAGGGAAATTCAAGGAGATTTTGGGAGGAGGATGAAACTCTTCTTACCACAGAGAGGAGAATATATGTCCCAAAGTGGGGGAACTTGCAGAGGGATCTCATCATGGAGTGTCAAGACTGAAGATGGGTAGGATATCCAGGGCAGCACCGCACCAAGGACTTGCTAGGAGAGCATATTATTGGATGAGGATGGAAGATGATGTGGAGTCCTATGTGAAGACTTGTCTTGTGTTCCAATAAGACAAGGTGAAAAATCAGTTGATTGGGGGATTATTGCAGCCATTGCCCATTGGAGAGACGCCATGGGAGACAGTCACCATGGACTTCATCGTTGCACTACCAAAGTATGAAAGGTATGGAAGAATCAACGTGGTGGTAGAAAAGATATTGAAGTATTCCATCTTCATCCCCGATCTAGAAAATGTGATAGTAGAGATCACCTCAAGGAAAATCTTCAAGCATGTGGTGACGTATTTGTGGATACAATGACAAATCATCAAGGATTGGGATCCACGCTTCATGGGTAAGTTGTGGACCAAGCTCTTCATATTGTTGGGATCGAAGCTCCACTACTATACGAGCTTTCACCCCCAAATAGATGGGCACACAGAGAGGGTGAATAAATTGTTAGAGCTCTACTTGAGGCACTTTTTGAGTGCCAACCAGCAAGATTGGGAAACGTTTCCTGATGTGGCCCAATTCTCCTACAACTTGTAAAGGAGTGAGTTGACGGGGAAGAGTACATTTGAGGTGGTGACTGGACAACAACCCCTTACTCCTCACACAACGGTACTTGGGTAGATGTACCAAAGAAGCATCCCAACTGCCTACATAATGGCAAATGAGTTGCATGAGCAGGCCGACATGACGAGAACCCACTTTCACAAAGCTAAGAAGAGGATGAAGAAGTGGGCCAAAAATGAGAGAAGAGATGTGAGATTCAAGCCTATGGAAAATGTAATGGTTAAACTCTTGACTCAACAACACAAAGCATTCAAGAGGGTGCACAAGGCCCTGATTTGGTGATATGAAGGAATATATGGGGCCGTGCACTGAGATGGGGAGGTATCATACCGCTTGGAGTTTCCTCCCAAGCTGAAGATCAATCCATTCTTCCTTGTGAGTATTCTCAATCCATACCATGAAGACATGGAGGACCCAAGAATAGGGGTGTCTACAAGGGAATCTACCACTGTTTTCGAGTCATATGACAAGAAGAATGATCTCATACTCGACGATCATATAGTTCAGTGATGTGGAGTTCCGTGAAGGAGTACTTGATCAAGTGGACGGGCTTAGCAGGGTGTGAGGCAACCTGGGAACCTGCAGACAACTTGTGGAAGTTTGCGAGGGCTATCAAAGGGTATCATCATAAACGTTCCGAGGACGTCACCAAAATAGTTGGGGGGTGGATGTTACCTCCCGCCAAATGGAGAGGAGACCTGGTCGTGAGGTTCTCTTGAATCCCTTAGAGTTCTCTATATCTCCACCATGTTCCGGAATATTCCAGATATCTCCAGAGTGTTGCTGAACAGCCCTTGGGCCTTGTAGGGTCTGGAACATTCTAGGCCCCCATGGAAGGTTTTGGATCTCAATGGGTTCTAGAATTCTCCATGTATATTCTAGTAGAGTAGACTAGAATACTCTAGAATAATGTGGAAGTATACATATGCTATAATTTTGTAGAATTTTCCACCATGCCCTATATAAAGGGAGTGGCTCCTCATTTGTAAAGACACATCGATGTTGAGAGCATTTGAGAGATTCTTTTCACTTGTGTCTTGTGATCTTGTCAAGAACTTCCCTTACGATCCTTACTTCCATTGTGAGTGTCGAAAGGTAGAACTCATCTTGGATTCGTGAAAGAAAGATAGCCGGGTGCCGCATGGGAGCTTGGGAGAAGGACAAGTTTCGTGACACTAGGGAGGTCTTACGAAGCATCAAATTTCATAGGATCCCCTAATCATGTTTAGCTTAAATGACCAAGGTAGTTATGCCCTAACTTTTATTATTATTCCTTGGACAAAAACAAACATCTACTTCTACATATACAATGTATATATTCACCATTGTATGCATTACCTTCAGAACAATTGCACTGTATTTTTTCATAATGATTAATAATTGAGTTGAAAATAATATAGGACATACTAAGTCACAATGTTGACTTACGACTATAAATTTTGTGTTGAGACCTTCAACAACCAATACATCTTCCCATCTCATGAATTTTCCCATAAACATATATTTTCTTATTCCAATAAATTTCTAGTCCTCATCATTAACAAATCATTTAATACCATCCTTGTTGAATCATATTAATATAAATTTTTCCTCATTTACTATCTTATGAGATGTGAATCCAATATCAATGATCCATATTCCAATGTGATCTGATGCATTGAAAAAAATTTATAACCATTTCTTGTTCTTCTCTCTTTTTTATATATATTTATGACTTCATACAAAATACAGATTTATGATCTTGATATTCTTCAAATTATGATTTACCAGCTTCATCCTGAAGAGCTGAAAATCATTTTTTCATTTTCATTACTTTTGATGAAACATTTTTTCAGCTTCTAATGACCATATTTAGTCTTCTTAGGCACATTCCTTTGCATTATTGATAAGTAATATCATTCAATGTTTCAGAATCCTGCACACGTGAAATTTTACGCATAAGATCATATCCTCGAATATTGACATTAGTATGTATTCCACCATTGGTTATGTTCCCTTCGATGCATCATGGCTATATAATAGACATTTATGAGAGTCACATCATTCCACAATAGTAGAAATTAGCATTGGTGAATTTCTATGTGTAACTATGGACTACCTAGTTTACCTTAGGTAAATTAGATCTTATGATTATGATTTATACAAAAATATGTTATCAATAAGAGGGTGACTTCTTATTGTATGAATTGAACCATTAAATTTTTTTGTTTTCAGTCAATCCCTATACCCCGTGAAATTTTCAGATCTATCGTTTTATTCTCCTAAAATTCCATTAACTGTTTTAGGGGGACTTTGAACTAAACATGTCATTTTTATATCACTTTTATGACCGAGTTTTCTAGTGTTATAAATTTATTCTGATCTTTCACATTCCTCTGTAGGCTGAAAACATCCTTCATATTATTTTCAATGAGTTATTGTTTTTATTTATCTGTATAATTCAATCCATCTATCACCCTTTTCTATTCTGCAATATTGAGCTTCTACTCACTAATCATATCTGTGTTATTTAGATTTTAAGACTTATGCTTTTCAATTTCATTTATCATCTCATAAATTTATTCTTCCAATACTAAATATCTAGTTTGTCATCACAAAAAATATTTTTGGTATTCATTATTTTAGCTTTCCATAAATCGATCTCTTCAAGTAAAACATCTAATTAGACCTTATGATCAACTATCCATTAACTTCTACTTCGTCATTGTCTCTTGGTTCCATTTTTGGGAATTTCCGACAACTACCACCATAGTTTTTTCTTTATTATCCTTTTAGTCCTCCAAATCTTCTACCACTAATTATTCTAAAAATTATTCTTTATTTTGAACGATAATCTTCTTTGTGAAGAATTTTTTCTTGAAATATTTATTAACTTTCCCATAGAAAGAAAAAAATTTCATGGGATTTTTGGATTCATACTCATAATCATATTAAAACAGCTTTGGGAAACGTTTTGAAATATTTCCAACCTTTCACATTGAATGAATGTAATTTGGAGTTTATGTTTGACCATTTATTCTTCCCTTTTTATATTTTATAAATGAAATGATATGAATCCATATGTCTCTTTTTATTAATATCCATATTCTATATCGAGCTTATTCATAACCTTGAATTCCACTTTTTTTGACTTCCCTTTTTTCCATAAAATCATTAATATCAATTCACATCTCGTATGCAATTGGAGTAATGTGAAGTATATCTTATTTCAGGTCCTTTGGATTTTTATATTCCAATAAATAATGTTTTTGATTGAACTGAGGTGGAACTATTCTCAATATGTGCATTTCAATCTTTACATCAATAATAATTTCTCTGATACCATGCATTTCTTCCAATGATATATTCACATATTCAAATAATAAATTAACAAACTCATTAGGGTCCATTATGAGAACCTCAATATTGTTCCGTATAACCAATATTTTTTCTTCTCTAACATTTGATTCTCCCTCATAAATATTCATAATATTTTCAAACATATCATGTGATGAATTACAATACATCACCTCTGTATATATTTCGTTATGTAAGGAGCCTCCTAATGAATTTTTTCCATTATCATCATCATCAAATTCTCTGAAGTGAGAATACAATAAAGAAAAATTGTCAATATTTGGTGAAATCTCATGAATCACTAGTATAAATACATCCATTCTTAAGATCAGATATGTAGTACTTGATCCTAATATTCTGTAATTGAAATTTTTACCACCGATGATCGGAATCCCTTTATGATTTAAAACCTCCATAGAAATTCATGTGAGACATAAGATAATATTACCCTTTCAGTTTGATACCAATTGTTATCCAAAACAGGTCAAATACAGTAAGAGGGGGGGGGGGTGAATCAGGGTATGATGGATTAAAATAGACAATCCTTTTGATTTCGATTCTTCATTAAAAATAATAATTTTCTTTCCACTTTCCCATAAAAATATTTGAATGGAATTGAAAGTGTGAATGGGACATAATAATTTTACTTGGTTAACCCCCAATAGGTTGCATCCAAGGACTATACAATAGTAACGTGTTCATATACCACATCCATTAAGCCTCATAGACAAATTAATTTTTGAGCTAGATAACTTCTATTCACTGGATAACTACATTTATAATGTTTGGTGAAGACTCACTATCTCTCATTGTTTACAACTAATCACAATTTGGAAACTCGCTACTTTCTCATCTGAGGTGTGGTCACTACTCCTCCAAAAGAATATTATATTGGTTTGAATATACTTAGAGTTGTTTCAATCATATATGAGTGTTCAATGAAGTATACTTTTCACCCAAAAAATGAAATAAAGTTTTCCACATACATTTATCTTATTAAAAATTACTTCATAACCTATTTTAATCCCTTCAAAATATTCTATGGACCCTCAAAGAGCATTCATGTCTCTTCTATGAACTAAAATTATTCCTCCATGAACTGCATTACACTGTGTGGTGAAAGTGCTTCATGGATTTTCTCTTCTTTGGAGAAAAGTGATTCCATGCGGACCACTTCTACTACATGGTACCTTTTCCTTTACGAGCTAACAATCCCCGAAAACCCATGTTATGGACAATCCTCTGGAGCTTTCTCCTTCACAGAATCGATCCCTTGTGAACTGCATCCTCCTTCCCAGAATGCTCCCCCTTTTACTACTTTATAATTCCCCAAATTATACTACTTATGATATTATCTAATGATTTTAACTCACTCAAATGATGTGATTAAGGTCCTTTATATGAGAATATAAATCTCACCAAACCCACTAATCCTCCCCCTTGTGAACATTTCATTCTTTATCGCCCAGGTGTTCAATGATGCGGTTTGGAAACTATTTTAAAAAAAATGCAATTTTCTATTAAAAACTCCCGATTTTTAGGCTGAATATTTTTTCAAACACTAGAAAACAATTCCATGTCAAACATATTCTTTAGAATCTCCAACCATTTTGAGACTTAGTCATTTAGAATTCTTAACAAGCACAATCTCCCTAAAAACACTAACACAGAACCTTGAGGTATTGTTCCCAAAAAATTTCTTTTATAACCATAGACATTATTTCATTAGATGGATTATGATCTTGTTATTCTAAAATTTACATACTCTTATAATCATTACTATATAACATATGAACATCAGTATTTAAATAACTCAAATTGGATGATGTTTTACTTTATATATAGTTTACTTATTGGATAGGGATTTTTTGGCATTTTTTGTGATTATTGATAGTCATGGAAGGTTGATTATGGATTGAAATTCCATATGAGGGATTGGGAATGAATTGAGAAAAGATTTTCAGGTTAGATATATAAAAGTTATTATTGGAATGCAGGATTATTTATTTAATAATATAATGAAAGTATATAACCTAATCATGTGGTAAGTGCGAACCAACATTATGTTGTACCTCATTGTATCAACATGTCTTAATATAAAAAATAGTAATGTTTTGGGTGTATTAATCTATCCAAATTATTATAATGTATTGGAAACAGGTATTTGAAGCAATATTTTGGTGTCCTAAATTATGAATTCAATCATTACGTGATCATTAATTATTTTTATCCATGTTTTCATTTATTTTCATGGATATATCATGCAATATGATTTAGTTGAGCATGAAATTATTATGTTTTTATCCCTTCTATATTATTTAGTTAATGATTCAAAATTTAGAACATCAATTACGTGATTATCTTAATGAGTGCTTTAACTCACCTATTATTATGATATCTATTACCCAGTTTATGAAGAAAATTATTACACGTGATTTATCTATAAGGATAGATGCGTGGATGTATTTTTGAGAGATATCGGTGACATTCTAAAAAATTATGAGTTCATCATGTATTGATTGTTTCTATTGGATAATGATTTTCACTAACCCTCTAAATATCTAAATCTAAAAATATATTTTGGATATATTATATGGAAAACTTATTATTGGTTTTTTAATTATGGATGGTAAAATACATTCTATTACACAAGGTATCAATGTGATTATGTAAAAGAGGTATTTATAGAACCATAAATGGGAGCATGGGTCTAAGGATCCATACAATAAATGGGAAACAATTTATACATTCCATTTAGTTAAATAAGGTTGACGGTTAAATAAAAAATAATTAACATCCATTAGTAACACCCAGACATCTCTATATAATAAAAAGTATATGGATTTTCAATATTTCCCAAATTAAAAAATGGAATAACTTTCAATGTAAGAAACACTCAAACAATCATTGAACATCATCAGGGGTGTATAGTTTAGTCAATAATATCCCCAGTCAATAGATGTATGGAATATATGTGAACACAATTCAATAAAATGAATGAAATATAGAGTGTTTGGAAAGGCAAGTCATTGGATGAAGAACTACTCCTATAATAGATTATAATTTGGGATTAAAAATGCAATTCAAGATTTTAATTAATTTAACACCCTAAAAGATAATATTAAGTGATTACATAGAATCTAATCCATGAAAAATATATAAACCAAAAAATAGAAATAATTGGTGATAATAATCTTCTCTTGATGGATAAAATTTGAGATTCCAAAACCCATATAGAAACGGTAATGTAATATGAAAAAAATCCTAGGGATATAATGAAATTAAAATATAATGAAATATAATATATTAATTATAATAAAGTAAATAGTGTTTTGAGTACACCATATACATGAAAATTGGGTGTTAAATATCAAAAATGTCTCATGGAATTGAATATATGAAAAATAATCACTTACAACATTTTAAAATGACAAATGAAAACACCTTAAAGGATATGATTTAAAATGAAATGATAAATACCATTAATTTTGATTGGATAATGATTAAAAACATTAATGGGATATGAGATAACCTCCTCTAAATAAAATATGGTGTATAATAAGAAATATGTCTTAAGGGGTGAAAATTAGAGATAATAATCCCTTAAAAGTAACATGATAATTGAGGTAACAATCATTTGATAATGTGGTTATAAGAATGAATTTTAATACACTAAAAAATAAGGCAAAAATATAATACAAATTATTAATTAAGAATAATAAATAATATACAAAATAATAGAGTTTCATTTAGAGAATTTGTAACTTGATTGAAGAAAATTGAATTTGAAAAAACAGAACAATAATTCGATCTTATATGTAATGCACTCTAACTACCTATATTGTAAAAATAAATATATAACACACCCATTGCATAAATTTTTTCATATTTTTTAAATGTATTGAGTTATAGGGGCCTCTTTATTGAAAAGAAAAAAATATACAGAAAGGGAACAAACAATAACCACGTGTAACATCATAAAAAATAGAACAAGTAACGTTAACATATTCTAGAGTGGGTAATCATGATGTGGTAAGGTAGAATTCCACCTTTACAAAAAATATGTCATCCCTTCCAATAAGACATGTCTTCCACCCATTAACCATCTCCATCATCTAAAGATACCACCAAAACCATGGGAGTTATGATAATAGGCAATGGGGAATCGTCGTTCTTTAATCCATATTCATCATTACTATTTTTAGTGAGTCAATAAAATGAGTTAGTGGTGATAAAATTTATTTTTACCTTCTTGAGTCGAAATGAAATGTTTTGGAATGATATCATTGTTTATTCATAGAAAATAATTCAGTAATCTCTAGCATCTAAACAACTGTGGTCTGCTCAAACTTCACAGCATTGTTGAGTTTACCTGATGTCTACATGGAGGAGGCTTTCCCATGTTCAGGATTTGCATCTCAGTTGGAGACCTAATATGGGATCTGAATTCTACCTATGTGATTTCATTAATTGGAATTAGTATTAAAAATGATGGGAAACAAATTCCCCATTAGCATTGGACATACATTCACACTCATGGGTAGGGCAGTATGCACACCCGAAGTCTGCAATGGTGATGTCCTATAACTGATCCAGGAGTACTTATCACAAAAAAGGTATCATCCATAATCATTACATTAACTCAACTACTTTAAATTGAATTTTTGGGATTACACGAAATTGTAAATGACATAAATTTCCCGGGAATGAAATTGGAACAAGAAAATGAGTTTCGAAGCACCCCATTTTCACTGTCAGTAGGAGTTATTTTTTGTCTTTCTTATGCTAGAACATTTGTTCTTGGCCTTATATAAATTTGCAGTAACATAAATTGTCTTCCCTTTTTTCCCTTTTAAATCATGAATATCTTTCCTAACTCTATCATTAGCCAATTCATGTGCTTAGATATCCTTCCCCGTTTGGGTATCATCTAAGTCAAACAGAATTTGTTAATCTACTATGCACAAGACTAGTGCATCCTTGAAAGAGGGGATCATTTTAGGTTGGTTGTCTCCTTCAAAAATATTATCCCATATGGAATTTTTCTTTCCATTAAATTATGGGGTGATAGTAAATACTTCATCCATATGTGGAACATGAGTTGAGACTTGTTTAGGGATATGTAAACAATCCTTAATATACAACCCAGACTGAATCATCCCAACCGGTGAAGTTTTAGAGATAGTAGTTTTGTTAAGAGGATTGTGAGGAAGCACACATGATGTTTTCTTCGACTGTGATGAATTATATTGGGAGGTTTTGTGACTATCCTTTAACATACATTGAGATTAACTTTGTCCCTTAATCATGCATCGAGCACAAGTTATGCATGAATGACGGTTGGACCTGAAGTGTCAAATCATACATCATACGTCATAGTACAATGGATTTTTTCATAAAAAATTCCCAAGTTGATTTCATCTTGAGAAGTCGAGAGGATCACATTATAAATCATATTATAATCAATAAAAATTTCAACAAACATTCTGGGAATATGACAAAAAGTAGCATTATCAGTAGCCGAATCCATCTGGATTGAAATGCCTATCGCAGAGGAAATATCAAAAAAAAAATCAGAATACCACATAACCTAGTTTAATCCATAAATCATGAAACAAACTCGTGAAAAGGTATCCTTAAAGTCATAAATTCTAAAAAACATGTTGCATTAATAAATCTTAAGTGTCCCAAATTTTATCTCTAGAAGACTAAAACTCCATGATGGACCTTTCAATATAGCCGCCAGAAATGGTAGGAGGAAGAAACCCCTCCCCAAAGAAATAGATTTAAAATCATTGATGCCCAAAATTTTATACAGGTCAGCGATGAGGTCAAAACATTTCTAGGGATGAATAACTTTAGATAACAATATTTGTGATGTGAATGAGTTCTTATAATGCTCTATCAATTGCAGAATCACTCCATATGAAGATGAGAGATGGTATCCAGATCTCATAATGATGATGCACTGGGCAATATGGTTTTCTGGAAATACAAATGAACAGGAAGAATGACAGAGGTGGAGAACTCTTTTGAATGTTATTCATGTTTATACACCATATTTGTGTCATTCGAGAGACGAGGAGCATATTGTTGTCTAGAATCATAATATAAGAGGTTTAACCCTATTGGGTGTGATAGATCAGTCTGATCTCCATTCAGAGAGGGTTCCCACTCTCCTTCCTCCATATCATTAATTTTAATATCTTTAAAATTTTATAAAAATATTCTATATTAATCAATTTTATATTAGTTATTTAATATCTATTTTTGATATCTATTGTGAGTAATCATGATAATTTTGTATTGTTTCATAATAGAAGGGTTGGTACTAATCCATATTTGATATTTCATCAATAATAGATCATAAAAGGTAGTAAAATTTTTATTTTATAATTTTTAAGCATTTTATAATTTTATTATATTGTATTTTTAGTTAGTATCCCTTAATATTAAATACGCAAGGAACATGTTTTGATGATTTTTTATGAATGAATTTTGGTATCCTATCAAATGGGTTCAGTATTACTGTAACCATTCCCAAAAAAGATAATTAATTACTTATTTATATCAAATATTATCATAAAAATCCCTATATTCATCAATTTTAATAATTTATATTATTGTTCAAGTTGGTTGTTAAACTGACCCAAAAAAAACATACAATAATTTATAGATATTTATAAAGTGATTCAGTTTTCATATTACAATAAAATAATTATAATGACAATATTTATTCATTATTAGTGTGATATATTCAAATTTTAAATAATTTTAAGAAAAAGATAACCTATAAGAAGTTATTACATAGTATGAAGAAATGTATTTTTTCTCCTAGAATGCTCTTTTCAATAGTTCAATTTACCCCAATTTTTTACTGGTTATATTAT
This sequence comes from Viscum album, assembly GCA_963277665.1. Classification (NCBI taxonomy): domain Eukaryota; kingdom Viridiplantae; phylum Streptophyta; class Magnoliopsida; order Santalales; family Viscaceae; genus Viscum; species Viscum album. The sequence continues at coordinate 1,326,945,993 of OY728120.1, read as the reverse complement.
ATTTAAGATGCAAATCTATTATCAAAATTACCATAATAATTTAATAAAATCATATTTATGCATTAAATGAATTCTCATGACCGGCCATGAAAGGATGTGATGAATTGAAAAACATATAAATTAATTATTCCATAGAAGTGGTAGTCAAGAAGTATGCATTAGTGATTATCTTATTTCTCATAGATCTGACGAAATGTTTTATATATTTATTCATTTAATAATTTAAAATATTAAATAAATATCTAAATTATTAAACAAACCCTTATGACCATACATGAAATATGGTTAAGGAAAAGAATACACAAAAACATCATGGAGGCGGTTGTTAGCACACATGCACGAATATCAAAAAAAAATTTCTTAAAGAGAACAGGGAAATATGGTTAATTGTTATCACCGAAGAATAATATAATTAATTATAAAAAATTAAAATGTAATTATATATGAATTATAAAAATGTATTGGTAAAATTAAAATATAAATCAAATGAAATTATGGAAAATCAGTTTTCATGTTGGGGACTTGGGATTTCCCTTGGAAGACACCTTGGAATGCGAGGTATTAGGATAATATATCATGAATAAAATATTATGAGGGTGAAATAGAAATATATGGGAATTAATATGTTTTTATTTATGATAGTATATATAATTTTTGAGTTGTATTTATGTGTTGTTGAGTGGACCCTTTTATAAGTGGTGGGAATGATTTTTAATATTTATAATTAATATAAAGATGCTATATGTTCCAAATTTCATCTGCCTCAAAAAATAGGCAATAATTGATGTTGGGATTATATGTGTTCGATAAACTATAAAAATCAATTTCACGAATTTTTTAAATTTATTTTTAATTCCATTACTCTTATAAATTTCCATTTAACCATTTCTAGTTTTACAATTGTAACTTTTTTTACCTAATGAATTTAATATTAATGAAAAAATATACTGGGCCTTATTTAATAATTTTTACATAATTATTCCCAAAATAAAATAAATTTTATTATATATAATTTCTATGTTTATGAAAAAACAATTTTAACATCAGCGCATGTTACTCATAAAAACACATTTTTATAAAAAGTGCATTTTTTAGGATTAAAAATTATGTGCTGGATAACATTATCAACAACAAAGGTTTTAAATATTTAAATTTATTTATTATAAATGAAAATAAATTTATGAATTTATTATATTAATCAAAAACTAAATTTTAACAAATTAGTATTTAACTCAAAGATGAGTCTAATATTAAATTCTTTTATTGGGATATATTACTCATATTCATAAAATGACCAGCATATATTTTATAAATTCAGAATGAAGTTTAAAAAGTAGTTTTTTACTCATTGAATAAAAATTTTATGAATTAAAATGTTTTATAAATTTATATTTCCTACATATATATTAAAAATTTAACAAAAGTTACAGTTTTGGAATAAACTATATTTTACATTATTCTAAAATTAATTTTATCCATAATATATTTAGTGTCATAAAAAATTAAATATTAATTTTTTATAATAGTTAAAATTTAAATAATAATTTATTATTATTATTTATTTATATACAATAATTTATTTTTTGTATGCCTCAGTATGGATAATGACAATTATTTTAATATCTACAAATATTTTATATACTATTTACATCAATTTTTATCCTCCAAATATATGACTACATTTTAATTTCTATATATTATTCTTCAATCCATTATTACCTAGTGTTTCTGGTATCACACTATATTGATCATATTATATCATAAAATAATAAATAATATATAATCATTGGGTGTAACATTATACCCCATTAAATATATTTCATCCTCATAATTTTAACTGTTACCCTTAAATGAAAATGGTTAAGGGTATTCTTAACATTTTTAACATTTTAGATACAACATTAACTATAATATCATACTCTCGGGTAGAATCCCACGCACAGAATCTAAGGCCTCCAGATTTATTGCTCCAAAAACCTACAGGCACAGAAGTCTATCGGCGATTTCATCTCCGAGGATGAGGTACACAATCTTGCTTCAGATCTACCATTTGTTCTTGTAGGCCGATTTATCAAAAATCGTCCTTCTCTGTTCTTCTTACGCAAAACTCTTGAGAACATAGGTTTTACAAACTTTCAGATTGGGCTTCTGAACTCTCTGAATGTTGTGTTTCGGTTCTCCTCGGATAATGACTATTACAGATTTTGGATTCGAGGTTCATGGTCTTTTGTGGGGGCTTCTATGAAGGTCTTCAAGTGGTCTCCAGAATTTTAAATAGGTTCTGAGCCCCCTATTATTCCAATTTGGATCGGTTTCCCAGGTTTTCCTCTACATATCTTTAAGAAGCGCACTCTAACTACCATTGAAAGTTTATTTGGAACTCCGATTAGATTACACTCTGCCACCTTGAACTTATCTCGTCCCTCAATGGCTAGGATCTGGACGGAGATTGATATATCACAACCATTTCCTTCCAGATTTTGGCTCTAGAATAGTGATAAAGGTTATCCTCAAGAGGTGGTATTTGAAAATGTTCCACCTTATTGTAATTGATGCTACAAAGTGGGTCATACTATGGAGGATTGTGAGTCAAAAAATTTTAAACCACCTCAACCTCGTTGGAAAGCAGTTTGGGTAGAAAAAGATAATGCTAAAATTAACTTGGATCCTCCTAAATCAAACACTAGTGATGATATTGTGACTCCTATTGCCAAGGATGTCCCTTGGACTTCTAATCTATGTTCTTCTCTAGATATGGGCGAAAAGGATATTTCACCCACTGTGGTGAATGCAAATATCCATCATAGTCCCTCACCCATACTTGAAGATAGGTCGATAGCTAAAATAAAAGAAGTCACTCAGGAAGATGAGGAAAAGGAGTGGTGTGATTCATCTGAAGATAGTCTCTCACAAAGTGATGATGAAGATAAATCAACTAATATTGAGGAGAAATACCTAAGGGACATGGCCAAGAAAGTTAATAAACCAATAGTGGATGCAGATGGGTTAATTACACCACATCCTAAAAAAACAAGAAAACCCAGGGATTTTTCACATGTGGAGACGAATATTATCACTCGTTCCATGGACATTGCTAGAAATAATGTATCTATCCCTATTAAAAACCAACATGTAAAGAAAGAGCAACAAGATGAAAGGGTTGATAAACATAATATTCCAGCCTGTGAAGCTCCTGATTCTTTGGCGGGAATCAGTGATGAAACCCTATACAATTATTTTAGAAAAAGAGAGATCACTAAGAGCACCTATTTGGCTACAAAGCAGGAAATTTTCAATGAAAGAATCAGGAAATATTTCTTAAACTGATCATGTTTTGGATGTCTAATTTCCAGCTTTGGTCCACTTTTGTTCTTGCTTTTCAGCTCGATGATATTTTTCTCTATGAAGACTGGATTTGAAATTTCCTATTGTCTTGATGGATCTGTTTTAGAGATTTCTCTAAATCATTTTCTTTTATTTCATCAATCCTTTGCTGTCATGATGCCTAATGTGTTTCTGGATTTTCTGAGATGTCATACAACATGGATTCACTGTTTGTTTGTTTATCTTCTTCAATTGATGTCTGAGATTCTCTTTGGAATAAATGGGAGCCTGTTTGTATCCTGATACAATGTTTATTGAGGATTTTGCCCCCATTTTTTGAAGTCTATTCCGCTGCTCCTGAGATCTATGCACTGGAGATACTGTTTAGAAGAATGAAATTTCGGATGCTTTATGGTTCCTTTTATGTGTTGCTATGTGGTATGCTTGTCGGACAGTTGCATGATGCTGTAGATATCTTGTGCTGGAGATTGGGATAAATTTTTTTACTTTTGTTAGAAGTTTGCTTGCACCTCTGTTTGTCTTGAATAACTCTTCTGACATCATTCTGAGATATGCTGCTTTCATCTGTCTAAAGATAGCTCCTATCTTCTAATACGAGGATGGTTTGATTCTTTTTCGCCGCTTAGTGCAGTGTATTAATGCTTGGCACTCTGGATCAGAGGACTGCTATGTTCACTGACCCAGCCTTGATTCTTTTAAATTATTGACACTGTGATGGTCTACAATTGCATTCATTTCCTGTTTTTCATAGTGCTCATAAGTATGGGGATACTGTTATGTTTTTGGATCTTGTTTTATGCTGACTCTATGAACTTCTCTTTCTGGATTGGTTCGGATGGTTTTCATCTGCTACTTGGGTTTCAAGCTGTTTGTTGCTTTGGAATTTTCTCTGAATATTAGATACTTTTCCTTCTTTGTTTGATGATTTTGTGACCTTAATGATCTCAAGAAATGGTGAAGGGATGTACTATACTATTCACACTGCTTCTTTTTCTATTGTTGTTTTGTCAGAATATGACATTTTTATTGGTGGTTTTTTTTGATGAGGATGCTGAATTACGCCTTGGCTGGATCATCTTTTTTTCTCTTGATGGGAAGATCATTGATGGCTGATCCTGGATGGAAGATCGCTCTCCATTTTGAAGGTCCTCATTTTGGATGTTGGTTTTGTTCTTTGTTTAAGCATCATTGTACCCCCTTAATTCCCCGCTGGAGTAAACACATTACACCTTGTGTTTTGTATTGCATCTTTTTTAATTTAATAAATTCCTTTGATGGCATGAATTGGGAAACGAGTTCATGTCATCACTTTTCTCAAAACAAAACTATTTTATTAAATCTGAAATAAATTTCATGGTTAAAAAAACATTATAACTCAAATTTCTCAACATAAATCCACAATTAATGAAGTCAAAATCAGTCATATATTAAACACAATAATAATTCATCCCTAATTCATGTGTTATTTAATATTTATCCTAAAAAATTAAACCATTTTATATAATGACTTTCTAACGTTATTTATATTATTTATTATATATTTCCATTCTTATAATGAAAAAATATTGATGAAAAATCCATACCTATTTCACATGGTCCTAATTAATTTTAGAATATACCAGAATATCATCCTTAAATATAAATCCCTAATGAAAATATCTAAGAGTATCACTATTTAATTTTTTATTAAGATATCAACCACACTACCTTAGGAAAGTCTAGGAAGCTCACAATCTTCATCATAATTGACATAAAATATTATTATCATCCATTTATGTACTCTCAATTATTAAATTACAAGTCAAAGAGGTTTTAAGATACATACCTTTCTTGATTTCATTTTCATGATCATATTTATACAAAATAGTCAAACTAGAATGGCTATAATAATATCCAAAATAAGAATATCGAAACATCAATTACAATATGAATTACCAATTGAAACCATCTTTTTTAATGATTGATACTTTCAGTTCAACCTATTATCTCTTGTTCAATCCTTTGATATCATTTTTCATTTTAATATTATGTTCTCTAACATAATTAGTAATCATCATTCTCAAAAATATCATAATTTTTTTTAAATATAATACGCTTGACCAAATTATATCACATGAATGTATCAAAAATAATTACTATTAAGCCTTTTTGTGGTGAACTTGGTGATGACCGAGTTAATACCAAATAAACCATTTTTGGGTTATTTCCCCTAAGAATATCTATACTAGTTCCTTCATCCTCTTGCAATATCTTAATAGATATTTAATTTCAAATATAACAAAACAATATTTAAATTACCAGTATTTTAGACTGTTATCCAATAATTAGGTTTATCCCTTTTCCTAGGGTATTTACTAAAATTATCTTATCATAATACCTAATACATTTAATATGACATCAACTTACCTAAAGTGTTATCAATAGCTTGGATATTATACTAACCTTGTCTTATAACCATAAAATTACCCATAACTAAAATATTAACCTATAAATTTATCTAAACCCACCTTTGATGCCAACTATAATTCCTCGGACCCATGCTCTTGAAATCTGATGTTAATAAACAACATATTTACATACTATATTTGAAATGAACTAATACAACATAATTTTAACGACCAATAATTTCTAAATAACCTATAAATATTGATTCACATAGATTTGATACACATTTTTAGTATATATTTTTAGAGGGTTAGGAAAATATTTTAACTTACAAATCCCATGTCATTATCATTAAAAGAATACATTTTAAATATGTAGGAAACAATTTTATCAATATTATTACATAAACATCTCTAGGAAATTTCATACACTTGATATTATATAATACATGTCACGTGTAATACATTCATTTATATCCTAGGCTAATGGAAACATATGATTGGTGAATTTAAATGTTTTGAAAGTTAAAATGAAGGGGATATAAATTAATCATCATAACTGAGTAAATTATGAGAATAATGAATCTAGAAAAAATAAATAACCATAAATAATGCTATAATATAAATAAAATTAAATAATAATATATCCATGGATAATAATTGAAATGAAAATATCTGATAGAAAACAATAATTGGTTCCTTAGTGATGAAATTCAAAAGGTCTTATATCTAATTCCATGACTTAATCCAAGACATCATGATATTAAACATCATGGTATTACCATCAAGGCCATGAGTAAATGAAATATTTTTTTGTACGCATACACCAAAATATTAAAACATGATCTTCACATGATTCCAATCATGGAAATGAAGTGATATATAATAATGATGCCCACCAATCACTACATTGACTCCAATTCATTCAACATATGAAATATATGAATATAGATAAAAATTTTAATCATAATTACATGGGAATTAAAAAATATGAATATTTAGATAAAAATATAATGGGTTTAAAAAAATTTCTAGAAAATAAATATGATTACATGTACCTGATACATCTACGGAAGAAATGTGGATATTTAAAAAATACCTAATTTACATTTCAATGTAATCCACGAACATTCATATTGAAATAAAAAGTATATAGATTTTCAATATTTACCCAACCAATAAACTAAATAATATTCTAAGCAGTCATCCCTAAAACTAACACCATATAGCGTAATGGGTACATAGTTATTTTAATAATTTCCAAAGTCAATCAATTCATGAAATCTAGGTGAACACCTCCTTATTAAAGCGAAGATATATTGTGTGTTTAGTAAGGAAAATAAATAAATAAAAATTATGTATGTAAATATGATTATTTGTAATGAAAATGGGTATCATTAATTTCCACATGTTTAATCCCAAAAAAATTATATAGCATGACAAGGCTTATAAGGTAAATACTGACCAATATGTACACAATAAATAGTAAAAAATTATCGAAAAATAATCATACCTCAATAAACCAAAATTGTAATTAAAAAACCCTAAATGTAATAGGAATTATTTAAATAAAAAAATATGAATGGGTTAATAATAAATTAAAATATTATAAAATTAAATATATCTATTATAAGTTAAGGTAATATTTTATTGAGTACACCATATAAATGAAAATCAATGTGTGCAATGTAAAAAAATTCTCATGTAATTGAAACTGAGACTATGAAACCCTTAAAACATCAAAATATTTAACCTAATGTGACACCTCAAGATTTTAAATGAAGAAAAGTTTTTGATAGAATAAGTAACATGGAACATTGATCTTAAACAACAGAAGAAATATATTTCCTTAAAATTAATCTCATTGATTTCATGAAGAACACAAAGCCACAAGTCAATATAAATTAGAATACATTATATCATTATAACTTGAAAATTAAACTTAAAGGAAATATTATTAATAAATTATTTTTGAATAATATGGTTATTAATTTATTATAAATAAAATAACAATCATAAAAAATAAAAAAAATGTTTTTAGAAAAACAATATTTTTTCAAAACACGGTTTAGTCTCTCTTTTCAAAAAAAAAATTTAAAATTAAATTATACCACATAAAATTTTATTTGAAAAAATGAAAATTAGTTTTAAAATCTTCAAATAAAAATTTCTTTAGAGTGTATTCTTGGGATTTTTCGGAATTGTTTTTTTGATGAATAGTGAAAAATTCTAATTTTAAATTGAAAATATACATTTAATTTAAATAATTTATAAGAATATATTATATTTTAAATTATTTTAATGTGAAATTAAATCATGAAGATATCAATTAATAAAATTTTGGTCATTAGAAATACTTTCATATTGAATTTTGTTATTAAAATATTTTAAATATTAGAACATTTTCTTATTGAAAACACACTTTCTCATCACTTCTATTTGAATAATATTACTTTAATGTTCCTACATATTTGAATGTAATTTATTAAAGGTAGATTAAATATTATTTTATAAATATAACAGATATTATATAATAATTTCAATATATATTTTTACCAAAATGAATTTTGAAAACTATATCAATTATTTACCGTAGTTATGGTAAAAATGGATTTATCATGGGCTAAACAAAAATTATTGGGATTTAAATCACTATTATTTAAATTATATTTATCATACATATTTATACCTTATCAGGTCTAATAATTTGTAATAATCTATTTTAACCCTTTTTATATTTGGAAAACATAGGTACACTTTTTTATTTCAAACATTACATGTGTTCCACTCACCTAACATTTTAAAGGTCACTAGTACTTCTCCCCTATTTAATATTTCAACGGATTTTGGATAAGACAATAACTAAAAATATTGTTTTAAAACATCAATCATCTCATCTTAGATTTCTTATTTTGGGCATAAATCCATACTAGGAAGGTTTTTCAAGAAAGCTAACAAGGGTTTTTGTTATATCTATTCTTGAACCTTGCTAAATTATTTTTTAATTCAAGATGATATTCTAACATAATAATTATATTGAAATTAATTATATTTTTCAATGTTATTTTATTTACATAAATTAATCACTAATTCTATTAAATGGGTAACAAAATCATCATTGGTGTGTATAGAAGTCTACCGCCCCACAAACTAATTTAATTCGTTTTATCATTTACACCTCCCATAGTTAATTATTATTAATTATAATGTATATATATATATATTTTTTGTAAAATATTTATAACACTTGTGAAATTATATCATATATTCATTTTTTAATTTCCTTTCTACAGGGGATAAAATATTGTCGTTCGTGTGAATGACAGACCGCCACCTCATGAAGCGATGTAATTCATTTTTTACATACAATTATGATGGATTGTAATAAGTATAAAATTAACGAATATATGTGATATATAAGATATGATATTAATGATTTAGAATTAATATATTACCCAGTTTATTACCTTTTCACATGTTAGGGGAATGATATCATCAAGCATTCGTACATACAGCCCTGCATCTCTAAAAAGCGATGTGATACATTTTTCAATCCCAACATTTAAGTGTGGTAATAATAATTTTTGTAATGATTAAATATTATATTTATTAAATTATTATTATTATTAATATGATTTAAATATAACATATGTACAATAATTGGAAATTCCATTACAAAAAAATAATAAAACAATAAAATTTACTCCCAAAAGAACGAAAATAATATATCATTTTGAACAGAAAGTCGGTAAAATTTTATAAGAGGATAATATATGATATTTTAGATAAGATTATGGTTTTGTTATAAATTATTAACATGATTAGAAACATTATACTTATTTTTAAATCAACCAAAACTAATGGAAAGTGTGGGTTAAGGGACTCCATCTCAAATTCCATTCATTGAGGCATATTTTAATGTTATTAACCGTTTTTATATCATGAATATGCTACCCAATTGAAATGTAATATAATGAATAATAAAAAATTCATTATATTTAATGTTTCAATTTTAATTATTTCATTCATGGTGATTTGACATGAATTTTACTATGTTGTAAAGTATTTCATAACTCGATTTTTTTCATTGGGTTATAGTAGTCATTTATTTTCAATTGATATTATAAGCTTATGCCCATAATGATGTTTTAGTATTTTTTATTATTTAAACTAGTTATATTTTTATTTAAATTTGATAAACATTATATACTCATTTATTATATCTCAATTTGTTGTTAGGATCTCTAGAAGGGTTTATTTCAAAATCTTATATCAATCAGGACTGTTTATACATGAATTTCAATTGAAGGAAATTAATTCATCATTAGACAAAAAAAAATTAATTTTATTCTCATATATTTATTCACATGTTTTGAAATAGTTGTTCAATTTTCTCACTCTATGGTTATTATAATATTTGAGAAAATGTTTTCAAGAAAATATGACATCATTTCTCTATTAGGTCAAAAATATGTTTTCTTCCAAACCATGTTTTATAAAAAAAATAAAAAATGATTTTAACCATTAAAATATAATTTATTAAAGAAATTTTTACCTGTTATTAAATTAATGAATTTAATGTAATTTTCACATCATTTTCAAAAGAAGGATCGTTTGGCTTATACTAAAAATGTGAAAGGAATATTTATTTTAATGTAATCAGAATGAATAAAATTTCATTTCATCATGAAATCTAATTATTTTAAAAAAAATTATTTTTAAAAGAATGTTTTCAAATAAAATATTTTAAAATACATTTTTTGAACATTTAGTTTTAAAATATTTTTTTTTCAAATTTAAAATGATATTTTCCTTCTTATTTTTTAGAATATTATTTTATTGTATTTATAATCTTCGATGAAAACATCCCTTCTACTTTTACAAATGAGTATATTTCTGATTGATGTAATAATTAATATTTATATGTATGTTTTATGATCATTTTGATAGACTATAGTATTATCATTCAATTTCATGAATAATGTCTTCAATCATAAACATTCCCTTTAACTATTCACCTTTTAATGATAAATAGACCTAAAATTCCCCTAGATATCCCTAATATTTATCATGGATCTATTTATTTATTAATAAATATATAACATCTACATATATTTATATAAATTTAACATTTTCTTATTTATCAGGGGAATTATTGATAAATCTATATTCTTTACTCAATACATATATTTTATTTATTAATTTTTTAAAAGGATTAAGGTCTGACCACCTTTTTTAAACATAAATAAAAAGATATATTTTCAAAACTTGTAAAAGATGAAACCCATTACAAGTGAGTTAAAAAACCTTAAATTATCATGACACAAAATGTCAAAATAGTATTGAAATCATAAAGTGAAACAATCATCCATGAATGCACTTGAAAAAACCTCACAACCCATTTCTTGATAATGATATAGTGAAACTAGTTGAAGATGAATTTTCACCCACTCTGCCAAGAGGCTTCACTATGATGGACATGTATAATGTGTAAGTTTACCCATCCCATAAACATTGACATGTGTAGGAGAGATGGATGAAGGGTATTAGTACAACTATCTATCTTTCAAGAAACCCACTAGACATATCAAGTGAAGAAATTATTGAATTGTAAACCTATTAAAAATCATGAATAGGGAAAAAACACTAAAAAAGCCAGTTGAGTTTTTCCATACATACATAAAAAATTAATTCACATGAATCACAGAAGTGTGTTACCATACCCATTCCTCTGTGGAGACCACCCACCCAAAAAAACATGTAAAATGATGCACCTCCTACAAAATGAATGGAAGAAAGGACCATTGGTGGGAAAGAAATAAGAACCCTAGTAAAACAATAAATCCCTACAAATATTATAGAAAAAATACTTCAATGAAATAAGAACCCATAATTATTTCATATAACCATTTAAGAAGAATATTACAATCAAAGTATAACAATAAAAACATACTTCCTAGGAATACTTAATGAACAAAGTTCACTATAATTTCATTCCCAAATTAGTCTCCACATGAAACTCATCGACATCCATTGAGTGCACGACGACAAGCCCCATTGATAATCCAATAATCACCTGAGACATCCACCACTAGACCACAAATGAACTAAACGAAGGAAGCTAAGACACTTTGTGATCATTGAATCTCTCCACCGAAGAAAGAGTCACACAGACAAGGTCCAACAAAAAAGAAACTTCCCAAACTATGTACCACAACAACTTAATTGAAAGGTAAACCATTTCATAGAGACTGATCCATATTGAGTGATTCTATATTTGATCAAGATGTAAGCAAGAGGGTGGATGACGATGATGCACTACAAAAGAAAAACATTTCATTATCGTGTATCGAAATAGAGAGAAGTCGAATGGGAGAGTGTTTAAAAATGAATAGGAAATATGACAAACACCAGATCCATTTGAGAGATGGAGAATATTTTTAATATGAAATATCTTAATAGTAGTGGTATCATAATTCCTAAGACACTAATTTACAACAATTAATCATTTATATTATTCGGAATTAAGTTATTTTTGTCTAAAAATTTTCATAATGATATTATTTGTGGATTCATTTCATTATTAGTTAATTGATTAAATTGGTTGAGCTTTTAGACATTTACCTGTCAATATTGATTATTCCATAAGAATTTCTTATTGTATTATAATTGATTAAATGGAATATGTGTTCAGTTAATTACCTTTCCATATTGATTACTCCTTACCCAATTATGATAGTCAATTTATTTATTAAATGTCATTTGTGTTCATTTATTTACTATATTGTATTGATTAAGTCATATCAAATCAAGATAGTCATGTTATTTAATTAGAATGTGTATTTAGTTATTTATATTTTCATTTTTATTACTCTTATTTATTCATGATAGCTTCTCAGGTACTTAAACCTTACTAAGAATTTGATCTCACCTTTATTTTCTACCTTTCTTTAGGAATAAATGAAGTGTAATATGATTTATATGAAAGGATATTCTAGATTGAATTCTATAATCCTCAAAAATTTATATTTTTTTTTCATATTTAATTTTGGAATCATGTATATACCTTGTAAAACCTCATTGTTTTTTTGACTTATTTTTTTCAAATTAATTTAATATTTTTGATATTTTTCATTTCGAAAAACACCAAAAATATTTTAATTTATATTAAATAACTACGCATAACTTAAATTATATGCAACACCATATCAATCATGTAATACATGAAACACAAAAATTATCTTTAACTATATAGAACATTGGGATTAACTAACATTACACTCAAGACTGACGTTCCTCTACGTATTACATAACACACATGATGGAGTGTTGCTGAACAATTATATATTATTAAAATATTATTATGTAATAAACTATAACATATCCATTAAATATATGATTATTTCATTAAATAACGTACAAATATATATATTTGAATTCATTTTTAAAAATTAATTAGAAATGTAGAAAGAAAATGAATATAAAAATAATTATTTTCTAACAAAATATTTTTATGTGAAAAAATTATTTATCAGAATAAGTTAATTAAATTAGTACAAGTGAATTATATAAATTAATTTTATTTTTTATATATTAAAAAATAATAATTTTGATATTAATCCAATTGTTTTGGTAAGAATATAATTGGAAGAAGCCCAATATTATACATATAAACCTATATTTTTATAAAAGTGATTTTACCACCTTTTAATGGTGGGCCTATTTTGAATATTTTAATCTCCAAAACCTGGATGCCACTCAACAGTGCTCTAATCCTTGTTGGAAACATGGCATCAAGAACATCTCCCCAAATACCAGAGGCTGCTAACTTGCAGAGAGGGACATGGTGTGATAGTGGGGTGATCGGGCCCTAATTTGTAGAGTGTAACACAACAAAATGCAATAATTGTTCAATAGTAGTATAAGTAAATACCATACAACATATGTAAATAGTAGAACATAGATATTATAAGTAACCTAAATTCATATCATACACAATATGATATTACGTTTCGCTTGTTTCTAATAAAACATCCATATCAGTAATAGAAGGGAGATATATAATAAATATAACAAAGTACCGAAAAGGCCAAAAGAATACTAAATGAATCACAAGAGTCGGCTTGATACTTTTCCCTCATGCTCCAAATTATCATATCATGTACCTTATGGAGGGAACATTCCCTTATTGACACCTAATATAATATAATATATTTTGGTCAAAAACATGACCCAAACAGAGTGTCAGAATAAATCCTCCTAGGCAACCACCTGAGGTCTATTCCAATCAGTTAGTGAATATATATTAGTAATAGTGTATAATAATGAAAGAGTTAAGCTACAAATTACTTAAATGTAAACAACCAACAATCATTGGATTCGATTTATTTACGTTTCATTAAACATTAAATAATTCAATTAAATTTAATTTTTATGTCTCAATATCTGTCTCAAGCTTGGAATCCCCCATATTACTACAAACATAATATATTCCTTAGAAGGTCTTCTAAACATGTTCAAATAAACACTGAATCCATGATGTGATTTGTCTTAGTAGCACATAATATGTCATTTAATTTGAAATTCAATTATAACTTGATCATATGCTTGAAATTCATTTGATGGAATTCCAGAAACATTATTGGTGAAAATTCATCCAACACCCAATAAGCTTGTACATGTGACCCACTTAAGAACCTAATGTCACTCTATGTTTGGTATAAGATCATGTCACTATGAACATCCTAATTGGTACTATAAGGAAGCCCCAAGTATCACTCATGACATATATTCAAATGCCTCTTGAGCCCATCCGTGGAATCCCTCAATGGATCCTTGATTCCATCAACATAAAAGAAAAACCTATCTGAGCCCAACCATAGATTCATTCGATGGATCTACGCTCCAATCATGGATTAAAAATATTTAACCCTTTGATCCCATACATGTCATTATACACTAAATCCATGGTCACTCAAGATACAAAAGTAGAATAGTCACATGATCCCATCCATATAATTCAAAGAATAATCCATGATTCACAATATTTTATTTATCATTCAATGATTTAAAATCATTTTAATCATTTCATTAGGCTTGTCAAGGTTAAAATGAAGACCATATAACATAACTCACCTTAGAAGGGTAAATTAATAAAGGAACTACCTCATATGGTTTGGCCATCCATTTACGGGAATGATCATACCTCTCATAACAAAAAACACATGTAAATGAAACTATTAATAGGATTAAACCTTATTAAACTCATGTGGGAAAATTAACAGATAGATCCATTCACTTAAAACATGTGTAAATATGATATTCCATACTCGGTTCCTGCGGAAAGTCAACCATCCCGTACCCTATAACCTATTCAATTGAAATATAAAAACATGGATATTACATTAATAATCAAAACCATTTTTTATAACCCATGAAAGGAAATAAAAGTCATACCTTAGAGGCATCCTTGTCCAAAAAACCATTAATGTCATTAAAGAAAACTCAACCATGGAGTGGCCAATATTCTAGGTATTCAACCAATAACATGTGTCAAAACACTTATTTAATTACCTAAACCATGATTTGTAACAACATGGATGATTTATAAATTATGTTGATACCCCAAAGATGTGCATGTGTCACTCTAACATATATAAATAGCTCGACAATTTTTAAAAAGAAAAAGACCACCAACCTTTGGATCATGCTATATGTCTCATCTAGTATCCAGATCTAATTAATCCGGGTTTGGAAGAAATATGAAAAAACAAGAATAATGATATTTTACGGCATATAAGCCTAAATATAAATATAGAAAATGATAAAAATAAGAATCAAGAAAAGATAAAATGGAATCAAGGCCTTACAATTTCAGATCAAAGGAGACAAACTATGTTCCAATTGGAGTTCATATCGAGAATGGATACAAAAATGGATATTTGGATCATGATGATGCTCTCCCATAGATTCCCTATTATGCAACGAATCAAGGTAATTATATTTTTAGGTTATAAAAATTTTAGTGGAAAAATATTAATTTTACCCAATTTAACTAGGTCACACAGTTTAGGTGCATAGTTTACCAAATCGTGCACCATTCCACACATTCTCAACAGGAATAAGGGGTAACTCACATGGTTACCCAACACAGTTTACTAACCATATGGTAATTGTTTACAGATCCATTGTTATGTTTTGAATAAAATGTTGAATAGGAAACATGGCTACACGGATCCTCCCACATGGTTTAATGAAACTATATTTCATGTAGTCCCCCACCGTTTAGCCTCACATGGTTTACTAAAACAGCGTAGCCTTCCCTGCACGGTTTTCACTAAATCATGCACCTGGCATAAAACACCAAAACTTTTGGATCCATGCTCCAAACTAGACCTAGACACCACTGACACCTCTGTGACCTCAACAGTCACTCACATTTGGTCTTATTCAATATATTGAACTATGAATTGACGAATAAAACAAGTTATGTACCTCATCAAAAAACTATATTCTTACAAACATCCCCCTTAAAACAGGTTGTCCCTGAATTTCCCTTCCAAGGGTGGTGAATAAGTAATTGAGAACAACATTGGATATTGTGATCATATGTTTTTCAACCTCTCTTAGGTCTCATCCTACACTCAGCCATGTGTCCATAGATCTCATACTAAAAGAACATACTGACCTAATAATACCTTCATGGTATGATCCAAAATTCATATTGGATTCTCTTAAAAGGTTGCAACTACATGTAACCTAACCTTTTTTTGATGAAAATATTTGGAAATTTATGAATAATATCAGCATATATGAGAAACCTAGAAGACAACATGCACAACCTGGTACCTCTGAGGTAACTAAAACCGATAGGAAACCATCCCGACTCTCTCTATAATCTCAAAAGGTCCGAAATATGTAGGTGAAAGTATTCCAAATCTCCTGATCCTCTTGTGTCCGAGGCTCGGTGAATCATGTAAGAAAACCGAATCCCTGAACTCAAAGAGTATATGTCTTCTACGATGATAAACATAAGATTATTTTCGAGACTGAGTAGTATCCATATGTTTCTTAATCATCTAAACTTGCTCAGTGGTCCCCAGGACTAGATGAGATCCCATCATAACTGACTCTCCATCCTCTAGACAACCTAAGAGTGATCTTCATGGCCTACTGTACAAAGCCTCATATGGTGCCATCTAAATTGTATCATGAAATCCATAATTAAAGAAGAACTCATCCAGGGATATATGCCTCAACCAATCCCCCCCATTGTATGATTCAAACTTGTAGCATGTCCTCATGAACTTGAATCATGCGCTCTCACTGGACATCTATCTGGGGGTGGTAATATTTTCTCTAAAGAACATTTGTACAAATTTACCCCTGTATCCCTTTCCAGAAACATGAAGTAAACCAAATACCCCTATATTAAATTATATAATGCAGGACTCCATGTATTCATACAATATCACAGATGTACCACCTCCCATCCTCATCAACACTGATGGTTTCCTTTATCGGCTAGAATTGTACATCCATCATGATCCTATAAAAAACAACCTAAATGACATTGTTTCATAGATGAGATCTCAATAAACCCATCATTAAATCCGTCATGACATCAATACATTTCCACTCTATAATGGGTAGCTACTATAAAAGTCTAGATGGTCATTGGTGTTCAGCCATTACCAACTCATAGGTAAAGCACCTCATGAAAAATCCAGCTACATCTATTTTCATACCTATCTACCAATACTGATGATATAAATCCTATTACATCTTGGTGTTACCAACAACACTACCCATAAATATGTATGATTTTCCTACAATAGTTTCTCATGCATATATAAATATATCCACACACTACCATGTGAACACAGAACCTCATCCCCACTTATGGTCTAACATGGAGGAGGGTCCCCATGTAACACACTCTCTTGTAGAACTAGGACTTTATAATATAATATTTTGATCATACTCTCTATATATAGTATGGTAACGGTTAGAAATAAGGCTGAATAAGAATTCATACAGACTGTTGCAAACCTCTAAGTGCATCATAGATAATAACACCATAAGCTACCACTCGTTATTGGCATGATGCACTCTCTGTATCTGAATCCTCATACATAGTGGATCAGAAACTTCATCTCCCTTACTAAGAATGTAGGCTAGCTCAATGTCAAATGATTGAAGGTATTTCATCAACCTTTGATTCTTTAATTTTATATCATTGTATGTAAATATTCACTTGAGGGTTTTGTGGTCTTTGTACACCACAAAACATTCTCCCAACAAGTAATGTCTCGAATAGCATAAATCATGAACAACTGTATCTAATATGAGATAATGATTCATGTAATTCATCTTATGTGACCTAAACTACCGAGAAAATTATGAAATGACTTGATCCCACTCTATAAGAGCTGCTAAAAGTCTGATACCTAATGCATCATAGTATAATGTGTTACTCCTGCTCAACTCTGGAAAAATCAGTATCGGTGCAGATGTCTATGTTCCTTTTCAGGTCATGAAAAGTTATATCATAGGAATCTATCCAAACATACATCGCACCATTCTTTGTCGGGCCCTTCAATAGTGATAATAGGCTTGAAAATTTTTGTATGAAACTTCTTTAGTATCCAACCAACCCTATGAAACTCTACACCTCAAAGGAATTATAGGGCATCTCCCTTGTAACTACCACTCTCACCTTTTCTAGGTCCACTGATACTCCATTCCCTGAGATGACGTGTCCCAAGATGTGAATCTAATTAATCCATAGGTGGCACTTTTTGAACATATCATATAACTGATTCTTCATCAATGTATTTAAAATGTTGACAAGATGTTTTTAATGGTCATGTTGATTACGAGTATATAACAATATATTATCCATGAGAACGAAAAAAATGTGTTTAGATAAAAAATAGAACACTCGGTTCATCAATTCCATGAAGACCGCCAGTGCATTTGTAAGACTAAACATTTTAACCAAATACTAATACATACCATACCTACTTTAAAAGACTATGCAATGTCTGTCTTCTGATCTGACACACACATGATGATAACCAAATATCAAATCAATATTTGAGGAAAATGAGCTCCATGGAGATAGTCAAATAGATCATATATCTACTAAAAAGGATTCAAATTCATAATCATTAACTAGTTTGATTTTTTGTAATCTACACATAGCCCAAGGGTACCATCCCCCTTTTTCAAAAAAAGGATTGGCGAACCCCCCCGAATATGTACTAGGTTAGATGAATCCATTTTCCATTAAATCATATAGATGTATTTTGTGATCTTGAAACATTATCAAAACTATCACGTATGGAGGAATGAATAGTGGCGCTTCTCCCACAACTAGATCAATAGAGAACTCCTCCACTCTCACTAGAGGTAATCCTGAAATGTAATATTGGAATAAATCCATGAAATAATCGACTAGTAGTGAAAAATAAAGCTAATGTGTTCTCTGATCATCCTGAAATAAACTCTCAATCTAAGCTATCATGTCGCCTATCTGATGATGTTGATGTCTAGATCGGCTCGCCTGGACATCCCATTCACCATTGTGAAGATACTATCATCCTTTTGGGGATGTGAAACTCACCCTACAACAATAGAAATCAAAAAATGCTCAAAATGGAACTAACCAGTCAATCTCGACAATGGAATGAAATCATTTCATCTCGAGGGTAGAGAGGTCCCATATAATGTGACACCCTCCAACCTCAAGGGGAACTCCCTTCACTCACTTACACCTTCTTTCCGGATCCCTAATGGAATGTATAGCATTTCCAGACCATCAAAAGTATAAAAAATGATCCCATGGATCTCCACAGTGGCCATAAATATAAATCTTTGTGAAACCCCTATATAAAATAGTACATAAGATAAAATAGAGGCTACTAAAATAGTACCTATGATAGTAGAAGGTTCGTGATCCTGCTCTTGCATTGTTTATGTCACTGCATATTCTTTTCCTGTACTACATCCATGTGACACTACATGGCTACCTTTAGTTTATCCACCATGTTTTCACTGTGAACCTGATGTCTAGATACCATGGTTATAACCACCACCTAATCCACAATGTCCTGATGCACTCTAGATCCCTGACCAGAAGAAGCTTTAAACTCTACTCTTGATTGTGGATTCAATACAGACCCTCTCTCACTGGATTCTAGAGGAAAAAATCTATAGAAGATATGTAGATGCCCCATTTTTTCATATGATTGATACTTGACTGGGTCCAGCAAACACGGTGGCCTCTTATGCCCCAGCCTTCCCCACTGGTAGAATGTCACATGACTACCTGAAGTTACATTCAAACTACTAATATCACAATGTGGAAGCTCTAGATGATTCTTTCTACTACTGGTCATGACAGTACATGATCTAGGTGTCAAACTGACTTGGGCCGCACCTCCAAACATTCCCTAGTTTACGATATGCAATTAGTGAATGATTCACTATTTCAGATGACTTAGTCAACCTAAAAACATTAACCTGTGATCAGATTTCATACCTAATACCTTCCTAAAATATTATAGTCTTCGATACATCATCATCCATCATAACATGAGTGAAGTTCTAGAGTTTAATAAAATTGGTCGAGTAGTCCATAACTGAAAGTATGACCTTCTCCAGATGCATGAAATCCTGGGCCCTTTCAGCCCTCAACATATCATGAATGAATAAATCATAGAACAATATCCAATAATCCCCCCATGTAATATTCCTATGAAGCATTGTCTAATTGATAACATCCCACCATCTCTTGGAGAAATCACACCACATATACGTTGTGGGTTTTACCCTGCAATGAAGAGACTTCTCTATGTGATTGAATATCGAAATCCATGAATCTATCCATGAATCTAAAGCCAATGGTCTTCTATCCCTCGAAAATTATGGCAGATGCCACTACTGGAACACTCACATCAACTCATCCATAGTGATGATAGGATGTGGTGGTCCCTTAAATGTTATCATGAACCTCAGAAAGACTTCATAGAACATTGGACTCGAACCTACATATGATATACCATCTAGTGCTCCAACTAGAACCACTGGAGCATCCACTAGTATCACATTTCCTTCAACCTCAGCGGTATGATTATCCCCACCCACCAAGAATAGAGCATCAGTTTTTCATGGAAGCATGAATCTAAAATTCAAAACACAGACCTCAGTTCTAGATGATTATCAATGCTGACAACTCAAAAACACAGATATCATGACAGGATAGGTGAATAAATTATTTATAAAATATAACCCTCTTCATTCCAAATGGGTGTGGTCAGAGTATCAAACATATGAGAAACTTCCAAAATACCACTTCTAAGGTTCGGTCTTATAATGTTCTCCAAAAAAAACCATATCAATTTCAATTTTTTCCTTATAAAATTGGAATCATGAATGTATCTTGTTTTCCACTTCTATTAAACTAATAGTTCCATCAGTATTTGACCAACTGAACATAATACAATGGAATAAAGTAGGCATCGGTTCTGGGTTTCTGTTGTTGGTGTTGTTATAATGAAGTTCTTCCAGAATAACAAATTAGACGTTTCCATGTGGGAGGACATCGGTGGGACGTGAAAATATTTACATGTTATGGAATGGGAATGATTATGGATTAACATAGAATAATATATATCTTAGACCACACAGATTTTAATGGTTATTATAATGGTAAGGATGGAAAAATTATAAACCATTCTGGTTTGAACTAGATTATTGATCCATCTGAAATGAAGGTATTAAGATATAATTTTTGTTTCAATATTGATTAAATATAGTTTGAGAATTATTTTACTATCATATGATCGAATATAATATACATAATTGATATATATCTATTTCATAAGAAACCATTCATCATTGGATTGTTCTTTGATCAATTTCCACATCATCTCTTACACCAAGAACTCAATACCCAAAAATTAAATTTTTTATTCATGATGTACAAAAACTAACATTTCATGTATTATAATATCCATAAAATATAAACATTGTATTACTAGAAGTTAAAAAAACAAAAATGTTTAGAAAAATTTATCCAATAATACACATTGATCAACTTTGTTTATTACTTAAATAGTTAACCACAAGGCTCATCCAAAATATATTGGACCCCCTTTTATGGAATGTTATTAAATCAACACTATATTCCCCAAAAAAATATAAATAGGCCCTTAATTTAATATTCAATGTATATTATTACATTTATCTATACAATAAATTATTTAAACATGAAATATTCCAATAATAAAATCTCGCATTATTGAATCTATTCCATAAGTCCAGACATAAAGTAAAATCCAAAAAAGATAATGTAAACAATATAATAAATAAAAAATTTCAATGCCACGAAATCATTCAAATAATCTTAATTTTATCATTTTTATCTCAATACATTGCACATATTAATGGTTATCATCCCTCAATTAGTTAGTTTCAAAGAAAACCAACTTTCCCCTTAATCAATTCTCTTGGTCATTGGTACCATTCAACATATGCTCTCAAATCCATACTAAATGTGAATTTCCATAAAATAATTTTACATTTTATAATTCTTATAACCAGAATATTATTGATAATAATACTCCTCAAAAATAATTATTCAATCCAAAAACATGAAAATTTTCCAGTACTCATCATTTTAAGGAATAACATAAGCATGAAATTGATTCTATATCTTCTTCTGAGATATATTCCCATGACCCATGGGGAATGAATTTTCACAGTTCCATATATCCTAAAGTTAAGTCATCGAATATTTGAAACTTCATTCGTACCATAAAAATCATGGGAAGTGTGACCTCTCTCTCAAATCATGTTTGAAATTTTAATTCACTTAGTAAATGTTCCAAGGTATTTTTGTCCACAATTATCACATGGGGGAAATACATATTTCCCTTATTCCATTACTAGGTTTTTTCTCTTTCATCCTAGTCTTCTGTTCATTCCCTTAAATTCCATTGTACATGAATAATTATTTATTTTTCATTATTATTCATGATACAATATCCTAGTATGATGAGAATGTTTAGGCTACCTAGTCCTTAGAATGAATAGGATTATACCTATCAATGAAACTTTAAATCATGTGGTTTTGATTATGTTTATAGTCTGTAACATGTTTTACTATCATGGTATAGTATTATTCATATATAGAAACTTTTTCATCTTCAATTTTATTTGATTACAAAATTTCCTTTCCATATTCACTATTTTCATGAAAGGAAATTACATTTCAATGAAGTGTACTTTAAAGTCACTATATTCCATGTTTTATATTTCTTTTTCATCCTTAATATTCTGAATCGATGACCCATGAGGATTAAAATCACTTAATATACAATAATATACTAGGAAAATATTCCCCCTTTCATTAATTCCAAAAGAGATAAATATTTTCTATATGGAACATTTACATTTCCCAGATACAAATGGATTTGTATTCCCATTTAATTTTAGGGGAAACTGATGAAGGGAATAGTTTAACATTGATTTACCATGTGGAGGATCTGTAGGATACACAATATGGAACAATTATTGTTCATAACATTAGTTATCTGCACTAATATGGTTATAGTTTCTTTAGTTACAACAATAGATCCTACTCCATATTCATTATCTTTTCTATGAGGGGAATCTTTACATGCATTGTGTTAAGAGATATAGATCTACTTCCATCCCATTGGTTATATTTAAATTAAATGGTTTACTATATAATAGATATATAATTATAAAACATGATTTATAATCCCAATTTTTATTAAAGACACTACATAAATTACAAAAAAAATGCACATTTGGCCTCATAGACATAGACATGGTTTATTTGTGATGGTCTTTAAATAATAAAAATATTTTCTAATTATTCATAATAGTTTGTAAATAAATTTTAACTAAACAAAATAATATCACCCACGAGTTTCAATCTAGATGGGTAATAAGGTATGGTTTTTTATTCTTGGTAAAGCTCATGTCATTCAAGGAATACATTTTCCATAGTTATAATCCATATGAGAATTTTTTAAACAACTTCATCCACTTATTGTATCCGGAAAGGGACTTATTTGTTGAAAACTGAAAAATTATCTTCCTTAAATTCTTTTTAGAATATTGTCTTGTAAAAAGTCATATTTATAATGTATAAAATGGGTTTATATTCCCTAATATATGTTTTCAAAAGCCTTTTTAGAATGGTTTCCACTAAACATCCTCTTATGCCAACTGCAATAATCCCATATCTCATAACCCAAAGATGGTATCTACATTATTACATTATCATAAGATGAACATTATCACATATTGATGGGCGAAAGAGTTTAGTAGCCTTGTAATAATTTATACGTACTTTATATTCACCTTACAATGGAAAAAATAAAATACACAAAGTGCTTTCAATGAGAACACAATTATTATTCTAATTTTATCCCTCCATATTAATCAAAAAAACACCCTGGAATCATTATGAAAATTTAAAAAAAGAATGAGGTGAGATTACATGCACAGTAATTGTAAGAGTATACAAGGAGATATGAGGGAAAAAAATATTCATAATTATAATATAATGGTATATAACTAAAACAAAAGATATTTAATAAATAAAATGAGTATAATATGGAAGAAAAAAATAATGATAAAAAATTCCATATAATTAATACAGGAGTTGAAACATATCTATGGATTTTTAAATAATGGATTGTTCACAAGGATATCAATAATTAATATCAAATTTTAAGAATCTATAATTCTTGGCATTAGAATAATACCATCAAGAACATTAACAGGTGGTTTTAAATATGAAGATTGAAATTTGTAAAAATTTTCCAACTAATTTATCTCATGAGACATTTCTATTCATAAAGGGTATATCTGTAACTCGGACCCACCAATAATGTACTAATGAAATTTCATTACCAATATGAAAGTTTAAAATCATAATCAACCCAATCATTAATAATGATAAATTAACATATGGAATTTTAATACTTACCCTAATCCAATTATTATAATCATAAGCCATCTAGAGTAATATGGTGAGTGGTAATAAAATTATACATCCTTAGTAAAAATCTATAATCCATCCAAAAAATTAATTAGTATGGTATCAAAAAAACATTTCCTGGTCAAATCATAATTAAAATAATTGGATGGTGTAATCGATTAATACAAAAATCCTAGGAATTTCATCAAAACCTATTTAACGAAATAACATTTTCACTGTAAAAGTATTTTTAAAATGTAATGTCAAAAAATATCCTGAAAATTAATTTCATTGAAAGTAACATTTGAAAACTTTTAAAATAATCAATAAAACATTGTGTGTTCAGAATGTCATAATATTTTACTCATGTCATACACATTCAGATAATGATTTATTTCCCATTTTTAGTAAAAAATATCATTGATTGTTTTGAAAAGGATGTGAATATTAAATTTAAAAAATTGAATAAAAAATTCAAATCGGGGTATTTGTTTTAAAAAAATCATATTGAAGAAACCCTTTTGGAAACCATATTTAGAAAACCTGGTTTTATAATAAAAGGGAATTTCAACCAAAGAGTGAAAAGTGGATGAATTTAATAAAAAACATTTTCCCAACAATTTTTAGAATAAAAGTTTGTTAAAATGGTACTATAACATGAAAATAAATTTAATAGACAGAGGATAATTAAATATAATTTTTTATTATTTAAATTAAAATTTATTCCACCAAGGGATACATAATAAAAAATCTGGAATATTTCTGTGATTTTGAATAAAACTCTTACTTGTTTGGTAACATTAAAACCATATGACCTATGAATGAAATAAAAACAATGGAATATTTAAATACTATTGAGAGAATTATATTAATGATATAAAATATCAAAAGGGGTGATGTAAACACCACATAATGTAATGAGTGGTGAAAATGATGTATGTCTTATTGAAGTAAAAGCGAGATGAGAAAACCTTACCTCATGTTCAAATTTCATCAGATGTGTTAGAACCCCCTTCTTAAAAAGTATTTGATTATTATAAAACTATTATTGAAATATAATAATTTATATCATTCCATATTTTATTTACTTATAGACCTTTATCACCCATTTCTTATCAACTCTTTTTTAAAATCTATATTTCTGGTGATAATTACATCAATTTTTTATTATGTTTTAGTTCAGTAATTGTAGTACATTTAATTTTTACAAGGTTTTATAAAATCCAAAAATTTATCAATGATATAAATATCATATATAATAATTATATATGTATTTATAGTTATATATTAATGTTATTGATAGAAAATGGATTACACCATTCATGGAGACAGTTGGTTGTATGTGCTCATGAATGATGTTTCCATTCCATCTCGATAGATAAAAAATAGAAAAATATATTAATTAATAATTATATAATAACTATAATTTAATATATATAATTTTCATTAATATGAAAATTCATTATTACATTCAATGTAAAAATAAAATGAAAACCATTTTACTTCTCAAAGTGGAGGTGGTAGTCCACAGGGACAAATAAAAAATGTTATTGTTTTATAACATTTTGTAAGGTTATATGATTTATGTAAATTATATTTATAGAAGTATTTTTATATCACTAATATCACATTAATTAATTATCATTTAAATTTCTACATTTCATGTAATTCATAAGTAAAAAATAAATCAAATCGCTTCATGGGATAGTAGTTCTATATACAGATGAACAACATTATCGTATCCATCATCAAATGGAACGTAAGAAGCTATATGTTATATCAGGATTTTAAAATTATAAAATTTCAAAAATATGATATAAATATTTTAATTACTTTTTTTATATCTATGCTTTAAAGGTGGTGAAGGAATGAAATTATAATGGTTCATGATTTAGTAGTCAACTATACACACAATTGTCAATTTTTTTAAAATTTGATAGAAGTGGAGATTGAGTTTTTTAATACACTAATATAATATCATCAAATTATATAGGCTATGAATGTTTTATTTTATTATCATAGTTTATGATGGTTATATATGGATAAAAAATAACATGTTTAAGAATTTTACCTCCTCTTCTAAGATCCTCATTTGGTTTATAATTAAATCCTTCATAGGTGGAATCTTAATCAAACTAATGACTTTAAGATGTGGTGATGTAGTTTATTATATTTTTTTTGATGAAATTGTTAGATCCTGTGGGTTTTGGATATGTAAATAGTGGAGAAGAGGGTGTGGCCTTTTATGAATTGGGGAGAGGACTCACATGGATTTTTTGAAAAACTAAAATAATCTAGATGTTTTTCTCATTAAAAAATCCTCTAAAATAGTAAACTATTTAATATTATAGATTTTATTATAAATATATGGACATAAAAATTGTATTTGTAAAGATTTATTCCATTTTAAAAACATATGTTCTTAGTTTAACATCCCAGTAAACCCATTTTTACAATAAAAATGGTTATATATTTTTTACTATTATAAATATTAGTTATGGAAAAAAATATATTTGAATATATTATATAATATAATTTACTCTGATTCAAAATATGGAATCTATTTTTCAAAATTCAACAAACAGAAGAGGAAAAATTAATTTATAATTTAACTGGTCATGTGATGACAGAGTAGTTTTAAAATGTTGAAATTCACCTTAGTATAGAATGAATATTATGTTAGTTCCTCAAATTGTAGGTTAATTTAAAAGTATGGTTCACCATCATAATTTCTAATTAAAATATAGGTTATAAAATTATGGTTCCAAACAAAAATAACGTTTAAAAAACTATACATTACTCTTCAATACATTTTTTATATATAGTGAATCCATAATAATTAAAAAAAATATATAATACATTAGATAAAATGATAACTAGAAATTATTATAGAAAATGTACAATTTCTCAATAAATATATTTCTGAAAAATAGTTAATGTTTTTTCGTTATTAAAATAGATAAGGTTTTTTTAGTATCAAAAAAAATGATAAATAAAAATAATATTACAAGAATAATGAATGATGAAATGTATAACCATTTGGATAGCAAAAAAACATAGAATATACAAGAAATTTAAAAATGAAGATTAATGGTTTATGATATTCAATAGGAATTTTATTTCTCAATTAATTTTTTATAAACTATAATCAAGTAACGAATATGAAAGGAATGTTTTTTATCCATAGAAAAGATATTTCATTTTATATATTTCTCCAATTTTAAATTTTATCCCCATTTAATATCATAAATATAATAATTTTTTAAATAAACTACATCCCCCTTTAGGGATATAAAGAATAAAGTATAAAAATGGAATCTAACAAAATTATTATTCCATAATATTTGAAGTGAATGTTTTTTAAGCCACAAAAAATCATTTTCTAAAAAACCATTAGGTCACTGTTGATAAATTGAAAATAAATTATTATCATTTATCATATGAAAGAATAATATTATATTTTTCCCATGATTAAAAAATAATTTTTCTAAAAAGGCTATTTTTTCATTTTATTGGATTGATGTTTCTTGTTTATATTATTATATCGGGGAAAAGGAAACATGAATATTCTGATGAACATCCACATGCTCTATCATCAATTCCGCAAAATACTAATTTGACATATTGAGAAATTTTTTAATCAAAATCTTAATATACTGGATCCTTTTTGGATCCCACAAGAAATTAATATATGGATATTCACGGAAAATATCTAAAATATCCTCAAACATCTGTAACATATCTCCTAATAGATTTATATGGTTTCCAATTCCTGATATATTAGTTGTCTATCTTTTTACATGATCCTTGTAATTGTGTAACAATATATGATGTTTATTTCAATAAAAATTATGGTTTTGAAACTAATCAATCATTTCATACAAAATTGATGTAATACAGTCTTATATTCATACTAAATATGGTTGTGTTGGATGACTAAATGTAAAATCCCTTGATTGAGTTGAACTGTATCTTAATGATTAAAATTTAGTTCTTATGAAATTCTTGAATTCAATAAAATTAAAAATTGATATATAAACTTCAATAGATTTCCATTTTTAATAAGATGTTATTCTCTAAAAGGCATAAAAATAAATCTTAAAAATTTATTTTTCTCTTAGACATTACAGATGATCATGTACCTATTCGTACTTTACTCTTTGAATTGATAAAATTCAGAAATCTTTCAAATAGTTTTTGAAACTTCCATCTCACCGTTAAAGTGAGTTTCCTCTTATTTCCATAGATCTAATTTTTTTTCCAAATATTAAATATTTGAATTATGTTAATAAGAACATTTATCATATATGTTTCTAGAGGTTAGTCTGGATTTATCTGAAGGAAGGGGTTGTCCATCAATTCCATCACTATATGAGGATGATTTTTTTAAAAAACCTATATCTGCTCACTAGATTCACATAAAGTGTATAAAAATTATCTAAAACAAAATAAACTATTTGATTTTGAATCGGATTAGTAGATTTAACTAATGCTATGTGCATCTCCTCACAAATGTGAGAATTCCTGTCAACCTGATCTTCTCCAAAATCATCGTAATCATCTCTAATTCCAGATGATCTTTCTATAAAATTAACTAATATACATAGTTTTTATACATCATGATCATTATAATCTTATTATTATATTTATAGAAAAATTGGATGTCCATATTCTCCAATGCCATCTGCTACTTCATAATCCACAGGCTCTTCTATTTTCTCTTTTTACGAATATTGGTCTCACTAGTGACTTCTTATGTGGGTTATTCTTGAGTATTAGGGAGACCTAATTTAGATGATGGATCACTTATATCTACTATGTTTCATCTTCCAGTTTTCTTAGTATCTTCTTCTATTCTTTTTTCACCTATATCTTCATCATTAAACAACAATTACCTATCAGAATTTTTGTTTCTATGATCCACACTAAGCATGAGAACATTATTCGTCTAGATCATTAGCACAGACATGCATCATATGGCCAATCGCTATAAAACTCCGTAATTTTAAAAAGAATCATTTTTCTCTATAGAATATATAACCATAAAAAATAATCTTTGAGAAGAATGGAACACCCAAAGAATTTATGATATTTTCCTTTTAATGGAATCCAGTCTCTTCTATATCACAAGATTCATGCAACGACGAGTTTAAACAAAATGTGATACTAAATTAAAATTTTATAATTTAAATATGGCTATTATAACACTGCCATTAAGTTGGAAGCTATGTATAGTACTTACTATGTTATTAGAATTTTACTATTTACATAATAATAAAATAAATTCAATGTTAATATACTAATTAGAAATAAAATAATAAAATTTTGAAAGAGAAAGAATTGTTTTCAGAAAAAAAAACATTATTTTTCTAAAAAGAGGTTTTTTGATTCAGTTTATGATAATTTGAAAATAATTTTTATGACTTTTTTAAAAAAAGAGTTAAAATATATATCTAAATTTAATAATTTATATTTCAAAATAATATGTGTGAGTTATAGAGAATTTTTTGAATTTTTTATTAATAATGAAAATTACTTATTGTTTTTTAAAACATTATTTTCATTTAAAAAATTTATAAAGTTAATATTTTTTAATATTTTATTTAAATTTACATTATTTCGTTTATATTATATAAAAAATAATTTATATCAATGTAATAAATTTTATATTTAAATATGATTTAAAAACTACTTAATATTTTGATTTTATTTATTTATAAAAACATTTTTTTTCAACACCTATGAGGTTTTAATTTGAAATAAAATTTTCTACTTCTATGGATTAAATTTTTTAAATTGTATTCCATATTAGGAATAATAACAATAAATATTATGTGATAATATTAAATTAGTTATTTTCCTTATTAATTGGTAAATAAGACATAAAATAATTAACAAAGTTATTGTTAAAACACGAAATTTCATGTTATAAGTGCTTGTGGTAAAATTCATTTTTCAAATATATAGAAATTTTATTTAATAAAATTTATTTCATATTTTGAATTATTAGTTCTAATAAATGAATAATGTTTTATTTTATTTAACTCTTAAAGGATAAATTACCTAACATAATAAAAAGATATAAGTTACCATTGATAAAATGAAATGGTTAAATCAAGTAAACTTAAATTCTATAGAATAACAATATACAAACAAAATTTTATCATTGAGGTATTTATTGGCCACATCATCTATCCACTCAATTATTTTCCAAATTTGGAGGAACATTTTTGGTACGATGACATCCCATTATGGAATAGATTATGGTATCTACAAATATACCACTCCTTAATTTTAAAAGGGAACTCACCCACCTCAATTCGTCACACCTCTAAAACTCTTTGTGTCTACCAATACCTAAACAATTATCTCCAAAAAATAATTATCCATATTATATATGATTTTATCTCTATATATTACCATCCCTAGGTTCCCTTAGTGAAGATCCAAACAAGGTTTCTCAATGAGAATGTAATCATCTTAAATTGTCACATTATTTCTATTTTTTATTATTAAACCTTCAATTTTGATATAGTACATCCAATATAGTAAAACCAATATATCCCATATAATTATATTTCATTTTTAATTGAATAAATTATATTCATATCTTATTCAATACATTGGAAACTGAGGCAACTGATCAGGGGAGGGGTGAACTATTACCTCATGAATTGATGTACTTTATTTTCCATCACAATATTCAAATGCTCAATACATTATAAATATTACCTATTTATAAGATATTTATTAACTTTTTATACTTTTGGAATTATTTTAATTGAAAATACCTTCTTACACTGCATTCCATTGGGGGAAATGATAACATCACTCTTTTCTATAGCTAACTACCACCTAATGAAGTGATGTGTTTTTTTTGTTATTTCACTTTTTATGGAAGGTGGAGTGGATAATTTTAAATAACATATTTTATATTTATAACATATTCAAATCTCATTGAAATATAATATCACATATTACTTGTTTGTTTTTTATTTTTTGGAAAACAATAATGTCCCTTGTGCATATGAGTGTACTATAACCTCCACATAGAATTGTCAAATAATTTTCAATTTATAATTACCCAGATTGTAAAAATGATATATTTTGTTCAAATACATGATATATTGAACATAATAATGATTTTATAAAATTTAATTAATTTTTTTTCATTTCATTCCGTGCATAATGAAAAATGTAATCAATTTTAATGAGTAAATACCCATAACAACTCTCTGAACATTGTAGTCTATTTTCTATCTGTTAATTTTATAGAATAATCTAAATAGATATATAATAAATTTATATTATTTTAATATATTTTTTAAAATTAATAGTATGATATAAACATGATCAATATTAAATTATTGAAAGTATTGAACCAAAACATACTTGAAAAATGAAGAAAATATAACATAAAATTGAGGTTTTAACAATGAATTATTATTAAATTGGGTATAAAATATAATTTCTAAATCATATGTTTTATAAGATATATGAGTATTTTCACAACCCGTCCCTTGGGGGCCCGTGTTGTGACTACCCCAAGCCCACGTTCTATAGGCCAGGGGCTGGTGACAAGCACCAAAGGCGTAAATCCCTAAATCGGGAAGGCATTGAATTTATAACTGTAAACACACACCACATAGCACATAGGTAGATACAAAATACTATGTAAAACATTATAACAAGAGAGTGCTAAAAAGTATAGGGGCCGGAAATACAAGCCCAACTATAATGTACAAGTACAACTGAAAAGGTCAAAACAACTGAAAGGTGAAAAGCAGCTCCTGGATCGTCCACCACGGATCCTACCAAAATAGTAGGCACAGATAGCATCATCAGCACTCCACGTATGTCGGTCTCCTCCGTGTACCAAAACGTCGTATGCTCCACCTCTGGGTACTATCCATTCCTAGAACTCACAGCCTCACTCAGCGTTGTTCGTCATCTGCAACCAACACAATGAGGTGCGAGCATAGCCCATGCATGGGTGAGTATAACGATACTCAGTAGGGACCCTGAGACCCTCAACGTCTCACAAAATCCATCAAGGATAAACCACAATGTATGAAATCAATAGATTATCCCACTTAGTTATATTCCCATACATATACCTATGTTATCAATTAATCCAACTCAATTATGAGGTAAACACAGAAGTTGCTGACTTAGGTCAAACTAAGATTTTATTCTTGGGGTAGTATCAAGTAACATCCCTAGTCACATTGTTGAAACCTCAGGTGCTGGAGAACTCCTCTTCTATCAAGTGTAGTGGGCCTTCCGTGGCACAAAGGCGCTTCCCACTAACCTTGGACTGCTGAGGTATTCCTCCTATCATGTACTGTGGGTCTGCTAGGTCACCAAGGTGCTCCCCAACGTGGGTTTTCCGCATCACCAAGAGGCTCCCCCTCATATCCTGCTGAGGTACTCCACCTGTGGAGTACCGTGGGTCTTCTGTGACACCAAGGATCTCCCCACAGTGGGTCTTTAGGGACACAAAGCTACTCCCCACTGGGCTAGTTGAGCCACTCTGAGTCGAATCAGTCAACTGTCATCAGGTCTCAGCCAACTACTAGGTCTCAACACTATGCTCGCTTGTTTTTGGGAGGATCCACTCCACAGGATACAGTTCGATACTCAAATTATCACGAAGTCCCACGTAAAAGTATCTCAATGGTCTTCCAAGTCATAGGGGTCTCAGTGCAATAGACGACACGCCAATTGGACGCCCGGTCTGTATGTTATTAAACTTTTAGTCCCACATGCCTGGTTGGATTTGTGCACGATCCAACCTGACCATATCTCAACTTTACCCCGAATTCTAGTGGGGTGTACTCATAGGGACCACCACACTTGAAGAATACCAGCGCTGGTGATGGTACGTCAAACGGTCATCCAGTGCCAATGATATAGCCAAAGAATGTAAAGGTTCAGTAGTGGTCCCGGGTCCGGTCCGACCCGGTCAAACCGACCCATCCCGACTTCATCTAGGCTGACCAGGTCTGGGTCGACCCGGCCACACCTGTGGGGTCTGCCCCGACCCATTGGGCGTGCCAGCCAGTTAAGATCGGCCTGGCCCATTGTACCCAGCATAGTAGGCCACGTGGGCAGTTCAGCTTGGGCTCGGGGGCGGTTCGGCCTGAAGCGCGTGGGGTGCGACTGTGTCACTCAGTCTGGATGGCCGAGACTGGTTCGGAAAGCATTGTGAGGGTTGAGTCTCAGGCGTTATGGGGTGCACGGGCCGACACGGTTCACTCGGGCACACGAGAGGCGGCTGGGAATGCCGGTTGGGCTCGACTAGGCAAGCAGGCGGGAAGTGAGGGCGTGACCAGGCCGGTAGGGGGCTGGGTAGACCGGAGGGCAGGCTGGAGGGCTGTCGGGCAGGGCACGGACATACCGGGAGGTGGATGAACAGGGCACCAGGAGGCCGGGTGGGTCGGTGGGGCACAAGCTGACTCGGCTCTACCAGCGGCGCGGTTGGCGGGGGCTCGGCCAAGGGAGGTTCGGCCAGTGGCAGTGCAAAACACCGTGGGGGCGGCACAGATTACAGAGACTGTGGGTAGTGCGGCTTTGTCTTCACCTCCTTCTTCTCCTCATTGCTTCTTCACTATGACGAAGTTCATCATAAACAAGAACTGAAGAGGGGTTGGGAAATGTGGGTTTGGCCCGCACCCTCTGCTTTTAGGGTGGTAACATTTGGTCATCAAGAAGTAAGAATGATGAACATAAATTGTTCTACAACCTCTGTAACGATTCCTTTCCAACTGAAGAAGAGAATAAAGAAGGTAATATTACTCAAATTAACCCCTACCTTTGTTCGTCGCACATCGATGGAGTCGCGGGGAAGAAGATGGTGGAGATCATCTTTCGTCGCGTCCGCCACACATTTTTGATCCCGAGCTCGCGCGTTGATTCGTTTACGATGATGAGGAGGGAATTCGGTCATCGAAGATGTCCCACGTCGGTTGCCTCTGAGGAAGAAGTCGAAGACGATCCTTGCCAACGTTCTTCGTTGGAATAACATGTTCTTCGTTGGAAGATGAGGTTCTTCATTGGAGAATTCTAATTCTCCCAAGCTCTCCCCTCCCCAATATTCCACCCAAAGGACAAAAGTGAATTGATAGCCCCTCCAAATAATATATTGTCAATTATTCTAGATTGTTGGGTTTAAAATTCAAATTGTAGTGTTTAATTATAACAGATGGCTCAATTAATTAATGGGTAGGATTTGGCATAAAAAATTATGAATTGGCTCAAATAATTAAAAGGGAGGTGGTGGCACCAAAAATGGTATTAGGAGGTAAAGGGGATCTCTCTCATTAATGAGGGGAGTTGAGATATTTTCCTATCCTCCCATTAATAGGGGTCAGGTGGTCCCCACCCCAATTATTCAAATTGGGAGGTTATGTGGTCTCAGATAGTCCCCACCACATTAACCCCACATGGGATGTTGAGGCGTCGTGGTCCCCACCACCATAACCTCTCATTGGAGGTTATGGCCTGGTGGTCCCCATTTTTAACCTCCACAAGGAGGTTATAGATCCAGTGAACCCACCTCCAAACACCAACTCGGAGGCTCAAATAAAAATAAAGTGAAGCTCACATTATTTTATTATATTCCACAAATAACCAAAAACTCTATTTTATTCTCGACTCACTACCGTCGAATTGAAAGTCTACTTAAGTGAATACCAGTGTTGCGAGTAAAACGTTGCCCTCACATTTAAATTCCAAGTACCAGTTCAAAAGTTTTAAAAACTCACTCGTACGTTTACTAAATGTACCCAAATAAAGCTTCAGAAATTGATTCAGGGCCCACTGGGCCTCGTAATCACACACAGATAGTTTTTGCAGACTTGTAAAAATTCCCATGTATTTTTGAAAAAAAAATTCCAAGGAAATTCTTGGTTTTTACATTCTCCCACCCTCAGGGATTTGTGTCTTCGTATGCTCTAAGTTGAACTAATGGAACAATTCAGGGTACTGAACATGCATCTGAGCCTCCCGCTCCCATGTTCACTCCTTGTGGTGTCCCGTGCTGCCAGCGAACATGCACCAGAGGTATCGACCATCCATGTAGGAACCACTCCTGTCGATCCTCAAACTCCACTGGAACCTACATAAAAGTCACCCCACCTTCGACGTCCAACTCTCCATGGTCAATGAAGTGACAAGGGTTGTGCACGTATCTACTCATTTGAGATACGTGGAAGACGTCATGCACCCGGTGCAACTAAGGAGGAAGATTTAAGTGGTAAGCCACCTCACCAACTCTAATGAGGACTTAGAATGGTCCGATGAATATCGAAGATAACTTCCTACCTTGGCCAAATATTTGTAGTCCATGTCGAGGTGAGACCCATAGAAATATGTCGTCGCCATCCTTGAACTCCAGAGGCCTCCGTCTCCTATCATCACAAGACTTCTGCTTGCTCTGTGTAGTTATCATCCACTCCTAGATGATCTGCACCTTTCATATGGAAGCCCTTACTATCTCTGGTCCCACCAGTGCGGAATCCCCTATGTCTGTCCAGTACAAGGGTGATCTACATGGTCACCCATACAACACCTCAAAAGGTGCAATCTCAATGGTGGAGTGATAGCTATTGTTCTATACAAACACCAAAAAAGGTATGTGATCCTTCTAGTTGCAACCGAAGTCTAGAACACAAGAATGCAACTTGTCTTCAAGGGTCTGAATGGTCCGCTCAGTTTGACCATCCGTCTGATGATGGAAGGCGATGCTCAGATGAAGTTGCGTCCCGAAAGCCTCTTGTAACCCCTTCTATATCTGAGAAGTAAACCGTGCATCACAATCGTAGACAATATATGATGGTACTCCATGTAGCCGCACAATCTCCCCCACATAGAGGCATCCCATGGTCTCTACTGAACCCTTCTCTATGATCGGTAGGAAGTGAGAAGACTTGGTGAGATGGTCGACGATCATGCAAATCGAGTGATGACCTCTGGATGTACGTGGAAGTCCTATCACGAAGTCCATTGATATCCAATCCCACTTCTACTTGGGGACCTCTAAAGGCTGACGCAAGCCTACTGGTACCTGGTGCTATGCCTTCACATGCTGACACGTGAAGAATCGAGGGACAAACTCCACTACTTCCTTCTTCATACCTATCCACCAGTGCTATCGTCGAAGGTCCAGGTACATCTTCGCCACTCATGGATGTACCAATAAAGGGGATGCGTGGAAATCCGGCAACACTTCCTCCTAAAGTGACACTGGTACCATAGTACGTCCTCTAAAGAGGATGACTTGCTCCCCAGCATCAGAAAATCCATTAGGTGTCTAACCTATGGATATCTTACCATGTCGTGTCTCGCAGTCAGTGTATCCACGCTGTGCCTACCAAACTCACTAAAGAAGTGGGGGAGTGACTGTAAGATACTATAGAAAGGCTTCTCAATCTCTATCCACAAAGGATATCTGATGGAAGCCAGCTTCTCTATCGCCTTGCCTAGCAACTGTATACCAGATCTCTTGCTGAGTGCATATGCTACAACGTTCTCCCTTCCTGATGTATAGACTATCTTGAAGTCATAGTCATGGAGGAACTCAAGACAACGTCACTATCTCAGGTTCAGGTCCTTTTAAGAGAATATATTCTTGAGACTCTTGTGATCAGAGTGAACGGTAAAACGTTTTCCCATCCGATAGTGTAGCCACGTCTTCAAGGCAAAGAACAATGTTGCTAACTCCAGGTCATGGGTAGAGTATTTCAACTCACCCTGTCTCAACTACTGAGAACCATACACAATCACTACTCATTCATGCATCAGGACACACCCGAGTCTGTTCCCTGATGTGTCACAGTAGACTACGTACCCTATTCTTTCCTCTGGAAGACTCAAGATGGAGGAACCAGTCAGCCTCTACCTCATCTCTTTAAAGCTCAGCTATAATCTCTCCAACCACATGAAGGGTTTACCCTTCATCGTCAAGGATGATAGTGGTGCTGAAACTCTAGGGAAGTCTGGATAAAACCTCTGGTAGTAACTAACCAAACCCAAGAAATTCCATACATGTGTCACAATCCTGGGTGGCTCCCAAGCAAGTACCGCCTCAATCATCACTAGATCCGCTACAACTCCAGCCTCAAAGATGACATGTCCCAAAAATTGAACCTATTGGATCCAAAACAGGCACTTCAAGAGCTTACCGTAAAGCTAGTGATCTTGGAGTGTGTCTAGTACCACCCGCAAATGGTAGGCATGCTCTTCCTCAGTAGTCGAGTAGACCAGTGTGTCATCGATGAAGACTACAACATAATGATTTAGTTATGGATATAAAATCATGTTCATGAGTCCCACGAACACTTCTAGATCATTGGTTACACCGAATGGAATAAAGAAGAAATCGTAGTGGCCGTACCGAAATATGGAGGCTATCTAATGCACATAATTGTCTCGAACTCTTAGTTTGTGATATCCTGATATGATGTCTATCTTCGAGAACCACAATGCTCCCTTTAACTGATCAACGAGGTCTTCAATCCTTAGGAGTGGGTACTTGTTCTTCACGGTCAACTGGTTTTGGTAATGACAGTCGACACAAAGCCTCATGCTCCCATCTTCCTTCTTGGCGAACAAAATCGGGGCTGCCCAGGGAGAAACACTAGGTCGTATGAATCCCTTCCCCTGCAAGACCTCAAGCTATACCCGCAGCTCGCGAAGCTCAGTGGGAGCCATCCGATATTCTAGAGTAGATATTGGTGTCATCCCAGGGTACAAGTCAATGTAGATGTCCCCCTCTTTGCGAGGAGGTAGACCCGAGACATCATCAGAGAAAACATCAGCATACTGGTCCACTACTACAGGATATGTCGTACATTCCAAATCAACTGCCCCAAGGGTAAGGCAAACCAACAGATGAGTGATAGGATGCACTCTCCTCCAAGCAAGTCCATCCTGTGTTGCAAAGGATCCCTTCTCATCGGTGATGGTAAACCTAGTCCCATCTATGCAGACACACCACACATTGCACTTAATATAGTCGATATGTGTGTGGAATTTAGATAAACATTCCATACCCAAGATGACATTGTAAGGCCTCAACGCCTCTAATAGGAGAATCTAGATGAATCTCTCACCTCCTAGAGTAAGATCACACTGACGAAACCAGTGCGTAATCGTCGAGTCTACTCTCGTAGGAATCTCTATCCGTAAAGATCGAGCCAATGACTCCATTGGAATCTCTGAGCTCCGAACAAGGGAAGTGTCAATGAAAGAGTGACTAGAACCTGTGTCTATAAGAACTAAAACTAATGTGGAGTAGAAACAGACCGTACCTCAAATAATATTCATAGCACCATGATTATAAGAATCAGCTTCCTGAAGGTGAGCTCTCACCTGTCCACATTCTCCTTGTGGTCGGGGTGGACCTCCTAGTGGTGGTGGTGGTAACACCTCAATATGTTGTCCACCGACAACTGCACGAATAGATCCTCTGCCACTTCTTCCTGCTCCCTGTAGACCACCATGATCGAATCTCGGTCTCTGCATGGGTTGTCATTCGACGTTCTGCTGATCATCTGAATGATGGGTCGGAAAGTCATGAGCCATGTGACCCTACCCACTACATGAGTAACACTGCCCGCTCCTGGAATGTTTGGCTCGGTCTTCTGTTCCCCGCACAATTAACCCTAAGTCATGATTTCATCCACCCATGAGTCTTTTCTTCTTGGACCTATGAGACATATATCTAATACCAGCTGAAGAATATTCCACTATGTGTCGGCTAGTGGTGGGTCTCGCTGCTGGTGACTGCTTAACAAGGAAACTCTCCACTAAGTGGGCTTGGTCAAACACCACTACCTATGTTTGGGTGTTGAGGGAGATCTTTGAATCCCTGATATATCTATTGAGCCCCTACTCGAAGGACTGGGCCTTGAAGAATGGGTCATGTAACATATATGTGGATTAGCGCTAGAGGTCGGTAAACCTCCCTGTGTACAGTGCCACCATCATGCATCCCTCCTACAGGTGAAGTAGCTACTGTATCTAAACTGCACGTAGGGTGGATAGAACAAAATATTCCCAAAATAGGCTCTCTAAGTCTACCCAGAGTAGTGTCACCTCGTCATGCACCTAGAGCATGAGGCTCCACCATCTTCC
The DNA here is from genome assembly GCA_963277665.1 of Viscum album. Lineage (NCBI taxonomy): Eukaryota > Viridiplantae > Streptophyta > Magnoliopsida > Santalales > Viscaceae > Viscum > Viscum album. The sequence continues at coordinate 1,326,906,105 of OY728120.1, read as the reverse complement.
TGCAACTGCCTGAAGGAGACTCGCGACAAGGATCATCAAATGGTCGGCTAGTGTCCATACCAGTCTGAAGACTCTCACCATAGACTCTAGCCAATCCTTACCTACCGGTGGGTTTGTCTCTCCCCTAAACCTGGGAGGCCTTTGGCACTGGAACTCATTCAACGCGCCCAAGAGGCATGCATAGTCAACTGCTCTTGCTAGTGGCATCAGTGGCCCAACGGGTAGTGGTACCGCTAGTGCCTCCACTAGAATAGGGACTTGCACCGAGGCCTCGTCGCTCGGTGGGCTATCTGCACCTACAAATCTCGGGGCTCAAGATGGTTGTCCATAGGGAGTCATCCAGAAAGAATCAATGCAACACGATGAAAGATTATACATAGTGATCTGACCTCATTGAGCTGACTTAAAGGAATCATATGGAAACAAACACACAATCAGTGTTTTCATGCAGTGACTCATAAATAAGTAGTCAAGGTCCTAGTGTATGGATACTTCAACCTCCGTACCAACACTGGTATCCCTGAACGGAAAACCACACTCAGTATCCTTAACACTATTGCTTCACAGAAAACATTAGAGTCCCAAGTTATGCGGTTGAACAGTCTATCCTCTAATACCAATTTTTCATGACCTGTCCCCAAGGACCCGTGTCGTGACTACCCCAAGCCCAACCTCCATAGGCCTGTGGCAGGTGACTAGCACCAAAGGCATAAATCCCTAAAATGGGAAGGCATTTCCATAATAACTTTAAAAACACACAATAGAGGACACGGTCAGATACAGAACGCTATGTAAAACTCTATAAAAAGAGAGTGTTGAATAGTAATGGGGCCGGAAATACATGCCCATCTGTAATGTACATGTTCAACTAAAAAGGAAAAACAACTAAATAGTGAAAAGAAGCTTCTAGATTTTCCACCACAGATCCTATCTAAAGGGTAGGTACAAATATCCTCCTCAGTACTACACGCCTTTCAGTCTCCTGTGTGTACCGACACATCGTATGGGCCACCTCGGGGAAGTAGACGGTGGAGATCATCGTTCATCGTGTTCGCTTTACACTTTTGATCTAGAGCTTTTGCATTGGTTCATTGATGGATACGATAAGGGAAGTCATTCATCCATGATGTCCCATGTCAGTTTCCTCTGAAGATGAAGTAAAAGACTCTCCTTTCCAGTGTTATTTGTTGGAAGAATGTGTTTTTTGTTGGATGATGGGGTTCTTCATTTTAGAATTCTAATTCTCCGAAGCTCTCCTCTACCCAATATTCCACCCAAAAGCCAAAAGTGATTAGATAGACCCTCTAAATAATAGATTTTCTATTATTTTAGATTTTTGGGTTTAAAATTCAAATTTTAGTGTTTATTTAAAAGAGATGGCTCAATTAATTAATTGGTAGGATTTGGCATAATAAATTACGCGTTGGGTTAAATAATTATAGGGAAGCTGGTGGCACCATAAATGGTAGAGGATGTCAATGGGATCCTACTCATTAATGATGGGAGTTGAGAGATTTTCCTCTCCTACCATTAATAGGGGTCTGGTGGTCCGCACCCATATTATTCAAATTGGGAGGTCATGTGGTATCAGGTGGTCCCCAATACATTAACCCCACATGGGAGGTTGAGGCGTGGTGGTCCCCACCACCATAACCTCTCATGGGAGGTTATGGTCTGGTGGTCCCCACTTCCAACCTCCACATGGAGGTTATAAATCCCATGGAACCCACCTCCAAACACCCAAATGGAAGCTCACATAAAAACAATGTGAAGCTCACTTTATTTTGATATTTTCCACAAAAACCCAAAAACTAACTTTTATTTTCGACTCACTATCATTGAAGTGAATGTCTCCTTAGGAGAATAATGGTGATGTGAGTTCAATAGTGCCCTCAGACTTCAATTCCGAGCACCGGTTCAAATGTTTTAAAAAATCACTCGTACATTTACTGAACAAACCTGAACAAAACTTCAGAAATTGATTCCGGGCACACTAGGCCTCGGAATCACACACCATTAGTTTTTGCGGACTCTTAAAATTCCAATGTATTTATGAAAAAATTTCCCTAGAAATTCTTGGTCTTTACAAGTATGTTTATGAAATAGATATACAGTAAACATAAATTGATTATAGAAGACATTTCAACACATAAGAAGGAAGTAGAATCTATCATAAGTGTTTATCAACTCACATTTACTTCCATGTGACTTATTCCATATTCATTACTTATTTTGTTGTGTACTATATATAATTAAAAAAAAATATATATTATATTTCGAATCAATTTCTCTTCATATTATTTATACATTCATTTGGATATATTAATTTCATGGGTCTTATGATTCATATTGTACAAATGTGGTCATGGTTTATTTCAAAAACTAATCATTATTATTGACTCTTTAGCTTTTATAATCACATTGTAGAAATATTTAGTATCACTATTAGAAAAAAAATTTATTTTGAAATCCTATTTTTATTAAGAAAACATTTCAAGTAATAATACCATTTTAATCTTTTTGGTACTTCAGATATTTAAGAATTATTTTTATAAAAAAGAAACATTAAAACCAATTTTTCCTTCTAAATATATGTTTATTAGATATGATATCAAGAAATATTCTAAATGATCCAAATTAATTAATAAATAATTTTTTTCCAATGTTATATAGTTTTAAAAATTTCATGAAATGAATCTTCATGTACACTACCAAATAATTTCATTTTGTATTTTACCTAAAATGAAAAATGATTTATTTAATATACACAAATAAAATTAAATTCTATGAAGTTTTGATCTCCTAATGTTTTTAAAAATAGTGAAATAGTATTATAGTTTTTTTTAAAATAAATTTTTTAAAAAGATTTTGTCGTTTCTTTGTTTGAAAAAGTTATTTTTAGATGGATAAAGTCATTATTTTTGTTGGAGAAAATTAACTTCTCAAATTGAAAATTTTATTTTCCTAAAACAAATTTACTGACATTATCATGGTCGTTATTTTCATCAGTGACATAAAACCTTTATAGTATATATGATCCACCATTTATATATTGTATTTATATCATGATTATTTTTTATTTGAATTGATTATGGTATGTGTGGCTATGACTATATTATTTTCATACCGCAAACCATATTACTCTGGAAGTGTTATGATTATGTTTATTAATATAGTTAATATTTAAATTTTGATGTTACTATTTTAAAATAATTTTTATGTTGATTATAATTAACCAAATTTATAAAAAATAATGAATTGAACTTATCATGTGATGGTTAGGACCTTGTTATAGAGCTTTTTCAAGGAATTGATAAGTCTCTAGAGACATATTAGTTGAATAATGTAAATGTGATTTTAACAATATGTTTTTATAGTCATATGAAAAGACTTGAAAATATGTATATTATATCTAGAATAACTCATTCCATAAATATGAGGTTAATTATTTATATTAATATACTTATTTTTAACAAAAAATGTCTATGAGTATGTTTTATTTTCATTATATTAATTATATAGATTTATTTTATCATCATTTATTAATGTCAAATTATAATGATGTTATTTTTTAAATAGAATATGTATTAGTATTTACCTTTATATATTTATTTCTATTATGTATTAATGAATGATATACAGTACAAAAACCCATAATGAGGATCCAATCTCACTGATTTCTTATGTTTTATTTTCCCGATGATATGAGGAACTATTTTACGATTGATATGTAGTGATATTATTAGGGTGATAATGATGTTAAAGAATTAAAAAAATTCAATGTATATTTTAAAATGTAATTTTAATTTAATATATGTATCAATTTCACAATCACTACTAAATAATTTGGTCTTTCGGTCTATGATTATGTTTATCTAGTTTCAATGTAATAATGTAGACACTGAATCTGGGTTGATAGAGTTGGGGTCATTACTATTATTATTATATATGATTGGTAAGAAAATTATTTAAAGGATTTAGTAATATATAGATCAGGAATACAACCAAATGACTAATTTTAATAATAATAATTCTAATTATAAGTTATAATCAGAATATTTTGGTAAGGTTGAGATTATGTGGTTTTGGTAGCAATAAATCCATGTCTGTATATTATAAGTGGATAGGATTATATAATTGACCTACCTAGGGGTAACAACTATGAAAGAGTCCTATTAGGATATACTCTATCATTTCTGGGTACATAAAAATTGGGCATACCATGCACGTGGTTAGAAACTAATGTGGTATATGCTTTACATAAGTATTATTTTATTTAAATCCATTGAAAAGGATTAGAATAAATAATAACTATGAATGAAATACGATTAGAACTAAGGTTTCTTAGATTAAAAAGATGATTTCAGAGTTTAGACATCCTTTAAATTATTTTTCCGGACTATGTGGTATACCATTTTCATTATTATTTATTACAGTATGATTTTTGGTTTTCTGTAATGTTGGGACCATGAATAAATTCTTTAAAAATTGATTGTGAACGAATATGTGTTGATGATAATATATATCGGTTGATGAATATTGTGAAGTATTGTTTGATTATTTAAATTATTTCTCATGATAGATGACTAAAAAACCACACCTTAACCAACTATCATACCCAATAACTAAGATAAGTTTAGAGTTAAATAATAGCTCTACAAGAAATGACTATAGTGGAAAGAAGATTTTGTTTCATATATTTAGTGAATGTGGGAATAAACACCCAAATGAATTTCATAGGAGACTATCAATATGTTTAGTGTTGGGAAATGATTTATATAAAATATCTAATTGTGGAATAAAACCGAAATGTTGGGTTAACATAATTGATGAGAATAATTTTCTCCCTAAGGCAGTATCAATAGTTGATGGTTTAATATGACTAATGTATGGAGATATAGAAAAAAATGTCTTAGAGGGAAATCATGTTATGAGAATCTGCATTTTTATACATTTAATCACTATACTATTGATGATGAAGTGACTAAAAATGACACAGATATCATATAAGGTGCTGAATGAAATGATTATTATGTGTAGTTAATGGTATAAAAATAAATTGGATTCATTAAATTCAATTAATTTTAGTAGGTATGGATTATGTTTTTAGATGAATTTTTTAGTGATATTAATTTTATAATAATACATCAATGTATAAAGATTGTACTATAATATATTTCTTTATGTATTTCAATGAAAATATTGAATGTTGTTTATTACTAGAAAAGTTATTCATTAGAAAATTGATATTTTTTTGGAAAATACATGATTTTGGGAATATGAGACGCAAAATATACTAAATGTTGAGATAATAATGAGTTTCTATCATTTACATTTATTAGTAATTTATTTATTTATGTAAACATTTTGGGAGATCATAGAATAATTTTATTTATGGAATATTTTCAACCATCTATTTTTTATTTTTGGAAGCATTATTTTTTTAATTATGTTTTGATAGTGATTAAGGTATTCAAATAGTTGGTAAGGGACATTAAGATCAATATTTATTTGTAATATATTTTCATGTAGATTTTGGAATCATAGTGACCTCCATTATAAATTTTATGAAATTAATTATGGTTAGACCTATATTGGAAATGTCTTAAGGTTAACTATATATGGAATTGATTATGTAGAATATTGGGTGTTATTGGATATAATGTGATAATATTTTGGTTTGGGATAAAATTTAGTAATATAAGGAATATATTCATACCATCTTACGGATCATGTGATCTGTTATAATTTTATTTTAGTTCCTTAGTAATGAAAAAGTAAGCTTCTTTACTCATATTTTGGAGAAACAAAACATATGATGATGGAAATTGGTTAAAAGAGATATTATTCATGTCATGATTGAATATTTCATTATTTTTTCAATATTTATGTTTATGTAATTCCTCATCTCATGTAAAAGGATCTTCAAACAAAAAAACTTCCATGTACCATTATTTATGATTAAAAAGTTCTCTCATTTACACCTTATGGGTTTGTGGTTTTGAGTTCATTAAATATTTATTTATAATTAAATTTATTATGATTAAAAATTTCTATCACTCTCTATAATTCATTATTATTTTCTTATATTTTCTTATCTTCACAATCCACTAGTGATCTATTATATGTAAACCTAGTTTAGTATTATTCCATACGACCTACATACATACCTTTATCTCAGATAAAATGGATATTTTTTAAAACTATTTTTTTTATGTTGGTTTCCAAATAAGGTATTTTCAAAATTCAAACCCATTATTATTGAGATAAATATTGCATTTTTTGGAGGTAATTTTTTGTATTGGAGGAAATGTAACTCCTGAATATTTTAATAGATGAGAATATTATTAAATATAATATATAACATACATCACTAAAATTAATATACATTGAAACAGTTGGATAGTTTATGATGTATTTAATTTTAAATAAATTCAATCTCTTTGATAACATTTGATTCAGGCAACTTCGGGTTTAAACAAAATGTTGTAATATGTTAAAATATTATTATTCAGACATGGCCATTATAACCTATATGTCAAATTGGTGGGTATAAATAAGACTCACTAAATTAATAATATAATATAGTTTTTACATGACTAAAATAATCTTAATGGGAATATATTAATTATAAATAAAATAATAATGATTTTTAAGGATATGAAATGCATTCTGAGAACTCTATTTTTCTAAAAGGCACTTTACATTCTCATTGCACACTTAATTTCTAATTCTTTTCTTCAATATTTAAAAAATTATTCTAATAAATAAACAGAATTATTGAATCTATATTTCCAAATTATCATGGTTTTTTAGTTTTCTTAATGGATTAACATTTTTATTAATACTGAAACATCCAAATTCTATTAAAAATTGACTTTTAATATTAATTTTTTTAAAATATAACAGTTATTTTAAAATGATGTTGTTGTAAAATTAATTCATTTATATTAAAATGGAGACAATTTATATAATTTTATACAATTATTTATTTAAATTTCAAATAAATAAATTTTAAATTTTTGAAATTGTTTCTTTAGAAAAATAATTTTTTGATGCATCTCCATCTTTTATTTAAATTTAAATTTTTAATTTTTTTTGATGAATTTGATAAAACTGATTAATTATATATACTAATAATAATTAATAATATTTAATAATTAAATCATATTTTTCATCATAACAATTAATAAAAACAATAATTAATTAATTATTGAGGTAAAAGATAAATTGGGGTATTGCTTGTTAGATGAACATGTGTTATAATAATTTTTTTGAAATCATTTTTTTCATGAAATGGAATTTATACTCATAATAAGTGGGATTAAATTACCTAATAAGTATGATATTAATTTCATTCACAATGGATTTATTACAAAATTAATGAAATAGATTTTACAGTGGTGAAAACTAAAATTATAATATTTAGTAAATGTAATGGATATGGAATAAAATGACAAAAATATGTTTTTATTTGTTGTGGAGTTACTTATTAACAATTTAATTCATTAGATTCATTAAATTTAAATTTTATAGGAAATGAGGGTGAGTGTGCATTCCTATTATTTAATGATTTTTGGTATTTACAAATATACCACTACAACTCAATTATAAATGGGCAACGACTCCCTCTCATTTATTCACACATGTCAATACCATTCCCCCCAAAAAACCTAAAATAGGTATTCCCTAAAATAGTATTAAACATTATAGATGTTTTTTAGTAACCAAAATACCCCCTTAGGGTCCATAGGAGGAGATCCAAAGATGGTTTCCCTAAGAGAATGCAATATTCTTATTAAGGTTCTTCTTTTTTCTTTATTCATTTACAACAGTAAATTATTTTTAAAGATTATAATATTATAACACCAGTACCACACCAATAATGATTTTTTATTATATTATTGTAAATAACCTGATAAAATCTCATATTCAATCAAATGGAAAACAAAACTACAGATCATGGGATTGATGGACTACCACCTCACGATCTGACGAAATAAGATTAACATTGCCACCATTCAAGGTAGATATAATTCAATATTTGAAATATAAATTTTTTATATATTAAATTTTTATAACTATCTAACTGTTATATCACATATAACATCTTAACTTGTATTTTTGGACTGAATATTATAATGTCCCTCATGTGTGAGATGGACTACCACCTCATGATGTGATGTGATTCATATTTTTAAAAAATTACATAGAAGATTGTAAGTATTATTTGAATAAAAATTGGGATATTTATTACTTATGTATGCTTGTATAAATAGAATATCAAATCTATTTCAATACCTTACAATATCTTGGAATTCATGTCATTGCTCGTGTGTAAATGTGGACTGCTCCCTCTACATAGTGATGTGAAATTTTTATCATTTATTATACAAATGGATCGTAATAAGGTTGTATTTTATTAATTTAAATGTAAAATATAACATAATAATGATTTTTGAAGCTTAATTAATATTTTTTTTCCTTTCATTACATTCATTTATGAAAATAGAAATAACGATCAGGCGTATGTATGAGCTACATTCTCTCGAAACTGTGTAATCCATTTTTCATTATATATCTTATATAGATTACTATAAAAAATTTAATTTTTATATATATTTTTTATATCATTTTTATAATTCAGGATATTAATTAAAAATGATAAATATAAATGAAATTAAATTACCAAGAAAAAACATACCTGAAAAACAATGCAGTTGTGACCTGAAATAGTGACATTAAAAATGAATTATTGATAAAAATGTGACAAAATACAATAATTAAATCATATATAGTATGAGATATATTATTAATGTTCAATAATAAATGTATAATAATATTATAATTATTATACTTCGGTTTTTGACAAGTAAAATGTTAGTGGTTCCTAAGGTAAGGTTTTCTCATCTCAGTTTAACTTCAATAAGAAATATGCCACTTTCACAACTTGTTCCTTTTTATGGTGTATATACTACCCATTTTGGTATATTATATCATCAATATATTTATATTCATGGTATTTAATGTGTCATTTTTTTGTTATTTATTTAAATATAACTATGATGAAAACATTACTAAGGTGGTAAGGGTTTATTTAACAATCTCAATGTTACACGGGGTTGTTAATGTTTATGTATCCCTTTGGGGGATATTTTGTATTCCAATTTTAAAAATATTTTATATTCATATACTATGTTTATAACAAAATATTTCATGTTATAGAACCATTTTACTCTCATTGATAATTAAAATTATTGAGAAATGTTTTTAAGAAAATTAAACTTTATTTCTTTATTCGGTTAAAAATGCTTTTATGAGAAATTATTGTTTGAAAAAAAATATTTTCAAATTTTTGTTGAACATTCACCAAATGATTTATTAAATAATATTCCCCATGTTTAAATTTTCAAAATATATTTTGAAACGAATAATCATATCTTTTTTCTAAATAATTCATATTAGGATTCTATCAATATTGTGAATGGAATCATTGTTTTAATTTGTATGGCCTGAATCGAATTTTTTCCCTTCATGAAAAATCATGGATTTAAAGATAATTTTATAATTTTCCACAGTTATATTAAAATAATGATATTTTGAATATGATTTTAGAACATTTGGGTTTAAACTGTTATTTTCAAATCCTAATGGTTATTTTCATTGAGAATGTTTTTAAGGAGTTATTTATTATATTTATATTCATAAATGGCATATACCATTTTATTAACATGTTATCTAATGGGGATAAGTTTTAATGATATAATATTTATTATTTATTTGGATGGGATATGATTAATTATTTTGGGGATGTGAATGTTTATTACCATTCAGCTCATTACTCAGGATTATTTATAATAATATTTGTCGATTGTGGTATATATTATCCTTTCATATGTTTTTTTCTATACTAATGTTAATTTTGATTATGTTCCAAAAAATTACTACATGAATGAATTTTAAATATTATGTTATGGGTGGGACCGATTATAGATAGCCCCTTGAGTATTGACATGTCTCATGAAGAAAATTAATTGGCCAAATTTAATTGTATTTTATGTATAGTTTGAAACATTATTGTGAATATTATTGACATTATATTTATGATATTTGGTATTTGGAATTCTCTAATTATGAAATTATTTAGTCATTCCCAAGTTATTATTTTATTTTTATAATATCCATTGATATGTTTTATGCTCCCATGAATATTCATTTGGGGTTCATTGATCATCCTTTATTCTGGAAAAATTATGACCATGTAATTTTTATAATTTTATGTGTTTTTGTATTTTCCATTCAATATTTATTATTCTTATTTTCTTAGGATATATTTTGTTGTATAAATACACTTACAAAGAATAAAATCTTACACCATTTTTATATTTTATTTTTATAGGATAAAATAAGTGTTTTATATGTTATATGTCGAGTTATGCCAAGGGGATTAAAAAATTCCAAAAGAAAACACTTTTTGTATTTTAGATTTTATAATGTAATGATAATTTCATGTATGTATCTAGTCTACAAAGACTACTAGACTATTTTGTCCTTTAGTATGTGATTTAATCTATTTATTTCCAATTTAATAATATATACACATACTATTTGTTACAAGAGTTAGGGTATTCACATTTATTATTATTCAAATGAAAAAAATATTAAGGTTCAAGTATATATGTTATTTTTTGAGATATATGATATCTAATGAAACATCGTGAATATTTAACCATTTTACATAGAAATTGAGAAAAATGACATTCATAATAATTGAAGGACATTATAGATTCTTTTGGAAAAAATTAATTCATATAATTTAACATATATATATATATATAACACAACATAATTTCACATTACATTTAAAACGTGATATAATAGTTGGGGATCATAATTTTCTCCAACTCGACTATATTGGGTATTATAGAAAATTGAATAAAATGACCATTTCCTTCTGGTTAGCTTCAATATCATTCACAATAATCTTTCTCATAGTCATAGATCCCATGAGAAATTGGATAATATCATAATTTTAATGTGCATCGACTCAAATGGTTCAAATATTGATGTGAAAAAAACATCATGATGAAAATATGAAGTAAGGATTATTTGACTGTAGAATCTGAAAACTCCAAATTTTTTACTTTTAAATAGACTATATCCTTAGTGTTCTAAAAGCTAAAATATTATTTAATAAAACACCGTCACTTAAATATCAAGAATGTATTATATATGTTCTCCATTTATAATAACATCCAACTTATTAAAATCTATATCATATTTTAATATTATATTTTTCTAGACCAACCACTCGAAAATGATGACAATTTCTTGAAGGACTATTCATTCAAATCTTGATGTTTACTAGTTCTTAGATAAACTTAAACTACCTTCATATATTCAATTTTTATTGACCATAATATATAATATAATGGTATGAGGTTTAAATTTTTTGTTCTAAATAAAAACTGAGGGCTCTATAGTTGAAAAGGTGTGAGATTTCGGAAAGAAAGAGTGGGGTAATTTATATCATTTTTTCGAATATCAGTTCAGCATATTTTTTCAAAATATTCTGAGTAATAATTTGGGGATTTAATTTTTAAAATCAAATTTTTTATAATAATAATAATTTCATTATTTTTTAAAAAATATATTATAAATAAATTATTATTGTTCAAAAATTAATTTAATGTTGAAAAAAATAATCAAAAAATAATGTAAAGGAAAAAAAATAATTAAAATTATTTTTTTTGATTAAATAAATAAAATAATATTTCAATTTAAAATAAAATATAAAAATATAACCACTTAATAAATTCAAAAATATCATTAGGAATAGGTTTATTGAAAATATAATTATGTTTCTAATCAATGTTGAAAAATTTCAAGGCTATATCCACATTTAGGATAAAATCTTTTTGAAAATGACACATTCGATCAATATTTTTATTCTTTGATAGAATCAATGTATTTTTCAAAATATTATTTCCACTTGAATTATTTTATAAAATAGGAATTTTATTAAATTATACACTAATGTACATAATTTTGTGTTTCAACAACAAAACATGTGCAATGAAACTACAAGTATAAATATATAATACCTAAACTACTTACAAAGCCACTGAATGTTGTTCCATACTAGACTATAAAACTATAAACTTCCATAAAAAGTTATAAGTTTCAAAGGTACATTTTCTCTCTACCCTATAACCTCTAAAATCATGAATTGAATAGGAAAACAAACTAATGTATAATTTTTTAGAAAATGTCATGATAGAAAAATAGTTCCTTTTAGATATATAACAATTATTTTAATAGATATAAGATGTAATTCTATTGGGAATGATTTAATTTTTTCATAACGATATATAGAAAACATAACATATATTCTATTAATTTGAATATATAGAAAACTTCCAATCATAACTTTATTCAACATAATATCAACTGGTTTCCTATATTCAGAAAAATCATGTTTTATAATATTACACAAGGTTTTTATATATGACATAGTATATTTAAGTCTAAATTTTTTCAATTAATCAATAATATATTACTTTGTGTTAAATTTTCCAATAATATTTCTGTAGATTTGAAAACAAATAATGATACATAATTATCATATCAAACAAATTTAAAATTTTGTTCCAAATTTTTTGAAAATGTATTTCAATTATAATTACTAGCTGAACCAATGTACACATTATGTACAAAAATTTTAATAATAAAACGAATTTCTTAAGGGGGGTCAGATCATCCACCCCTAATGAGAAGTCCCTTTTTAGTAGAGTAGAAAAAATAATTCATAAAAAGCTCTTTTTTCATGTTTATTATTGTAAATATATTTTGTATGATTGAAAAAAGAAGATGGTAGTTGAGATTTTTCAAAACCTAGAAGTTCTCATCATATAATTCATCCAGTAAATATCCTTTTAAGAAAGAAAATTTTATTTCCAACTGATATATTTTAGAATTTATATATGATGTTTAAGCTAAATAGATTCAAATGGATAATAAAATAGAGACTAGAGAAACCGATTCATTATAATTTGTCCGTCATTTCTTATTATACCATTTATCAACTAATATTTTCATATTTCGAGTAGTTATCCCTTTGTTATCCTTTATATTTCTAAAATCCCACAGGGTTCCAATTATAGTATTATTTGACGTCCTTTCAATAATTTCCTGAAAATAATTTCATCAAAGTTCGTTTAGTTATTATTATTTATTTATATCCTATCATTCATCTTCTAATGATGTGTCAATGGTATTGGGTTCTAATTGAGGTAGAAGGAAATATAATTGAAATATGTTTTAAACACTTCTCCCAATCCTAACACTTCTATCCATATCCTATAATAGTTTCAAATTTGTGGGACATTTTGGTTCTAGGTTGTCTAGGTAAGGCATTTTCAAGTTCACTAGTTTCATGAACTTACAAAAAAATACTACATTTCATAATATTATATTTTATTTTGAATATAATATTTAAATGATTAAAAAATCCAGTTGTTTAATGAATTTGTTGCTTTATATTTTTTATTTATTTATATCGAAGGGATCATATTCAATGGACATAAATCGAAGATACTCTTCATCTTGAACGGTATGAATAACTCCAGTTCTCTGACTAATGAGAAACTGGTGGTCCTTCTCCTGAACATGGATTCATAAAATATCCCCACTCACTAATTTCTTGTGAGAATATGTTGAGAAAATGGTGAATGTGTCCCATATAGCCCTAAGATAAGCACTCTACAGGGTTATTCGGGCGATGTGGTCTCATATGCTATATCCTTTCTCAGTTGTATCACACCACCTCATTACCTAATGAAACATCCCTACCACGATTTTTAATATCATTGGAGTAGTACTATCCCTAGATGTTGAACCGCCTTGGGTTTCTACTCAAAAATCCCTCAAATTGTGCTCAGTAATCAGTGCCCAAATTATTATAGCAGTCACTGAAGTCAACTAGAAAACATTCCATATTGATCGGATGTCGTACCAGATACCATCCTCAAATTTCCTAGCAATTGAGAAGTTGTCACCTCCCCAAACATGTCTGAAGTGTTGAAGCTCTGTAAAGTGAGAAGAATAATGCATTGCTGGTAGAGAAACCTAATTGAAATGCATGAACTCCCAGGATCAGCCATCCCTCAATTACTCAGGGTATATGTAATCATATAAGGTCCTATGAAACTCTTCTCAAACCATGTTTCAATGAATTCCCTCCTGCGATATAACATCCCACCATCTCATGGTTGAATCATGGATCATGTAAGTGGTGAGATTCACTCTACCGTTTGGAGGAATCTCCATATTCTCAAAGATAGAAATCATGGCTTCTAACTATGATTCTATAGCATGTGGCCCTTCGTCCCCTAAAAAAGTCTGAGGATTGTGCTACTAGAACACCCATGTCAACTCAACCATAGTCAGGGCCAGATGCAGTGCTTCCTGAAAAGTCCGCATCATCCACATAAATCCTTCATGGAATTGTGCATCATCACCTATGTCCTGTATAAAAGCTGGTTCCATGATATGCACAATGGAAGGATTTACAAGTGGTCCCTAATCTACCATTTCCAGTGTCTGATCAATGCCCTGTACCTGGCGTAAAATAGGAAATCTTGGTGGCATGAGTCTATAAGGTCAAGCACACACCACAGTTCAAATTATCCAGGACTACAAATTAGAAGTGAAAGAACGTAATAGGAGAAGTAAAACATTCACTTTTTACAAAATAGGGTTACACGACATGTAGAACCACTACAAGGTGTGTTCCCTTAAGCCTTAACATGTGCTTGAACCTCTTCCATCCAACTCGGGTAACACCCATGCACAAAACATGTTCTTCTAGAGAAGCAACATGTTCATGAATATTCCATCTTTCCAAAGTAATTATATATGGCTAGAGCCACAAAGTAATAGTAGTGTAACACTATATGGCATGGACACTCTAGAAACAGTGTGTACAATAGAAATTTTATCAAGCCATCTCATTAGTCACATGGTCGAACACATGGTTGATTTTAGTACATTGTTTACTCCCAATACATGACATGTTCTACCAAAAGGTTACCAACACTGTGTCTCTACTCAAAAAGTCAGTCACATGGTTAACAACAACATGGAATGTACATATGGTACACAACAGGTACCTAAGAAAATTCCTTTCTTATAGAAGAGATGAACACATGGAGTGTGTTCATAATTTCCCACGCCATGTTTTCTGGGTTTTCTAGATAGTAAGCCTTTTATTCTTCTCTAGAATCCACAAAATCATAAAATTCTTCCATGTAATTCTATGTTCTGATCTTTGAAGGCCCATACTCTCCATGAATCAACTTGTTTCATCATTATTCGTATCATATATTGACCGAATTCAATTATAGATAAAATATGATCCAAAAAATTCAGATCCAATGGGGCCTGTAACACCTCAAGAACCAAAGAATGGTCTCAATCAAATAGAATCATTAAATATAACAATACCCTATCAAAGTAGAATGTATTATAACAAGACATATTTCCCAATATCAAAAATATTTAGCACAACATCATTTATAATAGAATACGCTCAATAATGCACCCTTCAAGGCATGACAGAAATGCATCACATGTGATCTCTAACAAGTTTCTATACGATGAATGATATGTAATAACCTCATCTCACTGTGTTGAAATAGAAATATATCTACAATGATATCAATCATAATAGCACAAAAAATGTTATCAGCCAATGGTGAAATGAAATCAACTATAACAATTGCAAAACCAGAAAAAATTGAAATATTCGAGGTAACATGGAATTTCCCGATACACGGGTTAGAAACTCCTAAGAAAAACTTATTACAAAATACCTATTTATTACTATTCTAGTCTATTATCTCCAAATAGTAAGGCACGGTAAAAAAAACCTCCTTTGATAACACTTTGTAACGTCCCAGATCCAGGTGCCACCCAAAGGTTCACTGAACCTAGTAAGCCACATAACCTCAAGAAGTTTTTCAAAAAATCCATAGGTGAACGACTAAAAACGAGGGCCAATGTTTCATAATGGGGAATCAATTTACTCATTCATGTAGTATAAATAGTGAAATCAAATAGTAAAAAATAGCCTATGACGTAATACCAAAAATGTAAATTGCGGAATACTGAAAGTAAATCTAACGAAATCCAATATATATATATATATATAATTTATGGTATCTGTATCTATGAAAATAACCATGAAAGTCAAAAATATGGAAATAAATATGACAACCATAGTAAAAAACCATAAACTCCATCAGCATCACAAGCCTCATCTTGCTCCCATGCTCTGTAGCTCCGACAACAATCAAGTACCACATTAAGAAGGGACCTTTCCATTATATATATATTCAATCATATGATCTATTTGGGTCAAAAAAACATGACCTTAACTGGGTGTGAGATGAATCCTAGTTGGAAACCACCAAATGATTGGTGCCTAATTGTTAGTTAATATTCATAGTTGATACTATGAACGAATAAAGCCATAATCATGGAAGTACTCGAAAATAAACAATCCAAAAAATTTAAATTACTTTCATTTAACATTTATTATTCCTCATTTGAATCATGTATCCCTGTTGTATATCCTAACCTGAATATCCGACTTGTAATGTAACCAAAATAGATGTCTCATAAGACCATCTAAACCATCATGAAAACGGAGTCCATCTATGTTATTCGGCATGGAATACTCATAATAGTCAATAAAATATTCGTACAAGACCTCTTGGGAAGTTCTCACAGGCTATCCCATCTAGTATAACATTGTGTCAATTCATTATATAACAACCCTCTTAGAATCTCTCACTATCTATCTACATAGGTCTAACATAACAACAATCAATTAAAAAACGACCCTATGGGAATGCTCTTGAATTCTAACCCCTTTGGTCCAACATAACATCAATGAATTATAAATTAACAATTGGGAAAGCTCTCATGGTCTAAACTCATGGGTCAAAAATCCATTTAATCAAATAAAAATGATCTATTGAGTAGCTGTCATGCACCCAAACAAATATGGATGACCACCTAGGTATATCTCACGGTCTAACCCCTTTTAGGAAGCTATTTCTATCCAATCACCTTTAGTCAACATTCACAAAACATATCAAATGCATTTCATGCAATCGTAAATTCTATCATAACAATACAAGGCATGGAAAACAAGTCAATCCTAATAGGAATCCTATACCAAACAACCATAAACAATCGAACATGGGAATGCACCAATTGGGTATCCCATAAACTTGGCATCCCACCCTACACATAAGAATCAATCCTTGATCAGTCAATCAAACCATAAAAGGTAATAAACAAGGATAAATTACAAATCATGAAATACCCCATATGTGGGTATATGGCACATTTATCATATATAATCAAAGACAAACAATGAATGTCACAAACCACCATCCTCTATGTCGTATGATGGATATACTTTAACATTGGCCCTAGATTTTTCCGAGATTAGCATAGATCAACCAAAAGGTCAATAATGGCAAAAATTGAATTACTCAGGAGCAAGGATGAAAGATGAAGAATTTCTACAGAGGATTCAAAGAATCACTAGTGGGATTCAAACACACCCAACAGTGTCTCAATCAGAGCTCGGATGATGAATCAGGAGAGTTTCGATGTTCACTAGTTGTTCTGTCGCTTTCCATTATAGACCATGGGGAGAAGAAGAAGATTACAAACATAAGACATGACCCCTACATGATATATCACATAATAAAAAATGTACATTGTGTCTTCATTAAAACTGCATTCCTTTTATTAGCCTCAACTGGCCCCCAACATAAGCGGTCTAATAGGTCACCACACTGCCTTGTACTCGGCCATTACACGGCCAGTAAGCGGTTGTACATGGTAATCAGGTACACGATGTGTATGTGGTAGTACATGGTGTGTACTCAAAAAACCCAAATTCATTATTTTTCATAAAATACAATCTGAAATCAAGATCCAAACCTAAAAAGAAGATCCAGGTTCATACAAGTTTAGAAAGTAGTTATTGAAATAATAGAATGTTTTATTCCATGTATTTTGGTATTTTCAAAGAAAATTTATTCACATAATGGCCATTAAATCAATAATAAAATTAGGTGATGGTAGGATGTTATATTATTACTAAAATTGGGTAAACAATATTTTCTATATTGTTTAGAATGTTCTCCATTTTACCCAATTCCACATTTCTCATTTTTATATAAAATTTTCAATGAATTTGATATAGAGTTTCTTCTCCCTAATTTAATATACTAAAAGAAATTTCGAATGCATCTACTTCAACGTGTAATTAATTAATTCAAATTTTACAAATTGTACAGTCTGAAACATATTTATTGATTTTACATCTTAATTATATGTGTTATGTCTTCATAACAAAATTTTCTCTTAAGACAATATTATGATTATTCATTATTGATTTATTCTGTTTTACTAGTGATTCATATTTTTACCCAAGCATGGAGTAGTTTGAAGCTAATTTACAATAATAAATAATTTTAATGGTATAGGAAAAAGATAAGTAAGATTATACCTTTTCGTTACCTTTTTATATACTACCCATATTTGATTTTACATTATTTGGATTTATTATAGAATAATATTTTTACGAGGTACTAGAGTCCATAGAAACACTACAAGTAGCCCTAATCACATTATTACAGTTGGAGATAAAATTAGTTTTAATTTGATAATTCCTATATTTAATTTTCATAGGACCATAAATATTTAAGACCTTGAATTTATTTCATGAGATAAATGAAATAATTTTTCATGGATTTTTTATTGATTAAATTTTACTAAATATTCTAAGTGGACGTGCGACATAAATTATAATGTCAAATAATTATTAAAAAATTAATAATATTGATTCCTATTTTGAATAATTTTCATATTTTTGAGTAGGATCATTGAGGGATATGTTTTCCCTTTTCATTATTCTATGATCTTGGAATTCAACTTCCATTTCTGCTACATACATCATTTTTTTGTAATCAACTAGTTAAATGTCATATTTTTTACAAGAGTGGATTTCTTGATTGTATCATATACTAAATTTCATATTGATATTAATACTATTATAGAATTTTATTTTAGTTCTGGTTTAATAATTGGATGTCCCATGGAACTGACACTATATACAATTTCAGCCAATATCCATTCATATTAGTGATTCTCTCACCATAATATATTTGGAAGGAGATGAGTTTTATCGTTGAAGTATTATATCAAAATTTAAAAGAATTTTATGTTTATTTATAAGAATATTTCATAGTTTGACAATTCTAATAAATAATAAAACAACTTGATACATGATTGAATTAATCAGAACCTTTTCAGTATATAATAGTAATCATGGATCTTGAATTTTCAATATATTCATCTTCCTTATTATCATACCTATACCATTGTTATGAAAGGCTTTCATTAGGATTTCAAATAATCTTATAGATATTAAAATAAATATTCATTAAATATATTATAATTAATGCTTTTATAAAATCCACTACATTTCCAACAGAAGTATTTTTTTTAAATCATTTACATTCATTCCTAGAGTTCCCCAAATAAAATCATTCATTTTATAATCCATTAACTTGATCTTAAAATATATTATCATAATTATTCTAAAATATATCCATTGATACAATTTTTTTTGTCTGAAAAAGTGGAAGATATATGGGAGGCTAAATAGTTTCATTTTAAGTATGATTGAAGAATAAAATGTTATCCCTCATTAGTTGTTGTATATATATTAAACAATTTTTTATTTAAAAAATTATGTACTAAGAATATATAGAATAAGAAAACCATAAATTTTATTGTTTCTTATGGAAAAGAGGTCCCATAATGTACTCCAACAAGATCCTCTCATCGAGGTAAATTATTTTCACTAAATAGGTCCTTTTATCATAACACATCTACAACTAAGAGAGAGTTTCTGACACCTTATCACAAGACATGTTATTTTATCGAGAACCTCGCAATACAATGCTTATTGTAAGAAATTGAAACTCCACCACGCCTGAGTACAATTAGATATTTCATTAACAAAACATGATTTGAACATTTTCTGATAAATTAATTCATCTCATTATTGTAGTCTAAACTAGAAGATAAGGGTATATCAACCTTATAGATAAAAGTATTCAGGAATGAAGATCTCTTATGATGTCTTATATTTAATTGATCTTCAATTAAATACAATGATAGATTGATTAAATCTGTAATAAAATAAAGTCATTCAAATAGAAAAGTATCAAAACATATACGTATTAAGATTATAGATCAGTAGAATATTGGTGTCTTTATCAAAAAAAGTAAATAATTTTTTCTGACGATACAAGTCTTAGTATTTAACAAGAAAACTAAACTTTCATCTGGTATAATAGATCCAGAAATTTTACCAGATAAAACATGATAATAAACCCACACTACATGATTTAAATTTGGACTTAAAAACATTTAGAAAATCCTAATATCCCATAGAAAGGATATAAATTTAATCTATTGAATAATAGAATTTGAATTTATCTTTAAATAGTATCGTTAATATATTTATTTTCCATATTCCATTGGAAATGTTGTAAAAAATATCATCAATTTATTCTCTATGGCCTACTGAGTGAAATTAAGTATAGACATCGATAATAGAGTTGAAAATGTATACTTCTCAACAAAACGGGAGGTTCATAAACCATATTAATATTCCAAAAATTTATGATTGACTAAAAAGTATGGTTCTAAATCCATAATTTTATCGCATTAAAGGTTACGAAATTAATAAATTCTTTTCCAACATAGGGTATAAAATTATTTTTCCTTATCAATATAAGGATTCAAAAACAAAATGTTCCACATTAAAATTTATAGTATAAAAAGTGTTTATAGAATTCAAATAAACATTCCCAGAGTACAATTGATAATATATTTACAATAATTTACTATATAATATGAAAAATTTCAAAACAATTATAATCATTATAAAACATAATTTTGTTTCATTAGAAAATAACAAGCGTATTTGTGAAAATAAAAACAAAAGGCAATTTATTTAATATTATTATAAAAAAACCTTCCCAATAAAAAAATTATTTTCTACCACCTTTAAATCCTATGATAAATGAAAATTTCTATTGTGAATATGTATGGACTTCCACATAAAAAAATTGATGTGTTTCACATTCATCCCCAACTAATTGGTATAGTTATAAAGATATAATTAATTAATTTCTATGATTTGTAAGATTTTATTATCATTTTATAACGATATTATATCATCTATCTTCTTTACCTTCATTTTTTTGGAAAATTATTCTCTCCATCTTACATACCTGTGGACTACCACCTCTATAAAGCACTATGATTTTGTTTTATTTTAAACATTAATATATGCATAATAAAGATAGATTAAATTAATAAATATGATATTAAAACATTTATTTGTAATATTTTATAGTGAATAATTATCTATGTTATTTTCTTTTCATCTATTATAAATATTTAATTTGAACTCATATGTATGGATAGACTATGACCTTAACGAAATGATATGATTTATTTATCATGAACACCATATATGAATGGGTATAAATGTATATTTATTGTTTTAAAATAAAAATTTTACCATAATTAATATTATTAATTTATTAAACCATGGGCCATTTTTCATTTGGTATCATACCTAGGCCATTTTAGAGGTTGAAGACATGAAAACATCAAAATGTACAATCTAAACATAAATAATTTAGTTAATGAATAAAAAAGGGTAAATGAATTAAAATAACTAATATAAAATAAATAAACACGATTTTTTTCCCAATAAATTATAAAATTAATATAGTTTTGTTCTATTAGAAATTAAATAACAAGCATGGAATGTTATGACAAGGGTTAAGGTATTTTTCAACTGAATTTACATTGTTTTAGACTTATTCAATTTTTGAACCATGTTTTATTTTTTGTGGTGTAAAGTTAATAATATGAATTTCATTGATAATTTATTTCCTGTATTTTAAGTTGATAAGATATATATTTCATGGTCTATATTTCAATATTATTATATTTTAGAAGATTCTATATTGTCAGGGAAATCTTAATTAAAACATTGTTTTAAATGTTCTAGACACCTTATCCTCTATATAAATATTCTTTTAAATGTATCCATATTTTTATTACTAATACATAAAATTTATTTATAATTTCCTTATCAAATATAATTAAAATATTTATAATGGTCTTAATATAAAATCATTTTAACATTATTTGAGTATGAAACACTTGACTCATAAAAAATGTACAAATGAATATGTTTTAATATTTAAAACAAGATAAGATTTTACAACCATCTATCCAGTATATAAAAACAATTTTAATTTAAATGTATTAATATTTTTTATGAATATAATTTTTCTGTTTTTTGGGAATTAATAAATGATTACAAAAAATGATATATTTTCCCGTTTATAGGAAAAATATAAGTACTTTTTCATAGATTAAATAATTATATTTTTTAATATTTTATGGTGGAAAATGAAGATTTTATGTGTTTGTTATCATGATATTTCTCCTGAAAATTATATATATATATGGTTGATCATGGTATATATGTAGTGATGGATGATCTTGATATAGTTATACAATTCTCTCCGTAATTAAATAGCGTTAATTAGATATATGTTACACCAAAGAGATATGGTTGAATTAAAAATAATTATTATTATATTATAGTGGTTATTGTAAGGGATTTTATAAATACAATGTTTTTGGAGACGTCTATGGTTTTTAACTCATTCTATGGGATATAAAATTGATCTTTTTTATATATTAAGAAATTGATCCAATTATTAAAAAAAATATGTTATTCTATAGATGAATGGATTTTTATTAATAGAAATAATTATATGTGTTATCATTTTTTCCCAGGTAAGTTTCATGATTATGATATTTCATTTATGATTTTGTTAAAAAAGCTATTTAAGAAAATGATCGGTTTTGGGTTATATTCAAAGAATATGTAAATTATTGTTTATGTGTAAGATTATTATAATAAAATGATATGTTATTAATGGATTTAAATTTATTTCACTGAAATAATGAGTTTACATTTAATTTATATCTCTTATTGATATTTATTTTACTCATACTATTTTCTCAAATGATCATAACTAGATATAATAATGTTTATAAACTATATACCAGACTATATTTTTTATTATGGTGACTTGTTTCTAAAGAATAAAATGAATATTGAATGAAATAAGAATAAAAATTGAAACTCCCGGACACAATTTACCCAGAGTCGGTTCATTATTACATTACATTGGCATGATACTAGGAAATCATGTCCCGAAAGACCGATCAGTTTAGTAGCCTTGGAAATTCTATATACATTCATAAGTTTGACATTACATTATAAAATGAAAAACTAAAACAAAATTATTTCCAAAGACCACAAACATATCCTCTAAGACTATCCATGGAGGTCAGTCATAAAATAATTCTCCACATCTTGGGAAAAACTAAAACATAGAAAGGGGGAGTTCTAATGCTCACTAAGGATAACAATATAGTGGAAACATTCATAAATAAGCATAAACATTTATGAAAATGTATAAGACTAAGTCAAATGCATTTTGAAGTTGAACTTATGTGTATTATGGAAAATATAAAATAAAATAATTCCATTTACATATTCACATGGATATTCCACTAGTTGAATAATCACGTTCAATTTCAATAGCCACTTTTTTAATGATGGAATGAATAATAACAGACATCATTACCATATAATCCAGGCCTTTTTCCATGACTAAAAATATTATTTTGTCATGGTGTTGTGCCATGACAGTATTTTGCCTCATTAGACATACCGATGCATTGAGGAGCTATAGTGGGATCCACCCGTCACCTACTATGTCTAATCCATTCCTCAAATGAAAAAGATTAAACATTACCTAAACATTCATATTAAAACTTTCCTATGAACTATCAATAATTAATCCAAAAACCATGAATGGTATAAAATAACACATCCACTATCTAACATATCACAAAACCTTAAATAAAATATGGATGCTTTGTATCATAATAAATTAACTTGAAACAAGCTTAAAATCCATCAATGGATATTGACATAGATTAAATGAAATATTTTTTAGAGAAAGACCTCTTTCTATTTTGAAAATTTTTAATAGTAATGTAATTATAAAAAAAAATTTATTTTTGAAAATATCTTTATTAGCTTATAAGGGACGCTTGTACAATATTATAATGTTGGAAAATATCCTCACCCGCTGTATAAGTTAAAAAAACATTCTTACCTTAATTTTGTCGAAAAGGTAATATAATACCTTATTTGGAAAACGATGGAAATATTCCTTTAAAAACCATATAAAGTCAAATAAGTGAATAAATTACATTACCCCATTGTTCAGTAATTATTAAAAATGTTCTGAAATACATTTTTATGAAACATGGATGTAGATGATAAAGAGGTCACATTAGATAATTACGTTTAAACAACCTCGAATAATGAAGAGACTGTGAAATTAACCATTAATTTGTACTTTTCCTTGGTCAAGGGTAGGTTAAACGCCATTATAATGGTGAAATAATTGTTATTGAATTATAGAAGATCCATATACATTAATATGATATCATATATGATCTTCTAATATTGCTTTTTTAATGATATTTCAGTAGTATCATTGTTTTGGGTGTTAAATGATTCATTTTCATTTACATGCTTTGTTATGATAGTAATGATTTTTGTGGAAATGATGCATCTTATTCATATTCTGAATAATATTATTTCTTTAAACATTATTTTTAATCATCAATTGAAAATTAGTCTTGAATGGATTCGATGGGGAATGAATCTCATCGCGTTCAAGGAGACGGTAATCTTTACGTACGCACGAGCGACAATATCATTCATTTAAATTAAAATAATATATAATTGGATGTTATATCATATATAAATAATCATTATGATGTTATATTAATAATTACATAAATTATACATCATTATTATACCCATCCAAATAATAATGTATTGAATAGAAACTACACCGCGACGTGGATACGGTAAACCGTACGTACACACGTATGGTGAAATTTCATTCAAAGGATGGATAGAATAATGAATATGGTTATACAATATTTATAATAACATCATAGTATATATAATATACTGGATTTATTATTTTATAATGGAAACAACAAAGAATGAGGAAGTGGACGATGAAAGGAACTTGAAAGAGGTTTCTTATATATTTACCTCTTCTTTGGGGGTTTCCTTTTGATTTGAACAAATGGGTTCTTTAGGATAGATTTATGACTGATGTAAGGCATCTAGGATGAGGGGAGGATAGATTATGGGATATTTGGGTAGGGTTTGGCCTATCCAAATGGATTTGAATGTGTTAATTGGAGAGAAGGGGGAGTGCCTTTTTATAAGAGGGGTGAGGGGAACCTTAGGAAAAGATTGAAATATTATTTTATATTAAAATTATTTTTGTTTTATAATTGCTCCAAAATGATTTATGTAGAGTAAAAGGTGTTTATGGGTGAAAAAACACACAACCAATAGGTTTTAAAAATGTTATGGTCACTATATTAACCATATCTTCTAGATTTAACTCATTGTTAAATAGTTTGACATTTACAATGTCTCTTTATATTTTTATATTATATGGATAATAAAAATACTATAGAATTACAAGAGAACCTAAAGTGGTTAATTAATAACATATAAAATATTATTTAATACCTTTGGCTGAACCATATATTTTTAAGAATAGAATATCAATTAATAATATAATATTTGTTTTAAAAACTATTTAATGTTAACTTTTAGACTATTTGCTATTTTGTTTTTGTTAAATTTCTAACAACATTATTACATTGATAAAAATTCATTTAATCTATCCCAACATGTGAAATTAACATATAAAATTAGTTTATGTCATCAAAACATTCAAATTATATTTATTTTAACATTTATATTACCATTTATTTGATTATTTCATTAATACGGAAAATACTGCCTCATCACTGGGTGCTAAATAAATTTAATTATTTTTTTATAAAAATTATAAATAAAATAAAATTATATAGGGAATCGGATTTGAATTCTAATGAATATTTATAGTCTAAGAGATAACATATATCCCTATGTAAAAAATGTTTTACAAAAAGATTTATGTCATGTTATTTTTGGATTTACTTTAATGTAATTAATATAAACTGTCATTATCAGTTTCAAGTGGCTCAATGGGGTCCCAAAATATAGCCAAGGATGACCATGGTCGGACATATATCATCCAATATGGTTGGAACATGTGTTAGGGTAATTTAATATTATTGTAATATTATTTTTTACCCTTATTTACCGATTGACCCTTTAACCATGGTAAACAAAATATTTACCGAAGTAATTATTAAAAATGTGTAAAAATAAAATTTAACAATTTAAACAATTTGTAGCACCTAATTCAAAATATGGAATCCATTTTTCTAAATTCAAAACACAGAATTGTCAGAAAATAATTTTAAATTAATTCCCGTTGTAAAAAAAAGCGTATTTTTAAGAAATAATAACTATCAAAATATTGACACTTGCTTATATACATTTTAAATGTGAAATTACGTCCAATGACCAAAATTGGATTAAATTATATAAATATAATATAATCATACTCAAAAACCACTCAATAGTTTAATTTATCACTATAAATTATTTTGATTAAAAAAGAAGTTTTTAATTATAATTTAGTATTTTTTACTCTTCATAAAAAACTGAATGTTTTCAGAAAAATAACAAAAATTCACCCTAAAATAATTTCGATATTCCAAAACCAAAAATGAATTCAATTTTGAAATATAAAATTGATAAAATTTAAAGAAGTGGGTATTACTATTAATAATGGCTAGTTTTATTGGTGGTGATGTGTTAAAATCTCGATGTTGCGTACAATGCAAGCTGTTGAATTTTTCAAAGAGAAACATAATGTGGAAGCATGGGGTTTTACATTATCCCCTACTTAAAATAATTTTGACCTCAAATTTTCTAGAATATTACAGCATAAAATTCTTCTGGTGGTTCTTCATGATTAGTTCCTATGGTTCCCACGTTGCCTCTTCCATCTTATGGTTTCTCCATAGATCTTTTTCCAGACGAGTCGTCGGGTTTCTCAACACTTGTTCTCTTGTATCAAGAACCTTGGTAGGCTCTTTGCAATAAGACAGATCGGGTTCCAATTCTAATTCCTCATAAGTACATGCGTTGGGCCAGGCATGTATTTTCACAACAGTGATACGTTGAATACATCATGAACTTTGGAGAGACATGGCAGCATTTCCAAACAGTAAGCTACAACCCCAATTAGTTTTAGAAATTTGAAAGGTCCGATATACCTTGGACTAAATTTACCCTTCTTAACGAAATGTATAACACCATTCCATGGAGATACCTTAATGAAAACATGATCTCCAACCTGAAATTTCAAATCATTCCTTCGGTTATCATCCAAGATTTTCTGCCTACTTTGAGATGTTTTGATGGGGGTTTGGATTATCTTCACCTTTTCTATTGTTTCCTCAACATGTTCTAGGCCTATGAGTTTTATTTCACCAACATCATCCCAACATGTTGGTTTGTGACATCTCTTTCCATATAACGCTTCATACGGTGCCATATGAATACTTGAATAGAAGCTATTGTTATTGGAAAATTCTACTAGAGGTAAATATTAATCCCACATACCTTGAAAGTCATGTGATAAAGATCTCAACTTGTATTATAAGGTTTGAAACAATACGTTCTGATTGTCAATCAGTTTGAGGGTGGTAGGCAGTGCTCAAACAAAGTTCAGTATCCCAGTATTTTTGAATACTTTTCCAAAATCATGATATAAAACGTGGATCACGATCAGAAAAAATCGATATGGGTACTCCATGAAGACTTACAACATAATTAATATACAGTCTTGCTAAACATTCAAGTGGTAAATCTTTTCCTATAGCAATAAAATGTAATAACTTTGTAAGATGATCAATAGTGACCCATATTGAATCATTCCTTCTAGGATTCCATGGTAGTCCCATTACATAGTCCATTGTAATATTTTCTCATATCCATTCACCTATGGGAAGAGGTTGCATGACTCTTCCAGGAAGTTGCCTTCCAACTTTCACTTGTTTACAAACCATACATCTTGACACAATATCAACAATATCCCTCTTCATGTTGTTCCACCAAAAGTGTTCCTAAAAATCTCTATACATATTAGTGCTCCCAGTCTCTACAGAGAAATTGGAGCTAAGAGCATCATCCAAAAATTCTCTTTTTAGATAAGTTATAACGGGAACACAATGTATCTTCTTAAATTTTAAAATCCCAGCTTCATATACGAAGTCACTGAATCTCCCATCATTCAAAGCTTTAATTTTCTTTATAAAATAATCATCATCGGCCTTATAACTTTGTATCCTTTCTAGTAAAGATGGTTTGGAAACCATTGGAAAAGCATTAATGTTTCACCATCCATTGTTATTCCCATATCCATTTTTACTAGATCCATGTATACAGGATCATTTTCAACACCCATATTGTTCAAAACTCCATGATCCTTTATACTCAAATCATCTTCCACCTTATTTTCCTTCCCTAGGTGGTAGTGTATAGTGAAATCATAACCCTTGAGTAGTTCAAGCCATCTCTTTTTCCACATGTTGAGTTTTTTTGTGAGAAAATATAATTCAAACTCTTGTGATCATTATAAATCTCTCATTTTTCACCATATAGATAATGTCTCTATATCTTCAATGAAAAGATTACAGCTTCTAAGTCAAGATCATGTGTAGGATAGTTCTGCTCGTGAATTTTTAGCTGTCGTGATGCATAGGTAATAAAACTATCATTATGCATAAGGACACAATCAAGTCCTTTTTTGAAGCAACACTATAAATAAAAAACCCATTATTCCCCGATGGTAGAGTCATTATAATGGAATTTACTAGTCTTCTCTTTAGTTCTTCAAAATAATCTTCACACTATTTTTCCCAAAAAAATTTATCCCCTTTACATGTGAGCTTAGTTAATGGGTTAGCCAATTAGGAAAAAATCTAGACAAACTGCCGATAATAACCTGCTAATCAAATAAAACCGCATTCCTTAGTTATACTCGTCAGCACTAGATATTCATGGATTTCCATGGTCTTTGAAGGATCATAATATATTCCATCCATAGAGACAATATGGCCACGAAAAGAAATCTCTTGAGGCCAGAAATCACACTTTCTGAAATTCCAATATTTATTCATTTCTTATAACAATCTTCAGGATAATGCACAAGTTATTTTAATGATATTCTTATCTTTTGATGTATACCATGATATCATCAATAAATACCACTACAATTTCATGAAGATATTCCTTGAAAACCCTATTCATTAGCTAAATGAAGATAGAGGGTGCATTAGTCAATCTAAAAGGAATTATTGTAAACTCGTAATGCTCGTACCTAGTTTGAAATGCTGTCTTTGGAATGTATTCCTTCATCACGCAAAACTGATGGTATCCAGATCGAAGGTCAATCTTTGGAAAATATTTAGCTCCATGAAGTTAGTCAAATAAATCATCAATTGGAGGTAGGGGATACTTGTTCTTTATTGTTATAGCATTGATCTCCCTCTAGTCAATGCACAACCTCATAGATCCATCCCTCATCTTATAAAAAAGGACACGGGATCCCCATGGAGAATCACTAGGGTAAATAAATCCATTGTTACTCAATTACCCTAGTTTTTTTATTAGTTCCACTAATTCGACAGTGGCTATTCTATAAGGGGTCTTCGATATGGGTCATGAAAAAGTAATTAAATCAATAGAAAACTGAATTTATAGTTATGGAGGATGTCTAGGTAAGTCCTAGGGAAACACATCAACATATTCTTGTACAATAAGCATATATTCAATTTGAACATTCTTTTACTCAACCCCAGTAATTTCATTGTCTTCCTCTATAATAATTGAATTTAGTTGAGCTACTAGGGTAGATCTAGATAATAATCAGTTAGTGAAGATTCTGCTCTAAAGATAATGTGTTCCTTATCATCGTCATCAAAAATAGTAACCTCCTTCTCCTTACAATTATTTTTTGAATCATGGTCCGAAATCCAATCCATAAAAAGGATTACATGAAATTCAATCATTGGTATTGCGATAAGATCAGCAGATAAAGAACATTTATATGTCCTAACGGGGAATGATTCAAAAAACATTGTAGGAATGATACTACCCTTAGGTGTTTGGATTGAAAACACCCTTGGTAAATAAAATTGGAAATATCTAATTTTCTTAGCAAACTGGGAATATATGAAATAATGCGATGATCCAGAATCAAATAAATAATTTTCTAAACTTGAGGAAACCATTAAATTACCTTCCACCACATCTTTTAGAGAATCAAACCCAGTAGTAGTGATAGCATAATCGTGGGAATGATACCTTGGCCTTTTCTGAGGTATGTTTCCTTGGGGCATTGGACATTCATTTGTGTAATGCCCCCTTTCTCTAAAATTGCAGAATTCAACCTTGGTAGTCTCTTTCTTCCCCTTATAATCACGATCTTGGTGCTATTTTTCACCACACATGTAACATACTCCCATTCCCTTTCAGGAAAGTATCAGGGTGTTTCTTCCCACATTTACGACATGATGGATATTAAACTTTTCCCTTCTTTTCCATATTTCAATTTCCAGAGTGTTCAGTAGATCTCCTCTTCTCTTACTTTGCTTTAATGCCATAAGACAGAGATAATTCCTTTTATGTCTTGATAGCACATGAGACAATATCTTTGTACGATGAAAAGGATTGTGAGACTAATGCTCGATTGAGAAATGCTTTTCCCCATCAAAGAAACGATCAATATTACTTATTGGGTTGCGTATATAATATAAATCATGCCTCAGTATCCTTGTATATTTAGCTTCATACATTGCGACATTCTCACCCAACTTTTTCCTCATACTCAGAAATTGTCTTCCCATATCTGCTTGTTAGTCAAGAGGAATGAATTTTTATAAGAATATCTCTTTAAACATCCTCCATTCAATATTTGATACTTCATCATATTTATTTGTGTTTTCAAATAATTATGACCATTGATTAACATCTCCTGTGAGGCGGTAAATTTCCATGATAACGTTTTCCCTTTCACTACTCCCCAAGGCGTGGAAGATTTTATATAAGGAATTTATACATTTCTCAGCTACGAATAGATTTTTACTCCCATGGAATGTTTGTTGTTGTTGCCTCATGAAGAGATCTAACATTGATCCTCCACACTGTGGACCTGGGTGCTGCATACGGGTAAGGTTATTATGCATAACCTGAGTGAGTTGTCCATGTATGGTGATAAGATGATCAGCACCAGTTGCATCACCAGCTCCACGATAATTATCATGAGTGGGAGGGAAATATATACATGGATTACATGCATTGATAGGGATTATGTTCCTTCCACTAGGCACAATTTCTAAACAATGGCATAAACTAGATTATAAAACGAATCGAAATACATTATTCCATACTTTTAAAACCCTTATCATTAACATACATTTTATATATACAATCCATAATCATAAAAATGTTTTCTTTGATGATGTATATACTCATATTCCCTTCATAATGAGTTGTAAAAAAATGATAATTTTCCTAAGCATATCCCTCAAGAGTGTCGTAACCAAGAGTGCAGCAAGGCCCATTGTCGTGCACCAGTTACCATTTGAGTCTAGCTCAAAGTGGTGTTTTCTTGTTTTACCCCTAGGTACATCTATGCAAAAGCCGCCTCTACCTAATCATATCCATATAGGGATGTCATTCATAGAAAACTCACAAAATCTATACAATATTAAAAACTACAAAGTTCTTCTATACTACTCCTCAAGGTCTATATTAGGTTAATGTGTTGTAATCAATGTTTATTTAAATCTAGACTCCATGGTTTGTACTCAACTTCCTCTCATACTAACAGTAATGCCCCGACCCCAGTTATCGAGAGTCAGTGCATTATTACATAACATTGGAATGATTCAAGGAAATCATGTCCCGAAATACCGATCAGTTTAGTAGCCTTGGAAATACTAGATACATTAATAAGTTTTAAATTAAATTATAAAATGAAAAACTAGAAAAAAATTATTTCCATAGGCCACACTAATATCCCCTCAGACTATCCCTGTATGTCAGTCATAAAATACTTCATCACATCCTAGGGAAAATAAAACATTGAAATGAGTGAGCTCAAATTCTTAGTACGGATTACAATATTGCGAAAACATTCATAAATAAGAATAAAAATTTAAGGCAATGTATAAGACTGAAAAAAATCATTTAAAACTAGAACTTCAGCATAATATAGACTATATAAAATCAAATAATTCCATTTACTTATTTACATATTTATTCTACTAGTTGAAAAATCACACGAAATATCAATAGCCACTATCATAATGATGGAATCCATAATTCCAGACTTCATAACCACATTATCAAGGCCTTATGCCAAGACTACAAATAATATTTTATCAAGGCCTTATGCCAAGACACTAGTTTGTATCGTGAGACCTACCAATACATCTATGAGCTATAGAGGGCTCCACCCATCACTTACTACGTCCAATTAATTCATCATATGAAAAGGTTTAATCATAACATAAACATTCGTATTCAAACTAGCATACAAAATTTCAATAATTTATCCATAAACCAAGAATGGTATAAAATAAAATATCCACAATCAAACATATCACAAAACCTTCAATAAAATATGGATGTTTTGAATCATAATAATGTAACTTCAAACAAGAATAAATTCCATCAAAGGATGTTGACATAAATGAAATCAAAATGTTTTTAGAGAAATACGTCTTTCTATTTTGAAATCATTTAATAGTCATCTAATTATAAAAAAAATTTATTTTTGAAAATATTATTATAATATTTTATGGTATGCTTTGACAATGTTTTAACGGCATAAAATAGCCTCACCCACCGTATAAGTTAGAAAGCATTCTTACAATAATTTTTCCAAAAAGGTCATAATGTACCTTGTTTGGAAAATGACGGAAATATTCCTTTCAAAAAAATATAAGGTAAAATAAGGGTATAAATGAAATTACCCCATTGTTTAGTAAACAGTAAAAATGTATTGAAATACATTTTTATGAAACATGGATGTGGATGATAAAGAGGTCCCAGTAGATAATTACGTATAAACAACCTCAGATAATGAATAGGATGTGAAATTAAACCTTACCTTGTTCTTTTTTTTCGTCGAGGGTAGGTTAAAATCTTGTTTAGTGGTGAAATAATTGTTATTGAATTATAAAAGAACCATATACATTAATATGACATCATATATGCTATTCTAATATTGATTTGATAAGGATATTTAAGTAGTATCATCGTTTCGGGTGTAAACTGGTTCATTTTACTTTATATGATTTGTTACGTTAGTAATGATTGTTGTGGATATGATGTATTTTATTTATATTCAGAATGATATTGAGTCTTAAAACATAATTTTAAATCATCAAATGAAAATTAGTCTTGAATGGACACGATGGGGAATGAATCTCATCGTGTTCGTGGAGACGGTAATCCGTACGTACGCACAAGTGACAATATCAGTCTTTTGATATTATAATAATATATAATTGGATGGTATATCATATATAAATAATAATTATCATGTCATATTTATTATTTAAATCAATTATTAATCATTATTATACCCATTAAAATAATAATGTATTGAATTACATCTGCACCACGATGTGGAGATTGTAAGCCGTATGTACGCACGTAAGGTGAGATGTCATTATAAGGTTGGATAGAATAATGAATATTATTGTACGATATTTATAATAACATCACAGTATATATAATATACTGGATTATTTATTATAGAATGGAAACAACAAAGAAATGGGAAGTGGAAGAAGAAAGGAACTTGAAAGAGGTGATGAAATATTTACCTCTTTATCAGGTTATTTCTTTTGATTTGATCAAAAGTGCTCCCTAGGTTGGATTTATGACTAATGAAAGGCATCTAAGATGAAGGGAGGATAGTTGAGAGGATATTTGGGCTGGGGTTGGCCAAGCCAAATGTATTTTAATTTGTGAATTTGGGAGAAGGGGAAGTGCCCTTTTATAAGTGGGGTGTGGGGCATCTTATGAAAATACTGGAAGATTATTTTATAATAAAATAATTTTCAGATTATAATGGCTCAAAATTGATTTATTTCTAGTCTAGGGTTTGGATGGGTTGATAAACACTCAACCAATAGGTTTTAGACATGTTTGGGTCAATATATTAACCTTATCTTATAGATTTAACTCTTAGTTAAATATTTTTACATTTACCATGTCTCTTTGTATTTTTATATTACATGGTTAATAAACATACTATAAACTGACAAGTGAACCTCAAGTGGTTCATTAATGAAATATATAATAATATTTAATACCTTTTTTTGATCCTCATATTTTTAGGAATAGAATATCAATTAATAATATAATATTTTTTAAAATCTCTTTAATGTTAATTTTGACACTCTTTTCTATTTGGTTTTTGATAAATTCCGGTCATTATTAATTAAAAAAAATACATTTATTCAATACTAACATGTCTCATTAACCTAGAAAACTCTGGTATGTCATCATAACTTTCAAATTATATTTATTTTA
This sequence comes from Viscum album, assembly GCA_963277665.1. Classification (NCBI taxonomy): domain Eukaryota; kingdom Viridiplantae; phylum Streptophyta; class Magnoliopsida; order Santalales; family Viscaceae; genus Viscum; species Viscum album. Next base: position 1,326,871,289 of record OY728120.1, on the reverse strand, counting down.
ATATCTATAATACCATTTAATTGATTCTTTCATTGATAAGGAAAATACTGCATCATCATTGTGTCATAAATAATTTTAATTATTCATTGTCTAAAAATAATAAATAAAATACCATTATGTAAGGTATATGTTTATATTTCTAATAAATATTTATAGTAAAAAATATAACATATATAACCCTATGTAAAAATTGTTTTACTAAGAGATATATGGTTATGACATTATTGTCTTCACTTTAACTTAATTAATATAAAGTGTCATTATCACTTACAAGTGGCTCCATGGGGTCACAAAATCGACCCAAAGATGACCATGGTCAGAAATTTATCATCAAATAGGGTTAGACCATGTGTTAGGTTAATTTAATATTATTATAATATTTTTTTAAACTTATTTACCTGATTTACCATTTAACCATGGTAAATAAGATATTTATCGAAGTAATTATTCAAAATGTCTGAAAATAAAAGTTATCTATTTACACAATTTATACCTCCTTATTCTTAATATGGAATCCATTTTTCTAAATTCAAAAAACTTAAGTTGCATAATTTAAATTAATATTAATTCTCTTTGTCAAAAAAATCTTTTTTTAAAAAAATAATAACTACTAAAAGATTAACACTTGCTTATGTCCAGTTTTAATGTGAAATTATGCCCAATGACCAACATTGGATTAAATGGTAAAAATATAATCTAATTATACAAAAAAACCACTCGATATTATAATTTATCACAATAAATTATTTTGAATAAAAATGATGTATTTAAATAAAATTTAGTATTTTCACTATTCATCAAAAACTGATTTTTTTCAGAAAAATACCAAAAATTCACCCCAAGCTAATTTAGATATTCCAAACCCAAAAATGAATTCTATTTTCAATGATAAAATTGTAAAAATTTCAAAAAACTATTATTACTATTCATAAAGGCTAGTTTGATTGGTTGCGATGTGTTAGAATCTCGATGTTGCGTACAACACAAGATATTGCGTTATTCAAAGGAAAACATACCGTGGAAACATGGGGTGTTACACAAATTTATGAACCAGTTTTTATAGAACAAATTTATAATTATTTAATATGATTCCATTATAAATTTGTGGGTATTTCTAATCCAATTAATTTATAAAAAAATGGATCATGAGAATATAATATTTTTTATTAATTATTGTAAATATTTAAATTATAAGGTGAAGTTTTTATGGGTTCATATAATATTTTATAAAACTGATGAGAAATATTGAAATGAATCTATATTTAAATAATAAAACAAGGTTTTTTATGAATGGTTGGAATATTAATTAGACAATGGTGTCTGAATAACTTATATTATAAGTAATTTCATTTTTTCAAAAGCATGATGATGAAGAAAAATAAGAAAGAAATGAATATGTTGTGTATCCCCATTGATTTGAACAATAATGATTCCATATGTATATCTGTATTGAAATTTAGTGATGATTGATGAAATTAATATAATGATGGAGGTTATATGTCACTATATGATTGGATTATGGTGGTAGAAAATATTAAAACATGCCATTAATGAAATCTATGGATTATTTGATAAAAAACCAAAGATGTCATATGTTTTGTAGAGTAATGTATAATTTTAATAGGTTAATGGTGGAAATGAATATTCTTATATTAAAATTTTTATTTAACCAAACTCAATGTTAATTAATGGTGATATGAACTAAATATATTGCATAACTTGAATGAATAATTAAATAAGGTAATAATGGGAAATACTTTAGAAACATCATAAATAGATGAAGATAATCTTGTGAAAATAAGATATTGTTACCACACTTATTTATACCATATAATATAATTTTAATGATAATATTATGGTTATAACTTATTAAAATAATTATAACATTGGGAATTTATAAGGCCAACTAACAAAGAAAAATACGAGGATTAGAAACATATAAGTTGATATTTATGTGGTGAGGAAGATATCAAACACTAATGATGCTCACTTAAGGACATAAAATGGTATAAATACATGAATAAATCCAGAGTTATAAGAGAATAATAATTTAATTGTATGAATTTGATAGAAAATCTATCAATGTATGGAGTTGAAAAAGATATCTTTTTTTCGAAACATTGAAAAACTAATGTATATGATACAATGAAATTTATTTATTTTATATAAATGTATATGTAATAATGCATCATATTCATACAAGAGAATCGAAAATAATGAATTTTACTTCATGATACCTTTAATTAATGTTAAATATGGTCATATGGAAATGTACTACAATAAAGAAATTAGTGTGGTGAAAATATAATATATTAATAAAAAATTAGACGAAAAATACTTGAATAGAATAATGAAAAATGTTTTCAATAAAAAAATGCTTGTTTTTTATGTTTATGAATTTTTCAGGTAATGATGAATTCCCCATGTATCGTTGATATATTTTTCAAAGTAGCCTCAATAGGGAGACGGGAAGTGATGAATTTATTATAGAAGGATTAGATGTATAATGGATATGTGTATGAATTCCATTAATAGTAATATTTATTGATCTTATAATTAAGAATAATATATATTAAAATAGAGAGGATTCATTGATTTGGATTATATTAATTTATTACTGAAGTGAAGATCTCATTTAGAACTAATGGGTTATTATTCACACTAATCAAACATAAAAGAGATAAATAATGTACGGTGAGGAATTATGAAATAAAATGTTCTTATAATGGGTAACATGATGGGTGTTAATGAAATTCCTTCACCATATAAGATAAATTAGTTCATCCCCATTAATGTGGGATTAAGGGAAATCATTGAGGAAAATCATGAGTCAGGATTAATGGTTTCAATATAATAAATCACGGTATGGAATTGGTTTTTTCAAAGTATTCATTTCAGGAAAAAACATGGACCTAGATATAGTATTAATGATATATTAATGTAATAACTATTTATATGTGAGACTAGTCACACTTTTGAATATGTGGACCAGATAGAAAATGTGGATTTAAATTAAAATATCCAAAATAAATTTAGTACATTTGTGAACAGATAGAAGATAAATAACCATGGGTACATTAACGAAAATGGATGATTTTTTTGTTCATTGGAAAATAATACATCCCCCTGATTATTTTTATATCTAAACATCCACCAAACATATAATTTTTATATGTTATTTCTGGGGTAATGTAGTATTATTAGTGGGAATATGATCAACATGGTTTGTATTCATTGAAATTAGATGAATGTATTTATTTTGGATAATTGAATTAAGATTATATAAAATGAAAAAAATAGAGAAGTATATTCTAGGGATTTAAAAGAAACATTTTGGACTAAATGTGGTGTAAAATTTATTTGAAGGACATATATAAAAAATATGGTTGTACATGATGTGATGAAGAAGTATAATTGGTATAAAGAGTAATTTATATTGAAAATCATGTCAGAAAAATGTATTAGATTTAAGAGTCATATCAAGAAAATATTGATATTTAAAATTATGTAGTAATACTATCATGTGTTGATACACACTAAAGAAGAAGTAATAAAACCTGAATGAGTTTTTAATATAAATATAGAGGCATAATTGTTCTATTTTAATAAACTAACATTGTTGTATCATCAAGTTGCATTCTAGTATTATAAAATATATTTTTAAGAATTTCTTATCAATGATAAATGGTTTCCTTGTATTGAAGACTATTAGAATATTTAGAAAAGAATATGAAAGAAATTAGGGGATTTGAAAATAAATATTAAACGAGTGATTAACCACATCTTGAAATAGAGAATAAATATTATTAAATAATTATAAAAGTTATCGAGCGGTATCATAATTTTTTTAAAAACATGTTGTATAACATGGTTCAACATACGGTATAACACACAATTATTCTAAATTAGTTCATATATATTAATTGTTTTGTGTGATTATGAATGATATCAATGGATAATTGATGTTGAAGTAATAAAATTTCATTCGTTTAATAATTTTATGAAAAATAAGAACATGAAATTGATATCTTTGAAATTATTTAAATTACCACTTATTTCATATATTGATTTCAAACTTGAAAAGTGTATATGATATTTTTATAATTTATTTCTATGTAGAAAAATAAATCACTGATATTCCACAAAAATAATTCTGTTGAATGTGATAGTTGATGGATGTAAAATTTATAATAATGTATGGGTGAAAGAAGGTCTAAGGATATGAGGATATTAAAAAGGTTGATGAATTAGCATAATGTTTTAAGGAAAAAATTTGTTGGATGAACTAAATTAAGATTATGTTTACAATGATTAGTGTTCTAATTCATTATATATAAATTTCTGTTTTAGGTTGTTATTGGAACATGATGTTTATTAATTTTTAATTTATGAAACTTTTAAGTGATGGTGTCGTGGGGGAATATAATATATAAATTATGAGGATCTTAGAGTACAAAGTATATGTATATTATAATTTAATATGTGGAATAATTAGATCACTTAAAACATGGGTTAAAGATTGTTAATATATCCTAGAATATTTGTGGAAAAAATGGAATGGGGAATGGATTACCCATAAAATTTGATCAATTTTAATTTTATTAACACATGGGGGTGCTATAAAATTTCAAAAAACTAGTCTATTTATTTATATGATTATTTATGGATACATAAAGTGAGAGATATAGGGTTATATTATCTAAATATCAATATTGTTCATGGTCATTGTAGATGTTCTATCAATAAAGTCCTAAGTGGGATATTGTTTCAACAAGGAGGTTGTATGTTAAATTTGAAGATTATCAATAAAGGATAATGATGATTGAAGTTTTTTGAATGTCTTCTGCTTAATAAAAGATATGATTATAATTTCTTTCATATAAATATCAATATTTTATTATTTTTAATTTCCATTAAATTTATTAAACATTTATTAACATTTTGTATTATGTTTTAGAGTTTTAAAGTTGTATTATATTTTTATTGAATTCCCAATAGAAGGAAATCATTTTGAATTTTATTTCAAATGTTTTCACTGATATGGAAGTAAAAAAGTAGATCTAAACATGGAATTTGAAAAATAATGGTGTAAGATTCATTGTGATACATAACATATTATAGAAAGATATGTAATATTTTTAATGGTATAATTATTGGTTATGGTCTGAGAATAATTCTATAAATGTATGTAGAAATGTTTTAGTGGTTTAGGGCTTCCATGAAAAAATAATTATTCAAAATGTATGATCATGTTGTGTATGTAGAATATGAAATAAAAGTTTGAATGAACTGAAATTTTGGTTAAGTAATATGTTTTAGTTCTAAATTAATGAAATTTGGAGAAGGGGATGAATTAGGAAATGTGAAAACACTCTCCATTTTTATAATATTTTCAATTTGATACATAAAAAAATTTATCATTACATTTTTGAGGATTATATTCGTTAACTCCAACAGATGATGGGATAAACCATGATATATAAAAAATCTAAATTTTGAAATGGTGTTTAACTACATTTTTATTTGGAAGGGTCATCAACTTTTTACATAGAAGTAATGAAGAAATTCGTAATGGATATTTCATTTTGGATTTGATAATTCTACACCCAAAAAAGATCGTGATTTATATTTTCGATCATATCATATGATTAATAATACTCACAAAAACATAAGGTTGATAATTACATGGATTAATTTTAGGTGAAAATCAGTTCTTCTACTTATCAGATTATGTTCACAAATTTTGAGTAATACTTGATGAAACAAAAGTGTAAATTATCAATATCTAAAATTTGTAAATGTTGCGATACAAAGTTAATTACCTCATTTATTGAACCATGTTGTAATTTCCTAACTATAAAGAAAGAAGGATGATTATGAATGTTAATATTTTTTCTGTAATTAAACAAAAATAAACATCATAGTATTGGATTTGTTTTACAAAATTATGAAACTTGAAATATAATATTAACTAAATGATCTAATTGTTCATTGCATGACATAATATCCCAAAACCATGATTAAAACATATATTTTTACAAGTAAAATATTATTGATCTTTTATAAATATATGTAATTAAGAAAATGAATTTGTATTGGAAATTTGTAACCATTTTTTAGTAATAGAAAAAACATCAACAATTTAAATAAAGTTAAATGAAGTATATTTTCATAAATATATTCTTATAAATGATTTTGATCTATGTTAAATTTTTTTTCTTTTAATTATAATTTCAATATTATTATTGGACGGGAATGAGATTACTTGGATAATATAAATAGAATTGTTTGTGATAGAATTATGGAAGATGTAATAGTATAATGTAATCCAGTATTCTAATAATCGAGAAGGATGATGAAGAGAAGTATATAATAACAAGGTATTATTTTAATATAATTATTATATAGAATTTATTTTCAGGATGATTTTAAAACAAAATATATAAGATATGCATGTGTAATATTTATGAATATATTTGTGATGTTAATGATGTCATTACTTCATTTTCTATAATTTTTATATCTATTGTTTTATAAATGTATAACTGAATTCAATCCATAAAATCATATTATAAGTGTTGAATATTTATATTTAAATAATTCAAATAAACATTTTGTACAATTTGGATCATTACATTAGGATATCTGATATATATTAAAACTTTCAAATTTATAGAGTCCCTTATATAAATAAATTATCAAGAGATCTATAAGTATGTAAACTAATACATTCTCGATTAGTGAAAAAAGAAAGTGTAGGGATTGGAGGTTTTACGGTATAGAGGTATTCCCTATTCCATTTTAAAGAGTTTAACAATATATTGATAATTTACATAACCAATAAATTTGATAACGGTGAGCCTTGGGAAGAGAGATTTCACGAAAATTTGTATCCTCAAAAATAGTGATTTATAAGATATAATAAGAACATCAGTATAATGATGAGTTCATTATCCATTGATGTTTCCTAATGTAGGTGTACCAGGTAACATACATGTTTTCCTAAATGTTTTACTTTAATAAAATTTGCACAACACTTGACCTCTATATATTTGATATATATAAAATAATGAAATGTTTAATAGTGATACTCTTATCATTGGATCTATAATAAGAGGGATACAATAGTGGTGAGAATGTTTAAATATTCTAATAAGATAATTCAACCCCCACCACATATGTTGTATCTGATTATATCAACTATAATCTCAAATATTCTATGTGATATGAAAACAATTATGCGAATATTATGGTTCAACCATAACGTTTTTCTTAACATAAACTATATTCATTATAAAATATGTGTGAATTATGACCAAATATTATAGACTTAATAGGTAATGTAATCATAATATATGGTTCTTTAAAGGATACCACATATATATAGGTTTTCAAAAAATGAACACATCTAATATCCTTATAGAGATTAGTATTTTTCGGCGATTGGATGGATACATCCAGCACTATGTTAGAAGTTTAATTTTTTTTTCAAATACAATAACATTATTAAAATGTTAAATAGTATTATAACTATAGAATATTTTTATATAATATTAATGTCAATGAATAAACCTGATGGGGGGAAAATTCATTTGGGTGGTAAATGGTTAAATAAACATTATATTCTTACTTTGGAAAAAATTACATTACTCGGAAAATTATAAGAACATTACTTTTAAACCATTGTTATAAAGTAAATCATATATTAATTTTCTTAAATCAATAATTATATAATATTAAAAACATTAATGATATTTTATAAAATTATACTATACACAAGGAAGGGATGGTTTCACGATCAAATGAAGAAACAACACCAGTTATATTAATTAATATTATTTTATAATTTTGAGTAATTAGAGAGACTAGAATGAAAGTAAAACTTTTAACATCAATAAATAAATAGGTTGGATTAAAATAATAACTATTTCAGATATATATATCATATAATTAAATCATTAAAAAAATATGCATAAACGATGCATGAAAAAGAGTGATTGTAAGATAAAATGCTTAACATTGTATTTAATTGATTTTATGTGATTCCACCACCAGTATAAAACAATTAATTATTATATAATTATATAATAGAATCTTATTTATAACTATAATAACATACATGGTATAATTATAACCAATTATAAATATTTCCTCCATAATCATTCATTATTTTAATTATTTCATGTGCGGACTACATCTTTTATTATATAAGATTAGATTATAGAGTTGTGGTCCTTGAATTGTGATCATGGTTCCATTTTCTGCAAAATGATTATCATGATTTGAATATATAATGTATTAATCATATAAATATGTTATACCTTAAATAATGGTATGAAAATGAAAAATTAATTACACTATTCATAGAGATAATAGTGTGTATGTATGCATGAAATTGTCTTCATTTTATACAACAATTAATTAACGAAATGAAAATAATTTTTTTTGTAATAATATAATTATAGTTATATATTTAATGTTTTATATATATATATCAAACCCATTATTATATCCTTTTGGGTGATTCTCTGAAGGAAACTAAGTCATATCAAATTATAGAGGTAGTATTCCACATGTACAGACGAGTGATACATTCATTCCCAATATGAAGTAAATTAAGAATAAATTAGTTTAACCTTAATAGTTATAACTTATAAATATATTTGTAATATTGTATTAATCATGTTTATATGGATAAAATATATTTAGAGGAATTAAAATAAGCAATAATATTTGAAGGGTTTGAGTAATATGATTGGCTCTTCTTTGAGAGGCCTCCTTTGGATTACACCTTAATCCTTCTAATGAATATATAAGGATAAGAAAAAAATCTAAATAATTATGATAATGAATCCTGGAAGGATTCTATGTATTTATTGGCTAATACAGTGGAACAAAAATTAGTGAGAAATGGTGGAGAAGATGTGATGTTTTGTAAGTAAATAAAGGGACACTGATGGATTTTATTTAAATGGTTCAAATTACATATTGACATTATCAGAAAAAATTTAAAACATTGTATATAAAATTTAATATAATATAAGATAAGGTCATAATATCTTCAAAAGAAAATATTTATAAATTTTAAAGGGTACTTTAACCTTATATATTAGTTTAACACCAACTGGTAAACACTTTTAATCTAAAGTATGGTAAAAAGGATTTATGTTCTTAGTAATATTGATTGAAAAAAAATTAACGTGATCATATTACCTACTATTAGTTATTAAAATTAATTTTATTCTATAATATTTATATAAATAAATTTACATATGAGTTAAAATTATGTTTATTATATGTTTATAAAATTAAACGAAACCCATTATTTTAAAAATTATATTTTAAAAAAATAATTTTATAGAATAAGAAATGGTAATGATAATCCCAATAGAACTATTTTTATGATATCAAATTAATATAAATTCAGTTTCATTTGAAATCAATAAATGATAAAATGATCCTCATTAATACCCAATTAAAATATAACAAATAAAAAAAACTTATTTAAACAATGACATTACATATATTTCCAAAATCATAATAATTTTATTATATGTTAAAAAAATACTTTTTTAAGAATTATATTAATTCTAAAAAAATATATTTTTTCTAGAAAAAAAATCATATTATTTCAGTTTATTTTTTTCATTATATGGTATTTTATTATCATTTATTCTAATATTAGTATTTTATCTATATTCACTAAATAATAATTTGTTTTCAAAAAAACTCAAAAATTAATATAAGTAAAGTATGTGGTTATTTTTTTAAAAATAATTCATTTGGTTTCCATGTTTCCACTTATATTTAATGATTTATTCATTGTTCCTTAATTTATTGAGTTATCTGATTTTCAACACTTGTTATCAAGTGTCATCAATCCAGATAGGTTCTTCAGAGTTAGATAAGTCATATTCCAATTATATTTACATCATAATTATGAAATAAATTGAAACATTCATTTACATTCAATATAATTACATATAGAACACATTTTGAAATTTTGTGATGATAGGATATATTTCGTAATGGAATTCCTAAACTCAAAAATAATTTCTTGATAATAAAAGGCTTGATGTTACAGGGTATTTGTTTACATTTATTTCCCGAAATTATAACAACCTTGGATTGAGATACTTTATTAGAGACATAATCTCACACTTGAAATTATAAATCATTACATCAATAATGAGAATTATTTTTTTATCTACATTGGGATTCCTTAATGTGATTTTAATAGTCTTCACATTCACTATTGTATCCTCCTTGATATCTAGACATGAAATATTCCTTTCTCCAAATTTGTATTAAGAAGATAGAGTGTGGAACAAATTTTTAAAAAAAACTCATCATTTAATTATATTTTCAATATTCATTGAAATCTGTTATTTTATGTAAACTCAAATGAAATGAAATTACTAGTGCCACATATCCTGAAATATGATCGATGATTCCCTGAATATATACTATAATTCTAGAATAGCCCTTTAAAATTTCATTTTAGTTAAATGAAGATATATAGTTCTCAAACATGTCTCTAAAACAATATCCGTCAATATACTATTATAAAATGTTTATGTAATCTATAGATCATGATCAGATACATTAAAAATTGTTTCACTATGTAATCTCATAAAATCAATACTATAAAATTTTGAGTGTTGATCAAGAATCAGATCATCTACTATAATGATGCAATGTGAAACAGGGTTAGTAAATCAAAAATAACATTATATAATCAATATTTCGTTGAGTCTTCATAAATATTAAATAAATTTTATATTAATGTAATCTTATTTCAATATAAGAATATATGTTGGTTTAATTATTACTTTAGGATGTCATGTTAAAACATTTATAGGTGGAAAAAATATGAATATTGATAGATAGTACACAATTTCATGTTTCATATTTTCCTACCAAAAATGTATCCTCAAATCAAAATAAATTTTTCTTATAAAATATTGTGCAGATATATTAATTCAATGAGATTCATATAATTTTCCACTTTATCACTCAGGCATTATTGGAGAACATATCCTCTTTCCAAAACTTAATATAATATCATTACTAAGTGAGTATTCCATATTCACAATATTCAAATCCTAGATTTATTTTTTAATATGCTTATCAGAAATATAGGAACATATTATTTTCTCTATTAATTAATCATTGGAAATCATATGGAATAGATGTGATGTCCCCCTTCCTTAATGTTTACAATGTCCAAATTTAATAAATCAATGAATAAACGATCTTTGTAAATTCTCATTTTAATAAAAACACAATCATCATTCCTACTCAATTTATCGAGAACTTTATTTCCATCCCATGGTGGTACTGTACTATTAAATCCTAATCCATGAGTAGTTCTAGCAGTGAATATTTATAAAATTTTGTTATTATATGATAAAATGTATTTAAAACATCAATAATGTTTATATATTTCACATATTCCACTGTAAAAGAATTTTTCTAAATTATCAATCAAAATATTAAAATTTATATATCATGATCATGGGTTTAAAAATTATATTAACGAATTATTATATACATTTTTCATATTAAACCATGATATATTTTTTCATAATAACACATAGAAGTCCCCTATTTGATGCATCACCATATACCACAAAAAATAACTTAATTCTACTAAATTTATAATCAGGTCATGAACCTATATCTTCATAGATTATTCAAAAAATTAATCACTTTCTAATGGAAATATTAACTTATCCAATATTTGTGTCATAATGTTTAATAGAGTACCTAATCATGAAAAAATTTCAACTAAAAACCAATCATAACTCGCTAATGCAATGAAACTACACACATTTGTTATATTCGATAGTGATGATAATTCAATCACATAATTTATATTTTATTAATTGTATTTTATTATATCTTAAAATAAAAAAATTACAAGAAAATAAAATCCAGAATCTAGAATTCTCATTTTCTATATTTTCTATATCTCTCATTTTCTCTAACAATTTTCAAATTGAATAATAAAATAATCTTTTTATCATCAGGTATTTTCAGGGTTACTTAGTCAATTTAATATAAATTAAATTATATACATAATCCCCATAGAATATAGAAAATTTCTTATTTAAAATATCACCCCTCTTAATTTATTCTTAATAATACTCTATAAGAATTTAAATATATGATAAATATTTAACTCCATGATGATAATGACCATACAAGCCTTTTCTTGTGGAGATATGATAATTTTTCATTATATTAATGGAATTTATTTCTTTAAATTCGATACTCTACCTCATATAATCATATTTTTATTAACGAAAAGAAAATGTCATCTCATTGTTGAAGCAATCTAATGTATAGATCTCTTATCACAAAACTATTATAATATTTTCTTAAGCTATAATAAATACCTAGGGTATATCATATGGGATTTGTATATATATATATAATTAATCTGGTATAACATCAATAGAAAACTCAACCACAAATTTAGGTAAATTTCATGGTAGTTCTTTTCGACACTCCTTAATTTAGTCATACACAAAATTTAATCCTCTATTTTGTGGATATCATTCCATTTATTAGGATTTTAATTCAATTATTCTAAAATAATTTCAATAGGGAGTGCTAAGGGATGTAGATACTTATATTATTTAAGCAGCATAGTCTCATATATTATTAAAAGGTAATCTATGCCTCCAAAATAATTTATAATAACCTTATATAACGATTATAGTTTTCCATTATAATTTATAATAAAATTCATACAACAGTTTATATAAAATTCCACCATAGTCTATATAATGAAAATTAAAAATATGATATGTTTATTTTTTATAGTGGGAATAGATTAACTTTTTCTTATTTTGATTAGTTATCTACTAGAAGTCTTGTTCTTTAAAATCCCATTTAATGGTGGTTGGGATATATAAAAAATACTCGGCATTCCTGGAAGATATAAAATATTTTAAATATCAATATTGAATAAATTATTAACTAAATTTGAGTTTATGATAAAATTGTTTCACCCCATATACATTGGAATGTGATCCTTGGTTGTAGTGATTGCATTGGATTATCCTTGCGTACTTGGAATTGTTTTCGAAGAATTTCCTTGATGCTTGGGGAACAATTTTTAAATCATTGACCATAATATGAATCATTATTTACCTTGAATTCATGAGATTTATGAAATTTATTTCCTAAAATAATTCAATCCCTCATTCCAATCGGACATGTTCCATTTGGTTTCTTCCCAAAATTAATATATGTTTGAAATTATACAATTACATACTTTGTTTTTTCAATATTCCTTCTCCATAGTGCCCATACTCCTACAATTATTATTCTTACTATAAAATATTATAATTGGATTATTATTTCTATAACATGATGGTACATGATTCAATATCCCCATATACTAAAAATGAATGAGACATAATAACAAATTGAGGCATGGATTCCCCCCCCCCAAGAAGAAATCGATATAACTTCTTTGATTACACACATAATCTATTTCATGATTCACTATCCATGTAAATTTAACTTCATATTTGACAACATTGACTACTTTTGTTCTATATATTTTGAAATTTCTTCTCCATATCTCCTTTTTTGTTATGAGAAAAAAAATTTCTAGGAATAATCCTTGAAATAATTGATCTTCCTAAAATTTACTTCATCCTAATCTATAGTGCTATCAATTAATGGATGCAATTAATTATAATCTACCATAATTATTTAAATCTACATGACAATTTCATCTCATTAAAAACTTCTAAATGTGATAAATATCTTTTCCAAGGAGGTGATAAATTTTTTAGTTACTATGGAGTTTTTAATACCATTTAATGATAAAGGATGATGTTATGATGAAGCCTACCAAAAAAAAACAACCATGTGGGGGATAAGCATACTGATCCATATGGAAAAGTATATTGGTCATAAATAGAGTCATATTCCACAATATATTTACAATTTTATAAACACAAACTTTAGATTTATCTCATTGATTGGTTTAGGATAGAAATAAGTATATAAATTACATTAAATGAAACGATTTTCATTATTTCTTGTAATATTTATTTAAAAAAATTAATATAGTGAATTGTCTTATAAAATCATGAATTCAAAATCACAGTATATAATATAAAATCATGTGTAACACTTGCCATAATATAAACATTTCTGAGTAGGTAATCCTAGAATCACAAGAATTGTATTGTTGGGTATATCATTAAATAAAAAAAAATTCAAAATCTGTCATAGTGATATGTAAATAGTGTTTCAACTAACCAAGGAATATCAACCTTAAATTTCTAGATATGTGTTCACTATTTGGTGCACTCATCTTTTAGCTAGTGAAGATAGAGTTTACAAACCAAAAAACTTTCATCGGTCATTTACTTTTATATGAATCTACCCCACCGCCGCATCCATTTTTGATTATCTAGAGTGGGAAAGAACTTCATTGAAACCAAAAATTCACTAACATAAGAAACCATTATTAAATTATCCTATAAAGAGTCTTACCCTTGGAGTTTTAATCGTTATGTGTTCTAAACTATGTTTTCATTGAATATAGTTCCCAAGGATTATATTATATATCATTTGATAACAACTATAATAGACCCATTCCAGAAACCCATATCATGTGGTAATGTTATAAATTAGAAAATTATTTAATAGATCACATCACAAATGATTAAAAAATTTAGTAGTCTTAGGATTATAGTTGTAAAGACCCGGAAATTTGAATGAAATTTTTTTCATAATTTCTTTGGATTTTACGAGTCCGCAGTTTCTGACGGCACCTGATTCGGAGGCCCGGTGTGCCCGGAATCAATTTATGAAGTTTAGCACGGGTACGTTCAGTGAACGAATGAGCGGGTTTTCTATCTTTTGAACCGGTGCTTGGAATCGAAATCTGAGGGCACCGATGAAACCACAATGCCGGTTTTTTCTTAGGAAGACTTTTTCTGGAGTTGTATTTTCTTGGGAGGAGCTGTAAAAAAATTAGAGAATCAAAAGTTAAGTAAAAATAAAATTGTTTGCAATTTTATTTTATCCACGGTAGTTCAGTTCTCTCATGAGAAGTTGTTGGTGGGGCCCACAACCACCCAACTTCCCAGGTGTGGTTATGAGGGTGGTGGGTCCCACACAAGACCCCATCTTCTCATATTCCTTAACTCCTCTAAACTCTATCTTAAGTGTGTACCCCTTAAAAACATCCAATTAATTTGTGACCTCCCCTCTCCCCACATTAATTCAATGCCAACACACTAACATAATTAAGTGAGTTATGTGTTTTGAATTTGTAATTTTGAAAGGTATAGCCTAAGATAATAAAATGAGAGAAATATTATTTTATTAGGTTGGCTTGTGGTGTAAGGAGATTGGTAGAAGAATACTCTAAGTCTGAAGAACTTCTACTTTTTTGTTGAAGAACGTCGTCACCTTGATGAAGAAAGTCATCACTGAAAGGAGTGATCAACATGTCGTTCTTCTCCTATCCGTAGTCGGTGGGAGACATCAATCCCTCTTTGGATATATGCTGATGCCGTAAACATTGATGCCGGCTTTTATCATTGTTGTTGAGGTAGGGGATTAATTTGTGAATGTTAATAAACCCATGTTTTTTTCCTTCTAAAACATAGAATGCGGATTAACTCAATATTATGTTGATCCGTGAAAGAATATGTCTGTGGGTCGGGAATATTTGATTGTGGGTACAAATGTAAGGGTTAAGTTCAAATTTAATCAATTAAATTTGTCCTTTGTTTATCGATGAGATTAATCGTTCTTTGGCTGCCTGTTATCAATATAACGGGAGGATGTCAGACCGCACAAACATGACCGTCCCTACTCCCTTTTGCTGTTAAATTTCTTCATGGCATGGAATGGGGACGGCGCGGTGCCGTAGCACCGCACGAGAACAGAAGAACCGCGGCCGGAGCGGGCCATAGCGAAGGAGCCCGACGCTGGTGAATCTTGAGGAAGCTGCGGCGAAGAGCAGGCCGTGGCGGAGGGGCGCGGCGCCATCACGCCGCAACGGTCAGGGAAGAGCCGCGACCTTTGGCCACGGCAGAGCAGCAGGAGGCGGTCAGACTCCGCCGGCCACCGGCGCATCAGGAGGCTGGACCAGTAGGTCCCGCGTGGCACAACCGGCCGGCCATTATGGTCTCCCGGATCCGGGAAGTCCGGGGGTTGTAACTCCCGGTGATTGGAAAAGGGCGGGCCCCTCCACGTGGGGGGCCACCGTTTCAAAAACCAAGGGGGTAGCCCCCCCTTCCGCTTCCGCTCAGCGCGCGGGCGCCCGTACAGGGCCGGACCGCCCGCACCGGGCCGGCCCGGACCCCCGCGCCAAGCCGGGCTGCGCCTGCCGGGCCGGGCCGCCCCCAACCGCGCCAGACCCGGACCCGGGTCGGGACGACCCGGTTTGGGGTGACCCCAGGGGTATTGGGCTGGGTAAGACAGGGCCCAAACCCCATTTTCCAGACTGATCCGTTAAAACGCCCATAACATGGGATACATACCTCCAATCGACGCACCATCAGTTGCGTAGCGATATTTGGATTGATGAAGTCGTTTCAGTGTATTACACTAAGGGTTTCGGCGAACATTGTGTACAACCGGGATTGTTCGAACCTGAAACCAACTGGGCCCTCAGAGAGGAAACAATTATAACATGAGTTCCGTACATCCGATTGACATGTCATCAACATTTTTGGATTCCTTTCAGTGAGATGGTTCTTTTGGAATACTTCACCTGAGGTTTGGACACAGTTGGAATATGGCCAGGTTAGATTGTACCCAAATTCCAACCGGGCCCCTAGAACGGAAAAGATGATTATTTTTAGACCGGACGACCATTTGGAAAACCGTCAGCGGCGTTGGTAATCATGTTGAGAAACGATCACTATGAGTATACACTATGAGAGTTCAAGGTACAGTTGAGATGCAGTCGGGTTGGTCGTACACGAAACCAACCGGGCCCCCGGGACAAAAAGGCTAATAACTCACAGACTGGGCGTCCAATTGACATGCTGTCTATTGCGTTGAGACCCCTATGACGATGCGGTCATTTGAGATACATCTTCATGGGAATATCAGAAACATGGAGTATCGACCAGTAGCTCGTGGGGAGGACCCTCCTAGAGACGAGCGTATGGAGTACAGAGACCGTGTAGCTGGCTGAGACCTGAAGACTGCTTGACTGATTCGAGTCGGAGTGACTTGTATAGCCCCATGGGGAGCACTATTATGTTTGGGTGGCAGACCCACGGCAGGGAGCACTACTGTGATTGGGTGGCACAACTGTGGTACTCAATAGATGGAGTACCTCTGCAGGCTATTAGGGGGGGTGCACTACTATGTTTGGGTGGCAGACCCCGGCGGGAAGCACTACTGTGTTTGGGTGGATGACCTGTGGTACTCGACAGGAGGAGTACCTCAGTAGTCCTAGGTTAGTGAAAAGTTCCTTGGAGTCGTGACAGGTTCCCTGTACACATCCGAGATGGAGCTCTTCAGCAGTTTCAGTTTCGATAATGAAAAATTCGGGTTTTATATGAGTCAATGACCTTTGTGTTTTCCTCGTGATTAAGATGGGTTACTAGATAAATTACGTATATGTATGGGAATATACCTATGTTTTGGTTATCAGTAAACTTCAAATCTATGTGAAACCTTGTAGATGAGATGGGCTACTTGATAACTTAGGTATAAGTATGAACTTATACCTAATTATGGGGTATCTGTTGAAAACATTCTTTGTGTTTATCCTTGTTGGATTTAGTGAGACCTTGAGGGTCTCAAGGTTTCTACTGAGTATAGTATAATCACCCCTGCACGGGCTATGCCCACATCTCATTGTGTTGGTTGCTGAAGATGTACATCACTTATCGTGCTGAGGCTTGTAGAGCTGGACGGTTCTCAGAGGTGGATCTCATGGCGAGTCAGTACCCGGAGGTGGATCTCATGACGAGTCGGTACCCAGAGGAGACGGATGGAAGTGGAGTGATGAGGAGGACATATGTACCTACACATCAGGTAGGAAACTGGTGGATGTTCCAGGAGAAGCTTGTCACCTTTCAGCTGTTGTCTTTTGAGTTGTACTTTACTTTCAGTTGTAGCTGTACCTTTCTTTTGGGCTTGTATTTGCGGAATCTTGTAATTTCAGCACGTTTGTTTTACTGCATTACTTAGAATATCTTCTTCGTGTACTCTGTTTGTGTGTGTTTTTGTTTTATAAAGGCAATTCCTTCCCTTTTTATTGGGATTTACACCTATGGTGCTAGTTGCCAGCCCTGGCCTATGGAAGGTGGGCTTGGGGTAGTCATGGCGCGGGCCCTGAGGACGGGTCGTGAAAAATTGGTATCAAAGGATTCGGTTCTACTACAGAACTTATAACTCTGATATTTCATATCTGTGAAGCAATAGTGTTAAGGGTACCAAGTGTGGTTTTCAGTTCAGGGAGTCCAATGTTGGTGCGGGCGGCCGATGTATCTATACACCAAGAACCTGACCTCTAATTTCTGACTCAGTGAACAAAAACACTAATTGCGTGGGAATTTTCAAAGGTTTCCCCTTAATATAGCTGAAACGAGGTCAGATCACCACGTATAATCGTTTGGAATTGTCACATCTATTTCTTTCCTGATGCCTTTCCACGGACGATCAGCTAGAGCCCTGAGATATATACCTACTGACATCCTGACGAGCGACGAGGCTTCGGTACGGGGCCCTATTTCCGTTGAGGCACCAGTGGAGGCACCAGCGATTCTACCGTACATTGTGCCATCGATGCCACCAGCTCTAGCAGTAGGAAACACACGCTTCTTGACCGCGCTGCACGAGTTCTAGCGCCAGTGGCCACCCAGGTTCCGGGGAGATACGGACCCACAGACGGCTGAGGATTGGCTGGAGGCTATGGTGAGAGTCTTCATGATAGTATATACACCATTGGACTTCAAAGTGATCCCTGCTGCCAGCCTCCTTCAGGCATCAGCAGGGAGATGGTGGAGCTGGATGCTCTAGTTTTGCGATGAGATGACCTTCACATGGGGAGACTTCGAGACCTTCTTCAGGTTGGAGTTTATACCAGTGACTCTACACCCCGAGCATGTTTAGGAGATGCTGTCTTTGCTGCAAGATTTTCTATCAGTATCCGAGTAATCTGTAGGTAGTTGACAGATGATGCAGGGGCCCCAGAGGACCAAACCAGCAGGTGGGCGACGTCGGGTTATAGGATCGGTAGTGCGGGGAACCTGGGGTGGTGTCAGGGCCAGGCGGCCCAAAGGCGGACAGTGTTTCTCCTGCGGCAGGAAGGGACACATGGCACGTGACTATCCGACTCCCCGCAAAGTTGATCCGCAGGCGTTACAGGTGCCACCGAGACAAAAGTAGTGGCGGGTGCTTGAGCAACAACCGAGCTGTGGACAAGGCTGTAGAGCTCCCGAAGCAGGTGGACTTGAGCAGAACAAGTGGATATTTTTTGTTATTAGTTCTTAATGTTCCATGTTGTTGTAACATTTGTGTCTTTGTTCTATGAGCTACAATAATAAAAGACACATATCTGTGTGACACTTACTTTCCTATCCTTTTGTTTGGTTGATACTGAGGGTACCCAGTTAAAATTGTTGACCTGACCCTCACATTCGAGATTTCTACTGGAGGAGACCCAGTGACCTCACACTGACGCCGACAGTGTGACTCGACCCTTGGAGGCGAGATTGACAGTTGGATCTCTTGGTAGTATTGTCGAGGCCTTATGACGTCGTTCATGGAATGAATTCATCATTCATGTTAGGATTTACTATATTAGGGCAAAAGAATGTGGTTTATCTACAACGTTGGGATGAGTTTTCCTTGGTCGAAAAAAAGGAAACCCTAGGAAACACAGGACAAACTCATGAATCAGAGGGTGTGGCCGATCACTCTTGAGTCAATCAACCTTACCCCCGTGGCAGTAGGAGTTTTGGGTATTAGTTCTAATTAGGAATTGTAGGCCTCTAGAGTTTGAGGATGGCGATCAAGTCCTTATACGAGAATCACCTCAACGAGGTTTACAGAGATGTGGCCGAGGTGGCATGTTATCTCCGAGGTTCAACAGACCTTTATGGGTCCTCAGTAAGGTAGACGGGGTGATTTACAAATTGAAATTTCCACCTCAGTTGCACCGGGTGCATGATATCATCCACCTACCTCAGATGAGGAGATACGTGCATGATCCTTCACACATCATCGACCTCAGGGAGTTGGACGTCGATGACAGGGCGACATGCATGGTGGTTCTAGTGGAGATCGAGGGTTGAGAGAAGTGGGTCCTACGTGGATGGTCGATTCCTGAGGTGTGTTTTCACTGGTATCTCGAGAACCTCCAGGAGAGCACATAGGAGCAAAGGTCTCAGATATATGCAAAGTACCACTTCTTTCCTAGTGTGTGTTGAAGCTTTACGGGGACGTATAGCCATGAGGTGGGAGTAATATAAAGACACAAAAATTTCAAGGAATTTTTTTTCTTAATTTCTTTGGAATTTTACGAGTGCACAGTTTCTTGACGGTACCTGATTCTGAGGCCCGGTGTGCCCGTAATCAATTTCCGAAGTTTAGAATGGGTACGTTCAGTGATCTAATGAGCAAGTTTTTCTATCTTTTGAACTAGTGCTCGGAATCGAAATCTGAGGGCACTAATGAAACCAAAACACCGATTTTTTCTTAGGAAGTCCTTTTTGGAGTTTCATTTGCTTGGGAGGAGTTGTAAAAAAATTAAGGAATCAAATGTTAAGTAAAAATAAAATTGTGTGAAATTTTATTTTATCCATGGTAGTTTAGTTCCATCAAGGGAAGTTGTTGGTGGGTCCCACAACCACCCAACGTCCCATGTGTGTTTATGAGGGCGGTGGGGCCCACATGAGCCCCCATCTTTTCATATTCCCTAACTCTTCTAAACAACCTCTTAAGTGTGTAACCCTTAAAAACATCCAATTAATTTGTGAACTCCCCTCTCCCCACATTAATTCAATGCCATCACATTAACTTAATTAAGTGAGTTATGTGTTTTGAAATTTTTAATTTTGTAAGGCATGGCTTAAGATAATAAAATGAGAGAAATACTATTTTATTAGGTTGGCTTGTGGTGTAAGGAGATTTGGAGAAGAAAACTCTATGTCTAAAGAACTTCTACTTATTCGTTGAAGAATGACATGACCTTGACGAAGAATTCCATCACCGCAAGGAGTGATCAACGTGTCGTTCTTCTCCTCTCCACAGCCGGTGTGAGACGTCAATCCCTCCTTGGATTTACGTCGACACCGTCAACCGCAACGCCGACTTTTTTCACCGTTGTTGAGGTAGGGGATTTATTTGTGAGTGTTAATAAACCCATGTTTGTTTCCTTCTAAAACAAAGAACGTGGATCAACTCTATATTTAGTTGATCCGCGAAACAATATGTTTGTGGGTTTGGAATATTAGATTGCATGTAAAAACGTAGGGGTTAGGTTCAAATTTAATCAATTAAATTTGCGCTTTGTTTGTCGATGAGATTACTCGTTCTTTGTCCGTCTATTATTAATATAACGGGAGGAGGTCATACCGAACAAACACGGCCGAACCTCCTCCCCTTTGTTGTTAAATTTCATTGTGGCTTGGAATGGGGATGGCGCGGTGCCGTAGCACCGCGTGAGAATGGAAGAAACGCGACCAGAGCGGGCCGCGACGAAAGAGTACGGCGCTGTCGTGGCGTGCCAGTGAAGCCGAAGGAAGCCGTGGCCAAGGGTGGGCCATGGGGGAGGGGCGCGGTGCCATCGCGCCTCGCCGGTCGTGGAAGAGTCGGGGCCTTTGGCCACGGCGGAGTAGCAGGAGGATGCCGGACTCCGCTGACCGCCGACGATTCAGGAGGCGGGACCAGCAGGTCCCATGCGGCCCAACCGGCCGGCCATTACGGCCTTCCAGATCCGGGAAGTCCGAGGGTTGTAACCCCCATCGGCTGGAAAAGGGCGGGTCCCTCCACGTAGGGGTACGCCGTTTAAAAAACAAGGGGGGCAGCCCTCCCCCCCCCCCTCCGTGTCCAATCGGCACATGGGCGCCCACACAGGGTCGGACTGGCCGCACTGGGCCGGACTTCCCGCTCTGAGACGGAATGCCCGTGCCGGGCCAGAATGCCCGTGCCGGGCCGGAATGCCCGCGCCGGGCCGAAATGCCCGCGCCTGGCTGGGCCGCCCGCGTCGGGCCGGGCCACCCGCGCTGGGCCGGACCACCATGTCAGGCCGTGCCGTGCCAGCTGGGCCAGGCCGCACTAGCCAGGCCAGGCCATGCCCTACCGGACCGGACCAGGACCCGAGTTAGGTTGACCTGGTTCGGGCCGACCCAGGGGGTATTGGGCCGAGTCAGACCGGGCCCAAACCCCCTATTTACGGACAGATCCATTCAAATGCACATAACATGGGAAACTTACCTCTGATCGATGCACTGTCAGTTTCTTAGTGATCCTTGGATCGAGACGGTCGTTTCAGTATATTACACTCAAGTTTTCGGAGTACTTTGGGTATAGCCGGGTTGGTTCGAACCCGAAACCAACCGGACCCTCGGAGCGGAAACGCTTATAACATGAGCTCCGGATGTCCGATGGATGTGACATCGACTTTGTTGGATTATTTTAATTGAGAAGGATCTTTTGGAATATTTCAAATGAGTTTTGGACACAGTTAGAATACGGTTGGGTTGGATTGTACCCAAAATCCACCCGGGCCCCAGGAACGGAAAAGCTAATAACATTCAGACCGGACGACCGTTTGACGAACTGTCAGCGACATTAGTAATCATGTTTAGAAACAGTCTATATGAGTATACCCTATAAGAGTTCGGGGTATATTTGAGATGCAGTCAGGTTGGTCATACACGAAACCAACCAGGCCCTCAGGACAAAAAGGCTAATAACTCACAGACAGGGCGTCCGATTGACGCGCCGTCTGTTGCGTTGAGACCCCTATGACGAGGTGGTACTTTGAGATACTTTTTTTGGTGTACATAGAGATATATGGAGTATCAACCAGTAGCTCATGGAGCGAACCCTGCTGGAGACGAGCGTACAGAGTACGAAGACCGTGTAATTGGCTGAGACCTGAAGACTGCTTGTCCGATTCGAGTCGGAGTGACTTGTATAGCCCAGTGGGGAGCACTACTATGTTTGTGTGGAAGACTCACATTGGGGAGCACTACTGTGTTTGGGTGGAAGACCCACGATACTCAATATAAGGAGTACCTCTGCTGGCTATTAGGAGGGGTGCACTACTGTGTTTGGATGGCAGACCCCGGCGGGAAGCACTACTGTGTATGGGTGGCTGACCCGGAGTACTCGATAGGAGGAGTACCTCAATAGTCGTAGGTTAGTGAGCAGTGCCTCAGAGTCATGACAGGTTCACTGTACTCTTCAGACATGGATCTCTTCAGTAGATTCAGTTTCGATAATGAAAAATCCCGGTTTGAGCGGAGTCAATGACCTTTGTGTTTTTTTCATGATTGAGCTGGGTTACTAGATAACTTATGTATATGTATGGGAAAACTCATTAGTAGTGGTTATTCATCGTCTTCATATCTATGTGAAACCTTATAGCTGAGATGGGTTACATGATAAGTTATGTATCAGTATGAACTTATACCTAAGTAAGGGTTATCCATTGAGAACGTTTTTGTGTGTTTATCCTTGATGGATTTAGTGAGACCGTGAGGGTCTCGGGGTCCCTACTGAGTATCATATACTCAACCCTGCCCGGTCTATGCCCAGACCTCGTTGTGTTGGTTGCAGACAAAGGACATCACTGATCGTGGTTGAGGCTTGTAGAGCTGGACGCTACACGGAGGTGGATCTCACAAAGAGTCAATACCCGTAGGTGGATCTCACGACGGGTCGGTTCTCGGAGGAGACGGACAGACGTGGAGTGATGAGGAGGACATCTATACCTACCCTTTAGGTAGGAAACCGGAGGACGTTCCAGGAGCTGCTTGTCACCTTTCAGTGGTTGTCCTTTGAGTTGTACTTTATTTTCAGTTGTAGTAGTACCTTTCTTTTGGGCTTGTATTTCCAGTCTCTTGTACTTTCAGCATGTTTGTTTTACTACATTACTTAGCGTAGCTTCTGCTTGTACTTTTTTTTGTGTGTTTTCGTTTAAAAAAGGCAATACCTTCCCTTTTTATTGGGATTTACGCCATTGGTGTAGTCGCCAGCCCCTGGCCTATAGAAGGCTGGCAGGGGGTAGTCATGGCGCGAGCCCTGAGGACAGGTCGTGATAATAGTTACATAAATGATTCTTAAATTTCATTAGAAAACATGACATATATCATAAAATACTAGTAATAATTTGTTTATTTTATTTAGTTTATCTATAAAAAGAATCATATATTACTTCTCAGTATACAATGGAAAGGAAACAACAATAATGATTTAGATTATATTCCTTTTATGAAAATGTATGTAACATAAGATATCATAAAATAATTGTTGCATGAATAGTATAACATAGATAAAAATAATAAAATTTTATCAATAAAAAAATTAATAAAAGGGGAATATATGGTTATGTGATGTAAATTTAAAAAATTCAAATGTATATAAGTAACTAGTTCTTAAATGGTTTAATATATAATATCATTTTTCATAATATTTAATCCAAGGACACATTACAAGACATGTAACAAAATATGTAACGAATATTCTAAATTAAAAGATGTGTTTACCATGTTGGACATACTGAATACCTGAGTGGATATAATGTGCCCTACCTATCACATACTATATACAATGTAAGCATCATGTGAAATTAATGAATAAAAATTCAATACAAAATCAATATAATAATTCATAATGAGAAACCTTCTTTCCAAATATAAATATTTTTCCAATTCAATCACTAGAAATGGAATGGAATTTTTCCTCGAGAGTAATATTTTTGATGGGATCATTAGAGTATATCTCTAGAATAACATAACGTTAATCCAATTATTTTTACATAGATAAAAATACATTTTAATAACAAGTGGAACATTTTTCAGGAATAATATTTTTATTTTAAAGCCTTATATTTAAAATATAAAAATTTCATGTTTGTTAGGAATTAATGACTTTTAAAATAACCATTTATATTTTTAATATAAAAATTAATGTATAGAATATTCTTGATGAAAAAAATATATTTACATATTTAATGGTATATTAAATATACTATTCAAAACATTGGTAAAAATGATATTATTCATAAAATGAAATGAAGACACACATTAACCCTTTTAATATAATGTAAATATATGTAAAATATATTCAAAGTATCATTTTCGAATTGTGATAATATTATTTAAAAACATTAAGGAAAATATAGACATGAAGGAAAATCATTTTCTATTGAATAGAAAAAACATATTATCCAAAAAAAGTCATGTATAAATTTTAGTAGATAGAGAGGAAAATGAAAGTAAAAAATTTTAATTTTAAAAAAAAATGGAGAATAAATTAAATAATATATATATATATCATATAATTAAATAATTTTAAATTTTATCAAAAATATTATCAGACTAAAGTTAAAATGTAACCTTAAACCATTACCTGAAGTCTCACTACCTTCAAATGTGATATTAAAATCAAATAAAATAAATATAATAAATAATACTTATATACAATAATAATAGTCACACTTATTATACCATGCATGGTTTTCCAGAAGAATATTACCTCTTGTTAATTAAAAATCCTTCATTATTATCAATATTATGGGTTTGAAGTACTTCATTTTTCATGTATGTTTCGATACAAAAGATATATTCCGTATATATTTATTATAGTTCTATGAAACTTATAATGTTGATAATAATATCAGTATTATATATAATCCTTATGTAAATATTAATTAATGTTAATTATGGTATCATATAGGAAAATTAATTACACTATTTATAGAGAGAGTAGTTCGTACGTACGTATGTAATCATTTTTATTTCCTAATCAATGGAATGAAAAGATAATAAGTAATTTTTTTTATTATTGAATCATAATTACATTACTAATATATTAATTACATATTATACTAGTATTATTATCCTTCAATTTTAGTTTCTGATTGAAATTGAATCATATCACTACATGGATGATGAAAACCACATGTATGCACGAGCGATATAGCCCTTTCCCATTTGATATAATGGAGGTGGAAAATGGTTATCCCATGATAATGATAGAACCTAAGTATATTTATGATGTTCTATTAATTATTATTGTATAGATAGATCATATTTTGAGTAACTAGAAAAAGAAAAAAATGAACAAGTTGGGTACGATGCTTAAATATTAATTGAGAGACCACTTTTTGGCATGTACTTTAAGAACTCTTGGGGGGGGGGGGTTATAAGGTTATAAATGAACCGAAATAAAAAATATAGTGAATATAGAATTGTTTTTGGGATTTGATTTTAATATTTATTGGGATAAATGTTTTTTAATAAGTATGGATTATATGTACCCTTTAATAAGTTATTGTAGGGATACACAAGGTATTACATAAAAGATGTAAATAATATACAATCATTTTCCTTTGAGAATACCACAAAATGAAAAACAATTTACCTAATGATAAGTTATGGTATAATTATATTAAAAAAATATTTGTTATTCATATTTATTTGGTAGAAATACCATTATCCCTTAGTTAAGAACCATTGGTAAATACTTTTAACTATAGGCATAGTAATTTTTTTTACAACTTTTATTAGAAATTATTTCAACAAATTATGCTAAAATTATCATATAATTATAATGATTTTAATTCCAAATTTGGAATCCATTTTCAATGATTCAATTTTCCAATGTGATATATATATCATTTAAAAAATTTTTTTCAAAATACAATTAAATCTTTCTTATAAAAATAAATTTTTTAAAAATGTAAATTATTTTATATAATTTTTTTAAATGTTGATACCCATTGAAATAATTACAATATTTTAAATCAATTTAGAATTATTTTTATTTGAAATAAATCCAAAATATAAATTTACCTTGTAACTACTTCAACTAAAGAGAAGGTCCAAAAATAGTTTTCTACTGATCTAATACATTACTATGATTTCTAAATATTCTATAATATATTTCGTACATCAAAATTATATTCTTATTAGTTGTGTTACTACATAAATAGATATTTTATATCTAAATTTTATTCATAAAATTTCACACTAAACTTATATCATTATAATTCCATAAAAATATCCATTTCTCTAAAAATATATGTATATCTATTCATCCAAATGTCATAAATTATTTAAAATGATAAAAATTTTACAATATTATAATTTAAACAAGATAAATTATAAAGTTAAATTTATTTCAAAACATAAAATTTAAAATGTTTGTCAATTTTTTTCAAATTATTTAATAAATTGGTGTTCATTAGTCTATTGTTTCATTAGAAATATAAGCATGCATAGAATGACTTAAAAGTTGGTATTATAGGTAGGAATTCATTGGATATATTAATGTGAATATATCATCATTGATATTAATAATACGCAAGACAACGAACCTATACTCACACATCCCTATGGTAGTGTAGTTCTTGTGATATAAAATTATATATAAAATAATGGAATGGTATGTTTTCTACTCAAAATTAAAAAATGTGATATCTTATTCCACACATCAATTAAATATTTATGATAAACAATTACAAAACTCGTTATCCAAAGATAACATTAGTAATTTTTAGTTACATATTAGGAACCATAAAATTACAAAGAGAAGTGTGAAAAACATATAGATCATAAGATCCTAAAAGATGTATTCACAATCAAGAGGTTAAACATATATTAGTGGAGATGGATAGATTTATTCATGAAATATGACTCCTCAATACATTATAGTTATGGGAGATTAAAGTTGTTTGATTATTTAACACTAATAGATCATGTTTTAATATCCCAGATGTGGATTAAAATAGACCTAATATTTATGAATTTGTAATGAATTTACTTAGAAATAGTAATGGAATATATGAAATCATACCTTTCTCCAATTAATATAAAACAATCATCTATGTGATGATTATGGAGACATGGAGGGAGGAAAAAAAGAATTAAAAAAGGTATATAATATATTAGATTTCATCGTTGATAATGATAAAATTATAACAATCATGATATGAAAATTTATCTCTTCAATACACTGTGGAATAATGAGTTATTAGATGTTACGTATATCTCATCATTCTCTATAAATACTGAAAGAAAATTCTTTATAGATATATAATGAGTTTTTTGTGGGAAATTTTAGAGAGGATATTTTCAAAGTATCTATCATGATGAATGACTATCCAACATGTTATGGATGAATGTTTAATGTATATGGGTATACTAAACACATAACCCATAATCATAGAGTAATGATAGGACATTGAAATTGATTTATACATGTATTTTATGTGACCAAAAAATGTTATAATTCCATTTTGGCTAATGTGATTTGATTTTAAAATTCAGCACACCTCATTACTATTTGAGGGGATTTTTTACTCTTTCTACTTTCCATGTTATAGATTAAGTTTATGGTAAGGCTACATAGTTTTATACTATAAATTACATATTTTTATGATAAAATGATTATATTTATATTATAGTGGAGTTTTCAATAAGAAATATATACCTAATTTAGGATTAGAACAATATATAAACATTAAATACATGTTAAATCTAAATAGACCATTATGATAATAGAATATATATATATATATATATATATATCTCGCTCGATTAAATTCAAAGGGGGCTGGGATTAAAATATTAATTTGGAAGAGTTATCATAGTGTAACAGTTACCAATGAAGACTTAAAATTAAAAAATAAGATAACTTATATATAAAGAGATATAGAACAACAAGATGATATGATGGAGATAGACAACCAAAGGTTTTGGGAACTGATTATGCTTAAAAAATGTCACGAAATTTTCCATGAGTTCAATGACACATTAATGATTAATAATGTCAATAGAATTGTTTTACAGATAAAAGGTAGATATATTTACCCTTTTAAGATTAAGAGAATGTGTCCCTTTATATATCACCATATATGATAATTATGATGTTGGGTAGGAATGGAAAAATTGATCCCTATTTACATTGTTATCTTTGATATTATTCATAATATGTCTGTGAAATCTTATCACCATTAAAATCCTTGAATAAACTATATGACATCTTATATGTATTAATTTTTAGGAAGTACATACAAATTCCTCTATATTCACTAAATTAAATTGTTGTAAAAATAGAACATGATCTCTATATATGGGAAAACATATATTTATTTTTGATATTAGTGATAATGTGAATCGAAATAAAACTATTTAATTTTCCCCAAAAAATATTGTGAAATCATATATTTTACGAAGATTCATGGGATCCTAAATATAAAATATGAAAAAGTACCATAATTTTTTTTCATCTATGTAATAAAATTGTAATTGAAAATTTAAAGGTGGGTGAATTATCGTACAACATATTTTAATTATGAATTTTTTTATAAACCTCATTTTTTGGATAACAGGTTTTACAGAGAACATCAAATTATAATGATCAATGTATTATTCTATAAATTTAAATATCTAAAATATTAAAAAAATAAAATATAATATAACTCAAAAATAATAATACTTAAAATAAAAATAGGAATAAAAAATGATTTAAAACAGAAAAATGTTTAAATTCTCATTATCTCAATCTGAAATGAAAACAATATTGTAGATTATATTTAAGTAAATAATACATCAAGTTAGAAAAATATTGAACATAATAACAAAAGGACTAGGGGACTGAGATGAATGATTTGTATATTTTATATAATGTTATATGTATGAATGTAATATTATTGACATATATATGGTTGATGGTCATATGGATTCTTTTTATATGGGATTTTTCATTTTATGGTTATTGGGTATATATAACATTTTTTTAATATAATAAGGATACTGGAAATAAATTATAATATTACGAAAAATAATATTTCACATTAAATTAAATAATGAATATTATAATATAACAATTAATGTGGTAGTTATAAATAGATGTAACCCCATTATGCATTTCATCCCAAAATAATGTTGTTATGAAATCAAGTTGTAAAAAACATCGATACAAGGATAATTTATCCAAGAATGATAAGGTGGAAGAATCTCATGGGTTTAACTGAAACTAGTGACATGTTGAATTTGAAAAATATTATTCAAAAAAGAATTATCTATGGGGTGAGTTTATTCTCATAGAAATAAATATGAGTTCTATGCTAGAAGAATCAACACCATCAACAAATACCATTAAATATCTCATTCATATTGATTATGTAGGGGTATTTATAGTTTTTATGTATATTTTAGACTCATTTATACAATTAATTATGTTAGTAATATGAGTTATTTTATAAGAAATTATTTATTATTTTTAGTATTATAAAAAATTTATTCACACGGTTTCAAATTTTACAACATTATCAATTTATAAATTATATTTTAATTAATATTATTAATGAAAAGAAAAAATATATATTAATGTACATTTATTGATAAAATATGGCGTATCCTTAATCTAAATAAATGGGAATAAATTATTAAATCTCATAGAGAGATATTCATCAAAACAATTTATATACATGGTTAAATATTATATTTATAAATTAAATAAATACATATAATAACAAATGGTTTTCGTAATTTTATGTTTTTTATATATAATTAAATCAATATTCATTTAAAGATGATTACTTGACATGATATAATATTAATTCTAATTTTAGACTTGAAATTATATTTTACCAAAAAAATTATACATCCTGAATTTATCGTTCAAGATTAATTTTAATCACTATTAACATTTTAATTTATTCAAATTAATTTTATAATTTCATTTAGAAAGTGAACCAACGGAAATATTTAAAACTTATGTTTGGTATGTCATTTTTTATAGGTATGAATTTAATTATATATCCTTATAACTCATTGTATTGATGCATTATATCCCATGAGATTTCTGTGGGATGTGATCATTAATGCATGATCCATTATGTTTTAGGTGGAATGTATTTAGGCCTTATCTTATATATTATGGTATATATATTGTGGCACAAATCCTAAATGTTATGACTGTCTTTATGGTAAACCATGAAATATGTTATTATTTTCTCTACAAACTATTTTTCCACATTCTTGTCTTATGTTTCCATTGCAGATGGTTATGTTCTCTAATTTTCATATTCATCTTCCATGGTATACATTTCATATTCATATTTATTTTTATGGTACTAATCTCTATTCTAGAATCCATATTATTATATCATGCCTTTTGATCAACTCTTAATATCCCTCAAACATTTTAGTAAAATATATCTCCAATGTTTATTTTATTTTACCATGTTTTTGTCCTAATGATAATGGTTTCCAAACATATTGGAATGGTTTACATACATAGAATTTAAGAATAACATTTTATTAACATTCATATTTATATAGGTACTTATAGAGAGGAAAATATCTGTGGAGAAATTTATTTTATATAATTTTATTTGAGATATTAATGTTGATTTCTATAATAATAAATATTTGAGTTTAATCACAAAAAATAATAAAAAATTTCATTCTTGTATTCAATATATTATTATATTTATGTTTAAATATTATAAATTAATGTGGGAAATATTAATTCTACACTAAGGTCACTAAAATCACAATTAAATGAAAACTGATAACGACATCAAGTATATGCTCCATGTTGTAGACAATTCAAACTACATAATATCGATCTATACATATCCTTGGAGATAAAAATATTATACCAATATATTTGATTTTATTATAATACATATCCTGCCCATCACATCATCAAATGTAAAAAATGAGACCTCCAACCCAAAATGACATACATCACATCGAATCATAAAATATAAAATTCAACCGCTAATTGTTTTTACGATTATATTTCAAAGAATATATTGATGAGGTAATGTTTATATATAAATAAAACATTTTAAAAAATTATGTTACATTAAAGTGTAAGATACCAATTTTAATGATTAAAATAAATAAAAACATCATATAATAGTTGTTGGTGAATTAGTGAGTGTTTTTCAAAAGTAATAAATCCTATATTTCTTTTAAAGTATAAATGAATTTATCCAAATAAAATTAATACCTTTAGATCCCTAGAAAAGGAAAAGGGAAAATTTAATAATGTTCATTTACAACTAATGTAAAAATAATAAATATGAATCTTATATAAATGAGAGGGGAAGTAATTGTATGAACCCAAAAGGAGAGGAATAGGTGTGTGAGCCCCTTTACATTAGGTCCAATACTGAATTCCCATTCTTAAACAAAATGGATAAAAAATTAACATTTATGAAAAAATTATAATAAATATTCCATATATTTTTTAATTAATTATTAATTATTTTCAATCATTGGATATAATGTATTAAATATTTTTATTGATATAAAGGTGACATGTTGTATTTGGTTTAACATTTTTATTTTTTTTCATTTCATGGTTTGATCATTATTATTCATTGATTATATTAACTCAAAAATAATAGGAATTCAGAATATAACATAAAAAACACATATTTGGACAAAATAAAAAATATTACATGTGTTACAGAATCCATCAATGAAGGTACTGAGAACTAACAAATTTGCAATGTCCATATATAAAGGAACACTGGCCAGAAATGGGATGTATCAATAGGGGAAATACTTTTAAGATAATTTTTTAGAATTTATTCTATTTAATATAAAATATTTAGTACCATAATAAAATTAATATATTATATACTTATGATATAATTAGTTTATTAATGATAATAAAGAAATTAATTTTTTTAATACATTAACAAAATTGAATATAATGGGATGTGATTGTACATCATATGAAAATATTACCTATTATATATGGACTTATTTCCTTAATGGAATGAAATATTTTGAGGCTTGACCACCTCTAAGGATCTAATTAGGGTTATTTGTTCAAAATTGTAATAATTATAGAAAATGTAATAAATTATTAAAGTTTTTTTTCCATGAGGATATTAGTTGATATTTTTAATTTAAGGTGATGAAAATTTTAGGATAAAATAACATGAAAAATATTATTTCCTTTCCAAAACATGTAATTTTATCCTATTTAGTAGAAATGAAATTAATTTAAATTTAAAAAAAAAATTTCCCGTTTTTTAAACCCTTACATAAATGATGTTTTGAAAAGGATTTAAATAATTAAAAAAATATATTTTCTCATTTTTATAAAATAAATATCTTGTACAATTGGAATGAAAATTTTTGTAAAAAATTTCAATTTATTATTTCTATATAGAAAATTTTCCTTATTTTAATTATTTTGGGTTGATAAATTAATTATAGAATTTAATTTTCCCATTATAATATTAATATTATGTATAATAAATTAGGTTTTAAAAAAAAGTATTTTTACAATTTATATAAGAAATCAATTTTTTTAGAAAAATCAACAAAACAAATTCCTTATTTTCAACATATTGATTACATTATAAATTAATATTTAATTGGAATATTCAAATAATGAATCTTTAATTACAAGATATTTAAAAATAAAGTCCTCATTTTCTTAAAATATTTAAATCACATATATTGAAATATATAAAATATTACTTTAATAGATTTATAAGATTTCATTATTGGATTCCATTGAAAATTAATAAAATTTGTAATCATTAACCTTATATAATGTTATTGAATCCATTTTTATGTATACAATAAAAATGGGACTTGAAGTAATGATATACTAACATGAATGTATTATAAGGGGAGAGAAAGGGAAACACGATGAATATAATAAATAAATAATATCATTATATCATCATATACAAATTATGATCATATTATAGGAGATTAATTGAGATCAATATTTACATCATAAAACCAATATAACTATTGAACATGGGAAAAATCATTTGGATGTAGGATAAAAGGATATAAAAAAGTAAAACATAGGATTATAAAATTAATTTGACACACACAAAACTATAAAATGGAATAAATATTTATAAATATTATTTATTTTTATCGTTCATAATGATTAACCATCTTAAATCCAGGCGCATTTCTTTGAAAAAATGTCATAATGTAAAATTATAACTGCATCATGTCCACACATAACATAATAGAAGTATTTCCCTATATCATGTCTATATATTATAATATCAAGAGATTTAATTCTTAATATAGTTAATTTAGGTGTATTATAACGGACTACTCATCATATAAGAATAAATAGAAAATAATGTACACAACATAGAACATATACATTCATCATGCATGAACATGAAATAAAACCATGAGCGATGTACATGTTTAATAATAATGATGTAAATATTATATTAAGGAATAAATAATAAGGTTACAAAACTATGTAAATCCATTCAATAATAAATTAATTGGTGGGATAACTAATAAAACTGATATTTTCATTAATTATGGGAAGAAAGAGCATAAAAATTGAATGAGAGTTTTGAAAATTTATTTCCTTATCAATATCAAAATATATTTATAAGAGAATATCATTATAATATTAATAAACACTTATCCAATGATTAATCAAATATAAAAATTATATATATGATATTTTTATGAAATGTATGTAAAATATAGAACACTCTAATAGAATAAGGATATGAATATATGTTAAAAATATTGCGACCTCAACCTATGTAAAGAAAATCATGTGCCCTCTATTATTATAATATTATAAGGTACGATGAATGATAACCTAAAGGACCAAATAGTTTAGTAATCATGGAAAACCAAATACATACATGATTTCAATAAGACATATGAGAACACAGATTACAACATAATATTTTTTGTGGATAACTCTATTCTATATTCCATATCCCTACATGTTAATCATATTAATCGACATTGATTCCTTGGAAATGAGAAAAAATATGGGAAATCTCAAATGCTCACAATCGGTTAAGTATATTCGATGATATCTTGAATCAATAAGAGTAATCAAAGTGGATTTTTAAGTAAATGAGAAAATATTAAATATAAATAAATTTATTAGGTATAATAAATTTATAATGGTCAATAATTGAGAACAAATTATATTTAAATAAATTTATAAGGCATAATCAATATAGAACCTTAAATAACTGAGTGGAAATTCCATTTAAATAACTAGATAAAGATTAATCAATATGGAATGGTAAATAACTATATTCACATTCCATATAATAAATAAAATAATAATGTAATGAATCTAGATATAATGTAATAGTGAAAATATAATTCAAAAAATAACTAAACTCTTAATGATGGTAACACTTTTTTGTTGTATGTCATGATGTCAAGCA
Source organism: Viscum album (assembly GCA_963277665.1). Taxonomy (NCBI): domain Eukaryota; kingdom Viridiplantae; phylum Streptophyta; class Magnoliopsida; order Santalales; family Viscaceae; genus Viscum; species Viscum album. Next base: position 1,326,835,882 of record OY728120.1, on the reverse strand, counting down.
TCACGATTCCTCTAATTCCAAGTCCTTTCACAATATGGTTTACTCTCTTGGTAAAACTTCATTTAATGGTAGCATAATTATTTTTATCATGAGACCTAAAAATGCATTGGGCGGCAACATAATACCAGGCCCCAATAATCATTGTTAGATTAAATCATTCCTCCTATATAGAATAATTTATATAATTCATGAAAAAACCCCCCTTAATATCAATTATCTATATTCTGTTAAGGATACAGTTTTATCAATATCTTCCCAGTTTATAAAATAAATGGAAAAGTAAACACAACATGTATATAGTTTTTATAATTTGTGAAATAATCATATCAAGTATAAAATTATATTGATACCAAAATGAAATTTAATGTAAATAGAAATAATATTGTAATAAAGTGATCATTTTAAGAGAATGTAATTAATCAAAAACAAAACATGGATTGTAGAATAACTTCTACCACTTAGTAAACATCAATTATAATATCCTTATACCCAATACATCAAATTGAAACATAGAATTCCTTGAATTATTATGTAATCATGATATTATCTGTCAAGGGGATATATATATACACCACATAATAGTAAATTGGTGCATAATAATAGATAAGTATCTTGGGAATGTAAACTGTTAAGAAATCCCTCACCTCATGCTTACTCTTAATTACACAATATATAAACACGTGTATATTTGTATGAAACATGTTATTAACATATTATAGAACCATTTTAATATGTATAATATAATATATGATCCTTTAATATCATCTAATCATCCATTCATTAATAATGATTCATTATTTTCAATATTTCAAATGTCAATTTTCTAGTTATCTCAACCATGTTTCATAATGAATGATCGGGTTAATTAAAATATTATAATTGTATATAAAATAAATATTAATAATCAGTAAATAATAATCATATATTATATGTGAATTTTAATTTTAAAACTAATCATCAATGGTGTTTGTCAAGACTGACGTATGTTATAATCATGGATATGGTAGGTCATATTTATGGATGAGTAACATTTTTGAATTTTCAATGAAAATTATGGACATTTTTTATATAATATTTTACCCTTATTAAATTATCATAATTATAATGTCTCGACATGGATTCCACTAAACCAGTGCTCTGGGCTAGGGGTAACTATTCCCCAAGCACGCTACCCCATACACTAGAGTATATTGTCCAGCAACGAGGGACTAGAATGTGATAGATGGAAGACTATGACCACATATCAGAGTAAGAAACTGTAGAAAAATAGCTATGTATCATAAAAAGTGGAATGAAAATAATGTGCGGAAGAAGTAAACAACTGAAATAGAACATGATGTAATAATAAATGAAATGTTGTAAAGTCCATAACAATAATGTCATAAAATACAACACTGGTCACCCACTGGTCTGAATATAATGATAAAAGAGTACAAATGAATCATAATGTAAATGTATTGGGATCTTCTTCTAACTCTATGCGAGACCTTGTACCGGGTCTCCATAAAATGTCAAATTACACCAGCCCAATCAGTAGAACCACATGAGAAACTCCGGTCAAACAAGAAACACTATGCCTTAGCCATATCAACCATGCAACTCATTATATACATGAAAATTAGAAATAAGGTCTACTATAACACCGAGGTGCATGTTATGGGGTGGAAAATTATCTCAGTAGGCCTCCCAGATAACCCACCTAAAACCGTGATGCTAAAAGTTTATATAAAGAACCATACTTAGCCTAGCAGAAACCCAACAAAAAGGTAGTAAAACAAAACATGAGCCCATAGTCAAACCCAGGGTCAATAACCGCTCTTAACTGGGAAATTTATTCCATGAATGTCTATAACTCTATACATATACTTGTATAGTCCCTTACCAATACATAAATGCATTGATATGAATATTCATTGGTATGTGAATCAATAACAAGAAACCATATCAGTAGTTGATGCATGGGTCTGTAATACTGGTTACCTGGACATATTTTCTATGAAAATTATGTAGGAATTCATGTCACTCATGTCATGTATCATTAATTTGATATATGGGCATGTAATCCTAATAAATATGGACCTTCTTCGACCAATGCCATATTTATATCTCTGAGACAGCTACATCACCACATGGGCATACTTTTCCTACACCGGGGTGGACACGTAGTTGCCTCCAATATCTAAAAAGGATACTATATACCAATGGTAAATCCTAAAATGAAGGATACTAAATACCATTGGTAAATCCTATAAAGAAGGAAACCATATACCGATTGTATGTTCTGTAAAGATGGATTCCAAGGAGTACATATGAACATCATGTAAAAGGCCACTGAGTCATTCCCCATGCTTCCAAGGCCTATATATCTATTCAAATGTACGAGCCCTAGGTCTCGGACTGTAGGCAATCACAACATTCAAAATTAAGATGAATCCTAATGGGTTTACTCTTAGGATATCTATAAATAGAGAACTCATCTGTAAGATTCCATGCTCCACCCCTTCAGTATCGTAACTAGTCTATAAGAGCATAATCATTCCAATCATTGGATGTAGAGATCGTAATCATCCCCACCACATGAGAGTGCACAATCTACCTCGAGTCATAGGAATCCATGCCCATATAAAGAGAGAACTCATCATTGAGCCATCATGATACACCCTTGGAGTCTCGTAACTGATCTGGAAGAGTGTAATCATTCTGATCAAAGGCCTAAGAGATCCTAATAATCCCCTCCACTTACGAGTGAAAAATATACAATGAATATTGGGTCTCCATGCCTCAAATAAAAGAGAGCATAATCATCCACATTTAATATCATCTAGTCTATAATGCCCTACACGACATTCCCATAATTGGAATCCTAGTATAACACAAAGAATACCAATCAAAATGTAAGACTCAATAGCATGATACCAAGATAAACCTCTAGACCTCACAATAAAATATATATATCTATATATATATAATCTGGGTCCATAACCAATTTCCATTTAATACCACTGGTTATACCTCAAAATATCAGAAACAACCTAGCCTAGAATCCAAATACTAGGAAATAACATATGAGAATCCCGATAAGAAATATGTATCCAAATGAGAATATATGTTCATCCCAAAAGAAATAAAGAAATCACGCGTGAAGCACAACCACAACGAACCTGGAACCACATCTTGTAACAATCACTACATCAAAAATATCCATGTCAAGATATAAATAAATGAGGGAGGGTGGAATGAGTTCACGCCCCTAAACTCTAGCCACATCCCCACATGTTTACCAGTTCGGCACGGGTTCTAGGTGACACTCAAACACCCTCTCAACCCAAACCCGATGTATCAGCTTCGGGTCAATCAAACAATGAGATCCTACTGGGAGCCACAAGTAAGACACTGAGATGAATCCCACTTAAGATGCAACAGGTAAAAAAACAAATGCACCATACTAGGAATCCATATTTGTAATTGTAAAAGAGGAATCCCTACATGAGATACTCTAACTCTATGAAAACATTTGCATCCCTCCTGATATCCTTAGTACGATACACAAGAATAGGGATCGAAAAAGGTACTCCCTAGATCAACATTCAAGAAAAGGCATCTCTAGGGGATCCCTATATGAAAAAAGTCTCACAGAATCTAATCCATAAGGGATCTTCACATGAGAGAACGTCGAAAAAAACATGGGTAATGGTAGATAACTGAAATCACATATCAGATCAAGATTTCAACTATGTTGGTCAAAAAACCATCATAAAATTCAAGACAAGTCTCAATTTTAGGAGAAAAATAAATTCTTTAACTAATGGAAGAACCTAACTTTTTATAGAAAACCCTAAAAACACCAATTAGGATTTCTTAGAATGCTCTATGAGTTACACCATCACAATCTACCTAGAAAACAACTCAAAATAGAATACTCTCAGGTCCAATTATGACTTTGGGGCCAAAGGTAAGAAAAACCCTTCAAAGGGATGGAAAGGGTGGTAGACGTTGTTTATCCTTTGTATAAGGAATGTACTCCCATTGCAACATATGTTTTTTCACTTTCACCAAAATGGTAGTGTAACACCCCAAGTACGTGACATGTCAAATGGGTACATGAAATGTACCATACATGGGTTTCAATCTTGTGTCACTCATCCAAATTGGTTCTTTACCTAGCCAATCCATATACATTTACATGGTGTGGTACCCTACACGGGTTCTAGCCATGTACCCCACACAACTATGTACCCTTACACTAATAGAAATTCCTGGTTACTCGGCCAAAAATCAATGTACCAATACATGGTGAGTACCCCCCCTATACACAATGTGTACTCCTGAAATATTATCTTTCTAATACTGGAAGAACACATGACATGTCACCCCAGACTACACACTGTGTAACATGATTTCCCTGAATGGGAAACCCATATATCATCCAAAATCTCAATTTTCTCCCCTAAAATAATAGATTTTGACTTAAAAGGATAGGTGAAAAAGAAATAGGGATATAAAAACTTAAAACAACCTATTGAAATGTGATATATGGAGAAAACATAAATGATCCTACCATAGGGAGAAAATGCAGAATCTTCTCTTGATTTAATGTTCCATGGTCACTTAATACTGACATAGCACATCAAGGGATTTGCGATGATACCAAAATATCATCCCCTCTCCCAATTTTTCTCCATATCCTTTCTCTATCTTTGTTGGGTGGAAGAAAATCCCACCAAGGGGTGTACGAGATAAGCCGAATGGAGGATGAAGAAATGATAAAGAAAAGTATGAAAAGAAAAAAGAAAACATAAATGAATAAAAATGGGTTTAGGCTGACCCAGACACCTGAATCATGTCTATGCCTCCTTTAGGATAAACTCTATGTCCTGGACTCAATGGTAGACATTGAATCACAATCTGACACTTTTTTCAAATGATACAACAAAAAAAATGTGCTAATAAATTTATATTTAATTTAATAAGTATTATATATTAATTATTTCGCAAAAATTATATCATCACTAATTTCTAAAAAATGTATTTACTAGGGTAAACACCCTATTCTAGTACCAACATAGTGGTCAGAAAAATTACCGGAGATCATATATTTGGGAAAATACCATTTTATCAATTAAAAGAATCCGAAAGAAAAAATTTATATTTATGCTCAAAACTAATGTCTGGAAAAAATGAATGTTCTAACAAAAACCCAAAAATAATATTTATCATCCCCTAGAATCAGGGTGATAAGACAAGTTTCAATTTCATTAACCCAATATTCTGCACAACCAAGCTATCTGGACTATCTAGATACCAGTCTCATAGCCTCAACAACTGCCTTCCACGTGGGAGACATTCAACTATGACTGATCTAGTACTCCCCACCATAAAAAACCGATATCATCATCTTAAAATAAACCTCCAAGCCAAAATGCACCCCAAAAACCACTAAGTTAAAATTGAAAACAAGGGTCACCACACTCAAGTGGAAAATGTTGTACTCCCTACAATATTTCTTACCTACCACCACTCCCCAAGTGCAACCACACAAGTTTCTCTTCCTCAAAAGGGATAAAAATTTAGAAGAAAAGTAGCTCAGTGATGGGAATACGACCACATATCTCACTCAAGATAAATTAGGATAGTGCATGATCATCTATAACATGACTACACAAGGATTCAACAAAAAAGTGTAAAAATCCCTCCAATACAATCTCACATCCTTCAAAAACATGGCCAGGATTCATCCATGGGATAACCATAGCACAATAACCAAACATTACATGATATCACCTCTACCACTAAGGGACACTCTAACACAACTTCTGGGGTCTAAGCCAATGATTAGTCATGAAATATCATTCCTCAACCCACATCTGGCCACTCACTAATTTGGATGAAAATGATACCATGCATAACCCACATGTATCTTTACCACATGACTCATACTCCAAAGATTCATTCATCCCAAGGATAAACTAAATGTGGTACATGGAATGTCAGTTTCATTAACCAGGAAGTCCCCTTGGAACTCCTCTTAAAAAATGGTAACCACACTAATGCCTCAATTTTTCCCCTGATCACTCATTACATGATTCCTTCCCAATCACTAGTGTCTACTAGAACTCTGACTACATTAGAAAGAGTAGAAACTCTATTCAACAATGCCAGGAACTAGAATAGTCATGCATGTCGAAGCTTGCCTCGAAAAACTAGCACCTATGTGTCTTCATCAAAATAATATGGAAAAAACATTCAAAATTAAAACACAAGAACCTACCATGACATGATCACAAAACGAGCGTAAAACAAAAATACATGCCAAAAATCAACCAGAAAAACATTGGCCAACCGATCACACAGTTTTCCCTCGATCAAAATAGATGTCAACCTACAATGGTCAGAGTCTGAACCAAGGGACTCTAGGTATCCCAACTATTCCTATAGAAAAATCCTCACAATTGAGTCCTGAGGTCAAAAAACCATTCCTAATAGATCAAAAACTCTGAAAATCATGTAAATAAAACCATATCTAATGATGTTAAATGTAGAAAAAATGACCTAAAAGTTCCATGATCCCCTTTGGTCTTCCATAGAAGGAACTGCTCTCAGAGGTCACAACCAATGATGTAGAGAAACAGAGATGACACTCATCTGGAATCCATACATAGAAATAACCCCAAGAAGTCTAGTTCACAAGAAAAAGTACCAGTATCCCTTAACATCATACTAAGAAACCTGAACATATAACCATTGATCTAATAAACAAAATCCTATAAGGGGATTTTAAAAAGGACATCACATGCCATATTGACCGATTATGTCAGTACACCTCCCATGTGGGAGGGACAAGTCAAAAACCTCAAACCAGAATCCCTGACATAGATTGACATAACCTACCACCAGAATGAAATATAGACGTGTAAAGGCCCAAATAAATCTATCATTAGTAAAATCAAACACTATCACGCTTTTATTATGTGAACCCTATGTGAATAAAATGATATATGATATGCCTATTTCCCTTACCATCCAAGTGTCAAAATCCATATATGGACTCCTTCTAATGTACAAGATCCAGAGATCTGTAAATAGTCATTACATGAATAGGAAATATGTGCATCACTTAGGGAAAAAATCACATAGAACTATAACATCTCATATCAAAACAACAGTCCCATACCCATGTTAATAGGACTTGTTACCTATATAAGTGTTATCAAAACACCATTATGATATCAATCATAGGTTCAAAAAAATTCCAAATACTACTATCTACTATATCACAAAAAGTAAAGACCATGAAAAAGTTTTATTTTATACCACATTGTAACATCCCGAACTAGATGCCGCAGAAGCGGTCCTCCAAGCCGGTGGGTTACAAGGCCTCAAGTGGGCCTTCTTATACACTAGAGGCTACTGGATAGTAGTGAGGGTCTAGGGTTTTACATAGGGTAGACTATTCCATCATATTAGGGTAAGAAACAACAGAAAAATAGCCATGTATCATATAAAAAGGAATGTAAACAGAGTGTAGAAGTAGTAAACAACTTAAATTGAACATGATGTAATAATAAATGAAATATTGTAAATTCCAAAACATCTTTTTCATACAATATAACCCTGGTAACCCATTGGGCCAAGAATAATATTCAAGAGTACAAAATGGACTATATGAAAAAGTGCAGGTATCAACTATTACTCTGATCTAGGCCATGTACCCAATCTCCAAACAGTGTCGAACTGCACCATCCTAATCAGTAGAACCGCACGAGCTGCTTCACTCGAACAAGAAACATTGGGCCTCAACCCTATCTACCATTGATGTCATGATCAAACTAAAAAGAAGGCATATGGTGTACACATAAAATAAGAATCACATTTAGGGGTGATAAATAATCATAGTGTCCCAATGAAAATAATCCTAAAACTATGCTACTAAAAGTTAATGAAAAATAAATGTACTTAGACAATATGAAACACTTCCAAAAGGTAGTAAAACCAAACGTGCTCTCATATTCAAACCCTTGGTCTATTATACCTATCAATTGGGAATGTTCTACCATAGATAACAATAACTATTTAGATATAAATTTATATTCCCCTACCAATAAAACAATAAATAGATATGAACATTCACTGGTATGTGACTCAAATAACAAAATACACATTAGCAGGTGATCCATGAGTCCTTAATCTAGGTCAACTGGACATTGTGTGCTAGGGAAACTGAGCATGACATCATGCCATTCATGTCATGTATGATTATGTTGACCTTCGGGTCTGTAATCCATATCATAATATACTTTCCTAGGCCAATTCTATAATTATATCTCTATGTAATCTGTGTCACCATAGGGGTGATACATTTCCTACACCTAGGTCCACACACAGACTCACCTTCAATCCCAAACAAGGATACAATATATCAATAGTCAATTATGTAAATAATGATACTGAATTCCAATGGAGAATCATATAAAAAAGGATATTATATACCGACAGTAAATTCTATAAAGAAGGGTTCCATGGAGTATGTCCATACAGCCTATAAACGGTCATAGAGTCAGTCTCCTTGCTACTCGGTCCTATAAATCTAGTCCAATGTCTAAGACCATGGTTTTAATTAGAAGACGGTCACAACATTCCAAACTCTGATGAACCCTAATGGTATTACCCTTAGTTGATCTGTAAAGAGAGAACTCATCAGTAAGATTCCATGATCCTACCCTCAAGTCTTATATCAAATCTGGAAGATAGAAATATTTTTGATCCTAGGCCAAGGAACTCGTAATCATCCCCACTACACTAGATTTTTAACCTACCATGATTCTTGGGACTTCATGCCCATATAAAGTGGTACATCACCAGTGGGACATCATGCTACAACCTTTGACTCTCTAAACTGATCTGGAAGAGGATAATCATTTTGATAAATGACCGAAGAGAACTTAATCAACCCCACCACATGGGAGTGCATAATCTACCAGGAGTATTAGGTCTCCATGAATTAAATTTAGAATAATGTAATCTTCCTCATCTAATAGAATACATCATATAGGTATATCCAAGGGATTCCTACCATGGGAATCCAATTATTACTGAAGGAATACATGTCAACACGTATGACTCTATAGCTAAATACCAAGAAAAATTGTTTCACATCCCCCAAAAAATATATAAAAATATATATTTATATAATTAACCTCAATGGGAAATTTCTATGTAATAACCTCAGGTATATAGTAAAATATCATAAATAACATGGATTTGAATATAGATCCTAGGAAAGCATGTCTGCGTATCCCAATAAGAAATACAAATCCTAGGGAGAACATCTGGGCATCCCAAAATATAGAAAGATGCCGCATGTTTGGCTCAACCTCCACCTACTAGGATGCACCTCTGGTAAACATCATTGCATCAAAAATAACTAAATCAAGATATTAATGGACAAGCGAGAGAGTCCAGAACACCCAACCCATCACTCAATCAATAGACACACCAGTCTACAAGTTCGGCACATGTTCTAGGTGACACACGAACACCCTCTCTACCCAAATCAAATGTACCTTCTTAGGGTCGGTGATAAAACAGGCACCCGATGGTCCCTCAAGTCAAAAACTAAGAGGAATCCAAATTGGGATCCTCCAGGTAATCTCTAGTGAATGCACCATACTTAGTATCATTAGATGTAATGGTAAAAGAGGAATCCTTTCATTGGATCCTATAACATTGCGAAAATGAGGAATTGAACACATGATCATCAATATAATACTATAACAACCAATCCCCTGGGCTCGTGCTGTGGATACCACAAGCATACCTCCCAAAGGCCAGGTACTAGAGACTGGTACCAAAGGAAATAAACATCAAGTAGGAGGCATTTACAGAGTACCTACACACACACACACACACTAACAACTACAAACCACAATGCTGAGAGTAAAAACATGTATGCCACTAAGTCAACCACCGAGGGTATATAGAACAAGATAAATGTAAAGGGGATAGAATATAATCCCAACGATGACAAGTAGAAAATAAAAAGGTAGAAAGGTCCTTGAAAATCCATTCAGAAGAAAACCATAACAGAAGGGTTGGTGTAGATTAGCTGCTAGAGGTCGTAGGAGTACATATCATCTATCTGATCTCACTAGGAAACTCCTAGTCCTGGGCCACCAAGGTCTTTGAAAAAGGGTCAAAATAATACACAAGACATGACACGTGTGTGCAATTACCATGTAGGGTTATGTAACCCAATATATAGTAGGTACCCTGAACCCCAAAAAATACCACAACGTAAAACTACACATGAAGTAATAACCAAACTACACATGTATAACATAAAATATATAAGGCACGATCATCTGTCATAAAGCAGAACAACTTTTACTACTGAGGGACTCATCCCTGATGAGTCACTAGAGAATTTTGGGCCACTAAGGTCTTCTCGTCATTTAGTCCACTGGGTTTCACTTGGCTTCTCATCTTTCAGGGCCACGCAGGTCTGCATGGATATTCGTCTACCGGGCCACATAGGTCTTCATGGATACTTATTGGTCGGTTCACTGAGGTCCACTCCTCTACTCATCTTACATCCCACACAAGCCCTTATAAATATTATTCTGCCATTACACCAAGGTCCGCTCATCACTTCCTTCCCTTCATAGCAAGTAACATGATTTCCGCTTTCAGCAAACCTTATTCAGAAATAATCCACTCCTAAACTGATAAGTCATATCTAAACCTCCTTTTAAGATTACATGAAGTATTACAAAAGTAACACCTCGTCGAAAGTGTCTCAATTCCACAAATGAATCATATATCTGTCGTATATTTTTCTTGTTATGATTTTTTTATTAAAAAGGGGTTGGTTGGGTCTGGGTATGGTCCAACCCGGTCGGACCAACCTGACTGGCCCAGCTCGAGGTCCACCGACCCAACCTGGGTATGACCTGATCCAGATCGAACATGGTCTGGGTCCAGTCGTGATTGGCTGGGCCGTATCTCCAGCCCACCAGTGCATCCCTCCTCTTTCCCATCCTGCTATGAGAAGGCCCACTTTCCTGGCTGAGATGTAGTTGGAGTCCAATTCCCCCCTCCACACAGCAAGTTTCCACTTGGTCACCACCACCGTGGTCTAGCTAGACTGTGGCCTTCCATTCGCATCTTCATTTGCCACCTCCAACATACTATTGACAGCATTCTCCCCCACCTGAGATAAATTTCTTTGGATGCCTAACCATTGACACACATAGACGGTGTCTTCCAAGTGACATCGGGTCTACTCCAGTGCTCTGATTCACGAACCACAAGTGCCCTCAGAAATATTGGCATTCCACTATTCCTGCTACAGCCTCATGGTTGACGGCTTGTCAATTCAGGGGTTAGTTCAAGAAGAACAAACAAACAACCACAATGGAGGAATCCAAGCATTGTTTTTGTTTCCATGAACCCTATGTTTTAGAATTCCAAACAAGTGGGTAATATATTTTTATGAATTTTAACCAGGATAATCCCAATTCAAAGCCTCGAATCAATGTCCTCCAGAAAATTAATATAGGTTCCTTGAATCCATTTTTTCATCAAATGATTCATGTTTTTCATGGATATTTCAAAACGGGGAAGGAATATTAATCAAGAAATCCTACCTGATGACGGATCGTTCGTTGGCGATGATAGGCGTTAATGTATTCATCATTCCATGATCTGTCATTGGAGGTTGTTCGTTGATCATCATTCGCTAATGATGATGCTCCAATGGTTTAGTGTGTTTCTCCAATGTACCAATGATCTCATATTTGATTAACCCATTGAATGGTGAAATAACATTTCATCATTTCTGTTATGTTGTGCCCCAGGGTCATTATGATATTTCATTTATGAAACAACCTTTCAATTATGATGCAATGAAATTAAAAAATCATATTAAATAAACTAAACATTTATTTTATTTTATGGTATATTAGAAAATTCATATATCAAATTCCCAAAAAAGGAATGAAAATGATTTTTTCCCTCCACCCACACTGGTCGAGGTTAGGACCTTTCTTGTGTCATGTTGTTTTTTTGCATGCAATGATTCCCTTGGATGTTTAATCTGGGATTATATTTAGAAGTTTCAAAAACCTTTCACATTTACTATTTGAAATAAACTTAAAAAATTTTAAAAAAATTGTTCTGGGATCATCGAGAAACAGAATCAAGTTCCTTCTGAGTGCATGGTCTTGAAATAATCCCATATTATTTTAAAAAACGTATCATGGAATACCATGATGTTACATTACCGCCACTATTAGGAATTTACATCCTCATAAACCAAAAAAAGGCTTAATAAAAAAAATGGGGGAACTAAGCATGGATCTGAGCCTCTTGGTCCCAGTGTTATCCTAGAGATTCATGGGATACCATCAAATTCACACAATAGGAATAAAAAATTCTTAAAGGACCATCTCGTTTCAATCCTCAATCCCAACATTAAACTCTTCAAATCTCACCCAATCATTGATTTCCAACAAGCCCAAGTCATTGATGTGTGACAGATCATTCACTTGCCTCCTCATTTTTAATATGTGGAAGACATTATACACCCATTGAAACTGTGGGGGGAGAGCTTGGTAGTACAACCCCTTGCGAAATTTTCATATAATATGAAAAGGGCCTATGAATCATAGAGACAACATGTCACCTCATCCAAATCTTCACAATCCCTACCGAGGTGATACCCAAAGGAACACATGTTCACCCTCCTTGAACTCCAAGGGACTCTATCTACTGTGATCATAAGATTTATGTCAGCTATATGCAGTCCTTATATACTCTTGGATGACCTGTACCTTCTCAGTGGTAGCCCATACCATCTATGGATCCATGAGTGCTGACTCCCCGGGGTCTGTCCATCATAACTACGATCTGCATGGTCTCCGGAAAAGAAACTCAAATGGTGTCATACTAATGGTGGAGTGGTGTCTATTGTTGTGTGTGATCTCCAACTATGGATGGTGATCCTACCAACTATGTTCGAAGTCCAAAATTCAAGAATGAACCATATCCTCTAAAAAATGGATAGTTCTCTTCATTTGACAATTTATCTGGGGGTGAAAAGCCATGGTCCAACGAATATGAGTCCCGAATGCCTCCTATAATCCCTACAAAAACTATGATTTTAAGAGTGGGTCATGATCTGAGACTATCATCGATGGGACCCCATATAGTCAATCTATCTCCTAAGTAAAGAGGAACCCCAATCCAACATCTAAATCCTACTCTTTGGTTGGCTGGAAGTGGGATGAATTGGTGAGTCAGTCAACAGTCACCGAGATTTCATCGTATCCCCTAGTTGTACTTGGTGAACCTGAAATGAGGTCCATTGAGATCCCATCCCACATCCACACTGGCATCTCGAGTAATGGAGACAGGCTTGGTAGAACCTACTGCTCATCTTTCATTTAACGACACTGGAGACGGTGTGGAAAGAACTCTACCACTACTTTCTTCATCCCCAACCACCTGTATTGAAGTCGGAGGTCCTGAAAAATATTCTCCACTCATGGATGTACTTATAAAGGGAAGGTGTGATGATCCTCATATCCTCCTAACGTGGTGCCACTATCATAAAAATGAATCCTTTTAAAATAATGAAAACCTCTCAGCCCATTAAATACCCAGCAAGAGCTTATCTTAAGGATAACTGAGCACATCAGGCCTCATAGTCAACATAAACAATTTGTGCCTCCCAAACTCACCGTAATAGTGGATGAGTGACATTTATCGATTGAAGATAAACTACACTATCTCCATCCACAATGGATATCTGCATTGCTGCTAACTACTCTGATGCATCACTCCACAATTGCAAATCGGATCTTATGCTGAGCATATCCACATCCACATTGCATTTATGAGAAGTATAGACTATCTCAAAGTCAAATTCTTGGAGGAAATCTAGATACCACTACTACCTCATGGTCATGTCCTTCTGGGAGAAGATATACCCGAGACATCTATGATTGGAGTAGATGGTAAACCACTCATCCATCTATTAGTGTTTCCACATCTTTAATGCAATGACAACTCCGACTAGCTCCAGGTTATAAACCAAAATGTTATCATCATACTACCTCCACATTAATGAACTGTAGTGGATCACTTCTTGTCGCTGTATCCTAAAACAACATAGTCTGGTCCTTGATTCATTGTAGATAAATGCATACTCAACACCCTTCATTGGTAGTCTCTACATGAGGCACTTGTCAGTCTCTACATCATCTTCTAAAAACATTGCAGGCATCTCTCTGACCACATTAAGGGTTTTCCCTTCAATGTAAAAGATGAAAAGGGTGCTGCTACCCTAGAAAATTCAGTCACAATCCTCCTGTAGTATCCATCAAAAACTAAAAACCTCTGAAACCCATTCGCTCTCTTGGGTATCTCCCAAGCTAGAACTGCTTCTATTTTATATGGATCCACTGAAACTACAACATTATAAATTAGTGTCTTAAGAAATGAACCTCCGTTATCTGGAATAGTCACTTTATGAGAATCCCATAATTTTGGTTCTCTTAGAGAGAATCTAGGACTTTCCATAAGTGTGTGACATTCTCCTCCTCGGACATCTAGTACACCAGGATGACATCAAGGAAGACCAAGATAAACTGGTCAAGTTAAATTCAGAAGATCCTTTTCATGAGCACCATGAACACTATTGGGGAATTGGTCACCATGAAAGGATTCACCATGAACTCATAGATTCCATATCGACATCTAATGGTTGTCTTCGGTAAATCATCATCTCATACATGAAGGTGAGGATAGGTTGATCAGAGATCTATCTTCGATAACCATCTCTCCCTATCTGCAGCTGATAAAAGATGTCATAAATTCTTGGTACTGGATATGTATTATTCATGGTCACCTCATGTATGCACCAAAATTAAATGAACTACCTCATTTTCCCATATTCCTTATTGGAAAAAATACTGGGGTTTCCCACTATGAAACACTAGGAAACACAAAACCCTTCTCCAAAAAGTCATCGAGATGAACCATCACCTCATGAAGATCCATGGGAACCATCTGATATGCTAGATTGAATTTTAGGGTTTTCTTGTGGTATATATCAATGCAGAAGCCTACAACTCTACGAGGATGTATTCTTAGAATATCTTCTTGAATGTCATCTTCATACTCATCCACCACTACTGTTATGTGAGGAATCTTCACGTCCCCTAAACCAAGGATAAGGTTGCCCGACGAGTTAGTTATTGGTTGCAACCTTCTCTGTGAACGTCTGCCATGTGCTACACGATCTCCATATTTTCCGATGATGGATATCCTACTTCCATCCTTGCTGACACAACACACTCTGTGCCTAAGGATGTCGATCTGAGAAACAACTGTGGATAACCATTCGCTAACCAAGATGATATCATAAGGCATTGATGCCTCTATGTAGAGATCCCAGCTGAAGCACTTGCCTCCTTGAGTAATCACACATAGCTGGAAATACTGTTAAATATTAGAATCCCCTTATGTAAGAGTATCCAGCCATATAGATCATGTTAACTTATCCCTTGGAATCCTGGACCTCTGAATAAGGATTGTGGGTAGGTATATGTGACTCGCACATGTTTCTATAAGAACTATAATTAAGGTGGAGAATAAATTGATCGTACCTCTAATAATCCATAGATAACACTGTTCATATGACTCCATTGCATGTAGCTATCCTCGGACCAATCTACCAGCTCTCGAAGCCCGTGGTGGACCACCTGGAGGTGGTGGTGGTAGCACATCAATCCTCCATCTACCTCCTACTACACTTCTAGATCCACTACCACATCTTTGGCCTTGCGGACCACCTTGCTCAAACCTATATCTCTACATTGATGGTCCCTTGACTATATTTCAATAATTTTTGGGGGGATTTATGAAATGATGATCCATGTTTCCCTACCCAACGCATGAGTTTCACATCATACCTCTCTAAAGAATAACTCTATATTTTCGGCCTTTTAATGCTGATTCTCTATCCTGGGTCACCCTCCGAAACACTTATCCAACTTGGACCCCAAGTCTCCTACCTACAACCCATAGTTGAAGACTCTGCCACCCGAGGATTATGGGTAGCTCCTACTACTCATGCCTACTCTACCTGGAATCCCTTTATGTGTAGGGCTCGCACCAACACCCCCATTAGTAGGGATGCTAATTGATAATATGGGAACCCTGATCTCCCAGCAAAGTCCTTTCTCAAAATTTCAGGACCTAAAGAAATGGTCTCGCACCATGTTTGGGGTGTAGCGAGAAAGATTGGTGCATCTCGTTGAGTACTTTGTCACCATCATACCACCCTACTGTATGTGCAACAACTCTTGTTGGCACAATGAGCGCAATGTCAAAGTGAATAACTCCTCTCGGAGGAGGTGTTCATTGTATATATAGGTGAGGGTATCCTCCTTGGGTTTCTAGATAGTAAAACCCCACCATCACTCTACGGAGCCTTGAGGAAGGCTAGTAGCTAATATCTTCATCTATTCAAGAGGTGTTCTCACTGGTCAGAAGACACTTCTAACCACCTTGATCTAATCCTCTCCCACTTGGGGGTCATCTCACCCATGAACATAGGAGTTATCTACCTCTAGAACTCATATAATGCATTGATCCTACATGTATCTTCTACTAGTACTACCGGTAGAAACTACTGACCAAAAGGGGGTGGTAACACTGGGGAACTTCCCTATGGGGCCTTCACTAGTACTAGACTCTATACGGATTCATCATTACTAGTCATACCATCCTCTGGGTGATGCACAAGAATCCTTACTGGCTGACTGCGTGGAGGAATCTTTAAAGATCTCAAGATGAACCATAGTTAATAGGTTATACCTGGTGAGATGACTCAATGACATGTGGAAACCCTGAATATCAACATGTGGTTTCATGTACTGAGTTGAAAAGTATAATTCACGGTCCTAATGTGTGGATATGCTAGCCGCCCTCCAATACTGGACTCCCCAGTCCTGAATGTTGAACTCAAAATATTCAATACTAATTCCCCAAAACAAAACCACTTACACTCAGTCTATACGGTAGAACCGACCACCTCTCTGATAAAATATTTTTATGACCCATCCCATGAGTCCCATGTCGCGATAAACCTAAACCTTCCTCCCAAAGTCTAGTGGCTGGTGTCTAGCTCCAAAATCTATAGCATGCAATTGGAAGGCATTTTTTAAGTACATGTACACATGCACAGTCATAAGTCCGACCCAAAAAACTGAATGAAAAAAATGTATGTCACTATGACAAAAAATATGGATATATAGAACTAGATAGAAATAAAGGTTCCAAAATATATGCGAAACAACGACCATCTATAAATAATATGGTAAAATCGTCCCTAAAAATCTAGCCGTAGGAAAACCCTTCCTGATGGGTAGGTGTAGAGTAGCTTCTGGAAGCTGTAGGAGTACGCATCGTCATCACAATCTCACTGGGAAACACCTAGTCCTGGACCACCATGGTCTCTGTCAATACGTTAGTCGTTATCAAAAGATATGACACGTGCGGTAAAATCCCGTGCAGGGTTGAAAAAAATAATACATAGTAGGGTCCCCAAACTAGATTGAAATACCACATAGGAAATGTACACACAAAGTTGTGGACAACTCACAAAGCCTAATAAAAAATATAGAGAGAAGTATTATCAATTGTAAAGATGAACTATTTATATTGTTGAGGGACTCAACCATGATGAGTCATTGATGTCTATTTGACCACTAAGGTTTGATCGTCTGTCGGGACACTATAGTCTACTCGAATAAACGTCTGCCAGGCCATACATGTACGTATAAATAGTCATCTACCAGGCCAAATAGGTTCACACGACAACACATTTGTCGTGCCACTGTGCTCTGCTCATCTACTAAACTTACAGGCTACATAGATCATTATGGCTACTCATCATCTAGGTCACTGAGCTCCACTTGAAACTTACATCTCATCACAACTAGTCCTAAGATTCCCGCTCATAGGATGCTTTACTCCAATAGAATATAATCATCAATAAATTATTTATATCTTATCCTCCATGGATACTCACATGGAGTATTCCTAAAAGACCTCCTCATAGAAAGGGTCCCAACACTGTAAATGGCTCATCAATCAGGCATATGGTTTTCATGTTATTACTGTTTAACATAAAAGGGGTCTGTTAGGTCTGGGGAAGAACCAAGCTGGTCGGACGGACCTGACCCAACCTGGACCTAGGTCTATCATCCGACCTATGTCTGACTTGACCATGATCCGTCCTGGTCCAGGTCCGGCTCAGATCGGCGTGGCTGCGGGTATGGTCTAGCTTGACTACAACAAGACTAGGCCACTTGGGCAGCCCGCCTGCTAGCCAATTCCCTATGAGCGGGCTGACCTAGCGTTCCGAGATGTGGCTGGCACACCGCATCCCTACCTCCACCCTACATGTTCTTCAGGGACTCCACCACTATGGTACAGGTGGACTATGACTTTCCTACCACGTCCAAATGCACCGCTACTAGCAAGCTGCCGGTGGCCTACTCCACCGACATCGGCCACTATGGTGTGCCACCTCACTGTTGTGGTGTGCCACCGCTTGTCATCATTAGTGCCACTACTTGTGTCATCCAAGGGACACTTTATCCACTATGGTGGTTTGATTCCGGAATCGAATGTTACCTCAGAATTATCGGTTTTCTGTCATCCCTACTACAACCTAAAGGATGCCTTTTAATCAATTTTCAGTGTTCTGCCATGAAGAACACATGAACACCCACAGTAGATGAATCTGGACCTTGTTCTTGTAGGAATGAACCCTCTATTATTGAAATGAAAACATGATGGGAAGATATATTTAAAAATTATAACATGGATAATCCCAACTGAAAGCCTCGAATCAAAACCCTCATACAAACACATGCATAGTCCATGAATCATTCCATTCATCTATTGAATCATGTCTATTGTAGATATTTCAATATAAGGAATGAAAATTAGTACATACACCCAATATGAAGTTGGATCATTCATTGGTGATGCTCAGTGTCATTGTGTTAACCGTTCCATGATCCTTCAATAGTAGTCATTCGTCGATCATCATTCGCCAATGCCAAATATCCAACGATTTAGACTGATTATTTAATGTTTCAATGAACCCATATACGATTAATCCATTAAATGAGGAAAAAATGTTTCATAATTTCAATTACACTTCAATGAAATTCAAAATTATAATTAAATAAACAATATCATTAATTTTTTTTATTTTCCTTAATAAATTTGTTTTATCAAATTCCCTAAAAAATTATTAAAATACACTTTTTCCAATGACCCATGTTAGTTGTGGTTAAGTCCTTTGGTGGATATTGTCATCATTTTGGACACAACCGTGCCCAAATATTTTTAATATGGGAACCTTTTTAGATGCTTCCATAACTACCCATGTGTGCTATTTTAAATAAACATAAAAATATCATGCAATTATTCCGTTCTAATCAAGACACATAATCATGTTCCTTCTAACCATTTGGTCTTGAAATAGTCTGATATAATATTAAAAAAATTACATAAAAATTATGGAATTTAATGATATTCATGAATAGGGATCCCAAAATGGATTCCCTAGATCAATATACAAGAAAATTCTTACCTCAAGCATTCATTAGAAGAAATGGGTGTCACAACCTCATAGGTCTGAAGGGAACATCTCATAATGGAATGTCCTCAAAAAAACCGGATCATGAGAGTTATCTCACTTCTCATCTCTGATCATGATCACAACTAGGTTGTTCAGAAAACCCAACCTATCATTCCCACCCTATCTCACATTTAGGAGACAACAAGATTCAATAACTAAAGGAAGAACCTTTATATTTATAAAAAATACCCCCAAACACCCATTAGGAGTCCTTAGAATGCTACATGAGTTCCAAAATCACAATATACACAAAAAACAACTCAGAGTAGACATCTCTTGGGTCTAAGTAGGAATCTATGGCTAAAGGAAAGAAAACCTCTCCAAGGTTTGGAAAGGGGCATGACAAGGTGTGTAACATTGGTACACGACATGTACTCCCAGCACGCCACATGGGCATGTGCTCTTTCCGGCCTAGGTGTGTAACTCCCCACATACACATGATGTGAAATGGGGACACATCGTATATCCTACATGGGTTACATGATTTTATCCCCCAACAATCATGGGTGTTTACCTAGCCAAGCCATGTATATCTACACTATGTGGTTCCCTAGATGGGGTCGGGTCGTGTACCACAAATGGTTTCATACCCCAACACTAGTAGTCATGCCTTGGTTCTCGGACACACGACCATATATCTGCACATGGAATATAAACCCCATTATATGTCATGTACAACCAATATATTTCCTTCCCCAAACTGGATGGACACATGACTTGCAACCCCAAACTACAGGCCGTGTAACCTTGTTTCCCAAAATAGGAAACCCTCGAATCACACAAAACCCATATTTTTTCCAAAACAATATATCTAGACTTATGAATCCAGAAGAAAATATAATATTTCTATAAAACCATGAAACAAAAAAATTTAAATATTATCATTGACGAAAACCTAAACAGGCATACCTTCAGGCATTAACCATCGAGGCTTTGCATGATTTTGCGGTCCACGGTCGACCTTCACCAACAGAGTGCATCAAAGGATTTGTGACGTTACAAACCTATACTTACATCTATATATCTTTCTACCTCTCCCTCTAGTCTCTAGGTCAAATATAACCAAATCCCACTAAGTGGTGTACATGATAAGAAGAATGGAGAATGAATAAAAGGAAGAGAATATATTGAAAAAAAAATGAAAAAGAAAATGAAATAATAATAAAAAGAGTGACGGGCATGCCATAATGCCTGACATTAGTTTAATCCACATATAGGCAAAAATTATCATTCCAAACTCAAGGGTGGAGATTTAATATCAATCTGAAACTCTGTTAAAGAGATATGACTGAATGAACATGCGTGAATAAATTAATATTTAATTTGGTAAATAATAATTATTAATTATTCTGCCAAAATTTAAATGCCTCATATTAGAACCGAACTCATTTAATATGATAAACACCATATTCCAAGTCCAAAATAGTGGTTTGAAAATTATCCTAGATCATCTACAAAGGTAAAAAGTATATTTTAACCCTTTCAAGCATCTGAATGTAAATATTCAAATTTCTGCTCAAAACTGCAATCTATAAAAACACAGATTCTTAAAATAATATTGTATATAAAGTATTATAGAAATTTAAATATCATATATATTTTTTGGTTATTAAATGATATTCAAATCGAATCACGATGTTCATAGTCCACACATACATTATATATGTTCAAATTATGATGTGAGTGAAAAGAAAAGCAAGAAAATGACAAAGATTCTTTTTCTATAATGAATAATTTTTCATTAATATCAAAATTATTTGAGGTATATCAAATATAATCATTAATATTATCGTTATCCCCTTCCATGTGAATAATTAAACATCTATTAGAAAAGTATATACATAAGGATTTTGGAAATAACCATGGGTATAGGTCACATTTATTCCCAAGTATTTATAAAAACTATGGGCATAATGTTAGGTTTAGACAAATACCCAAGGATATTAAAAACCAATGGGTATAGGGATTTGTTGGTAACCTATGTCTATGGTATTTTTTCAAAAAATAATTGTTATATCTCACACCTATACACATGGATAGAGTAAATGTGTTTATATGGTATGGTTCGTGAAATATGGCCACATTTATTCAAAAAAGTGTGGTTGAAGGACAACATTATGCCCATTGTTTTCTTCATAAAAGTGTAGTGGTATTATTTTGGGTTACAGTTTCATTTGAGAAAATAATTTCACCCCTTGACTAACAACTAGTCTATTTGGACCATGCATGTCATGTATTACATTATGTATTCAGGCATGTTAGACTTTTACCATAATTGGTAGGATCATGTATCTTTTATGGATTTTGTGTTCAATAACAACTACCATTTCTCCCTCAATATGGAACCATTTGAGTCCTTTTATGGGTGACCCTATAGGTTACCACTATTCTAGAATTACCTAGTAGTGTTAGAACTTATTCTCCTAAAGCATGTGTGATCCACTTTAGAGTAGTTAAAAATCATCCAGGAGTAGAATGGAACTGCACAGAGCAGTCAAAAGTCATATTCATATGGACAATTAAATCCATTGGAGTTAATGGAGGGAGTAAATGTTTTCATAAGGTTATTTCCTCAGTATTTATTGTTGAGATTTTTTTGGTGTGGAACTATATCTCTGAGATTTATATTAATATTCTAGATACTGTGTAGATATATTGAGGTAGAATACCACTTATCACTACAAATACAATTAGACTGGGTACACTATGTCTTCCACATGTCTCCATTGTGTTATGTGCATGATACATCAATTTTGATGTCTGGGATGAGAATGACATCAATAATTTATCTACCTTTGATGTGTACCTAGTACATAGTAGAGATCAAGGATCGGTAGGAGAGGATCCTTCATGGGTGATCAAATTCCCTAGTGCATGTTTAGTGGAAGCATGAAAATCTCTAGTAGATTTCTTAGTTGTGTGAGACGAGATGCATTCTGAGTTCCCACGTCGCATCGGGTAGCTTTTTTGGATATTCAAGACATAATTCCTCAATTTGGGGATAATTTAACATGACTAAAATTTAAATTTTTTCAATATTATATCGATTATTTTCAGAGTTACGTGCTATGATGTAATAAGATTCCATGTCCCAGGGTTCCTGTATTTAATTTCTTAAGTATATTAAATTTATTAAAATCACATTCATAGACATTTATTAAAAAATATAAACAACTCATAACCGGTCCAACAGATTAGAAATTATAATCTTCTATTGAGTCCAGTGTATCAGTTTTACCATAGGTGTCACATAACCATGGAGTGTTCCAGATGGCCGGGTTGATTTCTTACATCAGGGAATTAAAAAAATAATTTAAATGAATTTTTTATTTTATTATTTGTTGAAACAAACTAATTTAATCCTATATAACTGGGATTCTATAAAAATAATTATAAGGTCAGCTACAAAACAATGATGATTTTTGAGAGAGTGTTGGAGGAGGTTTTTTTTTTCAAATCAATGACGGGATTAAAAATCATTGATCAATGAGAAAATGAACTCAATGATATCACTAACAAAATTACATGTAATAATTCAATTATAGAGATTGATCCAAATCAAATAGGATATTTATTATTTATATTATCCCCATTTAATTATTCCCTTAATGAATGTAAATTAATTAACCAACATATTGATTCATGAAGAGATCATATTGTCGTTATGGGTTTATCATTGAGGAATTTAAAAGGAGTTTTTTTATTTAATTATGATTTTCATTAACCATTATAATTTAACCATATCATGGAAAAATTATACAAGGATTATGTTCATTACTATTTATGGTGTTTATTGGTTTTCTCCCACTAATTTACTGTACTCATACCCGGTGTTCTATTTGGCCTTGGATCAACCAAAATATGATATAATCATTAAGATCCCATCTATCACTTGGCACGATTGATTGATATAAAAATTCAAGGTTCACCTGAATAATGGTAAATATCTACAATTATGGTGATGATAGATCCTATTTAGATTGTAGGTATTCATACTTGGGATTTTGGAATTTGTAAATTTTGTTAATTAGGCATGTAATTTTAGGAAAATTAGAATACAAACTCTGGATAGTAGTGGAATATTTGGAGGATTCTCATAACCATGGATCCTCATTTCCTTGTGATGGAGATGATAGTAGTGGAATATTTGGAGGATACCTAATTCTTATATGTCATATGGAAATTTCTATGTTACATGACATGTATTCAGGAATTACATGACGTATATTACCCTCATTTGTAGTGCAAGGGTTCCATGATGAAAATAAATATCAAAGGGCTTATGACAGACATCACAAGACATGTGATCCATACATATTTGATCGGTATGTACTTGTGAAGGTACACGAGAATGGTAATGGGTAGATGTACATGGATGTGTCTAGTTGGACATTAACATGGGTAGGAGTACATAGGATCAGACACATCATATACTAAGTCATGGAAATAGACTAGGGTTTGGACAATAATAAATTTAAAAGACCTGAATCTTATGGGTCATGTCATTAAATAACAATACATCTCATGTTCTCCTTCAATGATTTTCTAGAGACCTTTTCCTCTTTTTCATGGATGAGTCTCTTTCATGTGCATTCCCTAGATCCATTCAAAGTGGTTTTACTAAGGAATATCTCCCTATAGATAGGGCAGTGATCCCTTTAGTGGAAATTATGTCATGGATATAGTTTTTTGAATCCTTCAATGAGTATCTGAGTGAGATCATCAATCAATATGATTTCACTATGTAGTATTTTTGGTATCAACATGAACAACACTATATATTCATCAATCCCCTACATAACTAGTTAATGCATATTGTGTTGTTGGTTTACCCCATGGCCTTTGGTGTGATTACGTGTAGTGTATCATTATATTCTAACTTCCCATGTGAAATTATTATTGAGAGACCTGATGATCATGATATATTGGATGGATCTAAATAGTTCTATACGCACTAATGGAGAGAGTTCCCCCAGATGATTGTTATGTCGATCATTTGAAGAGGAATCCTATGAGGGAATTTTCTTTAGGACTTTACCATAGTGTTGTGGGTCAATGTGGAGTATATTTGGATATTATTTTTATACATGTTGTTTAAATATAAATATGTTGATATGGATATAATTATTTATGTTATATACTTATTGATTTTATATTTTCAAACAAATTATTGTTATACCCACGTTTGCACGAGCTTTTCCCACATGTTTCATGTCTTATGATGATGAACATACCTTTGACGACGTCTAGACATAATGATTATAGGAAGTTCTTATTGAGATAGATAGAATGAGGATTTCTCCAATTATTACCTTGATATCAGTTCCCCTCTATAATTTTTTGTTTGACTTATTTTAGATTCATTGTGGTCGTCCATTATTTGGTACGTTTTTATCTAGTATTTGTTGTCAAACTCTAGTGGGAGATTTTATATGTTTGAATTCATATTTATCAGTTGTATGATATTTATAAATTTTATGCTCTTGGAGATGAGTGTTTTCATATAGGTTCAATAAGCTATGGCCTCCCATATTTGTGAAATTCCTACTTGGCGAGGGTCGCCGACGTCTGGCCAATTAGATGTGGGTATGAGGTTGTCATGGTACATGAAACATTGGTAGGGTTCATGAAATTTTTTAACCACATTTAGAAAATAAAATTGATAAAATTATCTAAAAAAATTATATTGTCATTTCAAAAATATATTACAGTAATTTAGTTTCATTTTTCTATAATGTTTTTTATTAATGAATAGTGATTAAATGAAGATTTTACTAAAAAATAGAATTCAAATTTATATTTTACATGTTTTAATTAAATTATAAAAAGTTTTAAAGTTACATTAGTTCATTTTTATTTGCAATTAACTATTTTATTTAATTGGAATCAATTTCATATTAAATTGTTATATTCAATTCTTTTTTAGTAATAAGGATTTTCTCTTCAAATTTCATAATTTTTATCCCATTTATTGTTTTAAATTTAGTTATGATTCTATGGATTTTTAGAACTGAATTTGAAAAAATTATTTACATAATGGGAATAGTACTAATTTTTTTTATTAAATATGATAAATTTAAATTTTCACCATCATGAATATTAAATGAGTAAAAATAAAATACCTCGGTTTGGGTAAAAACTCATTTATGGGCATTGAAACTAAATATTGATTTTTTTATTTTACAAATATTTTATCATTTCCATGCTGTATACATCCCATATTCAAGTAATATCATGAAAAAATAATACACAAGGCATCTTTTAATTTAAATTTATTTAAATCGTATATGGGGATTTTACAAGTAAATTAACACAAACTATATAATTTCATAACTAAATTTCAATTCATTGGGATATATTACTTATTCTTAATCATTGATATTTTATAATTATGTGTGTAATGAATTTTTATTATAATTTGTTTTATTTCAACTGGTTTTCTGTTAATTTATAATTTAAACACAAATAAAATTCATTGACCATTTCTCACATCAACGTTGCGATTTTTTTGAGGATTTATTTCAGAATATCATTTTAATCATGATAATTAATACTTGAATTTACATTTATGGAAATTGTTTAATCAATAGACAGTAAAGTTTTTTATTTATTCTCAATACGGTTATCCATGATTTTTTTCAAGTGATAGTATCATTTTCTACAGTTATATACTTCTTATAATTGAAAATGTATTTTTAGGAAAAAATTACATCATTTTTCTATTCAGTAAAAAATCAGTTGAATTCCAAAACCATTTTTTCGAAATGAAATTAAATCATATTCTTAAAATTATAAAAATGATTTATCGAAGGTATTTTTATCCATATGTAACTTTTAACAACATTTTTTGAATGGAATCTACAGGTCTTTTTTAAAACAAGGCCAATTTGTCTTTTACAGAAATGTGAAAAGTTCCTTTCAAATGTGTAAGTGATATAAAGAATTTTATAATGTCAAGACTACTGAATATTTTAAAATATTAATTATAAGATTGAAAATATATTTTCAAATAAACTTATTTTCAATTATTTCAATTTTGTTTTAGATGGATATTTTCAATATGAAAATTTATTTTCCTCAATAATGTTTCTAATAATAGATTATGGTATTGATTTTCATCAATAAAAAAGCCTTTTATTTTAGAAATAAAAAAATGTGGATATATTGTATCGATAACATAATTGTTCTTATTATTGACTGGTTTATGATTATTTTGACTGAGGAAAGTATTTTTATTTAATTTCATGA
This sequence comes from Viscum album, assembly GCA_963277665.1. Lineage (NCBI taxonomy): Eukaryota > Viridiplantae > Streptophyta > Magnoliopsida > Santalales > Viscaceae > Viscum > Viscum album. The sequence goes on along the minus strand of OY728120.1, from coordinate 1,326,808,914 downwards.
TTCATTTTTTTAGACATTAAATTTCCCTAGAATTATTCAAATTCTTATGATAATTGGAAATTAAATTCCAAAACAATATCAATATTATATATATAGGATAATAATATTTTGAAAAATTTATATCATTATAAATGAATGTATTTTAAATATAAATTTATTTGATCTAAAGGGGAAATATTTGAAATTAGTATGCTTTAATCAGTTTGAATACTTATTGGTAATGAATTTTGTTTTGTAAAATTAAACAACTATTAGATATAAAATGAATTATCTGGACATGAAGATATGGGTGGTCTAAATTATAGAAAAATACATAAAGCTTCTGCAGTCTCATTATATGGATAAGATGGTTATAAATAGATAATTTGAATTACTATATATACCTTCAAATCTATTTTAAACCTTCTTGTGAATGTTGTTGACAGTAGAGTTAACATGATTTTGGAGATCATGATTTTCTATAATATAGAATTTACATCATCAAGAAATCAGTGGTTCTTATCCATTATTATTTCACAATGATTTATATCTAGATGTATTCCTTCTCAAATTATTAGTTAATTGTCACATGTTTCATTTATTTACTATTCCATATTGATTATGCATTATCCTATTTTGATAATCATGATATTGATTAAATAAATTTTATTTTCAATTATGTACCATTCCATAATTATTATTATAGTAAAAAATTTAAATTCCAAGTGTGTTCATTAATTTACCTTACCACATTGATTATGATTATTTATTCATGATAACTTGCATTGTATTGAACCCTTACTGATCATTTGATCTCAACATCATTTCATTTCAATTCCTAAGAATATAGGAAGTATAAAAATAATTTTATGAAATGGTATTGTGGAGTGAATAAAGTTATTCTAATAAATGATGCAATTTGTGTTTTCAAATGTAACATGGTAATTAGGTTTCATTCTTATATATGAAGACTATTAAACTATTCACTCATTCGAGATACAATTCCTTTTATATTATGCCTATGTAATAATGTAATAAAGTAGTTTCAGGCTATTGGGATCATTATAGTTATAATGAAAGTGTGCCCTTTCGGTAGTGGGTTCACTCCCCATTCCTTATCATCTCATTTAATACCCAAGAGCGAATTTTTTTTGGATAAAAAATAATTATCATGCTTTCCTATTTATTTTTAATTTCACTAAAAATACTTTTGAAAAATAATAAAAATCCTATAAAAAGGAAATAATGTTAATCCCATTATATTTAGAAAAAAATAAATTTTTAAAACACCATAAGGTTAGGAAAAATCTATATGTGACAATTAATACTTATACTATCATATATAAAGGAGGTAGAAGACATATGACGATTCTACTCATTTAAAAAAAATATGAAATTTAAAATATATAATAGATATAGACATATCTACAAATAAGAATAACATCCATTTTTTGAAATGAAATATAATGTTTAAAATTATAGTTATAAATTCCATTTCTTTAAGAATATAATTTTATTGGAATAAGAAAAAATTAAATAATAAGAAGGATCATTTTTTAATTCTCCCATGAATTATGAAAATAAAATTTCATTAATTTTAAGTTATAAATAATATTTTCATTCATAAAATAACAGTTTTAAAATAAAATTAAATTAGAAAAAATAATAGAAATTTCAAATTAATATTCTATAACACAAAATAATAGTTTTTAATGTTTAAAAATCTTATAGAGGTTCTTTTAAAAGAAATAAGGATATCATAATTATTTATGAATCAAAAAGTACATTTCAATATAAAATGTTAAAAATATATATCACTTAAAAAAGTGTTTTACATAATATAAAGGTATTTTTCAAAAAATATAACACCTTAATATAAATCTCATATATAAAATGATGATTTTTAATGTATAACCATATATATATTTCATAAAAATAGTATCCCTTTACTAAAATATAATAGGTTTTTCAAAATGGACTACAATTTCATAAAATGATATTTAAAAAAAAATCCTTTTTAAATTGAATTACAGTTAACAAATTGAAAAATGAAATTTCATAAAATAATTTTCATAAAAAATTATATTTCTCTATCTTTAAACAGTTTTGAAAACAAATTATAAGAAATTATTCTAATAATAAATATTAATTTAATTTCAATAAAATAATCATAAAAAAATAAGTAATTTTTTAAATATATTCATATATACATTGCAAAAAAATGTAATTCTCATACATGATATTTATAAACATATGAGTTGGTAAGTGTTTTTCTCCACTGTTAAGCCCTGAAAATTGTCAATGAGGGTGAAGGAGTAAGAGAGAACATGGTAAGGGGTTCTAAATGAGTGAAGAATGGGTTATTCCTCTAGACACACATGCATAAACATAAATAAAGATATATATATATATATATATATATAAGTATATATATCTGTGTGTGTGTGTGTTTGTGTGTGTGTTGTTTCGGAAAATTTCAAGGTTTAACCCAGAGGAGGAATATAGTTGTTTGAAGGGGGGTCTACTAAAATAAAAAAAGGTTTCAATGTATTCTATTAGCTGGAGACTTCGAGGTATTTGAGCTAATGAATTTTAGGAATATCGTTGAATAAGTAGTATTATTAAAAGAATATATATATATTGTCAATATAAAATAATGTAAGAGGGGTTTTTAAAATAAAATACGGATAATAATAACTATTATTTTATGTTTTATAAATTTAAATATTTTTTTAAGGCACTTTATAATTCCATTTGATGAAATTTCTCACAATTGGTGTTTATTCCTCATTGGTATCCGAACAGTTATGTATGACAGTCCAAGGATACAAATTGTTTCCCTCGTGAAATTGATAGTGGAGGTATGGGGGTTTTGAGGTGTACATTGGATATTCCATACATTCAATGGCTGTAATACATCATTTGGAGATGACTAATATTTCAGAGATTTTTTAACAATCATTTATTGGAAGATAAAGGAAAATTGGTCATATTGGAAGTAATATGATAGAAATAATTGTACAGTAGTGAAGATTTCAATCTAACTACCAGGATATAAATAGAGGATTTAAATGCTTTTGAATAGTAATACTAGTTCACCATTACATATCATAAGTTATATTCAGTGAGAGAATCCATATATTACAGTTACTTTCAGAATTTATTCATTAATCAGACACCGATTTCGCAATCACTTCATTCTGATGCACAAAGATCATAATCGAGACACACCTTCACAAACCCAAATTAGAACATGCTGACTAACTGGAAACTTTTTACACCATCAAGATCGAAAAAACCCTAATGGGACTATTATCAAGTGATGGAGGGGAATCACCCTACCAATGATTCCAGGGAGGCTTTCTAGGACATCTCCCATTAATTTTCAAGCTTGTATCCAATAAGTTAATGGTTTAGTTGACTAGTTGGCTTGAAATGTTTTCAAAGATAATATAATATAACTAGATATTAAATATATTAATGATTATAAAATTTATCATAAAATGAAAATTTATTTTATCTAAACATATAAAAAAGTTTTTTTTAAAAATCAATGTTATATTTATTTCATTACTTATTGATTTCTTTCTAAAATTAACAATTTAATATATTATTTTATTAACCATAAAGGAATATGATAAAAATATATATAATAGTTAATATTTGTTTATTATTTAGAAATTCAAAAAATAACTATATTAAATTAATTGATAATTTGAAACATTATTCAATTCCCACACATACATATGTAAAAAAAATAATGACAATCAAACATCAAAGTTACTACTAATCTTTTTTACATTAATTATTTACAATGATATTTCATTACCAATTAATGTTAATAAATTAATATTGTTTTTAAAATTATACCATTAGGGATTGGTAAAAAATATTTTTATCAAATTCCATCAGTAGAATATTTATATTATATTATGTATACATCAAAATAAAATTACAATTTACCAAAACATATAAAAAAATTTAATTAGAAGTATTCATATTTTATTCTATTTTAGAAATATTTTTAATATCATATTCTGAAGACTATATGTTTTTATATCCTAAAGATCTATTTTAATAATTTATGGTATGATTTTTATAATTTCAAAATAAATTATAATTTATCATGATTTTTGAAAATACTTTTATTTAAGAATATATATATACAAATATTCTTATTAATGTATTCCTTATTAAAATAAATATTTCTTAGAAAAAGGTATCATATTTGGAAATCAAATATTCCATGATATTTTAAAATAGAATATTATTTTTATTAAGCAAAATAATTTCATAAATGATTATTTTTTATAAAACTCATATGAGACTATTAATATTATAAAATGAAGCAAAATATTTTGTTTTGTTAAAGTAAAAAATATTCTTGTAATTTATTGGATGTTATGTTATTCTAATTTTAAGGAATTTTATCCTCCCAATTATGTCACTATACATAATGAAATTCTATAGTTTTAACTTCAAAATATATGAAAAGTAAAATATAAAAAATTCATTACACTTAAGGGAAACATAATTATAAAAATCCCCAAAATAAATAATTTAAATCATAAATTATCCACTAATGATAACATACTAATGTCAAAAAAAAAATTAACCATTCCCGTGACACCAACATTATGATCAAGAGAACTGTACGTCTAGAAACAATGAAAAATAAATTTTTATATTTTATATATAATTGAACTGAAAATATACAATCCCTTACACATATGAGGGGTTTTTTATAGATTTTTTTGTAAAAGGACAAACCATTACAATATTTCCATGTTTAAAACATTTCGTCTAAGAGCGTTTCTTTTACATAACTCTCATTATCTCATTATCATAGTAATACATAATCGTGTCTTCCAATGTGTCAGGGATTATTTTAAAACATATGGTGACCATAATATTTCTAAGGGTTTTAAAACCTATTAATGTATTTTAATAAAAACTAATAATTTTTCATATGAAAAATATTCCTTCAAAAAAATTATTTCAGAAAACTTTCCATTTTATTAATATAATTTTATATAATAAATTATCTTCCAAAAATATATAACTAGTATTTTCAAAAATATATATCAATAGAAAATTATTCTAAAAAATTTATTAGTAAATATTTATCTTTTTTTAAATTGTTTGGAAGACAATTCACTTTGAAAAATATTTCACTTAATATCAAATAAAAACCATCGATATAATAATAATTTTCAAAAAATATTCAACAATGTTATTAGATAATAATCCTTTTGGGGGGTATTTTTCCTAAAATTTAAAAATTACATTTACTTTGAAACACCACTTACATTAAAAATGTAATATCCTTGTAAAATACATAGATTTATCACTAAAATAATCAAAAAACATATAACTTAAAAATAATTTTTTCTTAATGGAATGTAATGATTATTTTTAAACATCAAGAATTATATGTTTCCACTAGTAGTGACACTTTTGGGACAATTTCCCCTTGTGTTCATGGGTTTACTCAACATTGCATGTCATCACATTTAATACCCTTGTGTAGAGATTTATTTGATTAAAAAATCATTTGGATTTCATTTCATTATTTACATATACTAAAATATAATTTCTAAGTATTTATAAATCATTTTCAAAAGGAAATTATTTAATATCACATAAACATTACCAAAAGTTGTTTTCATGAAAACACCATAAAGATAGAAGATATCCACTTTTAAATATTATTACTATAACAATACATATAATGGATTATTAAAACAGAGGTGGATTTACTTCACAAAGGAAATTATAGAATGTCAATGTTATAATATGGTATGTAAATATCTATAAATAAGATTAATATCCAAATTTTTTAAAATAATTTTTTTAAATACAATTATATTTATAAAATATATATGAATGTGTAAATAATTTTAGTCAAATAAAACAAAATAATATCTTAAAAATCATCATTTCAAGTTAAACCTTGAATTTATGGGAATAATGTTTCTTGAAATAAATTTTCTCAAATATAATATCCCCAAAATGAAAATTTATTTTAAAATTTTAAATACATTATATAAAGCAATAATAATTTTAAAATTGTATTATCTTATTGAAACAAAATTTGGATATTTGATTAATATTACAATGGGTGTGTTTCTAAATAATGAAAGAATAATAATTCCAAAAAACAATCCCTCTAATTTTTTAAATATTTATACCCCATATATTAAAATGGGTATTCATAAAACAAATATAGCATTTTATAAAGTAACTCACTTATATAAAATAGTCTTATTTATATTATAATCATAAAGGTATTAAAGAAAACTGACTTTATAATAATATAAATTGGATTTTAAAATATATTTACCTTCAATAAAAAAATATTCTTAAAAAATATGTCTCTAAAAAATTGAACTCCCCTTACCAACATGATTTATTTGTATTAAATTAATTATAAATGGAATTTTAATTCCCATTATAGAAGGAATTTTATCAAATAATTACATTACTTGTGCTTGAAATTTTTTATGAATTTTTGGATTTTTAAAAAATCTCCACCAACTAAAATATAAATTTATCAAATTTCATTGTATATAAATGTATAAAAAATATATAATTTACATATGGGAATGGTGTATGAGATAAATTTATAAGGGGTTTCCAAAAAGTGATGAATGGTTTATTCTGATATATAGATATATAGGGGTTCAGATACATTTGAAGCTTATGAATGAGGAGGAAGATAGATGTTTAAAATGGAAAGTCACTAAAATGAATACTATGTACTAATATTCTATAACCGTTTGAATTTGCAGTATTTGAGATCTTGAATTATATTACAATATAAAAAAAGATGTATTTTTGAAATATAATATAATATATATATATATATATATATCTTCTATAGGAGAATTAAGCAAGGTTTATTAAACTACAATGTAGATCAAAAATAATATTTGTTTTGATTATATATATAATTATTATTTTCTATTTTTTCCTTATAATACTTCTTTGGGATGAAATTTTAAGTCTTAAGTGTTTGTTTCCCATTTCACGCCAAATAGAAAATGTGGGATAGACTGAGGAAAATAATTTTTTACAATGGAAAATAAATGGTAGAGGTTTGTTGATTAATGTTTTACATTGTTTAGGGAATATTAGTGAGGGGTGTAATTCATTGGAAGTAGAAGAGAATTAAGACAATGTTATTAGGTCAGTATTTTTGTATAAGATGAAGTAATAATAGTTGGTTGAGGATGACGATGATTGAAAACCTTAGATGAATGGGATAATTTCATTCTAATGATAAAAATATAAGAGGTGGTATTTAATGAGGGTGAACTGTAACATAGCCTCCCTATCCCACATCATATGATATATCAAATAAGAACATCAATATATTTTAATTATTTAAATAATATCAACTTTCTAGTGAACTAGCATTGTCACCCAAACACACCTTCAAACACATAAATGGGGATGTACGGACCCAAATGACCCCTCACACACCTTCAAGAACACCATGATCCATGTGGGTGCTATTCCAAACCCATAGAATACAATTTCACTACCCATTCTGCCTTCAAGGATTTCCAATCCTTCTCCCCAGTGTGGTTTAGCTTGTCTCTAATAATCTCATGGTTGAGTTGTCTTAGTTGATTGTAAAGGATTTCCAAATTTTTTAATGTAACTGAATTTTAAATACCATAACAGTTATTAAATTTTTGATAAATTGAATATTAATTATATTTAAACATTTATTTACATTTAGTCTTATTTTATTTTCTTTTAATGTTATATTTAATTCATTGCTTTTTTTTTGATTTTTAAAATTAAAATTTAAATATGCTATTTTATTTACCATATTTGTCGTTAATTTTTAGAAAAATACAAACAAGTTGATATAATTATTTTTATTAAAAATTTCATTAATTCATATAATTAAATTAGCTTAAAATTATAAACATTATTTTATCTCACGTGAACTATTTTAATATATTATTTTATGTTAAACATTTAAATTACTACTTATCATTTTATTGAGTTTTTTATAATATATATTATTAGAAATTTATTTCAATACTTTTACATTTTTCATGTCAAATTTTATCATAAATATTTAATAGTAATTAGTACTACAAAATACCATTACTAGATTATTAATAATATATTCAGTAAATTTCATAAAAAAAATAACATCTAGAAAATTCTTATTAACATTCAAAATTGAAAAATAAAAATAAGTTATTCTAAAATAAAAATATTATAAACATAATATTTTGAGAACAATGAGTTCCCATGTAAAGTTAAACAATATTTTCAAATACATAATCATATGCTTTTAATGATATGAACTACAAATATTATTTATCATGATTTTATAAAATACTTTTATTTAAATAGTATAAATATATTGAAATATTTGAATTAAAGTATTCCACAATAAAAATGTAATTTCAAAAAAATGAAATTTAATATTTTTATAACATTAGTTTTGTAACCTAATATAAATTCCAAGACATTTTGGATTAAGGAAAACCAATTCATAAAATTTTATTTAATTAAAAACAAATCTTACTCAATTTAAATTATAAAATCAATCAATAAATTATAATTTATTAAAAAATACCTTAAATTTTTAAGATGCCATAGTTCATTGTATCTATATTATATCTTGGTTTGGTCATGGACCCTATTAGTGGGTTATGCCTGTATGGGATATTTTTTTTATTATATACCAATTGTTTGATCATACTTTTCTATGATTTATAATTATAATGGTGATGTAGATCCCAATAGAGTTAGTAGTGGGTCCTAGAAATGAGGCAGTGGCTATTCCATTTTGATGGCTAGTCATGAGATTTGGAAATTATATAGTTTGATTGTTACCACTTTCTATCTAGTAAGGTGAGTATTTATCATATGGGGTGTGAGGTGAGTAGATTTAACCAATCATGGTTTATGGTGCATGTGTATATTTCTATGATGTTATGTTGTTTCTCAAACAAGGTAGGATTGGGTGAATCTAGTTTTCCAGGACTTTCCATTGATATATCAGCAATAGAATCAAGGATAATGATTAATATTGGATTTATTGAATTAAAATAATGTGTTATTTATGGAGTATTGAATTTATTTTCATTCTAGAATCTATAAGGGAGCCTTAATGAAGATGAATGACTGTTTTTATATCTATATTTATAGATAAATGTGGGAAATTGTGGGTTCTTGGACTAGATGTGATAATCCTGTTTGGAAACTATTTTTTTAATACAAATATATATTTTTGGATAAAATGGGTTGGGGAACATTTAGGATGTGTGTTTTTTATTGAGTCCTGACCAATAGGTGTGTAATTTGGAATTACTGACAATTGTTCGGTAGTTAGTCTCTCAGGGAATATTACGTGATGAAGGAGGATTCCTCTTATAGGTAGCTACATAATGAACTAAACATTGTTTAAGTGTTTTTATATCATTTAATGTCTTTTTCATGTGTTGTTATGGGGGAATCATAATGGTTAGGATTTTTCATCTTCCATAGGGAAATAAATATATATCAATGGACAATTACTTGAAGTACGTTTGATTATTGTACATAATTCATCAGTGAGGAGGCAATCTCAATAACATAACAGATAAAAACATAGGCTGAAAAGGAAGAGTAATGATGGGGAATTCATGTGATAGGTTCAATTAGGTTTTGTAAAAGACCATATAATTTAAGGTGGGCTTGATGTGTCCTTGGAATGTTATTCTAGTTTTTCCATCTGTGATGAAATTAGTAGATTTTATGTTTTGGTGATGATTTAGGTCATCATGAGATGTTTCACTCTAATAATAATAAAGTTAGCTAACCATTTATATAGAAATTTGTATGTTAGGAAAACCTAATAGGTTTCTCCAATATAATCCCATAAGGCAGACCAAAACAAATGTCAAAGGACGAATGTGTACTAAGAATGCCAAAGGATGACAATGAGAGCAGTTTTATCAATCTCCTCAACCCAATAGTCACATGGATTTATAAGCTATAGATTATATTGATCTACATGATTCTTGTATACTTATTTGTTGTTATGATTAGTTACTTGATTAACAAAATTTATAAAATATTAATTATTTGTGAAAACATTTATACAGACACATGTAATAACACTATTGTGTTCATAACCCATTGGTGGTTCCTTACTAAGTATTTTCACCTCACAACCTACATAAGGTTTTTGGCCGACATGGAAGTTGTTCATTTCTAATATTTAGTTAGACACATGTATATTGGAATCAATTATACATAAATGTATTGAACATTGTGATTTTATCGAAGTAGGATCAGTTAAATAATCAGTGTTAGCTATTTTCTAGATTGGTAGAATTTATGATTAACATCTCACATTTTCCCCTTTATTGATTATCCATGGAGACCTAATTCTTTAGAATGACAATTTATTCAATCATATAGAGTTTTTCATCCATGAATTGATTGAGTTTTTGTGTCCTTGTCTATATACTTTTAAAATACATTATAATATATTTGTATCATATTCTATATTATGAACTATCAGACCTATAAACGGTTAATTTTAGATCATTAATTTAGAGTTGACATGACTTAATTTTATAAAAATGTTATTAAATCATTCCAATAACATTTAATAAAAAATAGCGGTTCTTCTCATATTCTCCTAGGGGTTAGGGTGAAATCCTATGGTAGTATATCAAATGATACAACTATTATACAACAAATGAGGTCACATATTTAATAATAGATGTTATTAAAACATAGATCTATTCCACTAAGGAAAATTAAAGGGAATCAAACCATCATTAATTTATCTGCCCTTATTATATTAGCCTCATGAATATCCAAATAACGATTTTCAATCCATTATATCATAATTGGTTATTATATTTTTATATAAATATGTATGTTAGATGATTTTTCAAATGAACATTTCATAGAAATAGAATGATTAAAATAAATAGTGAACATACTTGAAGGTTGCACTTTTTTCATTACCGCAATAAAATTCTTCTTCTAGTATCCACTCATTGTGATTGTAAAAAAAATGAAACAAGCCAATTCACCCCATATTGATCTTTTTTTCATATAGGGGAGGTATAAGGATTCCTATGAATTATTATGTCTTAGTCTTTTTATCCTTACTCATCCTCTTAGTCAAAATAATGAATGATTTATTACTCTATATCTATACCTTATTATAATGAAAAATCCAATTCAAAATAACCAAATGTAACTTATCAATATTTATCATGTTTAAATTAAATATTATTCTCCAGAAGATATAATAAAAGAGTGAGAAAATGAGATATTTTCATAGATATTGAAGAATATTGAATTCAAAATATCAAATTGAAAAATGTATGTAATCTATTAAGTATAAGATTTTTGGTAAGGAGAACCTCTCCTATACATCACATGAAGACTTACATGGATATTTTGTTTCAATATTTTCTTACCCTCTCTTTATAATGATCCATGTGATGATACATCATATAATATGCATCTTTTCTTCATGCTTCTATTTTTAAATTTGATGAAATTAATGAAACCACAATGTATTATCCATATAATGCATCTCTAATGTGAATTATTTGGATAAAATTTTCATTATCCCTATAATAATTTGGAAGATTATATATTTTTATGCATATTTGTATATTATTTCCAATATCCAATTATATAATGATGTGTAAATTCATTCAAATAAATAAGAAGTAATTACCCATCAAATTTTTTTATTCCCCAAAAATAGATATCAGGTGAAATGATTTCTTTGTGTATCATTCCACTACGTGCAACAAAAATATGATATGAATTATAAATTACATAGATTAATAATTTAAAAATATTTCCATTTAGGGAATTTTCATATCTCCCACTATTCTATAAAATCATTATACCCATCACCATTGGATGGAAAATATTTTTTCTATATGGTATTCAAATAGAAATGATCAATATTTACAATATCATTACCAAGAATAAAGTATTTTCAAAAATTTTTATGTTATTTTTGTAGTTTTTACTATTGAAAAATATTTTGGCTCGTAGTTTATTAATTTAATGAGTGAATTCCACAATAGAGAATTCCAAAAACTATATTTACACAACACTTGCCTCCAGATTAAATTAACCGTACAATATACATAACTCATAAAAATAATTTATTGATTTTAACCCATTATTTTAATTAATGTCACTAATTAAATATAATTTATTTAAACAATGTCGATATTTATACACCAAACAATGGTTTTATTAAAATAATGAAAAATAATGGTTAAATAAAGTAATATATCTTTATTTGGATTTTCATATTTTAATTATTCCATTTAGGAGAACTGATTATATTTATAATATGATTACTATATAATGCCTTTCACAGCTATAAAATTTAAAAACAAAATTATCCGTTCGATATTTGAATATTTTACCATGGATTCCCTATTAACATGTTTAATCTGATTTCACATAAACATACATTAACAATGTAATTACCAATGAATTAATATGAAAAAATGTATTATTTGATCATAAAATATTGTAGAATAGTTGTTCTATAATTAAATGGTTACTAATATAAGGCAATATGGTAAATCATTGAGTTATGAAATGACTTTAATTAAAATGACATTCCATTGTCCCAAGAAATGATACTATTTGGTTCCAACACAATACATGTATGAGATCACATTAGTATTTAATATATCATAACATAAGTAAAAAAATAATTTTTATTTGGTTTTTGGATGAAACTATTACTAATAATTACATAAAAATATGGATGGATTGTCTATTATATACATATAGGAGGAAATTATTATTAACATATCACTGTTTTAAATAATTTTTATCGAGTTATTCAAAAATATAATACATTATAACAATTAAATAAAATAAATAATCAACTAACAAAAGGGAACAATTTTATATCATGATCGGTCAATATGAAAAAATATTGAATAATTAAAATTAAATATGTTTGAAATCAATTAGTGTCAATTATAATGAATTAATATATTATTAAATTATTCTTAAATAAGAAATGATACAACCCACTGAACAATATTTTTTTCATATGTTACCTATAATTGAAACTATGTTTTTCAATTTTCTTTTATTGTTATGTCTATTTCTATGTGAAATGGGTCATTGGAAAAAAAGGGATTCATGAGGTCCATTCATCATGAGATTGGAATGTGACACCTAATCCGTGATTAGTCCCATGTAGTTGGTGTTCATGGAAAAAACAATTCCCAGATGGAAAAATTTTATTTAAAAATAATAATTTTAATAGTATACACAACATAATGTAAGTGGAAATATGTAGATGTGGTGTACACCATGACAACCCAAATTATGTTTATTTTCAGAACTTTTTTAAATAATGACACTATGTACCCTTGATTCATTTCTTCATAAGATCACTATAAAAGTAATTACTATTTAATATCAAGAAAACATTAAATATTAAATAAATAATTAAATTACCATATTTATTAAAATAAAACCCAAAATTAATATTATATTTTTTCTAACCATATCTCGGTTGTGGAGCATTGATTAATGTGTATTAAGTGGTATTTGGATGGTAAAATTACACTATACTAAAATACCTAGAAATATATTACATGTTTTATGTTGAAATTTTACAGATATAATTTAATACCACATATTGTTACAATTTCATGAATGAGGAATGAATTTTAAACTATTTATAATGAAAATATAATGAAATGATTGAAATTTTTTAGAATTTAATAGATCATCCCATGGATCATGTGTAAATAATTCCTAGTAAAATAAATATAATTTATAAGTTACCTCATCCAATTATTGAGACTAGTAGTTGGGATTCCCAAAGACAATGAACTGGATCAGATCTTGACCATTTAATTTATGTGTTGTCATTGGGAGAGTTTTAAAAACTACTCATCCAGATATGTCCAAGAATAAACCATGAATCTCCATAATAATTTAACATTAAAAACTATATAAAATAATTAAAAATTTAATCACTTATATCATTAAATAATCAGGTATTGAAGATTACTATATATATCATGAAATTAAAATTAAACACTATTAATTGAATTTTTAAAATCATTAAACAATACCCAAACCAAAATAATAAAGCAACTATATTTATAATTTTTATTGAAAAATAAATGACTGGATAATATTTTATCAAATTATATATCTTATTGTAAGATGTATACATGATTCATCATACTTACAACGTTATCAATCATTCATTGAATTCATAAAATGAACTTGTATGTAAATTAACATTTCCAAGGATTTATACTAGATACTACCATTTTCACCAAAGAGATTGCAATATCTTCTTTTGAATCATTGAAAGGACAAATATATCAATACACTAGACCTGTACAGTATGATTTGATGCTAAAAACATACTCTTCACAGTTTTATCCCTGATTCCAACATATAAGACCCAATTTTAAACATCCACAAATAAAACAATAGAATTCAAAAATGTGTAAGTAATATACCCTTTTAAATTCTATTGTATAGTTTTTGAGAATCAGGAAAACACATTCCAAACAAAATTTTGAATATTTCTCATTTAATGGGTATTTTTTCTATAATATGATGATTTTTCCAAGGATAATTCATTATCATATCACATAATTTGTTTCACTCATGAAACCTTTCTGGATATAATTTATAAAAAAATTAAAACATAGTGAAATAAAAACATTATAAGTGTGAGATTAAATTCTCATTAAGGGTAGAAATTATCATTAACAACTGAATGTTATTAGTGGGGATATGATGAGAATAAGGGCGTGAGGATAGAATCAAAGTGTACGATCCTAAAATAATACAATCCATTCCTATAAAAAATGTATCATAAATAATTAACCATTTCATAATAATTTAACAAAAGACAAGTTTCATATTTTTCAACAATAATGAGCGTCGTGAAATCAATCTTAATTAAATGTAACCATTAGAACAAATATTATTCATAGAAAAACTATGTTTATATCCTAGTAATTCACCCTTTAATTATAAAATAACATAAAAATATATTTCCAAAATTTTCATTACTAAAACATCAATCTAGTTTACAACATCGTCTTATTGGAGTTTTTAATATTTGGAAAACATTATCATATCATAAGAGTAAATGTCATCCGGTTCACTCTTTCAGATTTCCTATTTCATTATTGACACATAACAAACACACACATCATGATGAAATATATTAAATACACCCTTCATAATTAATATTTTCCATTAATATTGACTTGAATAAATAATATTAAATATGAATTTAAAATAGAACCCAAAAAATAAAAACATTGTATTAAAAATATTATTAACCAATTGAAACAAAAATGAGTTTCATGAAAATATTTTTCAAATAAATATCATATGGAATCTTGAGAGAAATGGTGGATGGTATCATTTTAATCCATCACACAATAAATCATAAGAATAACTAAAGGATATAGACATAGAAAAATATACCTTTTCCAAATAATAAGAAACATCCTTTTATTTTGGTAACCCATAATAAACTAAAATTTATTAAACAATAGTTAATAGATTTGTTTTAATCTCATATAAACATATGAAATATTTTTATAACGAATTAATATTTTGAAGAGGGAAATATGTTTCCATTTCATTAAATTATAAAAAAATTATTTCTTCAAGATTTATAATAAGAGATAAATTTGAACAATGTGGAAAATTTATAGAAGATTCCTCTTATAAAATTTAAAACACATCCAAAAATATATTAAATATCGATTAATAAAATTTTAGTGTATAAATTAGAATATTCTATAGTTTTTTAATGAATATTTATATGAATGATTTTTTTGGGAATATCCATTATAATGATTAAAGAATATTTTTAATGAAACCCCATTATGGCCTATTAAAAACCATTTGAATTAAATGAAATGAAAAAGAATATTAAATTACATTATTATAAAAGAAATTTATAATATAATATTCTAATCTGGAATATACAAACTATTTAAATGAATAATACTTCATCAATCCGAACATGTCTCATAGGAGGAAGTTTGAGATAGAAAACCATACAATATAGGTAATGTATGAATAAAATTTCATTAAATGAAGTAACATAATATGATTTTGTGAAAACCATAAAATTAATGAATGAAATTTTTAAAAAGATTCATGACGTATTAAGTAAACTATATATAATAAATCATCATGCACAACATATATCATGTCTTAGTAAATAAAATATTGAGACCCAGATAAATTAGCAAAATTGGTACATTTCAAATAGAAATTCGACAATGAAAATATTATTTTGAAAATACATCTAAAAAACTAGTATAAATCTGGATAAATTACATTATTTTATATTAAAAATTATATCTTCATAAAAAATTCATTTAATAAGTTATATAATATAATGAAAATAAATTGAAATAAAAAACATCTTACCTCAAGACCTGACAAGCCTCGTACATGTACTGCCATAAAGAATAACAAAATTAACATTCTTACATACTCGATATAGAGATTATTTCATGTTTATTCACTTTATATTAATCATTATTGTTTTGTTTCATTCCTTTTATAATTAATTATAGTTCGAATCAGTGTTTTTTGAGTCGTTTGGTTCATAATGTCCAAATAGGTTTTTAGAACTCATAAAATACAATTCACATAGTTATGTGGATCCTAAATCATATAATAGTCAACATATAGGATCCATATCATTCCCAAAATATGAATTCTAAGTAGGTAATTAAATTTTTACCATCATCAAAATAGTTTTTAACAAGTCTATTTCTTATAGATAATGTCACAAACCTACCATAACCAGGGTTTGATATGTAAATACACCAAGCCCACCACCATAAACCATGGTTAGAGAAATGATCCAAAATGAATAACCTAAATGGGAGGCCCTTTCCAAATTTACCAATATAAACACACCTAATTATCTCTATGCCGATTTTCTAAGGGATTATTATAAAAAATGATACAATGAGAAAGTATACCAAAAATGAAAAAAATATAGGGTGTACATGAGTAAGAGTGTGATAACATATAAGAAAAGGGAAAAAATACATACCCAACCTGAAATATGTCCTAACCTAAGAAAAAAGGTTTTGGAAGACATAGAGAAAACCCAACTCATGTTCTCTAAGCAGTGACCACCATACATAGTCCAACGCCCCTAGTATGCCTAAGCTCTTCTAAAGTCAGCGTCGACTTGTATGTCGTATGCATAATACACAACTCTTGCTTGGAAATCTGATACTATGGTGAGTTTAAACATACCTATTAGGGTAGCCCAATACATAATGTTTGGGATAATAAGATACATGATAAGAATGGAAATATAGTATATAGTAATCAATATACAGCTTAACCCAGAATATGAGAGTAATATCATCTAAAAAAGTTACACGACAGAGTGTGTATGTGGAATAAACATCACGTGTTTTCCAAAAAATAGTTGGATAGTAACCTCATAAAAACATAAGGATCTCTAAATAGACAGTAGGTGGACTTCCTCACATGTGTCTACAATCCAGGGATAGAGTGAAACAAAATAAAACAACATGGATATATATATATATATATATATTCTCAAGAACAAATATTCCCAAATGAGAGAGAATGGGAATCAACATCTCAGATCCCATCCAAGGAAAATAGTCACTATCATTTTAATAACTCTGTCAATGATTCCAAAAATCTCACATTTCGGCACAAACATTACCATATGGAGGCCCATGTCTCATCGTTGGGCTTCACAACCGAGGAGGAATGATTTCCATGTAGATTACATGCGCCCTAGTATGCCAGGGGTGATAGTAAATATGTTTCAATAAAGGAACTTCTATTTGATTCATTTGGGGGGTTCCACTATATAAGTCAAGGACCCATGCCCTCAAGTGATTTGGTTGTACTAGTTTGGGGTCATAAGGATAGATTACCTATATGACATGCTCTTCCACTCCATAGGTAGAGTAACCGAACCCAAGATTGTAGTGACTCAACTCTAGAGGGTGAGGACACATCCATGAGTGTGACTAGGGGTTCCACTCTTGTTTCATGATGACTCATGACCTATCCGATAATGGCTTACACTAGTAAGGTAGAGGACCCATGACAATTCTGAGGGGGTGTTCTATTTCATAGGTCAAGGACCTGCACCCTGGTATGACAGAGGGGGTCAACTTGGGTGGTCATGCAGACCCATTACCCATCCCTTATCAGAGTTCCACTCAATAGGTAGAGGTCCTAAGCCAATGCCAATTCATGGGATCCACTCTATAGGTCACTATAAAACTTCTTCCTTATACTTTTTATTATCAAGAACAACCTAAATAAGTGTCATTTCATGAACATCTCACATAATATAAGAAAAGGCTCAATGGAGGGTACTATCAAATTCTACATGGATATAAACTTAGGATATGACACTATTGGGGACAGAATCCATGTAATAATGAATGAGAAGCAACAGATTGATTGTTTCCCAAAAGGAACCAAGGGGCATGTGCCAAGTGAGGAGACACACATGGAATGTTTTCACACTCCATCACCTAGCCATGTCCTTACATTTAAACAACTCAAAACCCATGTAGCACTACATGTTGTCTAGGGACACTGCATGACCCTATCCAGGCCATTCATCATCCCTCCGATTCACCTTGGTCTTGTCTATGTACTTTAGTACATTTCCATGTTCCAATCCATGTCTCTGATCTTCTGCATAGTACATGCACATGGCCTTGTCCTTCCGCTAAGGTTCTCTCATGTTTTTTCCATCATATAGTCCATCCAATTGGGGAGCAGTTTCATGATATATTGGAGTTATACATGCTGTTCAACTATTTTAATTTTCTAAAACCCAATCCTCCATATGATAACTATATATAGTGTGTTCATCGAGATACATGGTTTAAGGACCTAGACATATACATTATATATACCAGTTATTTTAAAACTAGAATTCATATTCATGGATGTTTTAGGTTTATAACATTATATAATTATAAGAAGTTATTTCATTAAAAACCCATACAATACAAGTGGACACTTATATAATGTATCCATTTCTTCACAAAATGATGAATTTTATAACAAAATATGGTTAATTTCCGTTATATAACATCCCTATTTTCTTCACTTCCTCATCCAATACCCTAATCATAATTCAACCATATGAATTTTTTTTATAATATGGTATGAGAGCACAAATAATAGTAAGGGACGTAAAAATAATGAAAACCATTATTCTAGAAAAAAATGTAATCCCATTTCTTGTACTTAAATATAATGAAAAAACGTTTTGGCATTAGAAACTATAATACATTTTTTACCAAGAAAACTATTAAAACCAACATAAAGAAATTAAACCTCATTTTGGTGACATAGAGCATCACATTCCTAAAACCATTCTAAAATCCATTCTATTGGAATAACCACACAACCAGCATCAAATATTATTATTACCCAAGGAAACGTATATCTATAATGGGGATCAATATTAATGTAAGCTATATTGGGCTCACCCATGAGTTAAAAATGTCATTCTCATTATTTTTTTAACTATACAACTTTTATTCTAGGGAAATAAATATAATAAATTCAACTATAAATATTATTTTTAAATATAAAATATATATTTTCATAATGAAAATTTATTTATAAATTTTAATGATAAGATATTTAACATAAATGATGACACAATAATGATGTAGTAATATTGTGAATAATTGATGAATCTAATAAATTATATTAAAAATATTAATTTAAATATAATTTTAGTTTGTTAATTTCATTCATTATATTAATTGATTAATGTTACATGTTAGTATTGGGTTTGAAAACATTTTTTTTAATTTATCTTTTTTATATTTATTTTTTATACTACCAAATATGGAATACTATAAAAATTGTCCCTTAAGATATTATAAAATAAATAATATTTTATTAAATGATAAAAAATATCTACAGAACAAAAATTGTCCAAATAAATCAATTGTGCCTTCAAAAGTCACCAATGAATCATTTAGTTATCATTTTAAATTTTATAGTTTTTATATTAATGCATAACATATAAATTATTTAATCCCATGGTAGTAGCTAAATGGGTTATGTACGGGTAAAAAAAAGATAAATCTTAAAAAATAATAATAAAAACATGTTAATTTTTTGGATGAATAAGATTTTATCCTTATCAATTTATGATTTATTATTAATTGTTTAATTGAATATTTTCCACGAAAATAAATTTTATATTATTTAAATCAATGATAGTTACATATTATCACTCTCTTTATTTTTAATATTTTTTATGAGTCTACCCAAGGAAAAAACAAGATCTAAATACAAAAAAATTTCAATTTTTATCTAAATTATATTTGTGTAACTGTATAATTTTATTTTCTGTTTTTAGAAATTATAAAATTACCTTAAATTCTTCTTCAATTCATAAGTAGTATTGTTTTAACTAACAAAAAAAATAATTGATATTAAAAATATTAATCTAGATATATTTTGATGAGTTAATGGGATTAAAAAATTTCGCAGATATATAAGATATATTATATTTGTTTTAATTAATTGGATTTGAATTACCAGTTATTATTAATGTATTTTAAAAAAAATAAATAAATAGTGTTAAATTTTACAATTATGATATCTTATTGAATTAAATTATTATTAAATTAGTTAAAGAAAACATAAATGTTAAATAATAACAATGGGATATTATATGGTCAATATTGTATTCTAATTTTGATTAATGAAACTTTTTTTTGTATTTTATTCAATAATACGCTTGTTATATTCTAATATTGCGAGGATTCCAAAAGGGCCCCAAACCACAATTATAAAATGGAACCTCCTCCCCCACTTTCTCTCACAACGTTGAACCTTATATCCTAACCAAATACAAGAAATTTTAACCTAAAAAATTGTTAATTATATTTTTTAGGTCACGTCCTTCCGAAAGGACATAACATAGTATCTGTAAGAGGAGACCCAAATGAATCCCACCAAAGAAGAGGTAATTATTTAACCAACATATTCAAGTTCATTTATTCATTTAATTCATCATCATGTGTCGTTTAAATACTATTGAAATAAATAAAGTATAATATATATTATTAGATGTTTCTATGATGGTGGGAATCCATATTCCATGATTTATCCATACTTTGAAAAATGAAAACACTACGTGTGTGTAAGTACAGTTTACCTTCTCTACACCATTTTGAAATTTTCTTTTTATTAGCACAATATTTAAATTGAAATTATTATGGATATAATTTATATAAATAATAAATATAAAATTATATAAGTTATTTAAAATTAACATACCATTTAATTCCATACCCTATATACATTGAGGGAATTAGATCATTGCTAATGCATAAGTACAACCTACCGTCTCCACAACGTGATGAGATTAATTTTCCACATTAACCATTTCAGAATGATTATAAAAATGTATATACATATTATATATAATATATAAGAACATAATATAATTCTTTAGATAAAATATATTTATTATATGCATATGAAATAAGACTCACATGGAAAAACATGCATAGTAAAATGAAGTAGTTAACTCCGGAAACAAGAGTAATAATGTAATATTATTAAAAAAACTATATAAGAAGAAATATATGATATCATAAATATGGAAACAATTTAGTAATAATTTAATAACCTTATTATACAATGATAAATGATTTCCATGCATCCTCATCTAAATAAATTTACAAGTTTATAGTTATTATAAAATCTCAATGTTATCTGAGATTGTTTATACGTAAGTATATATTGGGGAATATTTATCATCTTTTCCCATGTTTTTTAAAAATATATTCAGAAATATTTTTACTATTATCTTAAAAATGTATAAATTAATTGACCCATGTTTGAATTTTCATAAATTTTCATAAAAGTATTTGTTCTATTATTTTCCAAATAAAACAAATTAAGACTTTTTATACAATGATATATAAAGAATGTTTTTTTTTCATCTTATATAATATGTGTAGCTTTTCTAGAGATCAGGAACCATTGATTATTTGATGCATCATTTACATTTTTAAAAGGTTGTTTTCAATTAATCATCTTTCTTTTAAAATATTGGTTTTGTTTAAAAAAAGATTTCAATGTAAAAAATGTGTACTTCTCTCAAGAGTTTTCAATATTTTTATAGTATATTAATCTATTTCAGCATCCTTATTTTAATTTTAAGATTCATTGAGGTTGATTTTTTATGATTTGATCTACCATAATTGAATAAATTGTGTATGATCAGTTGAATTGTAGACTTTTTATTTTGATACCAATCATGGTTTATGGTTTTGGTATTCTCATTTCATATGAGAGTCTCTGAATGTGAATATTTATGTTGAATATGATTCACCATATTCATATGAGAAATGAACTGGACATATAACGAGATGGGTAGGGCCCTCTATAGCCAATCGATGAATCCACGGTATCATGAGATAATGTATTTTGGTTATTGGTTTATGTCTTACTCATTTATGTATTGTGTCGTGGAGAAATCACTAGTGGTATGATTATGATTATTGAAATTATGAATTCCCTCATTATGAGATTCGTTTTTGATATCCCATGTGATTATTTTACTAATATAATATCCTTGGATATTTTTTCCAAATCATATGATTGTTACATGGTATTATTAATTATAATAATATTATTCTCATGTTATATTTAATTAGATTGTGTTTTAGTTATACATATTTCCATAATTCTTATTCATATATATTCATATTTGATTCCACTATATACATACCCTTACAAGTCATATAATATCACCAATTTCATAAGTTTTATTTTATCCAGGATTCCAAGATGTGTGTTATTATTTATATGTCGGGTCAATTAAGGATAATATTGGTACTCTCGAAGTATTGACTACATTTAATTTTATAGTTTCAATTTTACTATAACATTCATGTATAAAATATAATTTTCAAAAACTGTTACACTAATCAGTCTATTGGGATTTGATTTCTTCTAATAATTCCAATGTATTAAATTAATTATCTAGCTATGTATATTCATGGATTGGGTGTTCTAGTTGGTATTATAGGATGTTTTTCATCAACCATGGAAACTGGATTTAGAAAACACAAATTAGGGAACAAAAACCATAGATAGATATTGAGGAAAAATATAGAATATCATCCTTAAATTTTGTTAAGATCATACATATGTGGGTTTTTCCCGAATTAAAACAATGTAGGGATACTGCAAGTGGACTTTGTTCAGGGGTCTGCGTAGCAATGGGTAATAACTCAAAAAAGTTATGTCGCGACCGAATCAATATAACATGGTACAAAAAAATGATCCTTACTATGCACCAGGTTTGACTCTCCTTGGGGATATTCATAGGATATTTAACATTTACATTACAAACCTTTTTAAGGATTTAAATGTATATATTTTAGCAAAGAAACAATGGTTTTGATTATGAGATTAGCTATGCATCAATTTTTCAATTTATGTAAAGTGTTATAATATATTAAAATTATTCATTATGATTTATAGCCAAATACTATATATTCCATAAACTTGAAATGATGAATTAATGAATTAATGGAAACCACACCAATTCACATGATCTAATGAATATGGTCGATAAGATCGTTTCTAAGCATAAGAAAACCTTTCAAAGGGAACTAATAACCCAAAAAAATTTATCATAAAAAGAAAAATATCATATTCTAACATGGAAGAGAATGAATTTTCAAATTTTTTTTACTTTTGATGAAAGCATGAGAAGAAGAGGACAACATGGAAATAGATGGATAAATGGAAGTTGGGAAAGAAGGATTTTCCCACATGAGATAATTTATGAATGATTCAAAATGGTATATGCTGAATAGGAAAAGGGTTTTACTTTATGTGATTATAAAAAGGCCGCCATGATCATGTATATATGGGATGGAAAGAATTTTCAAATCATTAATTATTCTTCTCTAAGGAGATGGGGAACTATGTAATATAATGATCAAATCGTCAAAGAAAAATTCCTTAAAATAACATAATCGATCATGGTCAGTGTTAGGATATTTCTAGTAATAAATAAAAATTATTCCTTCATAAATTAATTATTTCATTTTTATATTTTATCAATGATTTACTGGTTATATGAAATATGGAAATCCATAAGGATTTTACTTTAGTAATTTTTCATTATTTATTTGGATTCCTGCTCATTTTTTAGGTTATTTAGGTGATCAAATATTTGGTATATGAGAATAAGAGCTACATTATGTTGTCTAGAGAATTTGATGTCAAAATTGATTTTGCAGATTTAGAGACAATTTTGGACATTTACATTGGATAGAAATATTTTGGTGGAGTTTCAGGGTTTCATAGTATAATGATGAACATTGGATATTATTTTTTGGGGTAAAAAACATTCATTAATTTTGAATATATTAATATTTTTTTTGTAATATTGTTTTAGGAAAATCCCAACCTATAGGTCAAGGAATAACCTTTCACATCTAGTAAGGCCACAAGACATGAGCCCATAATCAAAGTGTGATAAAAGTGAATAACCTACCACTAGACCAAATTATGTCATAGATAGTATAACATATTATATTTTATATAAATTTTATGACAAAGGAAGTATTTGTTCTTTTTTGGAACCCTATATGATTATGATAAAAATAATATTTTATAATTGAATAATTATTTGGTAATAAAGATGATTTGAGATGATAACTCATTAGAAGATGAAACTCAACGTGACAAGTATGTATGATCCCATATTATAATTTTGGACGAAGTAAATTAATTACAAAAATATGTGGAATGGATATTCACACAAAAATGTTATCCTACTACATTCAATTTTGATATATTTAATGGTCAACTAGATCATTGCAGATTTATTGCTTTTTGATTGTTAACATTCTCCTGAACATGTTATCTATTTGTATTTATTATAAATTGATGAATATATTTCTCTTCCATTCCCATGTTTTCCTACAAGGAATCCTAGTGATTTTTATCTATGTTGACCATCCAACTTATCTTTCTTTATTTTAATGTGGTTGTTTTATCCATCCAGGATCAATTTATTAATTTCCCTAAAAGTATATTGAATATTGAAGCCTTAATTTCTAGAACCATATTAAAAAAATTTTAACGGTGAAATTTATTGATGGAGGGTAGAATTAAGTACCCTAGAAGTTTTATGGTATGACTTTTGATTTTTAAAATTTATTTTTTGGCAGCTTACATTGTAGAAAAAATCAATCATAAAAAATATTATTATTTAAATCTTACAGTTAAAACATATAAATAAAAATTGATGTTTTTAAAAGTATTAAATAAATTATTTAAATATATGTTGAATTAATTGGTTAGTAATTAATTTGAAACGAAAATATAAAAAAGTTGAATATAAAGGAATGTTTTTATTTTTATGCTCCCAAATGTGTTTTATATTATCAAATTTAATCAATTAAAATTATTATATTATATTAATGAAATATATATTATATATATTAGATAAAATATTTTTGACATACATAAATTATATTTTAGAAGAATAAGATTTGAACAAACTCAATTTTATGCATAAAAACCTATATTTCTCCAAATCCAGTTTTACAAGCCTTTTAATAGAGAACCTATTTTAAATAATATTTTTTTGACACATTTTAATCTTATATTTGAAAATATAAACTTCCAATTTTATAATGGACTATAAAAATTTACTATGGTTTAATTTTTATTATTTTTCTAATAAGCTTAATGTTTTGATAAATAGTTAAAAATACTAAATTTAATTGAAAACAACATTTTTCAATGATATAACTTATATAATTAAATGATAATTATGTTTTGTTTTAATTTATATTGATATTTTAATTTTATCATTTAATACAATTTATGTCATTTTAATCAATTTTACATCGGATATTTTAATAAAAACATTTCATTCTTGTAAACATTTTCACTATTAAATACATGTTTTCTCACCCCTTCAATGGGATTAATTTAAAAGTACTTTTAAAATCTTATGTGTTTTAAATTTTTAAAAATGTATTATATTTTTAGAATCCTTCTTCCCTAAATTATTTAATTATTATTCCTTATTTTTTGGGTATATAAATAGTAACTTTAATAATAGTTTCATTACCACGGTTAAGGGTAAATCAGTCAATAAAAGGTGAAAATTATATAATAAATATTTCGATGATACAATAGAACCTGTCCTAATTTCATTGGATGAGTGGGTTTTTAACATAATCCACCTTATGATAAAATTAAAACACTTTTAATCCAATTTTGTAATAGTATGATTTTTTTAATATTTTATTTAATGGCATGTTAAAAATGTCATAATGACATCTTTAATAACTATTATATTTTTATTATAGAGTAATAATAAATTTATATTCAATTATAAATATTAATTTCATATCTAAAATGTTTATATACATAATATTTATTTATTTATAATTTTAAATGATAATATATTTAGCTACAATGGTGACATAATGATTATGATGTAATTGTATAAATAATGGAATAATCAAATAAATTATATTAAAAATATTCATATAAGTATAATTTTTTGGAGATAATGTAATAAACTATTTTAATTGAGTAATTGGACATGTTGGTAATGTTTTTGAAGTATTAGTTCAAATTTATCATGTTTGTTTGATTTTTGTGTCAGACAATATAATAAATAGTGTCAAAATTGAAATTTTAAAAATTTTAAAATAAATAATATTTTATTAAATGATATAATATATATAAAAAGATATATTTAGTAAAAATAATGTGAATGTTTCATGATAATCAATAAATGGCTCATTTAGTGGTCTTTTCACACTTTAAAATAATTATATTAACCCATGTTATCTAAATTATATTATATCATGGTAATAGCTAAAGGTTTTAAATAAGAGTAAAAAAAGTGATATGGATTAAAAAAATAAAAACATCTAAAAAAATAATTTTAAGAATAATATTTGATGCATATCACACTATGATTTATTGTTAGTTGTATAATGGACACTTTTTCATGTAAATAAAATATATTTTTTTAAATCAATGATTATTACAAAATACCACTCTCATTGTTATGAATATCTTTTATCTGTCCACAAAGGGAAAAAATAAATATATGAATGAACCTAATTGTATATTTTTATCATAATGAAATTATTTTAATTATTTATATATATTATTTTATTAACTTGGATGCATCTTCAATGCTAAAATGGTATTTATTTGAATAACAGAAAGATGAATTAATTGATATTAAAAATATTAATTTTTCACTATTATGATAATTTACTGTTTATAAAGATTTTTTATAAATATATATGATATATTATAGTTTTTTTAAATAATTATATTCAAATTCCGTATTTTTAAAAGTGTATTTGATGTCCAATTAGATAACTAGTATAAAATCTGACAATAATAATATCTTGTAGGATTAATTGATTTTAAATTTTGTATAAAAAAATAAATGTTATATAATCTCAAGGAGATAAGACCTAGTAAATATTGTCTCCAAATTACTATTTATGTTCTATTTGTCAATATATTTATCTTGAGTAGTTTTATTATATTTTAATATTTTGGGGATTTCCAAAATTGTTGCATACCTCAATTATAAAAGGGAACCTCCTGCCTGACTTCTAAACACTAAATTAATACTTATAACTCAACGAACCCCTAAAAAATTATCGTATGAACATTATTTATTATGTTTTAGAGGTCCTGGTCTTTCAAAATGGCCAACTCTAGTGTCATCATGAGGAGGTCCAAAAGAATTCCATGGAAGAAGAGGTAATTATTTTACCAACTTAGTGAAGATAATTTATTTTTCTATTTCCTCTCCATGTGTTGTTTCCATAATAAAGTAATATATAATGTAAAATATATATTATGATATGTTATTATTTTTTTGTTACAACCAAATTCCTTGATTTTCCATTATACTGAGAAAGGAAACACCACGAGTGTGGGAATACAACATACCGTCTCCACACATTGGTGTAATATTTTTTTCATGACCACTTTATTTGGATGTGTATAATGATATATATAATGGGTATAAATAATAAACGTGGCATGATATTATTTTTTTAAAATTAACATTCAATTCAGTTCCTTACACTTTCACTATTAAGTGAATTATATCATCAGTCAGCCATAAGTACAGCCGACCGTCTACATGACGCGATGATATACATTTTCCACATTAACCAATTTAAAATCATTATAAAAACATTTTTAATGATTAAATATAATTTATATGAACTTCATATAATTATATATTTAATATATATATATACTATTCATATGAAATATGACTCACATGACAAATCATGCCGAATAATATGAAGTAGTTAACACCTGAAATAATTGTAAAAATGAAATGTTATTATAAAAATGATATATGAAGACAATATATGATATAATAAATACGGATATGGTTTAGGTATAATTTATTAACCTGATTCATCTATTATACAGGACTTTATCACAACCTCTACTAAGGGAAAGAACATGTTATATGTTATTTCACAATCTAATAATTATATGAGATTATGTATATATTTTTATTTCCTAGGGAATATTTATGGTCATTATCCATGTTTCTTAAATATTTGTTAAAAAATATTTTTACAATTATCATAAAAATGTTTAAAGTCTTTTAAATAGGATATTATTTTTATAAAACTGTTTGTAACCAATATTTCTTTCATTTTCCAAATGAGGCACTTGATAAATTTTGTAACATAGATATAGAAATACTACTTATTTCAAATAGGTATGGAATGAGTAGAAATTACCGCCATTATGAAACCATAATTAATTGATGAATTATTTAAAAGTATAAATGTTTTTTTAATGATAATGTTTTATTTTAATATTTTATGGCCTTTTAAATAAATTATTTTAATAAAAATAAAGGGTATTTATATCAAGAGTTTTCAATATATTTGTTATATTTTCATCTATGTCAATATCCTCAGTCAAATTTTATGTTTTATTGAAGTTGATGTAATGAAATATTATCTACCACATTTTATTAATTTTTTTTAGTTTTTTACATTTGATGTCTTATTTTCATACCATTCATGATTTATGGTTTTAGTAATCACATTTTATTTTATAGTTTCTCAGTAAGAATGCTTATTTTGATTATGTATATCGTTTCCAGATGAGGAATGCATTGGACTTACTAACTTATGGGAGATTCCTTCAATTTCCCCTCAATGGATAGATAGGTATCCTAAGAAAAATTATTATAGGAATTGGCATATGTGTTACCCATATATATATGGTGTGTTCGCTGAAGCTTCTTCGATATGTTTAGGATGTCTAGAATTTTTAATTATCACATTATGAGATTATTTATTTAAATTCCATCATATTATTCAACTAGTACAATATCCATCGTTATATTTTCTATCCCCTGTAATTATTTATATGGTATTATTAATTATATCCATATTATTATCATGTAATGTTTAAATGGACTATGTTATGGTTATACACCTTTCCATAATTTTTATGATTATTAATTCATAATAGCTTTCATTGTACTCTTATCCTTACAAAGCAAATGATCTCACCTATTTCTTATGTTTTATTTTTCCTAGGATTAAAACATGGGTGTTTTGATAGATAAGTTGGTTTATTATAGGAGAATATTTATACACTAAAAGGATTATCTATATTTTATTTAGAATATTGAATTTTAATGTAATGATTATGTATGTAATCAGGATTTTAGAAACTACTAAACTAATTGGTGATTTTTTTATTTTATTCCTTGTAATCATGAAATTGAATTAAATTAATGTAATGGATCCATGCATCGAGGGTAAAGGCATTACAAAAAAACTTATGATATCAACAAAACTCTCATTAAGGTATGTACAATGAACGAAAATAATTATTTCAATGAAATACATGTAAAACCATTTAATTTTATTAAAGGGAATTAAACAATCAAATATCTAATAAAAAACTGACACATTTTTCCTCAAATTAAGTCAATATAAAATATCACAAAATTAAAACTTCTTCAGGAGACAAATAAAATCCCATATATAAAAATCATTCAATACCCTTTAAATTGGAATACCAATACGTTCAACATCCAATATTATTGTTAACCAAATCCTTGGTAATCTATAATATGGACCTCCTTTTGTATAATCTATATCGGTCTCACCCAAGAGCTAAAATAGGCCTCATCCCTTCGTATAATCTATATCGGGATCACCCATGTGCTATAATGTTGCTCAAACCTTCTTATAGGATTTATGTTGGTCAACTGAGAGATATAATGGGGCTCAACCATTCATATAAGATGTTTCAGGATCACCTATTTCATAAAAATCATTAGTGCCACTTCATGTATAATACACATTATCAAAAACCCCTTATAATACTATTTCACTCTCATATAAAAGACTTTCATATAAAAATATCATTTTCTATTAATAATAAATTTTTCTATACCAAAATACCATTAAAGGAAAATAATTCAGCTCATTTAAGAATACATATATGATTTCAATGGAATCATGAATTTAAATAATCATCGCAATAGTAGAATGTTCATTGTCATTATCTAAATTAATAATATTACATTCCTTTCATAATTTGTCAAAACATTCAGTACAAAACACTTAAAAATATTCATTTAGACAAATATTTAATGAAATTCAAAATTGACATAAAATTTGCTTTATAATCAATTTATGTCGAGACAAATTGATATGTAAAGTAATAAAAAGTACATTGAATTGGAGAAACATATTTGAATTATAAATCATTAAACATTCATAGTGTCCTATACAAATTTTAACATTTAAATAATAGTCTCCATGAAATAATAACATTTTAAAAACATAAAATAAATTAATAATAAATTAAATAAAAATATTACATGTAAATGGGGATGTATATACACATCACAAAAGAAGGTGGGTATATAACATTAAAATATGACTCAATTAAAATAAATTGTAATGAAATCCTTTGCCTTGAGTCTTACTCATCATGTACAATATCTATATTCCTAGATAATAAGAATATAATAATTATTTAGTTTCATGATATTATTTTTAAGGATTATTATTCCTTTTATAATACTTATGACCATTTTATAACAATTATGTGTTTATTTATGTTTAAATTAGATGTTTTGATGTTATTAAATACGTGGTTCGAAAATAGCTATGGTGTGATGTCTATATTCAAAATTGATCATTATTCCATTCTACTGAATATTATTTTTGACAAAATAATAAAATTAATAGATAAATTTTATATTTTAATATATCCATTGAATATGGATATGAAAAATTAACTATATTAATATCATGGAGACAGTATACTGTATATATGAAAGATTAACGTTTTTATTTTTCAATGATCATCATGGAAAAAGGAATATATTATTTTATATTTGTAGATTGATCATAATTTATTTAACAAATTATTATTATTTTAAATATATATATATATATATATAATCAATGTGATGTTTTAATGAAAAATGTATTACACCATTTCATAGTTTTGATAGTAATGACGTTCACATGAACCATGTTATCATTTATTTGAGTATAAAAAGGTAAAAATGTAAATCACATATTATTTAAAAATATTGATATATATGTCATGAATATCATATATAATATTTAATGAAATCATATATATTGTATTTAGTTATGTTGATGGGAAACAAGTTATATTAGTTTGTGAGGTGGTAGTTCATCATACAGATGAATGTTAATTATTTTCTTACTGGATTCAGGTTAATATCTATTTAGGAGATGATATTAACATATTAAAATCCAAATATATTTTGGATATTGTTGTCATTATTTCATCATAGTTGAAGACTATTTAAACAGGGTAAGAAAAAATAAAATAGAGATACTCGATTAAAAAAGACATATCTTCCACATACTACCTCCTTCACTTAAGACCTTATGACAAGAAAGGTTATAGTTTTTAATAAAATAAGAGCTATAGAATGTGGGGATGGATTATAAGAAATTATTTTGCCAGATATTGGAAGAATGTTTTTAAATTGTGAGGTATCGAGAAGAGGAGGTGCCTATTTATAATAGAGGTGAGGGGAACTCTTGGAATTTATTATAATATTAAATTAATAAAAATTAATTTATTATTATAAATGGTTGTAAACTGATATATTTAAAATATAGGATGTTTATGTGTAAAAATATATAAATTAAATGAAAATTTGATGTGTTTTTAATATTTTATAATCCATAACTTTTTTCTTTAACCCTTATGTAACCTCTTTTATTCTTATCGTGATAACATGCATTTTTAATATTTAATAGTTAATAGGGATATTGTAAAATTTAAAAGAACCATAAATGGGTCAATAATGAAAAATTCCACATTTTCACAATAATTTCATTATATTCTATATTTTTATGAATTTCATATCATTTAATAAAATATATTTTTTTTAAATATCATTAATGTTAATTTTTACAGCATTCATTACATGACATTTCAAACATATCAAAACATCATGATCACTTCGAACCAACTATTTTAAAATTTCTAGTAAAATCTCATAGTAATATATATAATTATTTTCTAAAATTACTTATTTAGATATATTTTATTTTAATATTTTTAATGTCATGTATTTGATTCTTCCATTAATTAATCAAATACTTCCTCATTATTGTGTCACCATTTAAGGCAATCACATTATCACTAAAGATTATAAAAAAATTCCCCTAATGTGGTTAAATCCTTTAAATTTAGAATTACTATCTAAGTTCAATCATATCCCTATATAACCCCATATTAAAAATATTTCTCTCGTAAAAAACAAAATAATGAAAAGTGCGACTTTTCATTGAATAAAATATTATTATGGTAACATTCTAATAAAAATAGACATAAAAGAACTCATAACAGATCATTTATTTTTTAGTATCAAAAAATAAACAAAAAATAATTTTTTATATGTTTTATGATTATTTTATATTTTTTATAATAATAAACCTTCCCTTAATTACCTGATTTACCCTTAACTATGATAATAAAAATTATCAAAGTTACTATTTTTATGATTTCCAAAAATATAAGGGAAATATTTATTAAATAATGTAATTATGGTTACATATATGGGATATTATTTTCAAAATTTGAAACATATAATTGGGTAAAAATAATTTAAAATTTATCCAATTGACGGAATTAGAAAATGAGCTTTTAATGTGAAAACTATAAAAAGATTAAAAAAATTTAAATAAAAATTAAATTTGAAATTTATTCAAATGAGATAAATTTGAATAATTAATAATTAATAGATTTAATAATAATTTAAAACCAATAAAAATATTATTTAGTGCAATATATTATTTAGATGAAAAAATTGATTATAATTAAAATGCAGTGTTTTTTCACTATTCATCATAATATGAAACATATTAGAAAAATAACAAAAAATAACAGTCACTAAATTCTGATATTATGAACTAAGAAATAATTTTATTTTTTAAATAGAATTTATGAAATAATTAAAAATATATTTAAAACAGGTGTGCCATTAAAATATGGATTTTTTTAGAAATATACTTCTTTAATGCATAAAATTGAATTTGTTCTTAAATAATTT
This sequence comes from Viscum album, assembly GCA_963277665.1. Taxonomy (NCBI): domain Eukaryota; kingdom Viridiplantae; phylum Streptophyta; class Magnoliopsida; order Santalales; family Viscaceae; genus Viscum; species Viscum album. The sequence goes on along the minus strand of OY728120.1, from coordinate 1,326,775,217 downwards.
CTAGAGAAAACATAATATAAATTTAAAAAATTATGTTTAATATATTATATGTTTCTAATTAATATAATAAAAAAGTGTGTTTTATTTATTTAATGGTATAAAAAAAATTGATCAAATTTAAAAAGTTCTGTAGAAAAAAAATATTTATTTTAAAAAGGATTTATTTTAATTTATGATAACCTAAAAACCCAATATTTAATTATATATTCATGGTTAAAGCTTTTTTTCCAAATAAAAAAATAATATTCAATCCCTCCATTCTAAAGGACAAATTATAGAGGTAATATATAAATGATAATACATTTTTCTATTTGGACTCATTATGACTTAGTGTGTACACAATAGATCATAATAATAATTTTTTAAAATTGTTGATGTGAAATTCCCACCCCTCTCCCACATATTATAAACTTCATCTGTACAATTTTGAGTTCGGGCTCGGTAACTAAGGGTTCTCATTTCAAAATACAATCATTGAAATCCCACATCGAAACAAGGGTCAACAAATATCCAATTTAAATGAAATAATGGGATGTATGATATAAATATAAGATTACACATACTATGGTTCTAGGTAGGAAAACATGGACATGGAACAGAAATCTATGTTTGATGTTATGATAGAGAAATATAGATAACATGGCCATGATAAAGTTAATAATCACATAGCAATAAATAAATGATGCGTTAAAAGATCAAAAATTTCATAGTAAGAAATGTAATTAGATAACATTTTTGTTTTCATATCCATTTTATAGGGTTGAATAAATCATTTAGTATATAGACTAACCATAGAAGGAAACATGCTCACTATAAATGTAGTGTTTCATCCATTAATCAATTTCCTCCACAAACACATCTTTTTCTCAAAATAATGAGTATTCAAGATGAATTTTTCATGTTTGGGGGACTAGATTCAATATTATAGAATCAAATAATCCTCAAACGATTATCTATTTATTTCTATTATCTTTATATAGTAACCATATCCAAAATATTGAGTACAACATAGGATAATTCCCAAAAAATAATAAACCTCATATGAAAAAAAACTACACCAATATCCAAAATTCAATAGTAATACCCAATGTTTAACAATGAAAAATAATTTTTGTTGTAGAGGAGTACTCAAGAGTGTAGCGAGAAGAGTATCTATTAAAATTTCTATTAATGATTGGTTCTTTAAAAATTTACCCCAATTTAAAATATAATCCAAGTTAGTTTTTAGTTAATTTATAATATTCGTGAATATTGATCAAATTTCTCATGATATTTATTAGTTCTCAGCTATACCAATTCAAATATTAATATACCTTTTGAAACTAATGTACTTGCTAAAATATTTTATAAACACTTTATACACTAACTACCAGTGTTCGACTTTGTTTGAACTATTTTTTTATAAAACATTGTAAAAGAAAATAACAATAGGCATAAAAAAATTATAACAATAGGTTAAGTATCAAGATAGGACTTAGTCCTCTCAACTTGGTGATCACCAACCACCTAGTAGTTTAAATTTATAAAGAAATTATGATCCACATCATGGATTTGTGTTTACAATAGCAGACAAGGAAATCCAAGTCACATATGACCTCTACCACAGTTCTTCGTGGAGAAAACAACAAACAGGTCACACACAACCTCTTACACAATTCTATGTGGGATAACAATTGGTAAATATAGTTTGAGACTAAGGATATCATGTATCTTCTAGTTAAGAACAGGAGTTAATGTGTGTGTAAAATATAGATACACACACTACTCAGAAATGTAAATAAATGAACAAAATGGGCCAAAATATATAGAGCTAGGTTTAGAAGGGTTTATGAGTTTTGTGCTATAGATCTGGACATGTTTGATGTAGTGAAATTGATTATTGAGTCCTGTTCTGAGAGTTGACACCAAAAAAATTGTTTTAGCCATTATGTTATGGATTCTAGGAATCTCAGATATCCAACTTCTTATTCGAAAGATGTTCATGTCAGCTCAATAGGTTTAACATGAATTATTCATCTTCCCAAATGTTCTTACTTTTGAGTTTTGGGGTTTTGGAAGTATGCTCAAGAGCTGCAAGAGTTCTTAGGATTCCCATTTTTAGTTGATACTTTTCTGTACACGCACAATTGAATGATCCATCTGGTAATTCTTTTATACTTTGAGGTTCAACAGATATAATGATCTCCCCATGTGAATGTACCTCGTACTGTCATATGATTATCCTAAAGACCACAATAAATAATGTTAAAAACAATAATTTTTCTAAATATGAATTTCATGTATAAATTTGAATCAAAAGAAAAAATAATAATTTTATGACTATTCGTGTGTCATACGTATCACTGAGTCATTAACATCGATGACTCTCTGTATCAGTGATTCCTTTCCATCGGAATCAGTGACTCTGGGCATCAGTGAATCAGTTGTATTATTAGTCTATCCAAGCATTAGTGATTCGTCATCAGTGATACATTTTGAACATTCAGTGTGTTTCCCATTAGTGACTCATCCATCGACAAGTCCATTGTACTAATGTTGTGTTTTCGATAGGCGATTCATCCATCAGTAAGCCTTTTGAACTCTCGATGTGTTTTCCATTAGTGACTCTTCCATCTGTTACTCCATTGAACAATCAGTTGGTCGCCCATCAATTACCTGTCCATCAGTAAGTCCTTTGAACTACCGGTGCATCGTTTTTTCAATTAGTGTCTCCTACATTAATGTATTCTACGATTAATGAGTTATCCATCCATGCCTCTATTGAACCAATTGATTTCAATGACTTCGAAAAATCATACACAGTGTCACTCTTATATAGAACAATACCCAATTAAGTGAAATTAATAATTACAAGTACATATACACTTATTAATATATTGAAACATAAATATCAATAATTTTCTAAATAATGGAAATTTATTATACCATGTGAAATAATTTATTCTTTTATATATATTCATTAACATGATTAACATTACATAAATCATTATAGGTGAATTACCATACTACTACTACTACTATGATTACCATGATTTGTAAATTGGAAGAATTTGTGATTATTAAAATAATTGTCTTTCAAAGGGTCTAACAATCTCCCCCTTTTGATATTCACAAATCATGTAATTAATGAGTTATACATGATGTTAATGAATAAAAATTACTTGACATATCATACAAATAGTGAGTGTGAATTCATAACATAAATATCTTGTATTTCCATTTATGCTCCCCCTCAATAATTGAATCAGAGCACATATTGAAGATTATTATGCTCCCCCATAGTTAGTTTCATTGTATTATATTAGAGATGGAATATATATATATATATATTTCTTATTGATTACAAGCCATCATTCCAATTCCAATGTGTGTCTCCCTCTTAGGTTAAGAGTTAATTTTATCCATAGATTTCTCCCGTTTTTTTGATTTGAAGAAATGTGAAAGGAAACATAAAGGATAAAGAAAAAACACAATGAAACGTGAAATACATGGAAGTCAAAATTGATATTCATTAATTTATAAGACATTTTAACTATCAAATGAAATGTACAAATCCCAATCATAAAAGATTCACAGCAAATGATTGGGATATTAAAGAGAATTCACTTTGTCTGAAGGGTAAATGCTGGGTTAAGGAGGTGGTGTTGTGGATTTCGGAAGGACTGACCGACTGATGAAACCAGGTAAACAAATGGTTGTAGGAACATTAAGTGAAAATCTTGGTTTTTTCTCTGAAAGAATATAAGAAAAAGTCTACTATTAGATAACAAGCCTGATCTGAGATAATACTTGAGAAACTGTCATATGAGCAGGTGGTAGTGAAGCAGGTCTAATGGATGTAGAAGTAGGTACCACAATAGCATCATCCTGTACATGCAGGTTAGTCTTCAAAATCATGACAAAATAAAAGATGATTTCACCCCCATACTACATTCATTTTTAAAAATCCTCTTTTTTAAAAGAACTTCTTCAATAATGGTTCAATATCCTTCAACTGTGTCACTTGACATTTCGATGACTCAATCACTGATGGTATCTTGAGGTTCTTAGCTAAATATTTTGAGTTGTTATTCATATCAGTCTTTTTATTGATTTTAGTGAAATACTTGTCCACTTTTTCCCCTATCTCCATTTGAGAAGTAGTTTCCTCATTGGCATAGTGTCTCACCATGCTATAAAGATGTTCACTATTAAGATTCACATTGGAAAGGTTCTCTCTATCAAATTCATTCTGAATGGGCCTCAGTTCTTCTCTTATCACATCCCTGAGGGCCACCCTATCAGTAGTAGGCCTGGTAACATTAGAACTAGATGCAAAGAAATCATCTTTCCAAGACCCTTTTAATATTTTCAAACTAGTAATATGAAGATGTGTTACATGGTTTAAAATAACTTCCATGAATCCTCCCTGAGTGGTTCTGAAAACATTTGATATATATACCATTTCATGATCTATTTTCTTCTCTTATTCTATAAGAATTGAAATATTTCTCACAATAGTCATGGATTTAGTGATAAGATTGGGTTGTATCTCTTGAATGACCATCCAGGAAATCCAAGAAGTATTTGCCTCTGAAATACTCTTATATGTAGAAGATTCATTTATAAATATAATTGACGATCTCAGTGATTCACAACCATCGGCCTTGAATTGTTAGTGGTTAGCCTTGGTGACGTAGTAACTAGGTGCTAAAGGTACAACATGCTCATCCTTGGTGGGAAATGTAAGTGAAGTAGGTGAAGACGGTTCCACATCAGCATATGGGGGAGGAGGAGCTACAATCTTCTCATCTGGATCATAATATTTCCCAAATAGGATATATCATGGATTTATATTCAACTCACCAGTACAAGTCTAATCTCTAGGATTCATCGTATCAATTCTCACACTTTTCCTTTGAGGCTCGTCCTCGTTCTGACCTTTATCTTCTTCTTTTTGACCTCTATCCAAAATAACATTATGAGGCACTAGTACTATCAGAACATTAGTCCATTACTCTTCTTTATCATCATTTTAAATAGGTTCATTGGATGGTAATTCTAAAGGAAGACTTGTAATTCCATATACCATTTCTCTAGGTCTTTTAGTGATATCTGGGTCACTCCAATCAGCTATATGAGACCCCTCTTCTCCTAGTATACCTATCACGACATGATCCTCATATAAATACACAACCTACTCACCATGTTTTAGACTGAGATTATCATGATCCCTTAGTCTGTTAGGTTGAGTAATGGTATTAAAATCCTCATATAACTCTTCTTCATCTAATACCCATATTCTCCTCCATGGGTTCCAAAATAGTTTCATTATTTTAATGATATATTTTTTCATGAATAATCCACTACAAGAAGTAATCACCTCATCTTCATCTTCCATGCGTCCTATCTTCTTTAACATTACCAAAACAATCCTTTAATAATATAAACAGGTTACTTTCTTTGAAGGTTTGATCCATTCAAAAATGTGTACCATATTGTGCCTGCACAAATTCACTTTCACCTCATGTGTGCAAAAATAAATCATGAAGGAATCCCGAGACATTAAGGAATGAATATTTACCTTTTGTGGGAAGATTTTGTTTGGGAGGAACTTGAATAAAATTATGGCATCTCCATCTAATTATGAAGTTTTTAATCACCTTGAGTCATCATTTCTAGTCAACTCATTCACCAAATTTTCATAAAAAATCAAATCAGAGGTAGGGGAATATTCCATTATTAGTCTGCAAATAAATCTTCATGTGGCATCAATAATCTTTCAGTCAACTCCATTGAAAAAAATGAAATCTATTTTCCCAAAACCACTGAATTAATCTGATCGTCCAAAGCTCCTACCAAAAGAACATCAAAAGGGAGATATAATTGGTGTACCATCAAGGGATAGAACGGTCTCTAATTTTCCGTAAACTAGCTAATCCACCCTTGTGATTCCAAAACTCAAAAAAATAACTACTTTCTCAACAACAACCATTCGACAGACACATATTTATCAAGAGTTACTATGCGACATCCAAACTTTGGCTTTACATAACTTGAAGAACTACTTGATTCTTATTTCTGGTGCTTGGTCGACTACGATTCACTTGGTCATTCAATCTCGCACTTTTTCCTTGCCATTTTGATGGTTTGGATTTGAAGAAGGAAGTCCAAAGGATTATGGTTGGAAGGCCGAGTGGGTATTTAATGGTTGAAGGGTAGAAGAAGTCTAGATTAATTTAATTTTATCATTTAGGGATTGTACATTGTAAAAAAATAAAATTCAATAACGATATAAAGAAAAAATGAAATTGATCCGTTTTACTTAAAAGATAAAGATAAACAGATTTACTAAAATTTTTCTATCCACAACGGTTTTACTCTAATGGTATTGGTCTCACTTAATCATTTTCATTTGATAAATATTATCTAATCAGTTTCACTATGATCGGTTTCACCAGATCAGTTACACATAATTAGTGTCACAGTGATCGGTGGCATAGGAATACCGATTTCTCAAATGGGATAAGGTTCGATAGTCTTTATAGATTTATCATTCCTAGTTCATGTATGATGTAACTCATTCTCATAGAGTTCATGGGTTTTGTAAAAAAGTTAGTAAGTTCATATTCATTCCCAATAAACTCAACATTTATATCAACATTTTGCAAATGGTCTCTCAAAAAGGGATGTCTTATGTCGATATGTTTTGTTCTAGAATGATAAACTCGATTTATAGAAATGTTAATAGCACTTTCATTGTAACAATTTATGTTGATATATCTTAATTGAAATCTGTAGTCTAATAAAGTGTGTTCCATCCAAATAATTTATGCACAGCAACTACAAAAAACAATTGACAATCCTTTATATGTTGATAATGCAACATAAATCAACTTTTTATTACACCATGAGATTAGATACTTTCCCAAAAAGTGACATTTTCTGGAGGTGATCTTTCTGTCTAATTTACATCCATCAAAGTCAGCATCTAAAAAACTAACTATATAAATAGGTTTTCTTCTAGGGTAGAAGAGTCCTAAATTAGTTTTATATATGAAGTATTTGAAAAATATTTTAACAACATTTAAATGTGACTCTTTTGGGGTTTTTACAAATATTTCACTCATGAACACACTAAAGATGATGTATGTCCTACTAGTAGTTATGTAAAGAAAAACTCCCAATCATACCTCTATAAGCAGATTGATCAACATATTTCCCATTTTCATCAAGATCTAACTTACATGTTGAACTCATAGGCGTTTCACAACACTTAATACCATCAAATCCATATCTTTTCAAAAATATATTTTTTATATTTACATTAATTTAAAATAAAACATTCATCATTTGGAAATATTTTAAATCCATAAAAATATTTCTGTTCACCCATCAAACTCATTTCAAACTCACATTGAATCATTTTTTAAAATTCATTGCATAATGAATTTTTATGAAATCCAAAAAAATGTCATCTAAATAAATTTGATCTATTAAAACATATTTAGAAATTATTATGATAAATATATTGGGGTCTGAAACTAATTTTGTAACACCCTTAGAAATAAAAATGTTACTTAACCTATCATACCAAGCTCGTAGAGATTGTTTCAAACCATATACCTCATTATATAATTTAAAAACTATTTTGGAAAAAGAGTATTTGTAAAAGTTGGGGGTTTTTAGCAATGACATCCTCAATTAAATAACCATTGAAGAATTCATTTTTGAAATCCATTTGATAATGACTGAAATCCAAGTGTACTATATTGGCATGTAGGATTCTAATGGATTAAAGACTAGATAATAGGGCATAGGTCTCCTCATAATCAATTACTTATTCATGATTATAGCCTTGTGCAACAAATATAGTGATGTTTCTAACAATATTAATTTCTTCATATACTTTATTATTAAATTCCAATTTAGTTTCTATAGTGGAGGTATCTTTCAGTCTATCAACCAGATTCCAGACATTATTTCTCTCAAGATGATTAAGCTATTCTTGCATAGACATCACCAAAAATTCATCATTTATTGAATCATTTTTATTTTTAGGATAAATTTCAGAATTTAATGATTGATGTTCAAATTGATATCTCAAGTAATTTCTAGTTTGTGTTCCTCTATCTAAATCTTAAATTGAAGTATCGAAGGGATGGTTTTAAGGGTTTTAAATGGTATAGAAAATGTTTGACTAGCTATTTCAGGTTTATCACTTTGTTTAGGTTCATTATAACCCTAATATGATGATTTTCCAGAACTGGAAGTTTTAAGAGCTTCTTTTGTAGGACAGGTAGATGGTTTTTCATTAATGTACAGAATAGACATATCCTCTTCTAGATTTTGTAGAAAGTTTGTAGGTTCATGTAGATATGGTTCATGAAACATGACATGTACATATTCCTCCACGTATATGGTTATATTATTGAAGACTCTGATCGAATAACGTGATGTTTAATATCCGTGGAATATTCCTTCATCACTTTTAAAGCCAATTTTTTCTAGATTATATTTAGTGTTAAGAATATAATCTTTTAATCAGAACAATTTAAAATAAATTACCTTGTGTTTCCTATTATTTAACAACTCATAAGGAGTTTTCTTAAGTATGGATCTGATTAAGACACTATTTATTATATAACTATCAGTATTAATAGCTTCAGTCCAAAAATAAATTGGTAGATCATATTCATTGAGCATTGTTCAGAAAATTTCTTATATTGTTATATTTCTTTTATATACTACACCATTCTATTTAGGTGTCCAAGGGGAAGAGAAGTTATGACTACAACCAATTGATGAGAAATATATTCAATGTTTTGATTTTCATACTCACTGCCATGTTTGTATTTAAACGATATGATTTTAAGTTCACTAATATTTTCTATAGTCCTAAAATACTTGGTAAAATGAGAGATAGCTTCACTTTTGTGAGTTAAGAAAATTTTTTAAGTTTACCTAGAGAAGTTATCTACAAGAACACAATCATATTTCTTCACATTGAGACATGAATCTATAGAGGGTGAAAACATGTCCATGTGATCCAAATCAAGAGGTTTAGAAGTTGTAACATTTTTCATTGTTTTAAAAGATATTTTGTATTTCATTACTTTATGATAAGGATCACACAATATATTTTCTAAAAAATCTATTTTAAAGAAACCTAATAACATAGTGTTTTTATAGTGATATTCGAGATAATTACTTTTATTAGGATGTTATTTGTGTTTTTATGTTTGGTCTCAACCATGTTTACATCAAGATACGTATCCCTCACTAGTTTTTATATATCTTATATGAATGTGTTGATTAACTCCATATTAGGATTCTTGAATTAGGGAGTTCTATCAATGGATTAGGGATTTTCATGTTTAAACGTATAATTAATATCAATAAAAATACCTTTTATAAATTGATAATGCACTCACTTGGTTTATAATAATGTAAATATATATCATAGAATCTAAAAATCAATGGGATAAAAAAAATTAGGTAAATTTTGAAGACCATTGATACTAGAAAAATAGCTAGAGACTGATAAAATAAATAATTTTTTCCAAATCACATATTTTTGTAACCACGTAATGAATTGATAATCAATTTTTATACAATTTTAATAAAATTGAAGGTTATTAAAACACATTGTGTATGAGATCTATAATTGGGAATGAGAATATATCTTCTGACATAATATTTTGGGAATGGTTCAGGAAAATATGTAATGTATAATGGCATGGATGGAAGCATTATGTTTTGGAATCTCTTGTTTCTAATACATTTGATATGGTGGATATTGATCAATAGCTCAATGTCTATGAAAAAACCTGAATTACATGCTAGATATTCTGTGTTTAATGATTTCATCCACATATAGAAAAATCATGATGTTAAATAAAAACATGAACACTAATATGATGTTTGGGAATCACTGTGTTCTTCATATATATATAGAGAGATATAAATAACTGGTTTGACATTTGTAAGGAAATATTACGGAGAAAACATTCATAATATATGGAATCTATACCTCATTTACTCACACTAATGATCTACATTGAGCATATAATGATTCTAGTGATTAATTTTCCTTATGAAATACACACCAATATCATAATTACATCACTAACATAGTGAATATCTAATTTTTTTTTCAATTTTCAAACAAACAGAATACCGAAATATCATCTAGAAAGCAGTAATTTTATTCTCAAGGTTTACTGGGTTTTTATATGAAGAAATCAATTTATTCTTAAGGTGAACAAAAGGAAATGTAATGAAATAATCCCCAGGACTAACTGTATTGCTAAGAATTCTTCAAAAACCCTCATTCAAGAAATGGAATATAAAAATAGAAAAAAATAGACTTTTATGAAATATATTTTTCTTTTGGTAAAAATTCATATTGGATGAAAATTGCGAAATTAACTACAAATAAGAAAATTTTTGCATCCGGTGCTTTCAATATCAAGGGAAAAATATTGGTATCTAGAAATTAAGTATTATATTGGTTATTTAGTTCTCAAATTTATGTCTAATCCGGGTATCAATGTATATTTACTATATTTCCATGAGTTAATATACATATATGACCCCCCCCCCAAACAAAGATATACTAGATATGTAATAAATTGAAAATAATCCCATCACATTGTTGAAAATAATGATCATGGTTTTTATAAATAGTTCTTATTTGTTTTCAATCAATAAAAAAGATATTTTTGGACCCTTTTGAGACATGTATATTTTTCATGAAATTGATTGAAATAAATAATTATTGGATTATAGATAAATCAATATTTATGGTAATAAAATATTTAATAATGGTATTTATGTGATTGAGTACATAAAAAAGTAATGGAAATAAACAAATAATCTATTTCATGTGACTCATATAACACACTAATTTTTTGTCACTGGATTGGTTGTGTTAATAAAAATAAATTAAAAAATTTATACAGGGATGAATATTTAAATTCATTAAAACTAAATACACAATGAATATTACTCACTATTTTAAGGGAAAAAATATCTTTTATTAGAAATGGTGAAGGAGACATATATCATCTGAAGAAGATTCAGAGATGCATGTATAGAACACTTAAAATTGATGAATGGGATTGATAATCATACACCAATAATTTCATTACTGAATTTATATGGTACGGATATGTTTAATTGTTGATTTCTATGTTAGATTAATTTTCTAAATTCGTGGAATACAATAGTGAATCTGAGAAAAAAAAGTATTTGAATATTAATAAACAACCATCAGACAATGGTAGGGAATATCATAACCAAGGATAATTTATTATCAATGTGTATTTGGAATTATTTTCCAACTCAGTTATAATGATATTATATAGTTACATTGTGTTACTTTAATGGATAAACATCAAATTTTTATAAATGGTTATATCAATGATGAGTGTGGAATGACTTATATTAAAAGGAAACAACCTTAAACCACACTCAATCTTGAGATATGTAACTAATTTGACATAAATGCTCATTTAGGATCTATTTATCTATAGAGATTTATAGAATTAGGTCATGACACATACATAACAACTTAAATATTACAAATTGTCAACTCTACTCACAATCCATTTTTCCATAAAACAGATACTCTTTAAATTGAAACATGTTATCATTCCATGTTTTAACAACACACCATTTCCTTGATCCCATACATGACTATATTAATCTCTAAGTCATGTGGAAAAAATTTCAAAAAATAGTATGATCATATAAAGCTCAGAAAGGAATACATAAGGAAAGAAAACTATTAGTCTTGGGAAAACATGAAAACCAATAATACTTTATCATAATGTAATATTTTTCATCATTAAGAAGTAGTAAATATACACCACATAATATAAGCTCAATGATTACAATTTTTTGACCAAAATATTTCCATAATTCCTAAAGAAAGAAACATATTCCATATATAGGTAACATGGTACATAAACATAGTTAAATTTAATAACCATATAGTCGACATACACACATATCACTTATTGGAATAGCCTTATAGCCGAATTCCATAACCAATGCATTGTAGGTTAAAATGTAACCATGAATCCATAGTTTACTATGGAACCACCAATCTATGGTTTATCTGGTAACCACCCATAATTGGTTTATCATGTAACCACCCATCAAATTCCCAAGTAGAATTACATAATCATAACACATAAAAGATTTGAATTATCAACTTCTCACTCATAAAATATCATTTGATATCAAAAGACATCAATTCAAAATTTTAAAATATAAAATCCTCTTTAAAAATAATTTTCAATACGAAACCACCGATTAAATGAATAAGGTATTTACTTCCCTTTTAAAAACATTAAGTCACATGTAGGTTTCCAAATATCAAATAACAGTAATGGAAGCAGAGAGGTCCTTGGGGTCACATATGTAATAAACATTCCATTTGTTATTTAGTAAAACAATGCCTAGAAAAATAAACTGCCATTGTATTAAATTAAAATTCAATGTATTTTATTATACACCATATAAAATAATCTGATTTATATTATCAATATATGCCTCAATGAAATGTGATTTAGATTATGACCCTAACCATGAGTTTGAATCATTACGTACAATCGTTATGTACCTGAATAATAAACATATGATAATTTATATGTTATTAAGAACCTTTTTCCAGTTTATTATTCCTTTTATATCACATATTACCATGTTATTTATAAATTATAATTATTTAAGATCATATCTGTCTTTTTGTCGATATTCGGTACTTGAGTAGAAGACGAACTTATTTTGATGTAAATTTTCCATGCAGTCTAGTTCCATAATCTCTAGAATATTTTAAAGGATTTAAGTAGCATATATAACCTCTATATATGTATTTATTATATCCATAATATTTGGATATAAGAAATAAAATGCACCATTCATAGAGACGCTAGGGCATACGTACGCACAAACAGTACATTCATTTCTTTATCATATTACAAGAATAAGAATCCAATGATATAAATGTATATTATAATATATTTATTATATATATATAATTTTTGTCCCATATATTTAATAAAAAAATCCTTCATATGTTCCATGTATAACAGGAATGATTCATATCACTTTTAGAGGCAGTAGTCTACACTTCCTAAAATGGAAATATCATATGTACACATCATGGATAGAATTGAGGTATGTTGTAAATAAAACATAAATATGTATATATAAAATTTAAAAATAATATCTATCATATATAAAAATATTTCTTTCATAATGGCCACTATGAGAGGAAGGTAGGACAAAATTGAACAATCATTGTTCTGTGAGGCAGTAGTTCGTTGTACACAAAAACAATATATTCATATCAATTAGATGGAGGTGTGTGTATGTGTATTTTGTATCATTCTCAAACCAAAATTGTATTATATTGAGTATACTAGTGAGGTAATGTAATAAATGAATTAAAATAACATAGTTAGTGTAGATAGAGAACAAAGGAAAGAAACTTGAGAGAAGATGTTACCTCTAAATCCAATAACTTCTTTTGATTTGAGCAAAACATCTTTCTTGAATTTCCTTTTTCACAAGGTAAGGCTTCTTAGAATAAAGGAGGGATGTTTGGAGTTTATTTGGGAACAATTTGGGCGATCTATGAATCTTGAGGGGTGTGAGTATGTGGGTAGAGGTGGTTTCCTTTTATAAGAGGGAGGAGGGTCACTTTAGGAAGGTCCTGAAATATTATTTTACTATAAAATTATTTCGATTTATAATTATTCGTAATTGATATAATTCTAGAATAGGATGTTTATGGGTATAATTAATATTCAAAAATAGGTTTAGACACGTTTAGTTCACAAAATTACCTTTATCAGTTAGCTTTAGCCCTTAGATAAAAACATTAACTCTTACGATGTCCTATTGTATTTTCATGGTATATAGTTTATATATTTGTTATAAAATTCCAAGATAACCAAAAAAATATCATTAATTACATTTTTATCATTATATAAAGTATTTTGACAAATTTTTTATTTTTAGGACAACTATATCATTATATGAAATTGTATTTTCATTAAAAACACCATTTTCAATTTTGACACTACTTAGCAATGATATTTTTAAAAGTAATAACAACCCAATTCATTCAAAAAAAGAGTTAATTCAAAGATAATATGTTTTAATAATCCATAAATTTCTTGGATAACCTCAAAAATTTCAAATTTTGTTTATTTTAATATCTATGACATCATTTATTTGAGTATTTTATTAATAATGTAATCACTGCATCATAATTATGTCATAAATAAATTTATTTATTTAATGGATAAAAATTATAAATAAAATACCAATTTGTATGAAATATTTTTTAATTTTTATAGAAAATTTATAGTCAAATTTATTAGTTATATTACACCATATTAAAATTGTTCTACTAAAATATACATGTTTATTTTATATTTCCCTTTTCGTTAAATTAAAAATTATAAGATGTCATTTTCACAGCCAAGTGGTTCCCAAATGAAAAACATTCAGCCTAAGGAAGGTCATGGTCAGAAATATATTATCCAATAGGATATGGACATGTTTTGGGGTAGTTTTATATTATTATAATGTTACTATTTTTACCCTTATTTTCCTGATTTACACTTTAACCATGGTAAATAAAAATAATTACAGAAGTAACTATTCATAATGTACAAAAATAAAAGGTACATATTTAAATAATTTTTATATTATTATTCCAAATATGGAATCCATTTTTTTAAAATAAAAAACATATAAATGTACGTAATTAATTTAAAATTAATTCTCATTGTCAAAACAAGAAAGCGGGTTTTTGAGATGTAAGAACTATCAAAAGAATGGCATTTGATCTTGTCCAATTTAAAAGTGGAATTAAATCGCATGAAGAACATTGGATAAAATTATAAAAAAATAATCTAAATAATCACTAATGTCAATAAAAAGGACAATCTTACAATAATAATAAATTAGATGAAAAATCTATTTCGAATTAAAATACAGTGTTTTTCACTATTCATTAATATATGAATTTCATCAAAAAAATATAAATATTTCAACATCAGTATATCTGATTCCCCTATTATAGTTAATAAGTTCATTTTGTGAAATTGAGAATATTAAAGAGACAAAAACATGATTTAAAAATGGTTCTCCATCAAAAGGTTGTAAAAGAACCTTTTAAATATAATAGAGTAACTTATACATAAAATTGGATTCATTCAATTATTTTTCTTCTAAAATTAATTAGATAAAGGTAAAAGTATTTAACCAACATGTATAATCATATTGTAGTTTTTTATTCTCATTCCTTATAATACAATTACTAGGATTTAACTACCATTTAAAATAATAATAATATTATATTATTATTTTTCGGTATAACTCAATTTTGTGTGTGATGTAGGATTTGGTAGAAAACCATTATTTCATGTTGAGTACGCTATCAGAGAAAGTGTCCTATTTAATATAATTTAATATCTTATTCATAAATATTAATAGATATGAAAAGGTATTGTTCTATGAATACCGAGGATGTTACATCCTTCCCCACATTTGGAAATTGCATCCCTACAATTATATTTACTTATAATATATGTGCGGGTATTTATCCCTCATATAAATTTCTGATTCCCACATTTCTACTATACACATATGGGTTTTCCACAAAAACATTACCTGAAGAATCAACTTTGTCCAAAACACTTGATCTCTATGGTTAGGAAACTATACTAGTTGTTCCTTATAAGAAAGATTATATTCCAACTGAACTACCTCTTGATTCAAAATACGAGATGGATCCGACAAATAATTTTATAACATTGAATCATGAAAGTCATTGTGTACCTATGATAAACATGGAGGTAAATCCACCCTATAGGAAACTGATCTAACTTTCATTGAGATTTCATATGGTCCAATAAATTGTAGACTCATATTTCCCATCTTACCAAAAATGCATCACACTTTTCTATGGAGAAAATTTGAGAAATAAATGATCACATACCTCAAAAAAATACCCTTCCTTTGATTATCTAAATAACTTTTCTACCTGCTCTTAGTATTCCTTATGTACATCTAACTCAACTGAAATTTTTCTACCACAACTTCTACAAATTCTGGTCCAATCAACTTCCTTTCACCTACTTCATCCCAAAAAGCTAGAGTTTGAAACCACATTCCATATATTGGTTCTAATGTTTCCTTATGTAAACTAGAATGACAACTGTTATAATATGAAAACAGTACCAAATAATTTTGTTGATATCAACATTCTTATTAATACACTGAAAAATTACGTAGCATATCCTTCATGGTAAGAATTATTATTTCTTACTACCCATCGGATTTAGGATGAAAAGTTACACTGAAATTAAATTCAGTTACAAATTACTTATGAAGGCCTTCCCAAATGTTTGAAGGGAACCTGGGATCTGGATCAGATAAAATAAAGAGGGAACTCCATGTAACATGACTATCTCTTTAACATATAATTGAAAATTCTGATCTAGAGACAGAGCATCTCAAATATGATGAAAATCATCTAATTTAGTCAATCAATCAACAACTACCCATAGTGTATTGTTACCTCAAGAAGTTTTTTGTAATCCCACAATGAAATGCAAGGATATATTTTCCAATTTCAACTCGAGTACTGGAAAATGCTTAATAATCCCGTTAGGTAACTACTATTATAGTTTAACATATATACATGTCAAATACTTTACAGTAAAGTAAGTAATATTTCATTGCATTTCATCCCACCAGCAATACTCTCGAAGATCTATTCACATCATAGTACATCCCGGATGAACTTTGAATAGATAACTATAAGATTCCCATAAGATTACCATAAGATTCATTTCATCAACTATGATTCACAAGGAACAAATAATCTCTTTATAAACCTCAAAAAATAGACTTTATCAATATTAAATTTAACTAACATAAATTCTAACTTTTTATGAAACTCATTGTCTTCCTTTTCCACTTTCATAACAATATCTCATAGAGATGATTTCACTACCTACTAAAACAAAATAATGAAATTCCCCATACCAATAACATTTATTCTAATATCCATCAAATAAGAAACCAAAGGATCATGTTCCAAATGTATCATGGTAAATGTAACATTACTCTTTTGACTCAAATCATCAGCCGTCATATTTTCCTTTCCAGGATGGTAATGAATCGTGCAATCATAATCCTTCATTAATTAAATCCATCTCCAATTTCACATGTATAATTATTTCTTAGTGAATACATACATAAAACGTTTTTGATCAGTATATATTTCACACTTTATGCCATACAAATTATGTATCCAAATTATTAAAGGAAAAAACAATCACAGCTAATTCTGAATCATTTGTAGGGTAATTTAAATCATGTGGTTTGAACAAAAGGGAAGGATATGAAATATATTGATCATTATGTAATATGAAACAACCAATTACTCTCAATTATGCATCACTGTATATAATAAATTCACTATTCCTGGAAGTTAGGACCAAAACTGAAGCGTTTACCAATCTTTATTTATGTTTCGGAAATCATTCATCACAATATTTTTCCTAGATGATGTTAACAAATTTTTGAGTTATATTAGTTAGTGGGATATATAACCGAGCAATTTTTTGATAAAAAATTAGGTAATAACCCACTAATCCTAGAAAACTATGACTATATGTTGTATTTGTATGACTTGGCCACTCATCAAAAATGTTTATTATAGATGCATCAATAGTAATTCCATATTTAGAAATAATATGACCATGGAATGAAATTTCTTGCAACCCAAATTCAATCTTACATATCATTCCATATAGTTTTTTTTCGTTGTGGGATCCCAAAATAGTCCTTAAGTGACTTTCATGTTCTTCCCATCATTTATAATATACTAAAATATCTTTTATAAAAACAGCCACAAAATGACCAAAAAACCGAGGAAATATTACATTCATGATATTCGTAAGTACAACATGTGCCTTAGATAAAACAATAGTCCTAACTAAAAACTCATAATGTCCATATGTTATTTGGAAATCTTTCTTTGGAATGTCATCACCCATCACATTTATCTGATGTAACTTGGACCTCAATTCAATCATAAAAAAGTCTAATCCTTATAGAGATGATCAAACAAATAATTTATTTGGGGCAACATATACTTGTTCTTAATAGTGACGTTATTCAAGGCTCTATAATTAATATATAGTCTTATTGAAGCATCTTTCTTTTTAAGAAATAAAACAAGAGAACCAAACAGTGATGTTCTAGGTCAAATGAAAACATTATCTATTAGATGATGGAAATGTATCTTTTAAATACAGAAGCTATATTAGATCCATTTGATAAGGGGGTTTAGAAATATGTTTATCATGAGGAAATAAATCAATTTTATTTTCAACCTATTAATTTGGAATAATGCCAATCAATTAATCTGGAAGACATTTGTGAAATCATTCACTAATGGAATGTCAGTAATCAAAATTGATTCTTTTGTTTTTCAAAAACTCGATCTCCATAACATTCACTACTTTCCTGAATAAATCATTAGAACATTTTTATGTTATCAAAGGTATTAATTCATTGAATAATAATATATTGGATTTTTAATCAATTTTATCATGATAAAATGAAATCCAATCCATACCCAAAATGATATCAAATTCCACTATAGGAAGTTCAACAAGATTTTTAGGAAAGTCCATTCAACAAATGATAATATGAAGATTGTGATAATTATTGGTTTGCTCTAATTGTTCAGCCTGAGTCTTTACCAAAATTTCATTGTCACATTCATGAGGTATTAATTATAATTTACTTGAAAAGCTCTCAAATGTTAAAAAATGTGATTATAAAGAGTCAAATAAAGTATTGGTATATTTTGACGAAACATATAACATACATGTCACCACATAATTTGACTATCCCAAACCAACCTTAGTAGAAGAAAATGATATTTCAATTCCCTTATGATTTTGATACTACAGG
This sequence comes from Viscum album, assembly GCA_963277665.1. Classification (NCBI taxonomy): domain Eukaryota; kingdom Viridiplantae; phylum Streptophyta; class Magnoliopsida; order Santalales; family Viscaceae; genus Viscum; species Viscum album. The sequence continues at coordinate 1,326,756,221 of OY728120.1, read as the reverse complement.
TTTCCACCCTGGGAAATCAACTTTTGACAAACACTGGAATAATGTCATGTCTGGTCGTAACTAATACTTATTAATGCTGGGTTTTCATTTCCTTCTTGATCATCTCCTTTACATTTACAAGAAATCTATCATGTATAACCACATTGGAAGCATTTACTATACTTTGAGATATATTCTACATGATTCATTTGACCATAATTCTCAAAAATTGGAAATTTGTTTTTCATACCTCCAGGATTCATTGAAGAATTCTTTTCTATTTCCTGCAAACTGGTTCAATTCTTTTGTTTTATCTCATGGAACACATTATAATGGGAAAACCCCATGTCTTCCTTCTCAATACATCGGACAAGTTCCTCCATGATTTTGAAATCATGAGAAGAAAATGCCTTTAGATAATTGGGATTAAATCATAAGTAAAACTGATTAATCATTCTATCAGTATCCTGGATAAAATTTAGGACGTACCTTGACAAACTGGTGAATGTTTATTCATTTATAGCCACATAATCTTCCTCCTTTTGTCTCAATTCCAAGAATTAATTTTCTATCATAAGTCAAAAAACCGTAGTGAAATATTTCTCAAGGATGATATTCATAAATTAATCTTATTACATGGAATCAATCTCTTCAATTACTCTGATATTTTTATTAATTTAACACCATTAATCATCATCACCTTCAAAATGATAAACAATAAGAAAAACCTTTTTATTGTCTAAACACCCCATTACATCAAATTTTTTCCCAAATCATCAATCCACCCTTCAGCTTGAATAGGGTTAGATAATCCTCTAAATTATAGGGGACATTTCTTCCTGAAATTCTCAATGATTGAAATATTCCCTTATGAATTTTCTATGTGATCTCAGGAATGAACACCACCACCATTTATCACATGAGTCAACAGATCCATCATTACCACAAACTATTAAATTCAAATTCTAACTACCTCAGGAAGTTGATTTGGATTGTAATTTCACTCTGTATGCCTTCCCAGAATAGCTTCCCAATTTACGCTGTGGAAAACCATGCTGAACAGACCTATCTTAGATGAAGAATGTTGTAATCATCAAAATCTATATTATTTCATTTTGACCATCAAGTAAAAAATAATTTATGGATATTCTATTAATAATATTATAACTCTTAAATTTATCCAAAATAACTTATGATACCAATTATAAGGCCCCATATTTTAGCATTACTTAATCTTGAGTTATGTCATTAAGTTTACTTTAATTAAAATTGAATATCATTTCAGGTTTTGATATTTAGATAACATGGTAATGAATTATAAATAAAAACTTAAATATTAAAATTATACACTTCTACTCACTATCAATTTTTTCGTAAAACAGAAACTCTTTAATAAGAAAATGGAATCATTTCATGTTTTAACATCATTACTTTTCATTGATCCCATCCTTGACATTATTCTTCTCTAGGTCCTATGAAAAAAATTTCAGAAATTGGGATGAGAAAAAAAATCTCATTAAGGTATATAGAAAAAAGGAAAATAGATAATCTTGGGAAAAAATGAAAACCATCAATACATTATTATAAAGAAATAATTTTAACATTTGTGAAGTAGGAAATATAATACCCTGAATATAAGCTCATTTCTTACCATTTTTGTAACCGAAATATTAACATAAATACCATATAAATTAATATATGAAATATATAGGTAACATGGGATAGAAACATTCTTAAATGGAATAATGATATGGTTGACTTCAACACGTATCACTAAATGGAATATACATATCACTTACTTTCTAACCAAATACATTAGATATTATAACGTAACCAAACATCCATGGTTTATCATAGAACCACCCATCATTGGTTTATCTCATAACCACCTATCATTGGTTTATCGCGTAACCACCCATGAAATGTCTAAGTACCATAATATCATCAAAACACATAAATGATTGCAACTTTCAACATTTCAATCATAAATTTAATTTTCTAATCCCAACAAATCATTTTAAAATATTGAAATAAAAAATAAACTTTCAAAACCATTTTCAATAACAAAACACCCAAAAATGGAATAAATGATTTATTTTCTATTTAAAATATTTAAGGCTTACATAATACACATAATATCAAATAACGGTTACAACGGAGGAGAGGTCATTGCCCCCACATACGTTTAAATCTTGCCATTTGTCATTTAGTAAAAATCATTATAGAAAAAAGTTTCCCTTTGAATTAAATTTAAATTAAAATGTGATTATTATTCCACATATAAAATAAAGAGGTGTATATTATCAAAATATGCCTCAATGAAAGGAGATTGAGACGAATTCCATTACATTGAGTCCAACTTGGCATATACAATATTTATGTTCCTGAATATTAAATTTAGGTTAGTTTATACTTTCTTGAGAATAAATTTCTAGTTTATATTTCCTTTTATATAACTTATTACCACTTTATTAAAATTACATACTATATAAGTTCATATCAGTCGTTTAATCGATATTCTTGTACTTTAGTCGAAAATGAACTTGTTTGATGTAAATTGTCAATGTGATCCAAGTCCATCATCTCCAAAATATTATTCATGATTTAAATATATTATATATCAAGTATATATGTACTTATAATATCCATAATATTTTTATATGATAAATGAAATGCATAATTCATGGAGACGGTGTAACACCCCTGGTAAATAAAGAATATGACATTTTTATATTTATCCATATTTGTGAATAAAATATTAATACTACTTTAAAGGGAACACTATGATCGATGGCGTACCCAATATGAAACAATGAGTTTCTTGGGAATCTTACGTTTCACTCTAATAATAAAATAATATTATTTTAAAAGGTCGTTAACGCCTAGCCGTTGTAATTGAAGGAATGAACAGAACTAACTACAAAATTATTATATATGTTTGCCAAATATTTTTACTCATTACAATAAATGTTAGAGGATTAAAAATTCAAATGAATCCAGTTTTTAAGCGTAAACATTCTAATATTCTTTAAAAGGTCGATTAACCGCCTTTTGATGGAGAAACCCTTTTTAAATAAACTTTTTGACAATTTTATAAGCTCTATTTTTCAAAATAAACATATGATTTATGATTGGGACATTGAAATTTACCTTGGGTTAATTTTTGGTATTTTTCCAAAAAAGTTCAATTTTTAATGAGTAGTGAAAATTGTTGTATTTTAATTCAAAACCTCTTTTTAATATAATTTCTTTATATGAATATATTATCTTTTTAATTGTATTTAAAGTGAAATTAGAATATATTTTTACCATTTAATCCAATATTGGTCATTGGAACTAATTTCATTTTGAAATCGGACTTAAACTAGGTCAATCTTTTGATACATTTTGTTTCATAAAAAGACGTTATTTGTTTTGACAATGGGAATTAATTATTAAATTAATTAATGAAACTTATATGTTTTTAATTTTGTAAAATAGAAAACATTTTTGAATTTGGAATATCAAATAAAGCTTAGGGTGATTTTTTGGTAATTTTCTGAAAAACTTCAATTTTTGATGAATAGTGAAACCACTAAGTGGTACTTATAACAACTGATTTTCCGTTTAAATGAAATTTTGCCACCGTTGTGTTTTGAATTTAAAAAATTATACATACATGGTTTTCATTAAGAAGTAAAATTTGGTTCAATGGGATTAAAATAATTTTTTGTTGAATAGTAACTTATTATGTTTTAAATCGAGATTAGAGGTAATTAGTCTAGTTTAAGGTAAGAATAATGTTTTAATAAAATGAAATGACCAAGACACATGTCCTACCATCATTGGATATGTCATAGCCGACCAAGAAAATCCATGGGTCAACTTGGGGACCCCATGGAGCCACTTTGGTTGGAAAATGACATAAAAACCTTTTTATTTAATGTTAATGTAAAAATGACACAAACATGAGATATTTTACTAAAAAAACTTCACATGGGGTTATACAAGTCATATTTTTGACTATAAATAATCAATGGAAAGAAAAAACGATTTCCTGCATCATAGTAGTTTTTTTATAATTTTTTAGGCATTAAAAAAATTATATTATTTATGACATCATGATGATGCAGTGATGACCTCATTATTTAACGATTTATATAAAATGGAAAGATAATGTAAAATCTAAGAACTACACATGTCAAAAACCTATTGGATGGGTGGATTTCGAAACCATATCTCCTTATCCTCGAATTATATCAATGTGGGACCCTTTTAATCCGAACCTCATTTTCAAATAATCTAACATTTCTTTACTTTCCAAAAGTGCCCCTCCTCTCCTCTTATAAATGGCCCCCACCTCTACCTCCTTACCCACACTTCCAAAGCCATTGTCTCGGCCAACGCCTGCCCATTTTGTCTCTCCACATCCCAATCTTACTCCTTGAAGCCTCACTTTGGGCAGAAGTTTCCCCAAGTAATCCTTTGAGCTCAAACCAAAGGGAGTTACCCGATTTTAAGGTAATGTCTTCACTTGAGTCTTTTTGTTTTATTTTGCTTCTCCAACCCCCTAAACTCTTTTTATTCTTTTATTTTGTAACAACTCCAGTATCTTCAATATACTAGGATGTTGTTATAAAAAGGATTCGAGCTACACTTACACACACCTACATCTAATGGTTAAAGAACATACTGTTTCCGTGGATGGCGAATTTCTGCCTCCCGAAACGATGATTGTTCAACATTCTTCTAACACCTTCAAAGGTGGAAATTAATATGGAACTATATTTATGTATGATATATAATATGTTTATGTTTTAATTAAGCTTCTGTATTTTTCATTTATGGCATACCTTTATGGTTTCCATTATGGGTAAACGTGATATCTTCATTTAAGGAAGTGCGGACTACCGCCCCCTCAAAGTGATTTGATTCGTTAATAACATATGTGGTATGTATAAAGGATATATTTAATGATATTATATATGATACCATACTAGAATTAAAATAATATTATGTATCATTATGTTTTAATTCCATTAAATATGAAATAGAAATGGAAGTAGCGTTCATGCGTACGTACGGCTTACCGTCTCCATGAACGGTACATTTCATTTCTTATCTCAAAATGTTATCTACTATTATAAGTACATATATATAATGGATATATATGTAATATATTAAATCTAAAATATGGATATAATTATGGAATTATAACATATATATATCTCTCATTATGTTTTAATTCCATTAATATGACAAAAAATGAAAGTAGCGTTCATGCATACGTACGACCTACCGTCTCCATGAACAATGCTTTTGATTTTTATCTCCAAATGCTATGGAATAGTATAAAATGAATATATACTGGCTATATATGATATTTAAAACATCAATACTATTCTGGATATCATTTACCTATAACTACATGGAAAATTATTTTCCAACAAGTTCAATTTTTCACTCATGTACCAAACATCGACAAAAATGTCTAATATGAACTCATATTATTAACCAATTATTATAACATTAAAATATGTGATATTAACTGAATAATAATCTTTATAGGAGGTCCTTAATCAATTATAAATTTACCAAAGTTTATTATTCAGGAATATAAAGAAACGAACCAGACAAGTTGGACTTGAGGTAAGGGATCCGACTCCTCTCTTTCTTTTAAAGCACACTTTTTTATGTCATTCCTTTTAAAGCTCATATTTCTTGTTATTGGGATATTATTTTATATTAATATTACTGTAATTTTTATGTTCATATGATGATAGACCCTATTCTCCGTCATCAATCCATTTTGGAAGTCTTGAGTGGCGCCGTTAGGCTGCCAAATTTTCGTAAGAGATCCAACCTCTCTCTTTATTTTTAAGTACTCTCCTTTATGTCACTTCTTTTATGCTCCTATTCGTTATGTTGGGGGATGTTCTTTTGTATTAATCTTTAAGTAAACATTAATTTTATATGATTAGTGACCCTATTTCCTCTCATCAATCCATTTTGGAAGTTTTAAGGGGCGCCGTTAGGCTGCCGAGTTTTCATAAGGTAGTTTTCATCTCACTTTTATTCCCGTGAGATTTATGCTAAATTTTCCACAATTTCCTTTGAGTGGTGTATGTACTTCCCATTATTATACACTTTGTGTAGTATAATTTCATTTATGGGTATTCACATCTTCATTGTATACCCTTCTTCCATGGGGTGTACGTTTTGAATGTTACCCAACTCAGTAAGGGGACCTTTCACCCTCCTCTTTTTAAAAGACTTCTTTTGTTATGTCTTTTCATTCACATACTATTATGCTGGGATATGTTATTTTATATCCTCATTGATGTAAATTATATGTCCAAGTGATTATATTCCCTTTTTATCTCTCATCAACTCATTTTCTGAATTTTGAGGTGATGTCGTTAGGCTGTCGAATTTTACCAAGGGAACTTTTTAACCCAATTTCGATTTCGTTGGGTTCAACATGTAGTTATTGAATATGTCATCCTTTGAATATGTGTGAATGACATTTTATTGTTTTACACTTAATATCCACTTATATTGTGTGTATTTATATTTTTCACACATAATTTTGAGATTGATTTATCCTTAATTTAAGGATACCTTCTTTATAAGGGATTTCATCACATTTGACATTTCTATTGAGACTTCTTTGTTGTTATGCACCTATTAACTCTTATATAGTGTATATACTGTCCTTTGGAATATTATATCATGAATACATTTATTCTCATGATATTATAAAGTTCTTACTAAATGTTATTCCTCAATTATTTTATCCAAGTGTCTCTAATTTTGGTAAAACCCCTTTAACCAAAATAACACTTTAAATGTTTTAATTATTTGTTCTTATTAATATCGATTTTTTCAAAATGGTTTTAAGGATTTATTTATATGGATATTAATGTTTTATAATTTTAAAATCTTCAAGGTGGTATGGGACACTTTGATTCAAAAATCTCTTTATTAAATGTTTTAAATGGTTTTGGAAATGGTTTCTTTTTGAATGGATTCATTATTTCAATATACTAAAATGTTATGTTTCCTTTATGCATGTTTAATATGATATGTTTATGTTATGGTGCTTGGGAATTGTTATGAAAATGGGTGGTTCTGTGATAAACTAATGGCGGGTGAGCCCAAGATAGCTCTCCAATGCATTGGGTAACACGAAGAAGTGAAACGTTAAGGTTTCTCCGAAGAGATTTAGGGAATATACTGTGGTGGGTATTCCGAACGTAACCAAGAGGGTTACTCCCTACATAAGAATGTTATGAATGCCTCAAGTTACCTTTTATGTCTTATGATTTCTATGATTTATTCATGATTTGATGAGGTATGTTAAAGTGCCTATGTTTTATGGGTAAAGTATGATTTCATTCTTATGTGTATATGAACTCAAGTTTCCATTCCATATTTTTATAACCCTTACTGAGCTTATTATGATCATCCCAAGTTTTTGAAATGTTTTTCACAGGTCAAGGGAAAGGTACATGATGTGATGATAGTGTCAAGGATGTGTCAAGAAAGAATCCATGTTTTATTTTAAATATGTTTCCATTGATGGAAAGAATGAATACTGTATTTTATGTAACCACTTTGTTTAAATGTGGAATGTAATGCAAGTTTCATGATCTAATTATCTAAAACTCTAAACCTGAAAAGATCCTCAATGTGTAATCTTGTATGAACTCATGATTAAGTAAGTTTTAAGGCTGGGGCCTTATAGTTTGTATCAATGGTCGTTTTAGATAACTTTAGAGGTTAGGGTATTCTCTAAGCATAAGTTACATTACCTTAATGGTTTGGATTTAAGAAAGAGTCCTAGTTTTAGATAAAGTGAATGAGTAAGTATATCTTAGTGTTTATCTTCCTCATTAGTACATTATGGTTTTGTTGATATACTCACACATACATTTCTATTTTTAGTGAATGGATGGATCTAGAAGGCACCAAAGAGACAACAGGTTTGAAGGAAACAATGGTGGTTCTCTGTTTAAGATACTAGATAAAATGGGGGATTCAATGAGGAAACTTGTGGTTGTTCTAAACCAACTATCTAGGAGTCATGATCAACCACTTGAACATTGTTATGTTCTGTAATTAATCATGTACAAGATGACCAATGGATGTGGAAGTTCATGTAATAATTATAAAGGTAACCATTCGAGTTTATATGATCCTTCATTTTGAGGTAATTATGGGTTATTATATGATTTGCTAAAAAATGAAAGGAATGAGATAAACTTGAGGTTAAAATATGTTATGATTATTTTTGAAAATTTTATATCATTTTGGGAAATGTTTTATGAATTATGTAGTTTTGGAAAAAGGACAACATGCAGACCGTGTGACAACCCGTCGCGTCAGACAAAGATGCGGGAATCGAACCCACAACCAAAGTGAGACTGGTATTTATCTCATACTACTGGACTAAGTGAAGTCCCTGGTTAGTTTTACTGATTCTTTTTAGTAAGATTTTTTTATTAATTAAGAGTAAGTTTATTTTGGGTTATCTATGGAAATTTATTAACCCATCATGGAGGATGAGTGATTAGGTTAATTACTTTTCAATACGAGACTTTAGGAGTAACTGATGTTGTTTGGAGATAAATGCTACGATTTAACTTGGAAGACTATGTGACTAAATCCTTCAAATATTTGGGTTTCAATCTTAGTTTGGTTTACTTTGAAGAATTTTATGGACAAATTGTTTATCGAATGGTCCTCGTTGAACTTTGGGTTTTGTTGGAAAAATATTGGAGATTAAGAATAGATTTTCTTTTTATAAAGGGTTATCTTTTTCTGGATTATCTGATCTTGTACAAACCTTTTTGGTTTTGGTTTTGGTTAAAGTCTAAAGACATGGTAAGTATATAGTTCTCTTTTGTGGATTAGGTCATTCTCTAGAAATTGATTATAGTACTCTTAATGCGAACAAGTCTTCCTAAATACTCGTCTTTTGGAGAAAATATGAGTTTGATTAAGGAATCTATTAAATGTTGAAAGTCAACATGATAAGTGATTATGTTTCCTTATGAATAAATTCCTCAATAAAAAGTAACTTAAAACAAAAATGTTGCCTATTAACTTTTCCTACTAGGGAATCGAATACCGTTTAACACATCACAAGTTTGTGATTTTCTTATTGTTAACTTTCTCCTAGACATGTTTACTATCACTCTCTATCAAAGCATGACCATTTGTTTTTTTCTTCCATGTCCATATTTTCATACTTGGATTCCTAGTATGGGTTAACTCGGGTGACCTTAGTACTTATCTTTCATTATTTTAAAGTGATTGTTTTGCCGACTCTTGTTCCGATGTGGGACTTTCAAGGATGTTTCCAAGCCCATTTTTAAAATTGCGAGGACATAATTCCCAAAAGGGGGGAAGGATGTAACACCCCTGGTAAATAATGAATATGACATTTTTATATTTATCCATATTTGTGAATAAATTATTAATACTACTTTAAAGGAGACTCTATGATCGATGGCGTACCCAATATGAAACAATGGGTTTCTTGGGAATCTTATGTTGCACTCTAATAATAAAATAATATTATTTTAAAAGGTATTTAATGCCTAGCCATTGTAATGGTGGGAATGAACAGAACTAACTAAAAAATGATTATATATGTTTGTCAAATATTTTTACTCTTTAAAATAAATGTTAGAGGATTAAAAATGCAAATGAATCCTGTTTTTAAGTGTAAACATTCTAATATTCTTTAAATGGTCGATTAACCACCTTTTGATGGCGAACCCCTTTTTAAATCCACTTTTTGACAATTTTATAAGCTCTATTTTTCAAAATAAACATATTATTTATGATTGGGACATTGAAATTTATTTATATGATTAGATTATATTTTGAATTGGTTTTAAAGTGTAATTAGAATATATTTTTACCATTGAATCCAATAGTGGTTGTTGGAATTAATTTCACTTTGAAATCGGGCTTAAATTAGTGTCAATCTTTTGATACATTTTGTTTCATAAAAACACGCTATTTGTTTTGAAAACGGGAATTAATTATTAAATTAATTAATGCAACTTATATGTTTTTAATTTTGTAAAATAGACATAATTTTTGAATTCGGAATATCAAATATAGCTTAGAGTGAATATTTGGTAATTTTCTGAAAAACTTCAATTTTTGATGAATAGTGAAACGACTAAGTTGTACTTATAAAAACTGATTTTCCGTTTAACTGAAATTTTGCCACCTTTATGTTTTGAATTTCTAAAATCCGACATACATGTTTGTCATTAAGAAGTAAAATGTGGTTCAATGGGATTAAAATAATTTTTTGGGGAATAGTAACTTATTAAGTTTTGAATCGCGATTAGAGGTAATTAGTGTAGTTTAAGGTATGAATAATGTTTTAATAAAATGAAATGACCTAGACACATGTCCTAACCTCATTAGATGTTTCATGTACGACCATGAAAATCCATCGGTCAATATGGGGACCCCATGGAGCCACTTTGGTTGGAAAATGACATAAATACCTTTTTATTTAATGTTAAAGTAAAAATGACACAAACATGAGATGTTTTACTAAAACAATTTTTACATGGGGTTATACAAGTCCTATTTTTTACTATAAATAATAAATGGAAAGAAAAAATTATTTCCTACATTAAAGTAGTTTTTTTATAATTTTTTATACAATAAATAAATTAAATTAATTATGACATCATGATGTTGCAGCAATAACCTCATTATTTAACGATTTAAATAAAATGGAAAGATAATGTAAAATATAAGACCTAAACATGTAAAAAACCTATTGTATGGGTGGATTTAGAAACCATATCACCTTATCCTCGAATTATATCAATGTGGGACCCATTAAATCCGAAACTCATTTTCAAATAAAGTAACATTTCTTTACTTTCCAAAAGTGCCCCTCCTCTCCTCTTATAAAAGGCCCCCACCTCGACCTCCTTACCCACACTTCCAAATCCTTTTGCTCGGCCAAAACCTGCCCATTTTGTCTCTCCACATCCCTCTCTTACTCCTTGAAGCCTCACTTTGGGTAGAAGGCTTCCCAGGGAAGCCTTTGAGCTCAAACCAATGGGTGTTACCCGATTTTAAGGTAATGTCTTCACTTGAGTCCTTTTGTTTTATTTTGGTTCTCCAACCACCTAAACTCTTTTTATTCTTTTAATTTGTAACAAATACAGTATCTTAAATATACTAGGATGTTTTTATAAGAAGGATTCAAGCTACACTTACACACACCTACATCTAATGGTTAGAGAACATACTGTTTCTGTGGATGGCGAATTTCTACCTCCCGAAACGATGATTGTTCAACATTCTTCTAACACCTTCAAAGGTGGCCATTAAGATGAAACTATATTTATATATGATATATAATATGTTTACGTTTTACTTAAGTTTCTGTATTTTTAATTTATGGCATACCTTTATGGTTTCCATTATGGGTAACGCGATATCATCATTTAAGGAAGTGCGGACTACCGCCCCCTCAAAGTGATTTGATTTGTTAATACCATATGTGGTATGTATAAAGGATATATTTAATGATATTATATATGATACCATACTGGAATTAAAATAATATTATTTATCATTATGTTTTAATTCCATTAAATATGAAATAGAAATTGAAGTAGCGTTCATGCGTACGTACGGCTTACCGTCTCCATGAACGGTACATTTCATTTCTTATCTCAAAATGTTATGTACTATTATAAGTACATATATATAATGGATATATATGTAATATATTATATCTAAATGATGGATATCATTCTGGAATTATAACAAATATATATCTCTCATTTTTTTAATTCCATTAATATGACAAAAAAATGAAAGTAGCGTTCATGCGTACGTACGGCCTACCGTCTCCATGAACAGTGCTTTTGATTTTTATCTCCAAATGATATGGAATATTATAAAATGAATATATACTGGATATATATTATATTTAAAACATCAATACTATTCTGGATATCATGTACCTATAACTACATGGAAAATTATTTTCCAACAAGTTCAATTTTTCACTCATGTACCAAACATCGACAAACATGTCTGATATGAACTCATATTATTAACCAATTATTATAACATTAAAATATGTGATATTAACTGAATAATAATCTTTATAGGAGGTCCTTAAGAAATTATAAATTGAACAAAGTTTATTATTTAGGAATATAAAGAAACTAACAAGACATGTTGGACTTGAGGTAAGGGATCCGACTCCTCTCTTTCTTTTAAAGCACACTTTTTTATATCATTCCTTTTAAAGCTCATATTTCCTGTTATTGGGATATTAATTTATATTAATCTCACTGTAATTTTTATTTTCATATGATGAGAGACCTTATTCTCTCTCATCAATCCATTTTGGAAGTTTTGAGTGGCACCGTTAGGCTCCCAAATTTTCGTAAGAGATCCAACCTCTCTCTTTCTTTTTAAGTACTCTCTTTTATGTCACTTCTTTTAATCTCCCCTTTGTTATGTTGGGGTATGTTCTTTGGTATTACTCTTTCTGTAAACTTTATTTTGATATGATTAGAGACCCTATTTCCTCTCATCAATCCATTTCGGAAGTTTTAAGTGGCGCTGTTAGGCTGCCGAGTTTTCGTAAGAGAATTTTCATCTCAGTTTTATTCCCGTGAGATTTATGCTAAATTTTCCCCAATTTCCATTGAGTGGTGTATTTACTTCCCATTATTATAAAAAAAATTTAGTATAATTTCATTTATGGGTATTCACATCCTCATTGTATGACCCTTATTCCATGGGGTGTACGTTTCGAAAGTTACCCAACTCGGTAAGGGGACCTTTCACCCTCCTCTTTTTAAAAGACTTCTTTTGTTATGTCTTTTAATTCACATACTATTATGTTGGGATATGTTCTTTCATATCCTTATTGATGTAAATTTTATGTCCAAGTGATGAGATTACCTTTTTATCTCTCATCAACTCATTTTCTGAATTTTGAAGTGATGCTGTTAGGCTGTCGAATTTTACCAAGGGAACTTTTTAACCTAATTTAGATTTCGTTGGGTTCAACTTGTAGTTATTGAATATGTCATCCTTTGAATATGTGTGAATGAAATTTTATTGTTTTAAAATTAATTTCCACTTATATTGGGTGTATTTATATTTTTCATATATAATTTTGAGATTGATTTATCCTTAATTTAAGTATACCTTCTTTATAAGGGTTTTCATCACATTTGAGATTTCTATTGAGACTTCATTGTTGTTATGCACCAATTCACTCTTATATGGTGTATATACATTCCTTTAGAGTATTATATCATGAATACATTTATTCTCATGAAATTATAAAGTTCTTACTAAATGTTATTCCTTAATTATTTTATTCGAGTGTCTTTAATTTTGGTAAAACCCCTTTAACCAAAATATCACTTTAAATGTTTTAATTATTTGTTCTTATTAATATCCATGTTTTAAAAATGGGTTTAAGGATTTATTTATATGGATATTAATGGTTTGAAATTTTAAAAGCATCAAGGTGGTATGTGACACTTTGATTCAAAAATCTATTTATTAAATGTTTTAAATGGTTTTGGAAATGGTTTCTTTTTTAATGGATTCATTATTTCAATATACTAAAATGTTATATTATGATTGAAATGTGGAAATGTTATGTTTCCTTTATGCATGTTTAATGTGATACATTTATGTTATGGTTCTTGGGAATTGTTATGAAAACGGGTGGTTCCGTGATAAACTAAGGGTGGGTGAGCCCGAGATAGCTCTCCAATGCATTGGGTGACACGAAGGAGTGAAACGTTATGGTTTCTGTGAAGAGATTTAGGGAATATACTATGGTGGGTATTCCAAACGTAACCAATAGGGTTACTCCCTATGTAAGAATTTTATGAATGCCTCATGTTACCTTTTATGTCCTATGATTTCTATGATGTATTCATGATTTTATGAGGTATGTTAAAGTGACTATGTTTTATTGGTAAAGTATGATTTCATTCTTATGTGTATATGAACTAATGTTTCCTTTCCCTATTTTTATAACCCTTACTGAGATTTTTATGCTCATCCCATGTTTTTGAAATGTTTTTCACAGGACAAGAGAAAGGTACATGATGTGATGATAGTGTCAAGGATGTGTCAAGAAAGAATCCATGTTTTATTTTAAATATGTTTCCGTTGATGGGAATAATGAATACTATCTATTATGTAACCACTTTGTTTATATGTGTAATGTAATGCATGTTTCATGATCTAATTCTCTAAAACTCTAAACCTAAAAAGATTCTCAATTTGTAATCTTGTATTAACTCAAGATTAAGTAAGGTTTAAGGTTGGGTCCTTATAGACGGTATGTCGTATATACCCATGAATGCAACATTCAGTTCATTGTCATATTAAAAGAATGATAATAAATGGTATAAATGTATATTATAATACATGTATTATTTTTATATCATTAATGTCTTTTTGTATTAATAAAATCATCCTTTTTATGTTCCATGTATAGAATGAACTAGTCATATCAATTTGATGGAGCGGTAGTCCGAACTTTGTCAAATGAAATTATCATATTTAAATATCATGGATAGCATAAAGGTATGTTGTAAATAATAATTACAAACTCATAGAGAAAATAAGAATATATCTTATATCATATATAAATATAGTTATATCATAATTTCCACCATGATATTTGGTATACGAAAATTGAACAATCATCATTTCCTGAGGCAGTAGTTCACCATACAGAGAAACATTCTGTTCATATCCATTAGATAGAGGTGTGTGTAAGAGTAGTTAAAATAATTCTCCTAAAAATATAGTATATTAATTATAATTTTTTATGTAAAAAATTAATAATAAGAGCATAGGGAGTCGAAAAAAATAATGGAATGGAACTGGAGAGAAGATGTTCCCTATAAATCAGGTACATTCTTTTGATATGAGACAAAATGATTTTTTGAATTTCCTTATACAATATTTAAGGATTCTAGGAGTAAATTAGATATTTTGGGAGATTATTTTAGTACATTTTGTAAAAATCATGGGGCTTGAGAGGTGTGAGTATGTGTGTAGAGGTGGTAGCCTTTTATAAGTGGGAGGATGGATCTTTAAGAAGTTCTTGAAATAATTTTTTATTATAAAATCATTTTTGAATTACAATAGATCCAAAAGGATATATTTAGAGGCTACGATGAGGATGGGTCTAATGCCTCTAAAACCATACGTTCTATAAAATTTTAGTTCCCAAAAATAACCTTACATTTTAGCATTAACCCTTAGTTAAAAATATTAACTCTTACCATGTCTTCTTATATTTTCATAATATATAGTTTCTATAGTTACAATAAAACTTTGAGAGAACATAATGATGGTCATTAAAGAAAATTTTAAACTTATATAATTCATTTAGACTAATATTGGGTTTTTAGGACTGTTATATCATTTTATAAAATAATATTGTTTTTAAAAACCAATTAATGTCAACTTTGAAACTACATTGTAACTGATATATGTTAAAGTCATAAAGACTTTATTAATTCGAACCAAAATCATTAAATCAGAGATAATATTTCATAATCTACTATATAATTCGTGGATTTCATTAAAATGTTCAAATTTTATTTATTTTAATATTTATTATATCATTTATTTGAATCTTTCGTTAATAAGGTAATCACTACATCATCATTTTGTCATAATAAATTTATTTATTTAATTAATAAAAATTATAAATAAAATACCATTCTGTATAAAATCTTCTTAATTTTCTAATGAATTTTTATAGTGAAATTTATCAGTTATATAACCCTATATTAATATTTTTTATTAAAAGATACTTGTTAATGATATATTTCCATCTTCTTTAAATTAAAAATAAAAAAATGTCATTATCAAAGCCAAGCAGTTCCCAAATTATAAATGATCAGCCTATGGATTCACATGGTCATAAATATCATATCCAATTTGTTTAGGGAACGTTTTATGGTAGTTTTATATGATTATAAGATTATCTTTTTACCTTTATTTACCAGATTTTCCCATTAACAATGTCAAATATAAATAATTACTAACTTTATTATTCATAATGTCCAAAAATGTACCTTTTTAGAAACATTTGATCTTATGATTTAAAATATAGAATCCATTTTTTCAAATTCAAAAACCTTCAAATATTAGTAATTAATTTAAAATTAACTCCTGTTGTCCAAAGCAGAAAGTGAGGTTTTAAGAAGTAAAAACTATCAAAAGATTGACATGTGTTTATGTGTAATTTAAAATAAAAATTAAATACTATGACCGAAATTATATAAATAATAAAAACATTATCAAATTACATTTTAAATCCAATTAATATGACAACCTTTATTTATAAATAAATTTGATGAAAAATATATTTTCTTTTAAAATGCAGTATTTTTAATATTCATTAAAATATGATTTTCATCAGAAAACCCAAAAATTTCAAAATAAATAAATTTTGAGAACCTATTTCTTAATAATAAGTTAATTTTTTCAAATTTAACATATTCACTTAAAAAATTATTTAAAAATAGTTCCCCATCAAATGTATGTAGAACGACCTTTTAAAAATATTAGGGTATTTTATGCTTAAAATTAGATTCATTCTCATTTTAAGCCACTAAAATGTATTGGATAAATGAAAAAACATTAAACAAACATATATGACCGTATTTTAGTTAATTATTTTTATTCATACCAATACAATGGCAAGGTGTTAACTATCATTTAAAATAATAATAATAATATTTTATTATTCTTCTGTATAACTCAATATTGTGGGTCATATATGATTTAGAAGAAACCTGTTATTTCATGTAGAGTATGATATCTGAAAATTTATTCCATTTAACATAAAATTAATATATTATTCATAAAAATTAATAGATATAAAAAGTATTATTCTGTAAATATATGGGATGTTACATATATTATCCTTTTGGTTATATGCACAACTGACAACATCGTATAAATATTTCCAAGTTAATAATGAATAAACTAGTGGTTTCTTTAGGGAAATTGGTGTGAAAGTAAGTTCATGGGGTCCGAAATTTGTGCATAGGGATATGATTTTTTTTATGGCCACTTCAAGTAACATACATTAACCCTAGGGAAGAAATTTTATCCTTATACCATACAATAAAAATAATGGGATATTACCTTTCTAACCCCATAGATAGAATATTTTAATTTAAATTCTTATTATTATCCTTGGGAGGTTGAAAATATTTAAATAAGATAGTGGATTATAGATAGAAATTGTTTAAGTCATTAATCTAGATACAAAATTGGTGGATGAAGATTTTATTCCACAAAACCCAATGGAAGACGATGCTATATATGAATATGTAGTATGTATGACTATAAGAGAGGTTAAAGAACATGAATGATATGGTTATCTATTCCCTAATGATTTTAACTGAAAATTATTGGATAATAATGATCCTGTAACTTATATGTATGTATTATGTGACATATACTTTTCTGTGGTTCAGAAACACTTGAATTTTGAGACAGATTCCACATACCAAAATAATTTATGGATATTTTTAATCGTCCAATAAATGTATATATCTTTGGTTTAAAATAGTTATTCTAAATTAAAACTATCATATTTGGTTAATTAATTGCCTATAATTCACGACTTATAAGAAAAGGTTTTAACCGTAGTAAAATCATATACTAAATTGAAACTTTTTCATAATATGAAATAGTAAAATCCCCTAAAATTATACATTCCAAAATAGATTACCATTATTATAAATGATGAAAACTAGATTACAAAACATATTTCCTTAAAAAGAACATTTTGGTATATTTTTATACAAAAAATAAAGAATGGTTTGTCACTCACATGGATTCCCATATTGTTTGAAAATATGATAAATCCCTTTATGGATTAAATATTGAATCATTATCATGGATAATTTTCATTTATGATGATATAAAATAATTTGTTTCCTAAAGAATCGATGTTAACCATGTCTCCATAAGTACTTTAGGGGGAGTGAAATAATTTAACTAATAGTATATAATGATGATATATTACGTATTAGACAATAAATATCTGAACTAAAGTCCCATAATATGTGGTTTAAAAGATGATTATCCATAATGAAATTATGGGAAGTTGTATAGATTCTTAGGGAAAAATCTATCTTTATAGATCATATAAGGTTCCTGGAAAATTTTAATGTACATACATTTATATATTATTGAGAATATTTAGTGTGGGAAAATCCTGTGAGGGATTATTTACATTGGAAAATGATATATATTTCTCTATTAAAATGGATCATTAGACATGTGGGGACTGAAATAGGATGAAAATTATCATTTATACATAAATTATAGGTCCATTTATGTAATAAATTTTGTGTTATAAAACACATTTCAAATATTACTAATGTCTAGTATTCTTATAGCAATCATACCATAGAGAGTACGATTTGATTACAGGTAAGACTATCTTAAAGTACCTTGGGAATACTGAGGATATGTTTGTTATTTATGGGGAGATAATGGTATAGTATTCATGGGATATATACATTCACATTCAATTGTTAAATATATTCACTATCTATGGTGGTGCCATGTTCAAGGAGATATAAATTTAATTTGTGGATTCTTATTAAATAGTATATTTTCATTATATTTCATCTTTTATGTTTCAAAGGAGGTGGTTTGTATGAAAATATTTTTTCCAAGAGATTGACATGGTTCCGGGATGTAATGAAACTGTAACACTCTACTATTAGAATAATATATTGGGATTTTGTGACACGGATCCAAGGTCATATCCATATATTACATATGAACATACGAGGAATCGTCACTTAAGGGGGGTTTCTAGGAGAAGTGTGGTTATATTATGTATTTTTTTATATAAAATAGTACGGTGGACCCATTATCAAAATACTATTATCTATATAATGATAAATGTTTTTGAGATCTATTGGAGTCGATTTCATTTTTAATTTGATCTAGTAAAAGTTGTATTCTGTTGGAGTTGGTACCGTTTAACCAAAATCATTGGATATATGATTTTTTATATATTAATATATTATTATATTAATAAATTTATTATAATATTTTTATTATTCTGTTTCAACACATTAATCTATTAATTTCCATGATTATTTTATAAATTTAAAATTGAATAACAGTACCATGGCGGGATGAGAACTTGGATGTGATATTATGATATTCTAAAACCATTTTCACATGGCCATATGATGTAATGAAATGAGTTATAGATGATGAAAACTTTGATGGGATGGATAATCATGTGAGGATTATATTTAATATCATGTAGTTCTAAATTGGTTGTCTTCAATACTGATGATTATGAGGACAATCCTACAAGTAAAATATCCACATTTTTTAGAGTTATTACATATAATTATATAAAACCTGTTTTATAATAAATAGAGTATAATATTTCTATAAATATATATCATGACACATTTACATACATACATATACCAAATCCTTGATGTTATATGATTTCTAGAAATAGGGAATCTTTAGTGTGTCATGAGTTATATATTATTAATGAATAATTTGAGAACAAAATTTCAAGTTCCATGTTCATATATAATGATATATATAAAACATTGTTAGAAAATTACTATTTAACATAATTATATCTAAATGGGCAATTTAGTGGTTCATTTAAGAAAATTAAAGAAATATATATCAAAACTATAGATTCATGATAGGAGTGTGAAACCTACTTATTGTGATTTCATGAATAATGGATTTTATTCCATGGTGAGAATTCATATGTTTTTTTAGAAATATTTGTATTAAATTTTCCAACTAAGGTATAATTATATATTAGTGATTGTTGATATCATATTATTGATAAACCCTCCTAATTAAACAATGGAATAATCCAAAATAGGTAATAAACTATTATTTTTATTGATCATAATAAACATATGTTTTTATTTTTAATTGGAATAAATATCGTCTCTAGATAAAATGATAATATTTATTCTATAATTATTCATTGTGGTTATTCAGTCAGTACTTATTTCTTAGTGGAATGTAAAAAATATATTTATTTATAGATCATGTATAAATATTTCTTATATATTTATCAATATATTAATATTTCTTATTTAGGGTTCGATAAACGATATGGAGGAAATTTGGATTAGGTCAATAGATCTACTGTAAATTAAATTTTGATTTATTTAATGATATGATATTTAGTATATTTTTGAGAAATTAAAACAACATTGAAATAATAATAGAAATAATTGATATGTGGTTCTCTCGGGATTAAAAGAATAAATTAGTGATTATGTCTAAATATTTATTATCTAACCTATCACTATACATACCCAGTTATATGATTTTTAGGGTTTAGAAAAATGTGGTTCCCAATGATTTCCACTATAAATAATTCTCTATTAGAAGAACATCTATATGTTTTTCTCTTATAAAATAAAAAATATCTTCCAAATCCCTCTTCATAAAAAATGAGGGAAATAGAATGTATCCTTCAAACATAAATTAGTGTGTTTTGATTAAAGTATGGAGATATAATACATTATATTCTAATAATCTTGCAACCAAAGAATAATTAGAAACACATTGAGATCAATGGAGAACGTGTGAATCAAAACTCTTGGGATTACATGATTTGATAATCTGTGAATAATGTTAGGAAAATACAAATGTAATTCAGACAATCTATTTCATCTTTAGATAATGTACCCATGATTGGGGTAATTATTAATTTATATTATATAAAAAATCATCCTGAAAGTGACATTGTTGCTTCCAGTTATATTTTTCAATATTTATTGATTAATTTTACTCTTCGTTACATTTATCATCATTTAAATGAAATATTATTCATTGAATTAGACAATAGATGAGATTATAATTCCCTAATATGTGATTTCATTTTTCACAAAACCATAAATCATGTCATCTCCATGAATTAGTTTTTATTTACAATGGTAAATACCTATTCACTTGTGGATTATATTTAGTTCATTTTCATATTAATGTATGGAAATGTAAAATACAATATATTTGAATATATATATTTTTAAAATTATATTATATAGAAATCAAAAGAAAAAATATTAATGGGTTTGATGGTACCAAATATAACATAAAATATCATGGGATATATCTACTAATAAAAAATTCATTATTTCTTATCATGAATTTTTTATGCATGTATCACTCTAAAGGTAGAATCTAACCCCACATAAATTTTTCTATAATAAACTTTCTCAACCTCATCCATAATATTATGGTATACCCTAAAATTAATTATTTAATTCAATGCATGAATGTTATTTACTGTAATATTATTAAAATTTCCCAACTATTTGAGAAAAAATTCCATCATCAAATCCATATAAAATAATTCAATATTAAATAACACTATAATAACCTATTTTCAATCCCCTAATTATGATTAATATAATCCAAATCACATGAATTAAAGTTATACTACAATATATTGAATTACTATCCCCAAAAAATGAAATCACATTCATGCCACTAATAATTATCTCTAACATTTCTCAGGATAATTAATATTCCTATATTTAAAAAATAAATAATTATAGTAAAAAAATTTATTTTTCCATGGTAATGAATATATATATTAAATTCATCAATCATCCATACTAAATTCATGAAACTATAAAAAATGAATATTAAATGTATAATATAAATATTATTGGATTTCACCCATAGTGACGTATATCTTGAAATCATTGGTGTTTTATAATAAGAATATATAAATTATAGTGTTATGGTTTCCTTGATAACCAAATATTCATTATACCATTGAGTTAAGATAACATATTTAGTTAGTTATGCTTGGACGAGTATGACCCAGGTGTTAGAATGAAAATGTATGGATATAATCTAGGTAAGTCAGCATTTACGGAATGATAATATGTTTAATCCCATGTTTTTGAGCCCATCATTTCTTTCTTGATGGTATGTACCATGTTTTGGGTGGGAATAATGAATGTTAAAGGTGAGGTATATTTAAAACATTAAAATGACGTGGATTAAATTTAATTTTAGTGTTTGAATGATAGATGTTGTGTTTGGAATAGTTAGTGGATGCAATTTTGAACTGTTTAACGACATTTGAAATTCATATTTTATATACGTAGTAACAAATAGATATTGAATTTCACGAATGCACTGATGTATTTCACAATATTTTAGAATATCATTATTTTTGTTGGAGATTCATGAAAGGAACATTGAAGGAAAAAAATTAGGATATATTTTTATCTGAGAGACAACTAAATATAAGTACAATTTATTAATAGATTGTCGTTTTTTGGTAATAGAAGGAAGTGGTAAAAATAACACTATAAATGAAAGAATTTTGGCATGACATATTTGACCAGTTATTGTAATTAATGTTTACAAAAAAATGATATAATCATTGGGGATGTAGATTTATTTACACCAGTCTATATGTTTTGTTGGAATATTAAACGATGAGAAGATATAATATAGAATTTTGGTTGGTGGATTCCACCCAAAATTTGAGATAATAAAATAAAATGGGAATCAGGTGAATCATTTATTGAATTTATTTTACCCCAAGACACCGTGATAGGGGATTGTATATTAGGGTGAAAAAATTTATTTAAGAATAAAAGGATATAGTCCCCATATTTTTATGAAATTGTTAATGTTTCTCAATTAAACCATTCAATCAAAAATCTAAAAAAAAAATATACATATAGAAATAGAAGAATTAAAATTTACAAGGTTATCCCCTAATTTATCATCCATGTAGAATATAAAATGGTGTGTTAATCATACCAAAATACACTAAGAGTTTCCCTATTCTATAGATTCATAATTTTTTTCCATGATCACTCTATTTTGGGGAACTAAATTATCATCGAATTAGGTATATCATATTGATCTTCCCTATAACACTTCTTTTGGCACATCCATGTGAACTAGTATAGATGATTTCTATCATAGATTATGGACATTAAGGTCAAATAAAAATCCTAATGAAAGTAAAATTTGATATTCATCATGATAGTTAGAGTACGATGTTCCAACATGCCCTTTCGTCTTTAAAATTCCAACAAAAAAATAGATTTAAGAATTCCATGTCCAAAATATGTTATATGTATTTATAAAGAGAAGAATAGTTTACCACTCACTAGTCACATAGTTAACTACCTTCTACACAATCTATGTATGTGCACGTAATCCACATATATACTCTATTACATTCTTCTATGTACTTACTACCACATGCCTACACCATAAACATTATTCTATATAAATCCCATGTTAATTTCTATGTTATTAACTAACCAGGAAAATCCTCTATGTGAAAAAATATTTTATGCCCATTATCCACATACTATTTATCTATTAACCTCCTATTAATATCATGATACTACAAAAAATTACCATATGGTATCCAATTCATGTGATACATAAACAGAGAGATTTATTATGATGTTATATCTTAACCTGATTATGTTAAATTTGGGGAATTTTTAGGAAAACTCCCATGAAAAAATCACAGATCAAAAAAATATCTATTGATGTATTTTCTAAAAATCCATCCCTGAGATCCATTTCTAGTCAACCAACCAAGATCCTATCGTAGGGATCATCTTCATTAATGATATTTCCACACCTAAAATCCCAAATTGTACCTCCATCATATTCTATTAAAATTCTCTATCTTTCTAATAAAAACCTTCTACATGATCTATGTACTCCCTAGATGGTCTCCCCTTTTTGAAACCATATATATGTACTCCTCGTATTTTTCATGTAGGTGCATATCTATTTCCATCATCCCACATGTCCCAATTCTATGAAATCCTTCCCCAAACAAACCATGAATTCAAAAAACATATAACATGATACACATATATACCATGTGAAAAAACCATATACACCCATAATGGATTAACAAAAAAAACAACAAATCTTAAAAAACTCATTTGAATCACAAGGGATCCAACATCCCCCCTTGTCAAGTTTTTTTGGAATAGATTGAGTAATTCAGCTAGACACACACATTTCAAACATTCTGGGTCATATAAAAACATATCTATATTAAATCTATATCTAGAATAATAATGAAAATTATAAAAAATTGATCACCAAATTATTTCATGCCTATTGAACATCCCCATTCGAGAACTCCACATTTATTCATGCATTACTCCTAGATTATATCCCCCTAACATTCTCTCCAAAACTACCCCTTTGCAAGTGCGTTGATTATGAGGTAAAACCACAAGATGAGCATTATAATTATAAGAAATTTTCATCCCCTTTGAAAATAAACCAAATGTGATTGGGAAAATTTGAGACCATATATGTCACATGTACTTTCTTTATTGATCATGGGTTTTCTAATGAGTGGTTTTAGTGGATAACAACAAATGTGTATTTAAATTTAAATATTTAGAGATAATGGGCTAGGTGAAGGATTTAAATTCATGGGTAATAGTAACCATTTGGAATATTTTTAACATGAAACTACGAGCTCTAATGGAATTTGAATTTTTTTGCATGGTTTTTCAAACTGTGTGACTCAATAAGAAAACTATGTTCCTATTTGGGTGTTTTTACATAGGTTTATTATTGCTAGGTTATAACATATTAAATCACTCATCTGTCCAAAAAAACATTTAACTCATTCCCTCAATGGGTAGAGTTCACCATAATATTGGTGTATATTTTGTTAAAATTTATGGCCCAACTATGAATTCATATCTAAAACAAAAAAATGTTGGAATTTATCATAATTACATCGGGATTCTTAAATCTAATAACCACTTAATATCACTTAGGATCAATATAACTTCCCACATATAGTCTATGGATTATTTTTGTAGTATCATTGGTGAATTCACTTAATTTATGATTGATATCTTGTTATTATGTTATATATTATATATGATTTATTCTCCTTCATTGAGACCTTCTCTTGATTAATCTTCCAATTTTTTTTGAATGAACCATTTTGGGTTATGATTCCTAGATTGGATTTGTTTTATGGGAAATTAATGGTTTTCCAATGTTTATAGGATTTTGAGGACTAGATCACCGTATATATACTATTTGTTACCCTCGGAGACTATTTTTCCTCCATAGGAATGGTAGATTCTGATATACTATGTTGTTAGAACATGAATTACTTGAGGATTATGGAAATTCCTTTGGTTTGGTTTGTGATATTGAATAATTATATATCAATTATCATGGGTGAAATAAAAAATTGTTTTTAAATGGTTTTTGTTTAGAAATAATTTTAGATATTTATGTGTTTTATGAAATTACATAAACATTATTTTGAATCAAAAAATGATTTTCAAGAATGGGATAGATGACTCATCCCTTTGATAATTTATTATATATTTTGATCATGTTTATTAAAATATATTAATAAATTATCACATCAGAAACATTGAGGGTATTATGTTATGCACATATAAAATCAATATTGGTTGTGGTCCCACATGGATTTATTTTCATGCTACTGATAGAAACTTGTAGGATTCGATACCAGTGGGATTAAAGGTATTTCTAGATTCGTGTTCCTTCACATAACAGAGTATGTATTCCAATATTATAAACTCTACTCGTTCTTGGTCCTAATCATGATTGAAATAGTTAAGGTTTTATTGTACACATGTTTATAATATGGTAGTACAATGGTTACACTAGATTATAACATTATTCTATCTATCATAAGATTATATTATTCATTTTTTTATTAATAAATATTTATTTTATGGAATATGAAGGAATTTTTTATGAAAGGAAGACATTGGTAATTAAATATTTAACATGTTTTGTTTTAAATAATATGTAATTGTTTCTTGGAGTTTGGAATTGAATATATATGTTGTGTTATCCTACCAGGACTTATTTCCGTCTCCTTGCCTTTCTCTTTTTTGAATTATTTGATGTTTTTCTAAAGGACTCGGGTAAACGGAAATGCATTATGTATTTCATGAGATTCAGTCAGTTGTTGTTGACTTCATACTGCGATATGATCATGGAATGAAATGGAAACATGGTACCATGTATTTAATATTTTCATGTTCTATTCTTATGTTTAACCATTATCATTATTTCTGAGTCTCATGGTTGTGTAATCTTCTTTCTTATTGTACACTGTTTATTTATCCATTTTTATTCAGTAATGGAACATGTTTTTTGGTTATTTTTTGATTTCTAACTTTTGAATGGACCATTGGGATGTGTGTCTTATAGAATTGGTTCATAATTAAATGGTATTAGTAACAATGCATATTTTTATGTGTAACACATTGATATTTTTATGATATATTTTTATTCAAATAAATTTAATTTATTTGATAGATTGTGATACAGAAATCCTCGTGTCTAAATGAACGATAATATTTTCTACCATTATTCCCTGATTTTAAAATGGAGTAATATAAATGAAGAACTAACATTGGAAAAAAATATATTTATTGATATTATATAAGGTAAATATATTGAAAAATAAGACCACAATTTTTATAAAATTAATTATATTATTTTAATATAAATTTTCCATAAAAAAGACTTCATTTATTCGTGTAAGAAAATAATATGATTAATTTAATATAATTTTTGTATATTTATTTGATAAAATTATTTATATTATTTAACTAAACATTTTAGAATTATATTAGAGTGACTTTTTGATGCATTTCTCTATATATTTATTTTTCAATAAATACAAAAAATACATATTTTTTTCAAAACTGTCATTTCATCTGATGAAATCAAAACAATATATTTGGTTTCAAAAGAAATCTTAGATCATTTATTGAATAAAAATTCTAATTATAGTCTTAAGAATTAATTTTAGATATTTATTATTGTAAAAAAAATTATTCCTAAAAAACAATATTTCTAGAAATCTTACTTTCAACCCATATTTTAGGTTTAATTTGAAATCATATTTTTTCAATATAATAAATTGAATATGAAAAATTGGATTCCATATTTGGATTCAGAGCTTCCAAATTTTGTAAATATTTCATTATTATTTTTTGTATTAAATAGAAAAAACATTACTAAATGTGTCCCATTAATAAGTGTTAAAATATTCATAATTGGTAAAAATATTGAAATGTGGATATAAAATTTCAAAAAAAAATATTATTTTACCTTGTAAATTATTTTATTTTCAGCCATAATACTCCTTTTTTTAAAACATATGGTATCCTGGTTCAAATTTTAATTTATTATGAACATTATTTTATTTTAGAAACGAATAAATAAAAATTTTCACTCTTTCAACATTAATATGACTAATACTATGGAAGAGTTATAAATTGTGCTAATGTATGGTTTTGGAAATTTATATTAAATATGAATTATTTTTTTCATTGTAAGTTATTTTAAGTTTATAGATATTGAAATATTACCTTAACTTCTCATACACTGTCGACACAATATTTATTCAGGATATTAAAAATTAAAATAATCTATATTAATAATATTAAATGAAATAAATTTTAGTAAATTAATATTATAGAATAATTATATATATAAATATAAAATTAACTATATGTGTCAAAGGTTTATATTAATGTTCCATAACCATCTTGATGTATTTAATGTCAATGTAAATGAATAGTTAGAAAAAAGACAGTAATGATATTTTATAATAAAAATATAATATTATATTATTTAAAATTAATAAAATACCATTATTAGTCATTTTTAATGATATTTGGTTGATAATATAACCCATTGTATTTTTATTGGTCACTGTTATATTTATTGTAACATATTATCCCTTAAATAGTAAAACAATTTTACATTATGTAATTGTCAAAAGGATTAATGAGGGGTTAAAATATGATATAAGTGTAAAAATAAGACATAAACATGACCAAATATTACCTGATATAACTATTTATATTTATAATCATCCAATCTGAAGAATATATCAACTTGGTTCCACTTTATCCGGAAAATTATCATATATTAATTCACTACTTAGATAATTCCATGAGTGCTCCTACTTTAACATATAAAGGGGGACCACTTCTCCTTTCCAGAACCCATATTTTTATCCATGTATCTTAGAAAATATATACCATAATACCATGAATAATTTCTCACCCATGATAGTGATCTTTCTTAATTTCTAAAGACATTACTTTCTTTGGAAATGGTGTTTACTAAATGTGGTTTCTCAATATAGAGGTATAAGACTTGACCAAATACATTCTTCTTTATTTAATCACCAACCACCTATAAATTTTTTATATAAATCATAAAATAATATTATTAGTTTATTAAAAATTATGAATTTTTTTTGGATCCACCACTCTCCAAACTCTATTCCATTAAATGGGTTGTTAATGTATCACATGTGCATACATGTTGGCAACCACCTCCACGTTGCGATAGAATTTACTTTTCCTAAAAATCATTATTTTATAATAATTATGAAATAAATAAATTTTAAATATGATCTAGATGTTATAATAATTATTATATAATGGTTAATTAACATTTACCTTTCGTTTACTCCATCCTCGAAAAAATGGAAATAGTTATCATCCATTCGTACGACCTATTGTTTCCATGAATAATATACTTCATTTTTTCATATATCTAAATTATATGGAAGATTATATATATATATATATATTTTGATATTAATATATTTTTAAAATTATATATATTTTTGGACTATGATTAATGTACAATTCCTAAAACCTCAAAAACCAAAGTTCTATGAAAACAAATCTGTTAACACCTAGAAACACATATCTTAATAAGAATTTTTAATATATCAGTTTTGAAATGCTTCAATTAGATTATTTTTAATATTTTATTTATTTCAATAATTATAGTGTATATTTATATAAAATTTAAATATAGTATAGTGTTGGTTATAGTGATTTTGATGAAAGTGAATGATGATGTATCGAATTTGTGTTACAATATTATTGTTTATTGGATCGATTTATGATTATGTTTTTGATGATGAAATTTTATCACCTATATCTATAAAATACCATTAAATTTTATATACTAGGGTCATTTGTACATATTACATTTTTTGTTGAAATTTTCCCAACAAATCACTTAATAGACTGCAAGAATAATTTTAGGGAAACCAACATTAATTATCATTTCTGTCAAATGTCTCTTTTCATCTATATAAATGATTTCTAAAAATGTTTTCAATTATATTAGTAATTATTTTATATTTTAATTTTATTTTATTTATAACAATGATATAATTATTATAATAGTGTTTAAAAAAATCTTGTTGTAATTTTTTGAATGAGTTACTTTTGATTTTTATAGAAATTGTAACAGAAATCATTTTTTACAAGTACACGACATAGTAAAAAGGACATAATGTTATGAACCCTGAATGATTAGAATATTCTAATAAATTTTTACATGTTTATATTCAAAAAAATCATTGCCATAATATCTTGGGAAATTTTAAAGTTTAATGATGTCATTTCACAAGGAAAATTGAACTTTTTTAAAATGATGACTTGGTTATAAAACCGATTTCTTTTCGATGGGATATGATATATGATGAATGATATAGGATCTAGTGGAACAAATATGTATGGTATCCCTTATATTAATTGGGGTCCTTGATCTTTATTGCCCTCTATTTATTTTTCTAAATATGGATGTCTCATGAGATAGTAATGGCTTTAATAGGGGTAATTTGAGTTCATCAAGTGACTTTACCCACTACGATAGTATTGTGAGTAAACCATGAATAATCTTATAATGTAATGGGTGGTGAACCCAAATTAATAGTATTGTCTTATAAATTATCCATGTATAAGGAAATTATTTTCAATGATTATGATTATTCCACAAACATGTGTAATATTCCAATTTTATGCTCTCATGGATCATGTTTTTGATTCCTTTATTATTTTTTCATTAGGAACTACCAATATATATTCCATTAATAAATATATTGATCTATGATATAAAATTTATTCTTTAAATATAATAAACTAATTTCCTCAAACCCTAAATCTAATTTTATGTTTAAGGTATCAATTATATTTATTTTTTACCCTGATTGTGTATTTGATTTCTCCATTTAATATGATTATTTTCCCTGTGTAGTGATTAAATATTTATTGTATGGTATGTCTTAGAAGGAATATATTTTTAAAGAACTAAGTAGAAGGATATGTGCATATGTTATGTATTTTTTATGTATCCATGATTCTGATAAAACTAAACCAATATTACTCTACGGTGTATTGTAATGTGCTTTATTTAATATTCCTCTACTATGATGTAATATTAATGTATGAATAGTATGGAGTGGAGTAGTCAGTTCCAAAAAAAATTATAGTAAAATTTAGTTATTTTGATGAGAAAACATTGGTGATAAACTCAGTGGTGAGTTTAATAATAACATAACATCCTAAAATTTTGGTAAGGTAGATATTGTGTGGTTTTCTATTATGATTATTGTTACTCTCACAATTCATTTTTTTATTTTTTCATTTGATATAACTGAAATGATTTATGATAATGTATAATGTCATGGAAAATGAAATTATTACCCTATGCATAACCAAATTTAATGTGATATGGAATGAAAAATATCATTTTTGGGATTATGAAAATTTTCAATTCCTTGATTCAGGATGATTTTGAAAATGGTCAAAGGAGGGTTCAATGTTCTTTGGAGTCACTTATGAGGAAACATATTCCATCTTTTAGTGGGTCTATTGATTAACTAGTTTATGTGAAATTAATCAATACCACTAAATATATAATTTTCATCAACTAGTTTTTTTATATTAATTAGTTATTTTTAATCACTATCATTTTATAGGAGGTACATATCAATTGCGGACACTTATCAAAAACAAAAGGCAATGGTAAAAAATTGTCTCCATTATATGTGACGTTTCTAAGATGTTATTTTTCATTTATTTCCATTATAATATTCTTCATAAAAAATGGAGATGGAATTCCATGAGGAAATAAAGAAGGATCATGAACCCATTAGTACATATGATAATAACATTACAAAAGGATCAAGAAACACTATAATAATTATAATCCATTCAATAAAATTAGTTTGGATAATCATTATGTGGGTTAACACCAAGTATTCTATTCGTGTTATCCATAATAGAATTTATTAGTAACAAATAAATGGTTCAAATTGATGTTATAGTAAAAATGTAGATTAGAGTAATCCAACAATGCCATTACTATAATAAGAAACTAAATATGAACTTCAAATTAAAATATAATATTTAATATCATAGAGGGCATACAATTATTATTCTATTATCCTTTAATTGATGCTGGAAACATTGAGGGATTTTTATTAATGGACTAGTAAATAATTTAATTATGTAAAGGAGGGACATCATGAAATATAATGTTTAGGTGATGGGGAGAAGATATCTAATGATGTTAATAGATTTAAATATCCTCACAATGAAATACACACACTATAGTGTTTCAAATGCACATAATATGAGAAATATGAAAATTATTTCATGGATGTAATGGATTATGATGATGATCAGAATCCCTAACCTTTTAAGACCAATGAATATTGGAAATATCTTATGATCTCGATTATCGATATTGTTAATAAGAATTATTCATTGAAATGAAAATATATTATTGACACTATAATATCTAATTTATTCATTTATTATCTCTCTTCAAACTCCTTTATATCTAAAAAATTTGATAATAATATAAAATTACTACATTAGTGATTTGATGTTTTGTTAGTGGTGAAATCTCTTAATAGTATGATAGTCAATTATTCAATATATATTACCACTATAATTTGGGTCTATGGGAATGTGATTATAGAATAACATTTTATTTTATATTATTCGGAATTAAATGTGAATCTTGGAGTGAATTGAGATTTTTTATTGATAATTAATATCAAATTATAATGTATGAATTCCATGTTCTCTATTTCAAATGAACATATGATAATTTATAAGTGTATGTTCGAAATAAAATATTCAACAGAAATAACATCAATATTGTGGTTATAATGGATATCCATGAAATGTATTTATATCTTACGATTAAGGTGGAACTCAAAATTTATGATATTCATAGTTTAAAGGAGCTTTTTGATGTTTTCCATCATATTTTTCTTGTCTTCCTCTAAATTATGAATTTTCTTTTTCAATAGAACTTATACCCGGTGCTACACCTATTTCAAATAATTCATTAATTATATCCCGATTTGACTTACCTGAATTGAAGAATAAATATTAATATAGTCTTAAAAATGGATTTATACACCCTGGTGTTTCACCATGGGGTGTACATGATCATTTTGTTATGAAGGATGATTGGTCCATGCATATTTTTATTTATTATCCAGAATATAATAAGATTACTATCATGAAATAGTAGCATCTACCCCATATGGATTTATATTTTGATCAATTATGAATACTCTAATACTTTTCCAATATTGAACTATATTATAGATATAATTGATTTATTTTTAAAAGTGATGTTTTACCTAATATATCCTTCTATATGAAGTATGTGTATTATTAAATATTAATGCTATTTTGACTAAAGAATTTTCATTATATATTTCTGGATTAGATGAATAGATATATTAGATATTATATTAATTAGTTTTTTTATTATTAAATATGATATTATTAAGTATTCAATGAAAAATTAAAGGGATTCAGATAATTTTAGAACCACTCAAAAGAACCTTGGGAAGGAGATGATATATTAAAAAATTAAAAACAATAATTTTTTTTCTCCCTGAAGTTACATTGTTTGGTGATATAATCTAAATTTTGGTAAATTAGGGGATTCATAAAAAATAAAAATTATTGATAAATTTAATATACCAGACATAGAAACTAATGAACAATGCTTTCATGAGAAATCATGATACTGCTAACATTTTGATAGATATTTCTCAAAATGATATAACCAAATTACAATGTTAAATCCTTTGGGGGACATGTTCCTTTGGATATATAAATGTTAGTATTATTTCAAGAAATAAAAGAAATGGTTAGTTAGGGAACCTCTGCTTACAGAACCCTACACTGCATATTGGTTTGTGATAAATTTTGTTGTATTAGAGAAAAAACATGGGTATTTCCTCATGAAAAATGATATAATTATAGATTATTCCCCATTATAATTTATGGTTTATGAAAAATTACCCATTTAATGATTTGTAGTCTTCCACGTTTTTCATTTCGAACATGATATGGAAACATTGTATTTTTGATAATGGAATGGTATATATAATGATATTGAATGTATAATTTATATATTCCCTCTGAAAAAGATTAATATAAACCAAAATATATGGGTGGAGTTAATTATATACTACAACTGCTCATGGAATTACCACAATGGTAAATAGAATAATGTGCATGTTTCCCATAGTAAAAAGGACCATTCCAGATAATCTATGACGAGGATCAGTGAAAATTCAATTTTACTTTACTTTGGAAATATTTTACTCGTTATATTAATGTAAGGGGGGATTTATTGTCGGTCACAAATGTGTGGTAAAACATATATGAATCTGAATATTAAAGAGTTATAGAATAAATTAATATAGATAAAAAATATGGTATGACATTTTCTTTAGTTAAATATTGATTATAAATGAATAATAATGCTTAGGAAACTCATATGTGTCTCGTCAATATAGGACTTGAATAACGTGCCCTTGAATGAAACTCATAGTTCTCAATTCTATATAAATACTAGAAGTATAACAATTTATGGATATTTTAAATAGATTTTATTGTGGTACAACATTGAAAGAGATATTTTAGAGTATGTTCATAGATTCATGGTATTTATGTATGTTAATTATAATGTAACAATCTCTAATGGTTTGATAAAACCATGAACCTAACGATAATAGAAATGGGAAAACACCACCAAGAATTTTATCATCGAACTCCTGATAAAACATAGTGGGAAAATTGTTCTTTGGTTGTAGTTGATCACCTTATGAAGTCATAAAACTCCATTGATATCATATGAAATACCCCTAATTATCAGCTTTTCATAGTCTACAATATGAAAGTGGTGATATTTCATGGAGTACCATATACTCAAAATTCCCTTTTTATTATAAATAAGTGAAAAATTAAACATCTTAAAATGGATAAATTTGGTGTAGCATGAGGGGGTCATACACTACATTGTGATGAAAATCAATTGGAAATGGCATTGTATAATATTATACAATGATACCAACATGCGGGTCACCGTTTCTTGAAACACATTCTTCGTCATAGGTTCATTGCCTAAAAATGTATTGAACACTGCTATGTTCGTTGATGAGTTACATTCACTTACAGATTAAGTAAATCAGGTCCCATAAGAATTTTTCCTTAAAATATTTAAGCCAATATAGAACATATGAATCTGGCCCACCTCTCCTGTAATAATTTTTTATATTATTTATTGATATAGTCCAGTCACCATCTCCTTAATCTAATCCCCCAACCAAGTGTCAAATGAATAGAAAGAATTGAATCCCATGATCCTCCATCCATTATGATCCCTCAAAATACCACCCACTCTGATATCCCTATAAGAGCAGGATCCTGCCATGCCGATTTGTAGCCCCATTCATGGAACCATAAATTTAACCCATATTCATGTGTTCTAATGAACGCTTTCTCCAAAATTATTATGTGTTCTTGAAAGTTGTGTTTTATTAACATAGAAGAACCTAACTAATTAATGAGTCTCCCAATATCTATAATATAAGTCATTGCGTGTGACATAGAAATTTTAAGGTAGAAAAATATAAATTTTACATCATATATATATATATAAGTCTATAAAAGTTAGTCTCAAAATGGGGAATATATTATAATTAAAATCATTAATCCATGAATTGTTTTATAATTTTACCACCTAAAAAACCTAGTTTTCGACCCAAAAAATATTATATTCCAATAACAGAATCACATTTTAGGATTTAGAGAATGATGTTTTTCAGAATGGAAGAGTGAAAAATCTACATATCGATGAAAAGTAAAAACCCCTACTTTGAATGATTCCATTACTTGGTAGTTCATGATTTCCTAGATATCACGACAAAAAGTATATTCATCAGAAACTCTTGGAAATAGATCTTTCAGTCCTATTCATCATTCTTATTATTATCTGGAACTAAGATAATAAAACAATGAATATATATGTACTTAATGATCAATCTCAAAAAATAGATCTATAGAGATTATCATTCATGATGATAATATCAAAAATACGGTTGGTGATCCTAGGTAGAGTTTTTGAATCATGGATAACATATTTCTTCTTAGAACCAGATTCTGTTGAACAGAAACCTCCAAATTTGTAACTACTTTCCAACTAAATTCTATTCCTAATAGTTGATATCACCATGCCTTAACACCCAAAAAATATCTATTTCTAGCAGATCAAAACAACTGATCTTGAACTTTGCACTGATGATATTCTTCCGATTCTATTCTCCCATAGTCTACATTTACCTCATAAAAATCCCCAATAATGTAACCAAAAAATAACATTATTTCAATTATCTCCAAGTCTATCCTTTACTAAAATCCCCGCATAGTGTCTGGAAAATTATACAATTCAAAACTACCCACCTTAATTTCTTTTTTAATGTTTTCTACAAGGCACAATAAAATATCTTGAGATAATAGGAATCTGAAATAAATTTATTTAAAACATTATTCACCCTATATATTATTCGATTTAGATCCTCGAGATTAGATATCATATGAGAAGGTATAAATGTGACTACAATATTAACCATATTTAATTTCCTCCCCCATTTGAGTGGAACTGATTCTTAAAATTGAAAATTCCCAAGGTAATATAGTTTTTGGTTTGTTCAAATAGTATCTTCTTTATTATTCAATAAAATATGGGTATTACATCCACTAAAATTGATATTTCACACAAATTCATTTTAAACATGTCTTTCATGGATCTATTTCACCTTCTTGAACATATATTTGAGATAAAAACATTTTTTACCCATCTTGATCTTTTGACAACTCCATTTTATAATATACTCCATTATTTTGCAATACCCATTTATGGAACATTTCCATGAATTTTTTTAGAAAAATAATACCATCATAAAATATGATATGTGAGAAAAACCCCTTAAAATTATTATTTATAAATGTTTATATCTCCATACCCTAATAATTTTTTGATATTCCTTGTGAAATATTCTTGTGCAAGAAGGAATAGACTATGAGACAGTGGATCTCTTTTAAAGAGGCCTTTAACTATCTTAATTAAATAGATTCCCTTCCCCAGCATTGATATGGAGTTTAAAAGTAATGTTAGTTATATAAAATAGATGTCAATGTCCCATTCAATGAATACAAAAAACCTAATTAATTTATCAATAATCTTATATTCTGATGAATCATATTCGTTATCCATGTCAAATTTAACCATAATATTCGACCATAGATTTTTTTGTGGATTCCATACACAATCTCCATTTCTATCCCAATTTCCATTTATATAAGAATATATTTAAAAAAATCATGTTTCTAATCCTAGAATATATTTTGAATGAGTATGATGAGTCTCATTTAGATAATTCATGGAATAATTGTTTTGAAAATATTGGATAGGCAGATCAGTATATAATGATTTATAGATATGGTATCATCAATCCTCATTTTGAGAAATACCATGGATAAAAAAACTACTGTAAGGAATGCACCTTCAAAATAGTATGCTTATACCTCCATCACTTGGGAAATTATAGTCTATCATGCTTCCAAAATGACGTACCCAAGGAATAGTTTTGGGCTAGGTTCATATTAATGGTGGAAGCTTCACATCACCTATATTATACTCCCATTGTTTAAAAAGGCATACAACATATCATTGTATGAATATTAAATCAATATTTTGATGATTTTCATGAAAAATTCCTCCATTTTATTCTTGTTATCATTCATTTAGCAAAATTTTCATCTCTTACTAAATTTTCCCAAATATGATCAAGATCTATTTTTATGGACACTATAATATATGCTTTATAAGACACATCATCTAGTATTAGGATGACCTTTCTAACATCCATCCTTTCATATACACACACCTAGAATAATCCTATGTTTATATTCCACTCTTTAATCTAAATAGATATTGGTTTTTCCCAACATTACCTTTCCATTTGTATAATTATATCACTAAGGATTATTTTTTAATCTCTTAAATTTTCAAAAATTTCATCATCCAAATTATCTTGATTCTTTCAATATAATATCTCAGTATTTAATTTTGATTCCTCAAATATATTTTCTATTCTCGATCTTTTAGAAATCCATAACAGTATGTATTTCATTAATCAATGGAGCTGATGAGATGGGCGTTTGTAGGATGAACTAAACAATAGATGGACCACTTACTTTGTAAACATTTTCCCAAGTCCCACCAACTTCATTCATCTACTTGAATAGAATGAATTATTATCCTTTATTCATTCATTAATCAAATGAACATCATTGGGAATGTGGTTTGATAAGAACATTGTTTTTTGGGAAATACATGGTTGGTATAACGTTTCTTGTCCATGGATACTAGAGAAACATCAGTATGAGTGGATATAAAATAAATTTTCCCCTTCTATTGATTCATAGTGTAATCATGCTCCCCATGACACCCAAATCCATCAGGCCCTTATCATATAGGATACTATTGATGTCCTGCACATCAAAATTAGATAAGATCATGCCCCTAATTTTTTATGATTCCTCCATTATAGAATTAATATCCCCCATAAACCCAAGGAAGCTCCTAGGTTGAAACATGGATATATATTAATAAAAATAATTTTTTTTCATCGATATCATACATTGCATCAACATAGGATGAAAAGACATAAAGACTACCTACACCAAATTTAATGACTATATGCCGATGTAAAGAATTAGTGAAATAAAATGAAACAACTCTCTTAAAAAAATCCAATATGTTCAGTTCATTCATGTATACAATCGCAAAAACCTATCTCTTTAGAGAGAGATAAAATATGTTCAAACTTCTATTGTCTCTAACAGTGATAAGTGGATTAAATCATTGTCATATTCATGTATATTACAATATAAATATTCAATTCCATTTTTATTACATATCATTTCCCTAAAAATGAACAGTCGTAGATATCCATTCAAATAGTAGAGGATATACTGATATCATTTTATTTTTATTTTAAATATTGTTGGGATCAACGCCATCTAATAGTAAATTTTTCATATAGAAATCTATTACCCTCATAATTGATATAGTTTACTATGAATCCTTATATGTATGTAAGAATATAACTCTAACCTTCTATGAAGAAGTTATATAAAGAAATATACTTGGACTTGAAATGGATGGGGGAATGGTAGAAAACATTAAAGACATTCATCTATACATAAATTAATCTCATAGATGATATAAAATTAATAATGAAAATCAGTAGAGATATCTGTAGGACAGTGTTTGTGAAAAAGTATTCTTATAAATATCTCATTGTAAAAAGGATATGAGATATATAATGAATGAAATATTGAGTGAGGTATATCATACCCTTTCATATTCTTGATCAATTTGGGATAGTTTCTTATCTTCTAATTCTAGAACCAAACCTATTTAATGATCATGATGTGTTCCACGCACACACACACACACACAGATATATATATATATATATATGTTGTGAGATGTAAAAACATAATCATTAACATGTAACAAACCCATAGGTTGCACCACTAGAGTAATATCCTTCTTATAAATAATCTCTATTAGGAATAAAGTATTGTGGATATAAAGTGTAATCTAACATTACTAATGAACTTCTTAAAGTTCTATTGAGGAATAAAAATCAAAGAATATAAATGAGAACATGAGGATGTGATGAACCAAAGAAATTCACAAATCTTTGTATCATGTTAACAAAACATTGATGGAAAAATTCATTAGAAATCTGGTAGAATGTAACACAACAAGATATTATAATATATTTTTGTAATAAATTTAATTACTCAAACGGATTATAGTATGCGCAACCCCGAGATTAAATAAACTATAACATATCCTACCATTATAACCTAAATGATTAATTGGAAAAATAAATTTGAGTTACCAGTTTTTTAAAATGAAATATGTATAAGTCATTTAGATAATAAAATTATATTAATAAACAAGTACTCTATTTTTAATAATGTAATTGTATTCTTTAAAAATACATTTCCGTCCAATTTTTTTTAATAAATTCAAATAAATAGTTTATTTTAATTTTAGATAGTTTTTTTAGAAAATTTATCTTCTTTATTGAAATTATCATTCTGTAATTAGCATATAGTAAATTCCATAAGATTTTTTTAAAAGATTTATTTTAAGATTAATTGTTATAATTCAAAATATTTTTTAAACTATAACATTTTTAATTTATTAAATAAGGTCCATATTTTGGATTAATAATTTGATCATTTATATAATTATTAATCCAAATAATTTCATTATTAATCAATTTACATTGATTTTTTGTAAAAAAACAACTTATAAATATGAAAACGTTATTTCCATAAACATTATTCTCATCACATTTGGAAAGAATATTTATTAATTATATTTCCCCTTCTATAAATTGAATTTTAAAAAAGAAACTCCTTATTTTAAATCACCATGTAGTTTTTTAATTACTATTTCAATTTTGGTCATAATAAATAGTAAAATAAAAAAAATCTCCCCACTATGGGAAAAATGGTGTAAAATCAACGGGGTAATGATTTATAATTTCTAAAACACATTAAATTATCCTATTATATTTGGTGATATAGTACAAACACATTCCTATCTCTAAAATATGAGAAGCTATTTTCTATTTTTTATTTTATTAGGAAGATTATATTTGTTAATGAAAAAATACCCATAACATTTCATGCTTTTGAATTTAAAATATCTACGACACTTTTATAAGGATTAAAAGAGTTCATATTCAATTCTAAAAGTTTATTTTAAAGATAAATTGATTTTTATCATAGTAGTTTAATTTTAATATTTTTTTATTGATAAATTACCAAAAATGCTTACACTATAATGACACATTATTTGTAAAAACAATAAAAATAGTAAAATATAAGATTTTAAAAATATTAAAATAAATAAAAATTTTGTTATGTTATTTATTCGAATAAATATTTTATCAATATATATCATTTTATATTTTCAAGAGGTTTATATTCAAATTAAAAATCTATCTTGATTACTTTAAATTCCTAATAAAATAATTTTTCAATAAACGCTAATAATGATATATTGTAACAAACAATATAAAATTAATTGTTTCAAAACTCATGAAACAAATTTAATTTTAAAATATAGTGGTATATTGTTCAAAATATCCATCAAGTTCCATTTATGGGTCACATTCCATTTCATGATAAAATTTTGGAAACTTAATGAGTAAAATAATATTATATTGTGTTAATTTTCATTAAGGATTAAAGCGGTGCTAAAACTAATAGATAATGGTTATAAATTCATATTACCTTGTAAAAATATTATTTTAGGATATTATTTAAAAATATACCAATACTATATTAGAAATATATTAATTTTGGGGCATGTAAAATAGAAAATCAATTAATATTATCATATTAAATTATGTAATTCTTGTTGTTCCCCACTCTTCACTTATAAAAGGGAATATCATAACCTTTGTTCCTCACATATTTTGATCCATATAGATTAGATAATACCTACCATAATACATCCCTATATTACTTATCCATGTGTTAGATATTAGTGATATTGATGAATACCATCCTTCAAAGGCTTAAGGACTCAGAAGAAATAGTTTTTCCAATTAAGAGGTACAACTCTTAACATATCAGGATTAACTTTATTTCTTATTTTAACTATTATAAGTATATTTTATTCATCATATAATAAAAAATTTCATATTATAAACACACAAATAATTTATTTTTTTGGATGCACCACTATCCATGATTTATTCTATGAAATGGGTTGTGAATGTAGAGCTTGTGAATTTGTGTGGACTACCACCAACATGTAGTTATACAATTAACTTTACATCATAATAACTCATGAATGTTTATTATGATGAATTTAGTGTTTATATATTACTTATATGATATAATATGTATTTAATAAAAGTGATTTATTATTTACCTTTCCTTTTGTCAATCTTTAGAAAATGGAAATAACATTCATGCATATGTATCATACCTTCACCATGAATTGGATAGTTTATTTTTATATATCTAAAATTTAATGATATGTATATATTTAATATTTATAATTTAATATATGATTTAAAAATTATATATATACTGGGATTAAAACTGGGGAACTGAGGAAACACTAAAAAAAATAAACAGTTAACACTTGGAAGTGATGATTTATTGAAGAAGTATTAATAAAAGGTAATTGATTGTTATAGGTGGATCATATTTAATATTATTGTTATATATATGACCCTGGAATAGAATAATAGAAACACTAACTTTATTATATAGAATTTTTTAGTTCTTTTTATCAATGTGGAACTTGTGGTAAGTCTTTTTTTGGAAGTCTCGTTGTTTATCAGGATTGTTGACGACTATACTTCCAATAAAGAAATGTTATGATCGATACTAATATAATCAAATGAAATTTCATAACAATTTTTTTTATATTATATGTTTCACATTAATTTTACCACCATTTAGTACTCAACATACTACATGAATAATTTGATATAAAATTACCGTTATTTATCTCTTCAATTGAAAATCCTTTTCCCCCCATATGTAAATTTTATAAAACAAATTCAATGAGTAGTAATACTATAATAATAATTATTTTTAAAAAAATATTGGTCATTTACTTTTAAAAAAAATGTACTACCCTTTTCATTTCCATAATGAGTCACTTATAACATTTTACAGAAAACATTAAATGAGTCTTCATTTTAACATAGGCTTTATGAACCCAATTTCCTTGTTTTATAAAAACACATTATTTCAAAGATTCATGTACATGTTTCCCTGTTTTTTAGGGAATCATAATTATTGAAATTATATTATTGTGACTTTAAAATAAAATATAATATCTTACATTCTAAAGGATTATTCATGTTTATAATTTTATAGTTATAGGTCTAATATCATACATAATGAAAACATATATTTCCAACTGGGTAGTTCAAATAAGTATACGATTTTACCCTTATATATATTATTTAAAACGAAACAACATCTTATATCAGAAATAAGGTTATTGACTTTTATTTTGACATCTTATATTTACAGATCTATTCATAAAAACATTGGGAAACATTTTAAAACATGGGTTGACCTCAAAACTCGTAGTGAGATACATAAATAATTAAAGAAACCATTGTTACATGAATAAATATAATCATATTCCATTTAAAAAAATTGTGTTGAAAATAATCATTTACATACCCAAAAAATAAAATTCATTTCTAAATTATTCTCACAATAAATTTTACATGAAATGTTAATGGAAAAATGAAAACCATTATGATTTCTTTGGAATAATCAGAAACTAATAATAAAATTTTCAAAAGTAAATACATTTCAACTGTATGATTTATCATATACATTCCATTACATTTTGAAATAATAATATTTCCATAATATCCCACAATATATATAGATGAATATTTTTGGTCACATGAGACATTATATTACTATAACTATTATTTATGTAGTAACATTAATGGTTTCAATTGGAATTACCATGATGGATATTCATGACATAACAATAATTTTTATATGTAGAATAATGATATTTGTATATTAACTTAAAATTTTAGCGGAAACATAATCAATTGATTCCATCCATTTACCCAATGCATTAAATAACAACAATAGTCTTACCCAATCTTAGTTTATCACCATACCACCCATCCTTGGATAAATATTCTATAACCCATCTTTGGTTTTTATGGAACCACCCATTCTAGGTTTATAATAAAATACATATCTTCATAAAAAATCACAATAATAGTAACATAATTCTAATACATAAAATCTTGCATCAAGAAAATTACATCTTTTCATAGACAAAAAGGATTTTTTGGTTGTTGAAATATCCCTTTTCATTAAACCTCAATTTTAAAACATAAAATTATGTAAAGAATAACAAATATTGAGATTAATTGAATGAAACATGGAATATTATAAGGGAATCTAAACATAAAATAATATTTATGTTAGAGGTAATGGACATTGTTGTTTTAGATGTTAAAATAGTGTATCCATTCCATCTTTCTGTAAAGAGAGTTTAAACATTTTGTTAAAAGATTCAATTTTAAAATCATTGAATGAACATAATATATTACTTGATTTATATTTTCAAATTATTTTATTTCAATAAAAAAAATATTAACTAACTTTTATGAAATTCTAACATGCATGAAAAAGAAGTGTTTTTAGGGAAGATTGAGAGAGGATTTCTAGATGAAATTTCCTTACCATGAGCCTCACTCATCATGTACATTCATTATGATCCTGAATAATAAAATTATATTTATTATTTAATTTAGTTGTTCCCTTTTCATGTTTATTATTCCTTTTATTTCATTTATTACAATGTTTAAAAAATTTACTTAATAATTTTATTTAACTTATGATTTTTTGATGATATTTATTCATAAGTCCAAAATGACATCGGTGGGTTAACTTATGTCAAATAGGTCATCCCTACATCACGTATAGAATAATAATAATGATATAATTATAATATATATACAAAAATTATCGATTTAAAACAAATCATTACATATGTTAATGAAAAATGAACTGTGTTACAATGATGGAGACAATAGGTTGTACATAAACATGTGTACATTTCAATTGTTCATTGATCATCATAAAAATAAGGAACGTTTTATTTTATCATTAAAAATTAAAATAAAATCATAAATACCATATTAATTCATTAAATATACTTTTATATATCATCCATGTGATGTGATGATGAAAAATGAATTGTATTTCTTTCTAGATGTTGTAATGAAAATGTACCCACAAACAATACTATCATTTTCTAGTGACATGATGATGTAAAATTTATTGCATCGATTCGCGAGGTAGTAGTCTATCACACACATGAATGAGGGGTTTTACCCATTTTATGGAGGAATAGCTGGATATAAGTTTGTAAATTTATATAATAAAATCATATTCTATTAAAGGTTCAACAATTATATTTCCATTTTTAAATAACATTTTAATGATTTTGAAGAAGAATTTATAACATAATTGTGGAAAAATTATACATTATCTTTTTAAGAACTCTTTTTCGTAACACATTATGATGAATACGATTGGAATTATTCCCAAACTATGTCCTCTAGAAAATGGGGAGGGATGTTTATAAGATATTTTTGAAGATAATAGACAAAAAAATTTGGTTTTCAATTATGATATAATGAGAAAAAGTGGTTCCCTTTAATAAGATA
Source organism: Viscum album (assembly GCA_963277665.1). NCBI lineage: Eukaryota > Viridiplantae > Streptophyta > Magnoliopsida > Santalales > Viscaceae > Viscum > Viscum album. Next base: position 1,326,711,670 of record OY728120.1, on the reverse strand, counting down.
TGAGAGGGTAACTCTTGAATATCCCAGAAATATGGATTTAATATAAATTAATGACGATATAAAAAAGGATAAAAAATAAAATAATAATATAAAAGATAATAATGAGTATATATAATATAATAAATAAAATTTGGATATGTTTTCATCACATTTTTACCCCTATCATTATCTTTTATTACCCCATGAACCCATTTCACACTTACCATAACAACATGGGTTTTTAAATATTGAGGCTCATGAAATTTAAAATAAATATAAAATAAACATCCCATAATGGGAAAATAGTTTATAATTTAAACCATATAATATTAAATTTTCCATGTATTTGTTTTTTATGAATTTTATTACATTCAATGAAATATTATTTGAATAAAATATCAATAATGTAAATTTTAGTTAAATTCCATTATGTGGCCTTTTGTAACATCATGAAAGAAATTAAACTAAAATATAATATAATAATATATTTCTATAATGTTATTTTTATATATGAAGTTATTTTTTCTCATTAATTCATTAAAATTATATCATTTTTGATATCGTTTATATCATTTTTTTCATTAATTAAATAATTTGTATTTTAGTAATATTTAAAAATTTATGTTAAAAATTTATTGTCTAAAAACTAATTTTTATCCGTGATAAATATATAAAACTTATCATTCAAAAATATATTTACAACAAAATGAATAATGTGATTATCCCTATTTTAAAAATATTATAGTTGTTAAAAAAATTAAATTTTCATTTTTTACTTTTACTTACACAAAATATTATAAATGATATAATCAAATAAAAATTATAAAAATGCCATATCACAGATTCATGGTTGATTGTGGATGAAATACAATCATTAAATAAATTTAAAATAAGTTTTTGGATTGTTTTATCATCTATATCATATTATTTTTTAACCTTAATTACCATATTTATCCTAATTGTGGTCATTGGATGCTCTAATTCAAAATTTAGTGGTCGTTTTAAACTCTAAAAACAAAAAATTTGATTAATTGAACTTAAAAAAATTGAAAACATGTTATGAAAAACTTTTTTCAAAAAACATGAATTTTAAAATATTAATTATTTATTTGCTCTAAATTAATGTATTAAATTAATTTAAAAAAATAATAATTAGATTATCTTAATAAAATATTATATATATAAAATTTCAAACTAATAATATTTTTATTTTTAATGTATAAATACTTAAATAAGAGATACCATTATCAATAAAAATCAGTGTCTTTACTATTCATTTCAGACTCACTATTCAGAAAAAATTCAAAAAATTCCCAATAGGCTAATTTTTATATGATGTTTAAAAAATTTAGATTTATTTAATAAAAATAAAATTTTAAATGTTATATAAATTAAAAAAATCTTATTCTATCATAAATATCAGTAAAATATATATATTTTTTAAAATTATTTGAAGAATAAAATAGATATACAAAATATTTAGTGCTTATTTCCTAATAATTAAGTAATGAATTTTTATTGATTAAAAAAATTATATATATATATATATAAAGTATGTAATCCTCTTTATACCCTATTAATTAATTTCTATCTAATAAAAATCTTTCTTATATAATAATATTTCACGATTTTACTATACTTGGGGTTACATATTGTTTCTGTTATAATGTTGTGTCGTTCTTTTTAAATACATGGATTTTAAAATATCCCCACATTAAGAAATTAAATCATACCAATTTTGAACAAGATATCATTAATGAAGGGTTGATATTATTTATTCAAATTTGACATCGTTAAAAGGTTTGATAAAATATCATCATTAAAAGAGAGATGGGAAATTAAAATCTAATTTGGTGTAAAACATTAAATTTTCCCGATTTGGAATGAAATTGTCAGAAGTGGAAATATGGAAATAAAATAAAAAAATAGCACTCAAAAATTATCATAGTGTTATAAATTATGTTTTCATGATAATGAAATTAATCAAAAATTAATAAATTTGTGATGGTTAAAAATCCCATAGATTTCACTGTAAAAAAAGTTGTCAGATAATAGTTTTATTTCCAAATCCATTTCATTGAGTTAAAGAATTAATTTTCTGTTTAGGCTAGGTATATAAGAAAAAAAACTATTCATATTGTAATTAAATATTAAGTTAATCCAAAATGGTTTGAACCCTGTAAGATATTTCCAAAAAATGAATAATCAAACATATAAGGAAATATAACATTTGCCTCAAAAATTAAATAGTAATACTTATAGTTTAAAGTAAATCATTACATAAATAAATATATATAAAATTATGAATTTTATTCATAATTAATCATGAATCTTGAATATTATAAATATCTAATCAAATATTCTTCCAAAAAAATATATCAACAATCTCTAAATCACATCAATAAATAATAAAGCATGAAATCAAATATTTATATGACATAGTCATATATTCTAAAATGATTTATAATACTTACTATAAATCCACCTTAATATCATAAATTTCACAAAAACAAAATTTTCTATTTAATCATAAATCATACTTGCAAAATGTTTTTTTATCTTAATCATATATATTTAACAATTAGTGAACTGCTTCTAAAATAATACTAATCAACAAAACATCAAATCACTTTTTGACTCCATGTTTATCTATAAGATAAATCATATGTTACCAAATTAAATATAATCATTATCTTTAAAAATATTTAATTATAATAATGATTTCATATTAACATTTAAATCACATAGGATAATTCTAGGTTACAAACCATTTTCACAATTTATTTGTGGTTCCAAGACTCACTAACTTGACATAATTGATGGGTTTTCCCTAGGATTTTTGTTTTTGGTTTTAGTAAAAAAATTGTATTCCCATGAAATTTAAAAAACTATGTTGAATATCTTAAAAAATTTATTTAATCATCATTGATCATATAATACCAACTGAATATCAATACTATTAATTTTTTTCACAATATGAAATGATAATTCATCCTTAAATAAATTTTATATATGTTAAAGATATTTTTTATATATACCTCAATAATTTACCAAAACTCAATAGATGTTTCCCAATATTTCCAGATGACTAATAACAAAAAATAAGAGTGTCTAAAACATTGAAATTAATGACAAACCTTAATATACCAACACATCATATCTCTTGAAACCCTATATTTAAAAAGATCAATAATTCAATGTTCTTTAATAACCATTATTTTCAATATTTTTTATTAATACTTTCTATAAAAAAACATATAAATCAAATCCTATGATTCAAAAGCATCAAAAATAGGCGATGATATAATACATTCATTTTATATGTTTTTTTATTTTTCAAACAATCAAATGAATTAGAATTAGGAATTGATAAACATTCCTATGAATTATCTGGATGATCATGTTCTTGATATTTCTCTCGAAGACATTGCCTTTTCATAATTCGCATACTTCCAACATTTAAATAATTCAACAGCTTCCTTGTGATGATATAATATTTTCAACATTTCCAATATTTATTTCAGTTATCTATATCATTAGTATTTATCATTTAGATCATATTAAAAAATAGATTAATGGGGTGTTTTGAGATAAAATATAAAAATTCGTTAATACAAGAATTTTGAATGATTTTTATCACAGGGGTATGCTGGGAAAAAAAATTATCACAGTATTAAAATTTTATTGATTATTTTTTTAGTATTAATTGGATTATATTATTTTACTATGTCTTGTAGGACAATATCTGATTTGAACATATAGATTCCAAAAAACTTTTTGCATTTGTAAATTCTTCAGGGAAGACAACTTGGACCCCAGCTACGTAACTGAAGCATTAATCGAGCTACTAAACTCTAATTAACATTATAATACATGGTTATAATATAACACTCATGGAATCATTTTGAAAAAAAAATACAGTGATTGATTCTTTCATTATTGTTGTTATTGAACAATTTAAATTAATAATTGATTCCTTGGAATCTCGACCTAAAAAATCCATTCTCAATATTTATTCCATAACTACCTATAGATGCATCAAATTAAAGTTATATTTGGTGGGGAGATAGGGAATTATATTTTGATCAACCTATAAGAAGGTAACATGGTGTATTTGATGATATAGAAGACTAAATAGGATACTACTTTCAGAAGATAGATTTTGGCGGGAAGTGGATGCACCCATTTCATTTCATCGCTTATTTTATTATTTTTAACATATTTTTAATTTGAATGGAATAATTATTTAGTTTTCATTTATATATAATGTAATTTGGAATTTTTTATAATTTTTCTTTTATTATAATACCCATCCACCCTATTTTTTCCTCAGGAATCTTCTCATTCTTATCTTGGGTTCTTCTTTTTTAGTTTAGGTTTTCATGTGTGTGATTTTTTTCTTGTTTCCACATCCTCATTATTTTAATGATTAATATTTTCTATTATAATTATTTTATTTATCATTGTAAAATAATGATATCTTACCATAAAAATGAGGGGTTATCTCGAGGCTTGTCCCGGGGGAGGAAACTTGTAATTATATTCATTTTTCACTTAAATTCTTATGTTGAATTAATTTTGTGGTGAGTAAGAGTGAATGTGAGTGGTTATGGATGTCTTAATCCCGGAAACTAATATCAATATCATTTATATTATTTTTTTCAAAATTTCCCCTCCCATCTATTGGATACAAGATTTTCATATGATGGATTTGAGCCATGTAATGGATGAAATGGAACATAGTGGATCTAGGTCCAATGTGATATCCCACACTCAGTCTCGATGTGTCTTCAACCTTGATTATAGGTGTATATGGAATTAATATGGATAAATTCATTCGATAGTTCTCACTACTAAATATAGTAACCGTAATTCATGAATAGGGTCTAGAATTGAATTACCACATATAATCATAAAAACTAATAAAGACAATGATGGAACCCTTGAACCAAAACACAATGGATAAGTTCTTTTGTTAATAATTAATTTTTTTCATTCATTGATAGATTAATATTTTTTTATTTAAATTATTTTACATTCCATGATTATATAAAAACAACCAAATTGAAGTAGTTTTGGTGAATTATATTATGTGACTTTAAAACCGAGAAAGATTCTCAAGGGAGATAACCTGAGTAAGCCCCTATGCTACATTGAGAAATTAAAATTTCATTTTCTACACCCAATGAATGGAGTGTGTCAATAATGGTACTGTTTCTGGGGAGTTAAATAGTTATTTCGATCACTATTGGTGAAATTCAAATTTTAAAATAATCATTGTTTTCAATATTAATAACCCATAAAAACACATTTTTCACATGATGTATTCAAATTCATGTTATTACAGTTGGGAATATTAATCACCAGGGCATGAATAAGAAACAAATTATACTGAGGAGGAACTCCAAAAAAGGGGTGATTCTCTTATAATAATGTTCAAACTATTAAATAGAGGACAAGAGACAAAGGATATCACCACGTGGTTCGAGGAGCATTATTGATGAACTCTAACAAAACATTCAATGATTATGGGAAAAGAAATAATTCCCAATGGGGTTCCCCAAATTCATTATGGACATCTGAGATGCTGAGGAAAAACACAATATGGAAGATCCTAAATACCTACCACCAGCCATCGATGATAACCTCAATGCATAAATTTTCATCGAAGAATAGATTAAAGTCGAGCCAACATAGGGATATGATGCACTCTTAATCTCAAAATCATTTTATTTTATTGAAACTAATTTGAGTATTAATCCTATCTATTTTAAATTTTTATAATAATTTGACTATTATTATTCCATAGAGGATGATGAAGATGAAGAAATTAAACCTGTGGGGGAACACCTAGATCTTCCAGATGTTATTGAAAATATAATGGAAGGAGTATTAGAAGATACACCATTGTATTTTCATGATGAAAAATAGACACAAGATGCCTACATTAAAAGATACTATTTAGATATAAATACATCAAAATTAAATTTTGGATCTCTCCTTGATTAATCCTTTTTGGAAGAAAAATGTGAAAACCCACATGATTATTGTTGAAAATTATGACCAAATAGAAATGTTGGAAGAGGAGGTTCAATTCTTCATCAAACCATTGCTATGGAAGTTTTACAACATTGCTAATGTAGTGGATGTGGTGTACTATATACTTGAGTTTATCCTAAAAATGATTAAGGATTTGTAATATGAAAAAAACCTAATGAGATGGTTCAAATATAACAAACCTCAACCATCGTCCGACTTTCAATAATAGTTTGAACTTCCTTATGGTGGAAGTAAAAATTCAGGGCCCATATGGGGGATTATACGTAGATTTATTTTTACATTCTTTCTAGGAATTTAATTTTTAATTTCATTTTTTGGATGACCCATCAGGGAAACCCATTCCACTTTTCATTTTGAGATTAAATTACATGATCCTTGTGATTAATTGAGTGATTTATATTTTAGGATCATTATGGTTAAAGGAATCCGAAATAATTAGATTAAGAGGAAGGAATTATTATTTAAAAAGTGAGTTCAAATTTAATTATTATCTTTTAAAACTCCTAAAATTTTTCTATGATTTATATTTGAGATTTAAATTTAAATTTTTTAACCATATATGAGTTTTTTCATTACATGAAATATCTAATAGACATGATTTTCTTAAGAATAACATGATTCCATGTTTTATATTTCAATGAAAATTGTATTAAATAAATAAAATAGATAATTTAATAATTAAATTTATGCATGGGTATTAAAATGAGGATTCAATATTTTAAGAAACGAATTGATTCTTTAAATTGAAATTACCCTATCAATTTTCATGTTTTGAATTTATAAAATTCTCGTAAATTGATTTTTTATTATTAATAAAGAATTTATTGTTTGTATTTTGTTATAATAACCATTCTTAAGAGGATTTCTATAGAAAGTACATAATATTTTATTCTTGATCATATTTATTGATTGGTAATGGGACATGCAAACTGCTAGAACTTGAATTTGAACTTTTCAAAGTTATTATTATACAATACAACATTTAAAATGATTGAATCAACTTTTTATAAACATATTTTTCGTAAAATACCACCTTCACATCAATCATTGATTAGACCATATAGTTCAATAATGAACATTATAGGGATGAGAGATGTTTCAACCTATCTGTTATCCATTCCTACCCCCCCCCCCCACATGGTAGTTTAATGATTTGTTAATGTTGAAGTGCGGGGGAGAAGGGAGTAATAGTAAATGGGATGATTTAAATTTTAAGGATGATTTTTGGGGGTTCATATTGTTGGATTTTCAAACGTTTTTGGAATAATTAATAGTACAAATTATTATTTTGACCATATTGAATGAAAAAATAAAATGGAAAAAATAAAAACCAATTGAGAAAAATGGTTTTTGATTTGGAAAAACCCCAAATCACCATTAATATAACTATTATTTGTATCATATGTGGTTAGGACATAGATATGTGGATTATTAAAATCATAAATTTCAAAAAAAAAATCTTTGAAAATAACGGAAAAAATTAAATATTAAAAAAATTCAAGAGGGTTAATAAATCATTTATTATGTTTAAACCGATCATAAAATTTTATTTCAGTTTTACGGGAATTGTGTGTTTCTACATTAAAGTGTTTTATTTTATTTAAAATTTTGATATCTTGAATTTTAATTAATAGACAAACCACCTCCTTGAGAAATATTTTTTATAGAATTAAATCCTAAAAACTGTAAGACTCAGATTCATTTGAACCTTTATTGAAAACTCTGCTTGATTTTTTGTGACTTCTGCCTTTACAAGGTGGAGAAATTAGTTCTTTTAAACGAATTTAGATAAATAGATTTTTCTCGATAGATGAAAATAAATCCACCTAAATAATATCATTAGAGATGAGTTAAAAGATTCAAGTGAGGTAAATAATGAATTAGAATATTTAATAATATTTTATTTAGCATCTTTAATGAATGAAAAGAGAGGATCGAGTATTTTCAAAATGGAAAAGAATAATACAAGAAAAATTTTTTATATGAAAAATCCTAAATTGAATTGTTATAATATGAAATTTTTTAATTTTTATTTTCCATTGAAAATTGTTTGATTTTATAACATTGAATTTGAATATTGGTAACATTGGTTTCCTATGAATTCCATGTTGAGATTCTATGCGTGATGGTAATTAGGGTTCATGTGTTGGGGAATTAATAGATTTAATATTTTCCTAATTATTAATATTTATTTCAATTATTTAAAATATACCAATTTATAAATTACTTATTATTTTCAACAACATGGGATTGATGGCGGGTTTTGAGATAATATGTAAAAAATTGTTAATTCTGGAATTATGAAATAAATTTATCAAATGGGTATTTTAGGAGTAAATTTAAAATATTTTTCTAATTTTTTTGATTATCTTTTAGGATTATTGGATTTAATTTCATTAACATTGTCTTTTAGTATATGCGTTTATTCAAATATCTAGATTCCTGAACAAAACCATTGAAGATGGAAAACCTTTCGGGAAAATAGCTTGGAACCCCCCTCCATTGCAGAATAATAACTCGGGTTTTAAAACACCAATAGAATATATTACATCTTGATATGAAGTAATACTCATGGAGATATTTTATAAATAAATTATATCAAGTTGGGCACCCATTATGGTTTCTATTGAATGATTAAAATTGAATAAAGATTCTTGAAAAACATGGAAAGAATTATTCACACTCAATAATGATTACATAACATCCTCTAGCCATATCCAACAAATATTAAATTGGTAGCGATGACATGGAATTAAATATGTAACATCCAAAAATAAGGGAAATTGGGGTAATTCAAAGATATAGAAGATGAAACAGGAGACATCTTTCAGAATATAGATTCTAGAGGGGGAGATGGTGCACCTGTTTCTTTTCATATTTTATTTTATTATTATTTTTAATGTAGTTTTATTTACAAAAATAATATAATTTAGTCTATTAAATATAAGATATAATTCATGCATGGATTTATTTTTGGTTCCTTATTCCACCCATACACCCACTTTTCATCTCAATATTCTTCAAATTCTTATCTTCTTTGTTATGTTTTTAGTATTTGATTTCATTTGTTTGTTGTTGTTATTCATTTATCTTCCTAATTATTTTAACATTTATTATTTTCTTTTGTTATTATTTTCTTTATCATATTTACACCATTACCTATAACACTAAAAATGATGCGCTAAATAATGGGTTGGCCCCGTGAAGGTAAGAGGAAATTCTATTCACTCTCCACTTAAATTATAATGTTTAATTATGTTTTGGTTGAGAAATAGTGAATTTTCCGGGTGTAGGAGTATTCCACCATGACACTAATCTTGTCCTCATTTTTTATTGTTTTATTAACTATTTTCCATCCATTCTACAGGATAACTTCTCTTTATAAGGCGGAGTTGGTTCATTCAGTAGATGAAATGGCATACGGAGGAGCGCAGTCCTATGTGATGCCAAACACACAGATAAGATATTTCATCAACCACGATTATAAGAGGATGTGATATTACGACTGAAAAATTAATTTCAAATTTCACACCACTAAATAAAATAATATTAATTCATGAAAGAGTTATTATAATTGAATTATCATACCTAATTCATAAACACCAATATAGAGAATGATGGAAACCATAAACCAAACCACAACGGCTAAGTCATTAATTCACTAATTATAATTATCATTTCATATTACATTAATATTTTCATTCATTTAAATTATATAATATTTCAATATTATTTAAAAACCACCAAAATGAATTATTTTAGCTAAATTAGATTATATGGGTGAACAATAGAGAATGATCCTAAAATGAGATGACCCTAGTCAACCTTTGAGCTACATTAGGAAACTAAAAATCGATTTTCCATGCCATAACACAGACGTGAATCACCATGGGAGGATATGTATTCCCCTTCACATGTTTTACTAGATTATTCTTTTATGCTTGGAATGTTATTGATTTATTCTATCCTTTACAACATACAAAACAAATTCCTTTAATATTATGACATTTTCCTTGGTGGTTGTTCCAAAATTCATGAAAGATGTCTCATTAAATATTTATACCTTTATGACTAATATAACCTGATCATCCATAGATATTCATTTCACTATTATTTTATCAGTTCAGGAAATCACATTGGTTCATTCTATAATACATAAATTGTAATAGTTAGTTGTGAATCACAATCTTATTTTCCACTATAGCTCCAATTTTGTTTAGTTATTCATTATTAACACACCACATTTTCCTTCACATAGTTTTGTAATTTGGTTCCTACTAGATCAATCCATTTACTAAATAAAAATGAATATTTGGAGTTACCAATAAAATAACAGTAATCTATATTATGATGATAATGATAAAAATTATATCCTTGACGGTAATATCATTATGTACATTATATTTATAAAAAATGGTCACCATTTCACACTAAAATTGTTACACCCCATGATTTCATAGTAAGTTATTTTCCTTAAATTTTATAGATTACGTTATACGAAACACCGAGTTCGAGAGCACCACGACTTAAAAAACCAACTGTTCAAAAGAATTTAGGAATATTATTAACAGGATTTTGAATTTTATATACTCCATAAAATTTTAACTTCAATATTATGTTTTTCTTAGACATATTATAAGACCAAGATCAATTTTTCTGATAAAAAAATATATTTTTCAAAAAAATTAAATTTCACCACATTTTAAGGTTGAAACCTTTTTAAATACAATATCTGACCCTTTTACATATTCAATTTTATAAAAAGAAATTATTCTTTAGAATCGGGACATCAAAATTTATTGGGGATGAAATTTTGGTATTTTTTAAATAATATTCATTTTTTATGCATAGTAAGAAATACTGTATTTTAATTCAAAATTGCCGTGAAATGTAATTTATTTATAAGGTTATATTATATTTTAAATTAGATTATAAGTGAAATTGGATTTTTTTTAACCTTTAATATAATTTTTGTCATTTAAATTTATTTCACTTTGAAATCATACATAAACAAGTGTCAATCTTTTGATAGTTATTGTTTCTTAAAAAAGGCTATTTTTTTACAATGAACATTAAATTTTAAATTATTTAACCCAAATTGTATGTTTTTAATTAGGTAATATGGACATCATTTTTGAATTCGTAATATCAAATATTTCTAAGGCTGAATTTTATGTATTTTTCTGAAAACATCAATTTTTTATGAATAGTGGAACCAATAAGTAGTAGTTAAAAATCCGACCATTTCATTTAAATGAAATTTTATCATTTCTGTGAATTGAATTTCGAAAATCCGAGATAAATGGTTGTTATTATTATGTAAAATGTGGTTCAATAAGATGAAAATAATTTTTTGTGAATAGTAACTTTTGACTTTTATTTACCATGCTTTAAGGTAAATAAGGTAATTTAATGTACAAAAAATATTATATTAATACACAATTACCTTAACACTTGTACTAACCTTATTGGATGATTCATGTCTGACCATGGCCATTCTTGGGACGATTTTGGGAACCCATGGAGCCACTTATGAATGATAATGACATTTTATTTTAATTAACATAAATTAAAGGCCAAAATGACATAAACAAATATCTTTTAGTAAATAAATTTTTACATGAGGTTATATAAGTCATATTTTCTACTATAAATATTAATTGGAAAGATAAAAATATTTTTTAAATTATGGAAATTTGTTTATAATTTTTATATATCCAATATTTTAAATTCTTTGAGACACAATAATGATGTAGTATTTACCTCTTAATAAATAATTTAAATAATTATGATTATTAATATTACAATAATATCCAAAACCTGTCCAATTCTTATTGGATGATTTTATTTTGACCATGAGTAATCTTATATTTGACTTTAATTTGTATTTGACCTTTAGAAACCGAATATCACTATATAATAAAATAATATTTTCACACTTTACTAAAGATCCCCCCTCCCCCTTATAAAAGGACACCATATCTAACCCATTTCACACACCTCTAAGACATCTTGGATCATCCAACCTCTGCCAAAACAATTTCTCAAGACCCCCTTTCCCTCCTAGAAGCCTTAACATAGGCATAAGGCTCTTCAAGAAGTTCCTTTGGTTCAAATCAAATGAATTTACCCTAATTAATGGTAACACATTCTCTTGAATTCTTTTGTTTAATTTTGTTTTATTTTACTTCCCCAAACCCATAAAATCTTTTCATTACTTTAATTTATGACAATACTAAGATCCTCAATATAATAAGTTGTTTTTATAAGAAGGATTCGAACTACTTTTACACACACCTCCATCTAATGGGTGAAGAACATACTGTTTCTGTGGATGGAAAACTAACGCCTCACAAAGCAATGACTGTTTGATTATCTCATACCGCCTATCATGGTGGACATTAAGATGGTACTGTATTTATATATGAAATATATATTATGTTTATGTTTTATTTATTCTTCTGTAATTTAAATTCACATCATTATTTTATGTTTTCCATTATGAGTAAAACACGATAATTTAATTTGAGGAAGTCCAGACTACCGCCCCCTCAAAATGATATGACTCATTAATGAATTATTTGGGACATATAAAGGATAGAATTAATGATATTATATATTTTATTATACTTTAATTTTAATATACCTTTTTATAATTATGTTTTAATTCCATTAAAATATAAAATATAAATGAAACTAGCGTTCATGCGTACGTATGACTTACCGTCTCCATGAACAGTACATTTCATTTATTATCTTCAAATGTTATATACTATCATAAATATTTATATATAAATATACTGGATATATAATATATATATATATGATATCTAAATAATTTAGGTCATTTTGGAAATATTTGTCTTCTGACCACCTGGAAAAATTGTAGTTATAACAAGTTCAATTTTGACTCAACTTCCGAACATCGATAAAATATCCAATATGAACTCAAATAATTAACAAATTTTTATATCAAGATAATATGTAATATAAAAGTAATATTAAAATTGAAAAAATTTCTTCATCAAGTAGAAATTAACTTATGTTTATTATTCAGGAAGACCAAGGAACATACATGATAAGTCAGACTTGAGGTAATAGGTTTCTTATCTCACTTTTAATTCTGTGAGATTTCCATTGATCAACACTTATTTATTGGATGTGGTGTGTTGTGTATGGATATTTGATATATGTTATCCTTATTATATTTATATTCATGGTAATCTGGGATTCATTTGGTGGTTAATAACTTTTGTTCATACGACTCGATTGATTACAACGAAGTAAGGGTTTTTCATCTCACTTTTATTCTAGTGAGATTCAGGCTATATTGGACACTATTTCATTTTTTGTAGAGTATGTACTATCCATGATTGTATTCATGTATTAATATACATTAATTTATGGGTATTTACATCTTCATTGTATGATCCTACTTTCATGGGTTGTATGTTTCCTATATTACCAAATCATTAAGGGAATTTCAAATTTCAATTTCCCCTCAGTGGGCTTTAGGCATACGTCATTGATTATTTTACTCCAATATTATGTGTGGAATAACTATTTATTATTTATTTACTAATTTTCACTCCCATTGGTGTGGATATACTTTTGATACACTTAATCACTCCCTTGATAATTTTTCAACTCATAGATATAAACTGGATCTTAACTCAATTTCAATTCATTGAGTTAAACATCCAAGTAATTGGTATTGTTTTCACATGAATATGTGTGAATGTCCTATGATTGAATTACACTGAATATCCTATCAAATTGAGTGTATTTATATTTTTCAAACATATTTATTTCATTGATTTATCTTTTACCTAAGGATACTATCTTTATAAGGGATTTCATCTCAATTTACATTCCATTGAGTCTTCATTGTTGTTATGCACCTATTCACTTTCATATGGTGTATATACTATCCTTGGACATAGAATAAAATGAAATCCATTATTATAAAGATATTATAATGATTCTATTACCTCAATTATTTGTATTCAAGAATCTCTCATTTGTCTAGGAACTCTAACAAAAATAATATTTTAAATATTTTAAAATTTTACTCTTCTAAATCTTTCTGATTAATCTCAATGTTTTAAAAGTGGGTATCAGGATATATTTATATGGAAATTAATTTTTTAAAATTCAAATTCCTTTTAAAAGTTTCAAAGTTGTATGGGACACTTTGATTCCAAAATCTATTTTTAAACGACTACTTGACAAATAGTGTGACTTTTAAATGTTTTAAAAAAAGGGGAATATTTCTCTCAAATAGTTTTGATGATTATTTTAAACAATGTTAATATCCTTCATTATTCTCGATTGAGGTTAATCTATTACAGTAAAAACTTCCATATTTTATTTAATGAGATATTTTTTACTGTATATGTGTTATTTTTATACCATTCATGGTTTTTGGATAAAGTATTGAAATTTCGTATGCTAGTTTTAATACGATTGTTTATGTTATGTATGAAAAGTTATATATGAGAAATGAATTTGACATAGTAAGTGATGGGTGGATCCTACTATAGCACCTCTATGCATAGGTAGTTCTCATTAGAGAAACTAGTGTCTTGAAAAAAGTCCTTGAAAAAATAATATTTTTAGTTCTAGAACAAGGCCTTGACTATGTAGTTAGGATGTCCGCCATTATGCATCCCATCATTATGAGAGTATATATTGATATTTCATGTGGTTATTCGACTAGTAGAATACCCATGACTATGTTTTATTATGGAATTATTTACCCTTCTCATATTCCTGTCATAAATGCTCATGTTTATTATTCGATAAGGTATGTGTTTTCAATTATTCACCATGCCTAGTGTTTATGTTATCTTCCGTTGTATTTATTACTATTACTGAGCATATGATCTTACCCCTTTTCATGTTTTATTTTCCCAAGATATGTAGAAGTTAGTTATGAGTGACTTCCAAAAATAATTGTCGAATCTTGGATGCTTATAATGGAATAAATTAGTGTTGTTTTTAATTTCAAGTTGTAATGTTGAACTTCAGTATATATCTTGTTTCCAAGACTAATAAACTAATCGGTCCATCGGGACTTGATTCCTTGTAATTATGCCAATGTATGAAAATAATTCACTAGATCCTGGATTCTAGGTTTGGGGCGTTATAGTTGGTATCAGAGGAAGTTTAATACAAACCTTGGAAACTAGATTTAGAAAAAATATGATAAGATAACATTACCCTAAGATAGATTATGAGGATTAGTATAAAATAACATCCAAAAAATATGTAATGTAAATATTTTATGCGTTATCCAAGGAATACATCCCTATCTGGATATGAGCCAGTAAGGGTGTCTCTGGAACAGATGTACCTGGGTTTAAAACCCGAAAACACCGCTTTCAGCTAGACTCGAACGGGAATAGGTGCATGAAAATGGGCCTTGTTGAACTCTTGGTTATGACACTCCCTGGGGATATGATTTGGATAACACATATTTTCATTACAAACTGATTTGAAGGATTTTAATATAAGATGGGAATAAATAGCATTGTTTAATTAGAGGGTGTTTTAGATTAAAAATAAGGTGTAATGATATTTTCTAAATAATTTTTTGACTATTCATACTCACACGATGATTTCTAGTTTTAGTTAATGGATGGATTCCGAGGAATTCATTGTGACATTGAACATGATGTACAAGGTTGTAATAGTGGTGTAATTGAGAAACAAAATGGAATATTGATAGTCATAGAAGATATTGTCATCATTTCGAAACATTTTTCCAAAAATATGATCATCAGCATTTATAATAACCAACTCCAGGACTCAATAATGATGATAATGGTAGTGAATGATAAGAGCTCCAGTAGTGGAGACCATGGAGAGAAGAAAGATCAATTTTCGTCTTTCCATAAATGTGGAAGGAGACACCCAAAGAAAGTGTTTCAACTGAATAAAGAAATGATTTATCTGTGGGAAAAAGGGAATAAAGTAAAGAATTGCCAATGAAAAATGAAGAGTACTATGGAATAAAATAAAAATGAGCTGAAGAATCCAATTATGGTCATTTTTCATTAATGTAAGTGACCTTGGCATCACCCAAGTCAATTCCCTATTCTATAGGATAACCTCTTGGTCAAGGAAGAACCTATGTATAAATATATGGATGAAAAAATGTTTAATGGTATTAGTACTCTTTATTGATATGATTTATTTGGAAGACTTTTCTCTTGTATGTGTAACCCTACTATTTTTAATGTGAAAGTTATATTCAAGGAATAATTATCTTTTCTTTTGTAGATATAATAATAAATAACCATTTGGGTTTATGTGTCTCTTGAATTTGAGGCAATTACATGTTATTAATTTTTGGGATAAAAATGCAAGGTATGATATAACATTGGTGGTTAAATTATGTTATGATTATTTTGAGGAATCAATCTCATTTATGGAATGTTATAAAATATAGTTTTTGAATTAGAACAATATGCAGACTGAGTGACAACCCATCGCATCAGACAAACCTAACAGAATCTAAACCACAATCAATGTGTGACTGAGATTTATCGCCTACCACTAGAATACGTGAAGTCCCTGGTTATTATGAGTAATTATTTTTTAGTTAAATTATTTTATGGATCAAGAATATGTTTACTTTGGGAACTTATGTTTTATCCTTAGTATAAGAAAATTATTTGGTTATTAAGTGATAAATGTTATTTTGGTAGATATTCTCTATTTTGGTAACACTATATGCCTATGGAAAATAGAATACAATGAGATTTCATTTGAGGAGTAATGGTGGGTTTTATCTATGTTTTGGCTGTGGATTTATAGTGATTTTGGTTCTTTATGGTAATTATTAACCTATCATAGAAAATAGGTGATTAAGTTAATTACTTTCAATTATATGACTTTAAGAGTAGTTAATGTTATTGGGATATACAATTTAATGTGGAAGACTATGTTAGAATATTCATCTGAGTTTTGATTTTTAATATTAGTTTAGAATATATTGAAAGATTTTATGGACAATTTTTTATTGAATGGTATTTATTGAACTTTGTGTATTGTTGGTTTAATTTTAGAAATTAATTTTATTATTTATTTCTCTAAAGGATTATCCTATTTGGGGATCATCTAAACTTGTACAAACCATTTTGGTTTTGGTTAATCTCTGAAGACAGGGGAAATATATATATTTTATCCTTTATGGATCATTTGATTCTCTAGAATTTGATTCTAGTGCTTCAAGTGTGACCAATTCATCTTGAGTACATATTGTTTGGAAAAAGAGATGAGTTAATGGTTGGAATTTATAAAAGGATAAAACTATACATTAAAACTATGTATATCTCATTAATTTTTTAGTCAATCTCATAAATAAATTCCTCATCCATATGAAATGTAACTTAACAAAAATGTTGTCTATATACTTTTCCTGCTGGGACACTAATGGTCATTTATCCCATCAAAGGATAGTGGTTTTCTTGTTGTTAACTTTCTCCTGATCATATTTTCTATCACTCTCCATCAGTACCTAACAAATAGTTTATCTTCCATATCCATGTTTTACAACATGGAATCCTAGTACGGGTTATCTCATGTGACCTTTATAGTTTTATTTCTTTCTTTTAAAGTGATAGTTTTATTAATTTTTTTTACGATGTGGGACTTTCAATATAGTTCCCATGCCCAAATTTAAAATTTCGAGGACACAATTTCAAAATGGGGAAGAATGTTACACCCTAAGATTTCAATGTATGTTATTTTCCTTAAGTTAAATAGATTACGCTACATGCCACAACGAGTTTGAGCGCACCACGACTTACCAAACTAGCCGTTTAAAAGCGGTTACGAATAATATTAACTTGAATTTGAATTTTTTATATTCCATATAATTTTAACTATGGTATTATGTGTTTTTGAGACATATTATAAGAACAAATTCAATTTTTTTAGATTAAAAACGTATTTTTCAAAAAAATTCAATTCTTCCAAATTTTATTGGAGAACCCTTTTTAAATACGATATATGACCCTTTTACAAATTAAATTTGACAAAATTAAATTATTCTTTATAATTGGGACATCAAAATTTACTTTGGATTATGTTTTGGTATTTTTCTAAAAATATTGATTTTTTATGAATAGTGAGAAATACATTATTTTAATTAAAAACTGCCATTATATCTAATCAATTTATAGGGATAGATAATATATTAAATTTTTTTGAAGTGTAATTAGATTATATTTTTACCATTTATTCTAATTTTGGTAATTGGAACAAATTTCACTTTGAAATCACACATAAACATTTGTCAATCTTTTGATAGTTATTGTTTCTTAAAAACACGCTATTTGTTTTGAAAATAGGAAATGAATTTTAAATTAATTAATCCAACTTCTATGTTTTTAATTTGGTCAAATAGAAATAATTTTTTATTTTTGAATATAAAATATATCTTGTGCTGAATTTTTGTTATTTTTCTAAAAAACATCAATTTTGATGAATAGTGAAACCAATATGTTGTAATTAAAAATCCCACTTTTTAATTTAAATGAAATTTTACCACTTCTATAAATTGAATTTCTAAAATCAGAGATATATGTTTGTTATTAGTAAGTAAAATTTGGTTTAATAAGAATAAATTAATTTTTGGTGAATCGTAACTTTTGACTTTTATTGACAATGGTTAAAGGTAAATAGAGTAATTCAAGGTAAAAAGAATATTATAATAATAAAAAATTATCTTAACACTTGTCGAAACATTATTTTATGAGTCATGGACGACCATGGTCATCCTTGGGTAGATTTGTGGACCCCATGGATCCACTTTTGAATGATATGGACACTTTATTTTAATGAACTTAATGTAAAGTCCAAAATGACAAAAACAAATATCATTTAGTAAATAAATTTTAACTTGGGGTTATATAAGTGCTATTTTAACACTATAAATATTCAGTGGAAATATAAAAATATTTAATAAATTATGGTAAATTTTTTATAATTTTTAGACATCATATAAATTAAACTGTTTCTTAATCAATAATGATGTAGTATTTAATTCATTAATAAATAATTTAAAGAAATATAATTATTAATATTAAAATAGTATCCAAAACCGGTCCTATTCTTATTAGATGATTTTATTTAGACCATGATTCATATTATCTTAGAATTTAATTAGTTTTGGACCTCTAGAAACTGAATATCACTATATAATAAAATAATATTTTCACACATTCCTAAAGAGCCCCTACTCAACCTTATTAATGGACACCACTTCTAACACATTCCACACACCTCTCAAGTTCCTTGGCTCTTCTAACCCTTACCAAAGTATATCTCAAGATCTCCATATTTCTTATAGAGGCCTAAACTTAGGCATACGACACTTCAAAAGGACCATTTGGTTCAAACCAAAGGAAGTTTCCCAAATTAAAGGTAATTCCTTCTATTACATTCTCTTGTTTTATTTTGTTTTATTTAACGTTCCAAACCCCTAAACACCTTTTATTACATTCCTTTATAAAAACACTAGTATTCTCAATATACTAGGTTGTTTTTATAAGATGTATTCAGACCACACTTATACACACCTCTATCTAATGGGTGAAAAACATACTGTTTCTTTGGATGGAAAACTATCCCCTCAAAATGATATGACTCGTTAATGACTTATGTAGGACATATAAAGGATGGAATTAATGATATTATATATGATATTGTACTTTAATTATAATATAACTATGTATCATTATATTTTAATTCCATTAAAAACAAAATAGAAATCATACTAACGTTCATGCGTACGTACGACTTACCGTCTCCATGAATGGTACATTTCATTTCTAATCTCCAAATGTTATGTACTGTTATATATATATATATATAATGGATATATATATATATATATGATATCTAAATAATTTATATCATTTTGTTGATAATGGACTTCTGACCACATGGAAAAATTGAAATTATAATAAGTTCAATTTTGACTCAAGTTCAGAACATTAATAAAATATCCAATATGAACTCAAATAATTAACTAATCATTATAGAAAGATAATAAGTGATTTAAAATGAATAATAAAATTGGAAAATTTTCTTAAACAAGTATAAAATAACTTATGTTTATTATTTTGGAATAACAAGGAACATACAAGACTAGTCAGACTTGAGGTAAGGGGTTTCCTATGTCACTTTTTATTCTGCGAGATTTCCATTGTTTGCCACGTATTTATTGGATGTGGTGTATTTTGAACTTCCATTCAACATATATTATCATGATTAACTTTATATAAATGTTATTCTTAGATTTATTTGGTGATTATTAACTCTTGGTCATACGACTCGATTGATTACAATGAAGTAAGGTTTTTTCATGACACAATTATTCCCGTGAGATTCATGTCATATTGGCCACTATTTCCTTTTGTGTTTCATATGTACTGTCCATGGTTGTATTCATGGTATAATATAATTTAATTTATGTGTATTTACAAATTCATTTTATGATCCTTCTTTCATGGGTTTCGTGTTTCATAAGTTACTAATTCGGTAAGGGAATTTTAAATTTCAATTTTCTCTCAGTGGGCTTTACGCATACTTTATTGATTATTTTACTCCATTATTATGTGTGGAATCACTATTTTTTATTTATTTAGTAATTCCCACTCCACTTTGTGTGGATATACATTTTATACACATAATCACTCTAATAATTTCCCAATTCATTGGTATAAACATGAACTTAACTCAATTTCAAGTCTTTGAGTTAATCATCCAAGTCATTGGTATTGTGTTTAAAAGAATTTGTGTGAATGTCCACTGATTGAATTAACCTGAATATCCAATAATATTGAGTGTATTTATATTTTTCACACATAATTATGTCATTGATTTATTCTTTTCCTAAGGATAATATCTTTATAACGGATTTCATCACAATTTACATTCCTTTGAGTCTTCTTTGTAGTTATGCACCAATTCACATTCATATGGTGTATATACTATCCTTTGAAATAGTATATAACGAAATAGTTTATTCTAATGATGTTATAATGTTTCTATTACCTCAATTATTTTTATTCAAGCATCTCTCATTTGGTTAGGAACTCTAACTAAAATATTATTTTATATGTTTTAAAAATTTACTCTACGAAATTTTTCTCAATAACTTCCATGTTCTAAAAATGGTATTAAGGATTTATTTATATGGAAATTAATTTTTTAAAATTAAAATTTCTTTTAAACGATTCAAAGTGGTATGGGATAGTTTTATTAAAAAAATATATTTTTAAATGACTTCTAGACGAATAGTGTGACATATATATGATTTCATGAAAAAGGGGGATTTTTCTCTAAAATAGTTTTGATGATTATTTTTCATCTATGTAAATATCCCTCATTATTCTTGATTGAGGTTAATCTATTACAATAAAATCTTCTATATTGTATTGAATGAGTTATTGTTGGCTGTGGATGTGCTATTTTTATACCATTCTTGGTTTGTCGATAATGTATTGACAATTCATATACTTGTTTTAATACGAATGTTTATGTTATGATTTAAAATTTTCATATGAGGAATTCATTGGACATAGTAAGTGACGGTTGGAGCCTGCTATAGCTCTTCGATGCATCAGTTGGTATCATGAGACAAACTACTGTCTTGGCACAAGTCCTTGACAAAATCTTATTTTTAGTTTTGGGAGAAGACCATGACTATGTGGTTATGATGTCTGGCATTATGCATTAAATCATTATAAGATTAGATATTGATATTTCATGTGGTTATTAGACAAGTATAATATCCATGGCTATGTTTTATTATGGCATTATTTACTCATCTCATATTTTTACCATGAGGTGCTCACATTTATTATTTGTTAAGGAATGTGTTTTCAACTATTCATCATGCCTAATGTTTATGTTATCTTCCGTTGCATATCTTACTCTTACTAAGAATCTGAGCTAAACCCATTTCATGTTTCATTTTCCTCAGATATGAAGAAGTTACTCATGAGTTACTTCCAATAATAATCTTGGAAGCTTGGGTGTTTGAAATGGAATAAATTAGTGTTTTTTTTCTTTTCAAGTTTTAATGTTGAACATAAGTATGTATCCTGTTTCCATAACTATTAAACTAATCGGTCCTTCAGGACATTATTCCTAAAAATCATTCCAATGTATTAAAATAAGGAACTGCATCCTAGATTCTAGGGTCAGAGCGTTACAAAAATACTCTCCTTTTTGGTTTCATAAGACTATTACCTTATATTAAAAAAATTATAACCCCCCAAATTTATTAAAACACGTATTTGGTAACAAATATAAACACACTGCCTTAAATATTTAAAATTATAGATACAGTAAACTAAAATTCAAATTATTACTTGAAAAATGTTCATTTATGTTTATAATTTTTGAGATTTTGGTCATAAATCATACATAAAAACCTATATATTAAAAATTGGAAACTTTTAATCAGTATACATTTTTCCCATAATATAAGACTTTTAAAATGAATAATAGTTTTTTTCATTGAAAATAATCATGTATTTCAACAATAATTATTATTTTACTATAAATATCTATAATCCTTATGAATTGTTTTTAAAATTTTCGATGAGAACAAAAAACTGAGCAGAAGACATAAAATTAAATAAATAATATATTATTCTAATAACACACATAAAAGTTTTCCATTTTCAAAATAAAAACTATGTTCATAATAAAAAATATATTTCCCAGTATATCACCTTCTATACCAAAATATTTTCTAAAACTATTTCATAAAAAATTCAAATGGAAAAAATAAAACTCAGAATGTTTTCTTCGAAATAATGAAAATATTAAAATAACATTTTCATAAAGTTATAATTTTTAAACTTATGAACTAGAATACAAATTCACATATATTTTGAAATAATAATATTTCCTTAAATATCCATACCATGAATAGATAAATTATGTATCCAAAATAAGACAACATTTTCCTACCACTCTCAGTTATAGAGTAACCATTTATGGTTACACATAGAATAACAATCATGATTATACATTGAGTATCGACTATGGTAACAATTGAAATAACAATCATGGATATACTTGTAATTACCATAGTATTATATTTCCATAGTATCTTAGGAGATACATAATTGCATAACATTTTCCCATAACCAAATTCCTTAGAGATTTATTATAAGCTCACCAGATCTTGGTTTATCATGGACCTGCCTATCCTTTGATAATAATGTGACCACCCATTATTTGTATACAATTTAACCACTAATAATTGTAATATAACATAATGTCCCCCATTATAAAAAATTCACATGAATAATTAAATAATTACAAATCATAAAACATTACATTATAATTTTTTTTTCATCCATAAATTGAAATCTCCATATTTTGACATTCCCATTTTTATTAAATTCCAATTTTCAAAATTAATATTACTAGTAAATGGGGAAATAAAATTTTACATTGGATAAAAGAATGAATATTTTAAATTAATAAACACATGAAATAATATTTATAGTTATGGTAAATATAATTTTTGATGTATTCGTTAAAATTGTACAGTCATTAAGTCTTTTTTTGTAATGAAAGATAAAAAAATATTTAAAAAGTTTAATTTTCAAAAATTGTTAATGAAATGTGAAAGGGAAATAAAAATTATTTTATATTTATTTTGTATCCTAGTAATTTAATCCAATTAATAGTTATAAAAAATAATGACACGGATGACAAATATTTTTAAGGGAAACATTTAATGTGTATTTTTTAAAGGAATTTTCTAACATTGATCCCAAATATTAACAAATATATTTTATCATCCTAAATTATAAAATAATTATATTTATTTAATTTATTAAGAACATTCATTTTATTATTTATTTATTTTATCATACTTATTATGATGTATTTTAAATTACATAATTTTTTATGGTCACGTCAGATGTTCTGATGATATTCAATTCATAAATTCGAAAAATGTATTTGGTAGGTTGATTATGGTAAATGTGCTCGTTCAAATATCATATATTGAATTATAATCATGAAATAATAATAATTTCAATATATCAATTATAAATTTAACAGTATTCATTAAATTTTGTTATGGAAAATGAACTATGTTGTAATCCTATAGATGGTGGTTCACACGTACACATGAGTAACAATTACGTTTTCCAAAAATCATTATAGAAATAATGTAAGACCGATTCTTTAATTATTTAAGGATAATAATGTCATTAATTTAATATTAAATATTTAAATATACATATATATATATATATTCTATGTGATGTGGTGACAAAAAACTAATCACATCTCTATATAGATGTGGTTGTTCAAATGTACCCCTTAACAATGTTGTAATTTTTCATTGAATATAAATGTAATAAGATAAATGATATATATAATTTTTTAAATTATATTTCTTTCATAAAAATTATATATAAATATTAATTCCATAATTATAACTCTTTAGTGAGAAAGGGTTATTGAAACCAAATTCCAATGGTTCACGAGGCGATAGTCTGTCGTACACATGACCAATGGGCTCATTTATCATTTAATGTAAGAGGATAATTATATAAGTTATTAAATTGAAATAATAACATGTTATTATAATTATGATACTGGGGATATTAAACTATAATAGTTTAATATGATTTTAAGGAGGTGGAGGAATAAATAAATCTATAATAAGTGGAAAATCTATATATCTTATTTGGAATATCTCCCTTTGTTAACACATTAAAAACAATAATATATTTATTATGAAAAAACCAAGGCCTCTATAACATGGGACTAGACTCTAGGAATTTATTTATTCCATATATAGTATTCAAAAATGTGTTATTAATTTTATATTAATTAGAATAAGTGGTGAACTTTTATTTGGGAGTGATGTAGCACTCTTGGAAATTACTCAAATAGGAATTTTATATAAACTAATTTTCATTTTAAAATTTCTCAAAAATTATAATATTTTATTATAATTGGTTTATGTGTATAAATATTATATATAAAAAAATTACACATTTGTATCACATTATTATCCATATTGTTTTTTTTAATCCCTTATTAACCCTTTTAACACTTACTAAGGCAATATTGTTTTAAATATTTGAGGGTCATGATATTTTCTCTAAATGAAAAAACACATATATGGAACACGGTTTATATTGGAAACCATATCATAAAAACATTCCTTATGATATGATTTTTAGGAATTTTTTATCATTTCTAAAAAATTATTTTCATTAAATAAAAATTATTTAAATTTAAAAACTTTTAATTTTATTCAAATTTTATAAAATATTAAAAACAAATTGAAATAAATAAATTATTTTAATACGTCAATAAAAATTCATTTATATCATCAAAATTTATGGGACACATTAATGGTTTTAAATTTTAATACTTTTAGGATTTTTTATATAATTTTATTTTTTCCATTAATTTCAAAAATTTTGTCTTAGTATTGTGTAAGAATTTAAGGTAGTTATTTGTTAAATAAATTTTAAAATAAAATACCATTAGGATGATAATTAATTTATAATTTTTGAAAATCATTTCCCATTATATAATGTAGTTATCTCAATATTAATGACTTAATATTATATTAAAAATTGATTGTGACCATTTTGACATTTCTATACGTGAAATATTACTAAGGTTATAATCACATAAAATGGAAAATAAAATTTTATATAAATAAATTATGGATTATTATATAATAAAATTACTCATCCAATAAAATTAAGATATATTCTAGGATCATCTTCTATTCATTACCATATAATATTTAACAATTAATTACATGATTTTTCTTTATCATGGTAACCAAGATTATTTATGTTACTATTCATAATGTACAAAAAATAATAGGGTAATATTATAAATTTAGACCCACTAATTCCAATTGTGGCTTGATTTTTTCAAAATTAAAAATAATTATGTTACCCAATTTTATATTAAAATAAATAGGAAAACCACATCAAAAAATGGTTTTTTAGGTAAATGGAATCTGGTAAATATAAATTTATTTAAAATAAATTCAAGAATATATATTTATTTAAATAACCATAATTGTATTATATTAAATCCTAAAGAACTAATAAAATTTTAAAACTATAATGAAATAGAATTTTAATTTTCATATAAATTAAATGAAAATATTATTTCATTAAAAATTAGTATTTTCGATATTCATTGAAGAATAAAATTTTTTTAAAAAAATTAAAACATTCACCACATGATAATTTTCAAATAAATATTTCAAAAATTATATTTATTTGAAAAAATAAAATTTAGAAATTTAGAAAAAAATATTTATATTATTCCCTCACAATATAAAATATAATCCATTTTTTATGAAAAGATATATTTTATGTATAAAAGGGATTTAATAAAAATTTAGTTCTTCTTTTCTAAAAAGTAATAAGTATATTTTTAATTATTAGAATATATATATATATATATCTGAAGTATTATTTACTCATTCTCTTACCTTATGATTTAATGGTTAGGTTGTAACAATCAAAATTAATTAATAATATTTCATGATTTAATTATTCTTGGTGATGCATATTTTGTATATTATGAAACATATTCATTATTTTAAACTATTTCAATATTACATGTCTACTCATAGAAAAGTATTTACAAATTTTTTTTGAATAAATGTATTATTTTTTTGAAGTGGTTTCAAAATTAAAAGGTTATATTCCTTCAAAAAACATTCATCGATCCTTTAATGTCTTTTTTCATCTATGACGAAATCTGTTAACGAAACTTATGTTTCACTTGGAATATGATCCAATGATACATCCTTATTACATATTTGAATGTATTATTATTTTGATGAATGTATGCTTATGAAACACATCTATCTTCCATGGGTTCAATTATGTGGAAATTTTAAATTGATTATGAAACTTCTTTCCTCTCCCTTGGTTATGTTATATGATGAATTGATTATTAGTTTATTGAACATGTTTGTTTGGTTTTAATTATTCGATTGGGGGTCCTAGAGTTATATATCCCATTAATTAATTGAATTAATATAGATATCACCTTATTTAATAAGTAATGTAATGGATATTGAAACAAGTTCTGTAATTGATGTTTTCTACTATGATATTATAGGGTGTGAAACATAACCAACGATATGATAGAATGAGGAGTGAACCAATATAATATGATGGTCATTGAAATAATATTTGAGTACAGAATTTATTTTCAATTCTAATGTGTATCCGAAAAATATATGAATTATTACAATGTTATTATCTCATGTATTATTCTCATTGAGTCTATTATGATTCATGAATTGTGAACTGATAAACACTCTATCATGACAGAATATTACAATCTATGATATTTATTATATGGTTTTAAAATGTTATTGTCATGATCTCAAACTCTTATGCTCATGTTCTGATTAATAAATCATTGGCATATACATTTTACCTTTAAATATAATCATGTCTCAACATTTCAATTTTCCCCTAGGATATGAATAATGATATACGTGTCACATGTAAATCATGGGTTTTAGTGGTAAAGATCTATGTTTGAGATGAGATAGATCTCATAAAGACATGTTTCTTATTGATCCATCTTCCCAAAGAAACCAAACCTATATTATTATATCGTATATTGTAATATTATTTATTGAACATTCGTTTGATAAGATATAATATTTATGTATGATGAGAATGGGTCACTCTAAGATGTGTGATGAAACATCCATGGTTTGGATCAGTTTTCATGTCAGTCAACTATCAAGATTGTCAGTATTCGAAAATTATATGTTAAATTATGCTTATCCATCACACTTCAATGTCTAAACAAGAGTTAACAAGGTTGGCCATAGGTTAACATATATCGTGATTATGTTTTTTGTGGTTATTTAAAAGGACATCATATTTTGTATATTTATACGAATCTATTATTTAATAATGTTTTTTCTTTCATTCATTGAATCTTTTATTATCTTAAATTATAATTTTTTTAACTATTTTTTATGAATTATTGATGTTACAATTTTCATTTATTAATTTTATCTTTAAGTAATTGGGAATTTTCTTTTATGTTTATTGGAAAATTCCTCTCTGAAAATATAATTTATATCCTAGTGATGAATAATCCTAAGAATATCCCACGAAAATACTCTAGTACATGCATTATTTGGTGGAAAACATAATCCACTCTACTCAAAATCAAGATCATATAAGAATGAGAAACTAGGGATGAGTGGTGGATCATGTATCAAAATTCAGCATGTAGAATCCACATATATTCCTTGGTGACATGGATATCAAATAATATGAAGGTTGGATCAAGTGGTTTGATAGGATATTCCATTTTATATAAAATATATAGGTTTATATGGTGTGTTTTTCACCTATATGCTATAAGGAATAGGAATAAAATTGTGGGAACCCATCATGATTGCAATATTACATGAGGATTTTATGTGGACTTCTTTCAAGAGGTTCTTCAACTAAAATATTTTTCCTCGACTTTTTCTAGTGTTAAAGACTCAAGAATCAAAACCTATAGAGTGAAATCAGTGTAATGTTATGGAATATACCATATGCTTCATTGAGTTCTTAAAAATATCATATGATCATGTTTCTAATGACTACCAAAAATCACTTATTTTTGAGATGGGTTTATATTCATAAATTTAGACTATATTGATCCACTTATTCATTCTGAACATTACTTAGGTTCATAATAAAGAAGTTATTCCTAAGGTCAACATATCTAGTAAAACAAGTTTACTTGGGGATTTAGTTTTTTAATGAGTTATATATGGTTTTTATCCAATCATAAAAAGAATCCCAAGGATTCTCAGTTTTCATCCTAAATGTTTTATGTGGAATCTATGAGATGTCGCCTGGTATTTTTTTTTGAAGTGTGGGAGGTTAGTTCAAAAGAATCCTAAAATTATAGAAGCACATAAATATTTTATTCATTATGGAAATGTTAATCAACTTAATTGTTTTTTTAATAATTTTCCAATGCTTTACTGTAAAATAAAATCTCACCATTCTCTCTGTTGCTCGTTTTTATGTGGTAGACTTTTGAACACAATATTATTCAAAAATGGATATTATAGATCCAATGAAATCATATGGAGGAGTAGGGAGTGGGAATATTTGTTATGTGTAGTATACACCTATACAATATCAAGTAGGCCCAACTACAGTGAGAGGTGAATTTTTTATCTCAACCTGTATAGATCCAATCTTTTTTGATAAATGTGAACCTTATTATTTTATATATTTTTTGTTGAGAGAAGTTCCATGATATTGTCAGTAGGTTATTGAATTCAGGTTGAATCATTTCTTTCCTTTGATGAATATGTTGATAAATTTTGTAAAATTTCAATTGTCAGGTGATGAAGGATAAATTCAATGTTGTGTGGGATTTATTAGATCCTAATAGTGATATCATCAAAATTATTGTTGGAATGTATTAGATTATTTCTGTTAAATCCATGATCTAATGTAATCATCATTGAGTATGTTTTCTATCACCTAATGGACTATCACTGGTAATCCATGGTCAATGGTACTATAATTTTTGGAGATTCTGGGATGATGTTCATAATGGTGGAATGATATCATGCTAGTTTTTGGTGTTTGTTGATGCCGTCGATCATCATTTGATATAACCACTTATTGTAATGGTGATTTCAAATCCTGAACTATTTTTGGATTCTTTTTTTGGTTACCTTCCCAAAGAGATGGCAAGTTCCATATTAATAGACAACCTGGTATGATCCCCATTTCATTACTATAATATCATATGGAATATTCAATGTTAGATAATCTAATAATATGTCTTGTGGATTTTATGTAGAATATATTTGTATTTCAATCTATGCCACCTAGTTATTCACTCTATCTCTTTTAAATAGAGGTAAACAAAAGTCACAAATTTATATTGAATACTAATATTTAAACTACTGACAAATAGAAATAAATAATAATTTCATATGATTGATGGTCCCATTATTAAACCCTGAAGAGCAATATGGTAATCTATGAATATATTGATGATGGGAAGACATTAGTTGAGATTTTGAGAAAAGGATATATCTCTTAAATTGTTTAATATCTGGTATTGGAATGGTAATCTCATAGTTATACTATATGATATTAGTAACACTGTTACTATATTTATATAATGGAATAACCATATATTTCATGGGTTATTAGAATATTTAATTAACAACATTGATAGTAAAATTTTGGTTTACTACATATCATATGAGGATCACAAATATATTTTGATTTTCAAAGTTAGATTCTAAAGGGAACGTTATATGTTTGTTAATATTTATTAATAGTAAATATGGATTTTTAAGTGATTTTTAGGACATTATATATCTATTAAAGTAATATTAATGTATCATTAAATGAAATAGGTGTTAATTTCATTAGAGAAACATATAAATGTGTCTGATATTTGATGCTTCTGGGGATTAACTAGATATTAATGGTGGTTTATTTATGATTTATCTAGAAATGCATCTTTGATGAAGTCATTGGAAAGTTTTAGATACTTTTTATAGTACTAATGTTGTGATTGAAATTTCCAATAGTCGTGATTCCATTAGAACTAGGTTTGGGCAATAAGATTTCCTAGGACTACTCAAGTTGGATATTGGGATGTATATTGATGTAGTGGAAACATTTGGTGGTGTATACCTATCACCAATGACAATATAACGATAGGAAAATTCATATCAATGACCTTGAGTTGGACATTGTGATTCACACTCTCATAACCTCACACCAGTATCTCATTAATGGATTATTTACAATATATTAGGATCAAAATATCATGAAGTATATTTTTACTCATATATACCTAAGCATAATTAATAAATGCAGAGTTGGTTTTCAATAGATTATAAATTTTTATACTTCTTATACTCCCTAGAATGTTAATGTGGTCCTTGCCACAAATTGTGGGAACCTGTCGACTCTGACCGTGAATGAATCAGTGGTAGATTGGTCTCTGATGATTTTGTTCCATATTATGATCTTTGGGATATAATATGCTAAATGGCATGAGTTTATTATTTTTGTTACATATCTTTTGATGATAGTTATCATCTCCCATTGGTGTGTGAGGATTGTGATTGACTCATTCTCATGGATTCACATTTCATGGGACATAATTAATTGTGTAAGTAGGGTATGTTTTCACTGATGTTTTTAGCCTTTTTATATAATTTAATTTCTTAAAAAGATTTCTTATTTGTTTATCCTTATATATCCCTTGAAATAAATTCATTTTTCCTTTCATGTTTCGCATATAAGGAGGAATAAACTGAACACTTCCCATCTAAATGTATGATATGATATTGATCAGGATACCAACACCTCTATGGATGAACATATAGTCCAGATTATAGATCACCATGATAAATAATTTCATCATAAAAACAATATTTTAGTCTGTGTACTATGGAAATGTATATGGGATATCAATGATATGTGGGAGAAGGAATTGATTATGTGGAAGCAGTGCCTTTATATATTTATAAGTCAAGAATCATGAGAACATTCTATGGGTAGAATGATTTTATGATGGGTGTTATTGTGCCAACATCTAGGTCATAGGTACATTCTTTTTTATCTTAGTTTATCTATTGATAGGTTTTACTAACATATATAGAATGGGGTTGAACATATTATGATTATACTAAAGTAGGAAACATAATTGGTATAGGTAAAAGGATAGTAATAGATTTTTATTAATTGTAAAACAAGTAATTAAGGTCCTCTAGTGGTGTTTCTTATATATTGAGAACTATATGTGAAATTGTGTAACTCACTATGCAAATTGTGTGGGTGCCTGTGTTCTTTCCAGAGGATTTCCTAGATATCGGTATGGTTTTTCTAATCCTGCAGATATCCCTAAGAGACCATATGCCTCATTCATTTAGGGGATTGAGGTAACTATATGGCTAGAACACTAACTTTCAAAATGGGCACCCTAATCATACACCCAATTCCAAACCACAAGAATGTGAAAATTTTCCGTTATTTTTTATGTATGTTTTTATATCTAATCGCATCATATTCCAACTTATAAAAAAAATAACCTATCTCAATTTCTATAGACTTTTTTATCATTATATCCTTGGTGAATTTCGATTATTATTGTTGGATTTATTAATTTTATGTTCCATTTTTATATGATTTATCCCCATACCATTAGATATTCTCTTGATATAACTTCCCATTAAACCATAAAAAACAAAATGGGATATGATTTCTAGATTTATTAGTTTAAATAAATATAATATAATGTATCTTATGTATATAGTCGTAATAGGAAAAAATATCATCATCTACCAACCAAATTATTGAGGGGGATTATATTTACACCATTTATATGGTTAATATTTGAATAAATTTTTGATGCAACACCATAATATTTTTTGATTTTTTCAGAATTAATTTAACATTTTTGATACATTTCATTTTAGTAAACACTAAAGATATTTTATTTTATATTAATTCATTTTGTTTGGCTTGCATTATAAGGAATATAAAGTTTAACTTTCCTTACATGCAAAATAAACATTATCTTTCTCAACAGGGGACATTGTAGTTATCTTTTGTTATGCTCAATAATGACTTCCCACGATGGATTTTATAACAAACAAGACCGAGGCTTACCGAACAGCAATATATTATTAATATATTATTATTTAATACAGTTAAAATTATCATAGATTTTAAATTAGAATTTATGAATATTATTAAAAGATTTATGAAAATAAGTTGTTTACAAAATAATATATTAATTCATATTTCACAAATTAAATATAATTTAATATGAAATCCAGTTGAACAAAAATGGTAATATTAATATTTTTATGATCATAATGCATATTTACTCAAATACAATAATTTAAATAAAATAAGTTAGGGATATTAAATTAATATATATGTTATTTATTCAGTAAAATATTTTTTATTCATTTTGTAGATTAGATAGACATAAGATAAATAAAAGATAGAATTTCACTCTTAATTACTTATATTTTTATAAATGTAGTTTTACAACCTTTTAAGGGAGAACCCATTTTAAATACAAATTTCATAACATTTATACAATTAATATTTTAAAATAAACATTATCTTTTATTATGAATCATAAAAATTAGGTAAGGTTGATTTTTTGTTATTTTTTGTATGTTTTCCTTTTTTTATTGAACAGTTTCAAATATGAAATTTTTGTTCAAACCATTATTTTTCATATAATTAATTATTAAGGTCAAATTATATATTAAATTGATTTAAAATTTTAATTATATAGTATTATTATCTACTAATACAATTTTGGTCATTGATATCAATATCAAATTGAAATTGGTTATAAAAAAATAGATAACTTTTGAATATTTCATCTTTAAAACCCCACATTGTCAAACTGAATAGGGGATCAATTTTAAATTAATTGCATCCCCTATGTGATCATAATATGGAAAAATAAATTCAATATTTAGAATCATTATAATTTATAAGCTATAATAAGATAAAACTGGGAGTTTACCAAAAATATTAGGAAATGTTATTAAAATTATTTACATCGATTAATGTTAAATTGAGATTAATAAGGGACTAAATCATAACATTAATGCCCAAAAAGACTTAGAAAATTGTCAAAAATCCATTTGATTTCCATATATCGGTCCACTCATCCCTTGTATCTACTTTATATGATTATTTTATCCACAGTAAACATGAAAAAGGTAGGTGAAATTATATCTTCAAATATTTACAAGAGATCTACTCCTCCATCCCTATAAAAGACATCACCTCTCCTTATTCTTGAAACCACACAAAACATGTAGGTTTTGCCAATACCTATCCAATAAACATTCCAACATCACTAAATTTTTAGGTGAATCCTTCCATTGGTCACAATGTCATTCCAGGAAGCCTTTTGGCATGGACAAAAATTAGTTACCCATTTAAGAGGTTGTTTGAACGAGTACGATGAGAGACAAGACACAAGGTTCGGGGATTTCTTCTCACTTTTTATTTCACTGAGATAAATTATATGTTAATTAATATTTCATTTATTGGTGTATTTTCATCCCATGAATGTATTCTATGTATCTTATACTTAAATTTATGAGTATTGAAATATATGTTTTATTCTCTCTCTTTCACGAGGATTATGTTCCAAAAGTTACGAAATTGGTAAAATATTTTTATCAATATTCTATATATGAGACTCATGTTTTTTATTCACCTAAATATAAATTTTAGGTGTATATACTACTATTTTACATGTTATTTTATGAATTTACTTATTTAAATGATCTATTATGCTTTATTTAATTTTCATTTCGTACATAGAGAGTATGATCCCATGTAACCAAGTGGTAAGAGTTTATTGAAAAAACATATTCACTTTTTTAGATTGCTAATGATTATTCTTTCTTGAGGAAATATTACGATCGATTTACCAATAAAATTCAAGACATTTCTTCTCCTTTGGTTATTAATTATTTCTTCATATATTTTTACCATTTCTTCCACTCATTGGTATCTAAGATAGTTAAGAATGTGTTTTCATGAAATCATGACATTACCCTATTTTTGGTTGGAAACTACCATCCATAAAGAAATGTTTTATAAAATGGATTTCTAGGAATATCATTACATTATCATTAAATATTTTTAAAAAATTACAGTTTTTTTATTTTTTCAATCTCTTTAAAGGAATATTATTTCCAATTCCCAAAAGATTCATTTTTCTAAAACTTTTACCGCAAAAAAGGATTGTATTTTTACCCCATATGACATGTACAGATTTACCCTCAAACATTTATTTGAATCCTCCTTTTCATTTTTAAAATATCAATTTTAATAATATGTTTTTTAAAAGTTATTTTCTAGGAAAATTGTTCTTAAAATAGTTTTCTCCTTCTTTTGTTGGTTTTTAACAAAAATTGTTTCGAAAATGTTTTCAATCATTATTTATATAATTCCAAAGTATTTTAAAATAAATTATTGTTAAAATATTTAAAGATACATTCATATATTTTGAATTAAAATGGATTTTGAAAAAATTTAAATCATTCATTATATGGTTTCACTGTGTTTCAAAATAAAAAAAATTCCTAATTTTTTTAATCATATTTTATATGTTTTCAAGGAAAATTTTTATCAAAATGATTTCAATTTTTCAATATATTTTTCCAATATATTTTCCAAAAAATTATTTTCATGTTATTTTATTTACTAAAAAAATTCAAATAACAAAGGATATTTTCAGAAGATTTTTTTTGAAAGATTGTTAAAAATTATATTCCATCTAAGGAATCATCTGTTGATGTTATTGATTCCATTCTATGTAATAATATAAATGTTCCATTTATATTTTTTATTTGAATGGGCTATAATTAATGTTATGGTCTTTATGAAACTTGTTTCCTTAACATGTGTTATATCTTTATAAATACCATTTCTCTATCACGGTTTATAGGTTTAGAAAATATGTTTCTATTCCACGAGATATTGATTTGATGAAATTATTAGGAAACATGTTTTTTCTATAGTATATGATATAATAAAAAGTTTATGATATTAATATCATTTCATGTGTTATGATATGAATATTTATAATCTTATGAAACTAGTATTTATGATTTCATTATGAGATGGGTGGGACCTAATTCTCCCACTAATGCATTGGTTAATGATTTATATCTCATGAGGTGGACTAAGATGGTCCTGGGAGAAAAAAATAACAAATATGATTCAAATAGGAGTGATTCATGACTATATATATGTTATGATGAGTGAACTCATACTACTATGACAGAAATAGGCGTGAATCATGACTACCTTGATGGTATGTGTCACGACCCATCCTCGGGGCCCGTGTCGTGACTACCCCAAGCCAGCCTTCCATAGGCCAGGGTCTGGCGACTATCAACAAAGGTGTAAATCGCAAAATAAGGGAAGGCATTGCCCTTATGAAGTAACATACACAATAGATTACGCAAGAGAAATAAACACTAAGAAAAACTGAGTACAAGGTAAGTGCTGAAAAAGTAAATGGGCCAGTATACAAACCCAACTGAGAGTACAGTACAACTGAAAGCAAAGTACAATAACAGAATGTAAAACAGAAACATCGAGTCATCCTCTGGAAATCCCACCTGAATGGTGGGTACAGATAGTCTCCTCAGCTCCTCGGTCTGATCGTCAGCTCCGTGTACGTCCCACCAAGTGGCCCACCTTCGGGTACCGTCCAGCTCCACAAGCCTCCACCTCGAACAGTGTTGTCTGTCGTCTGCATCCAACACAACGTAGATCGGGCATAGCCCGTGCAGTGGTGAGTATACAATACTCAGTAGGGACCCTGAGACCCCTGAAGGTCTCTCAGAATCCACGAAGGATAAACTACAAAGGAAAGATACAATCCTGAAATATCAATAACACTACTTAGGTATATGCCCATACATATACCTAAGTCATCAGTTACAATTTGGCTACAGCTCCCGAGCCCAAGCACAACCCAGTCCACATAGTAAAGCACAACCTAATCCACTTAGGAAAGCATAACCCAGTCCATACAATAAAGCACAACCTAATACACTTAAGAAATTACAACCCAGTCCACACAGGAAAGCATAACCCAGTCCACACAGGAAATCAAGTCAACCACATCAATGATAATTATTGAGAATAAAGACTTAGCTCACACAGGTATACACTTCGTAAGGCAATGGAGATGATCAGATGTAGCCACTAATTCATCTAGGCTATCAGACCCACATAAGATACAAGACCAACTGAGCTGTCGGACGGACATATGATACAAAACATCTACTCTGCCGGACCCACATAGGATACAAGTACATAATCAAATACTTCCGGACCCACATATGATACAAGAACAGTAGTCTTCATGGTCGAACCAACGGAGGATTCCAGTACGGTCGCCATCACTGCCGAACCCACAGAGGATCCAAGTACAGTCGTCCAGGCTGTCGAACCCATGGAGGATCCAAGTGCATTCGTCCTTACTACCGAACCCACAGAGGATCCAGGTAAATTCTTTCTTGCTAATGAACCCACGGAGGATCCACGTATAGTCATCATCGTCGATGCCAGCTCTAGGGTTCCCTCACACAACACGCTTGATTCTGGGAGGGTCCGCTATATGAGCCAATGGTCGATACATCAACTGTCACTATTTCCAGATTTGATGTATCAAAAAGATCTGTCTCATCAATATAAAATCAACGCGACAGACGGCGCGTCAATCTGACGCCCGGTCTAAGAGTTATGGGCTTTTTCGTCCCAGGGGCCTGGTTGTTTTTTAAGCTAAAACCAACCCGACCGTACTCCAGCTGCATCCAAACCTTGATCGGAGGAATCCAAAAGAACTGTCTCACTAAGATGAATCCAACAAAGTCAAATTCATGTCAATCGGACGTCCAGACCTCATGTTATACGTGTTTCCACTCCGAGGGCCCTGTTGGTTTCGTGTTCGAACCAACCCGGTTGTACCAAAAGCTCTTTGATACCTTGAGTGTAATATACCTAAACGACCGTCTCGATCCAAGGATCCCAAAGAAACTAATGGTGCGTCGATCGGAGGTCTGTAACCCATGTTACGGGCGTTTGAACGGATCTGTCCGTAAATAGGGGTGTGGGCCCGGTCCGACCTGGCCCAATACCCCATGGGTCAGCCCAAACCGGGTCGACCCGACCTGGGTCCAGGTCCGGCCTAGTTGGGAATGGACCGGCCTGTAAAGACCCTGAAATTTCAAGGAATTTTTTTTCATTATTTCTTGGGAATTTTACACGAACATAGTTTCTGACGGCGCCTGATTCTGAGGCCCGGTGTGCCCGGAATCAATTTCTGAAGTTTAGCTCTGGTACGTTCAGTGAACGAACAAGCTTGTTTGTCTAAATTTGGAACTGGTGCTCGTAATCAAAATCAGAGGGCACCGATGAACTCATAGCACATGTAATTTCTTAGGAACACCTATTTCGGAGTTGCGTTTGTGCAGGTGGAGAAGTTAATTTTTTGGATTAAACGAGGAATGAATAAAAATGTAAAACAATTTTATTTTTAAGTATAAGGTGGTTTTATCCTACATGGGGAAGTTGGGGTGGCACCTAACTACCCATGTGATGATAAATTTGAGGATAAATGTGAGGTGGGGCCCACACGGGACCCAACCTTTCACATTCTCATAACTATCATAAACTCCCCCTTTAAACTTGTTAACTCCGTTTAATTTAGTAACTCTTCCACTTACTTATTTAATTTTCCAACCTACCTCTTAATTAATTAAACAACTCATAGATTAATTAATTAAGTGAATTGGAATTTAATTTTGTAAATTTGAATGCATGTCATGGGTAAATAAAATAAGGTGGAGCCTTATTTTATTTTGGTTGGAATTGTTGTGTTAAGAGAAAGGGAAGAGATCTCTTTAGTTTTGAAGAACTTCTTCCTACGAAGAATAATGCTTCATCTCCTTTGTTGAAGAACGCAAAGAACATTGAAGCTTCGACGAAGAACACAGTCTCATCTTGCATCTTCTCTCCACGTTGAAGGAAGCGAGACACCACATTCTTCATTGGGAGAACACCGACGACGCTTACGGAACCTCGTTCCGCGACGCCGGCTTCCGCGACATCCGATCATCACGACGCTTGCCTCTTACCGTGGCTCGACGACGTGCGAAGTCGTTGCAAGGTAGGGGTTAATTTCTTCTTCATGAATACTTCTTCGTCGTTCATCATTTTCTATACAGGCCTCCTGTTATTGAAAAAACTGGAGGAGGTCGGACCGCATGAACACAGCCGCCCATCTTCCCCCTTGATGATTATGTTTATTGAGGTTCGAAAGAAGGCAGTGTGGTGCAACGACACCACACGGTAACATGGAAAATGTGGCAAATATGAGTAGCACCATTGTGCCGCACCTTTGAGGACAAATTAACCCGTGGATGGAGTCGGGACACGGCGAAGGGGCACGACGTCGTCACACTAAGCCAGAGAACCCTAAAGACACCGCGGCCGGAGCGGGCCGCGGCGGAGGGGCGCGGTGCCGTCATGCCGTTCCGGTCAGAACAAGGAGGCGGCCTATGGCCGTGGTGGAGCAGGGAGCGGCGGCCGGACTACTGGCGCCAGCGCGCCGGAGCCGGAGGGCGGGACCCCGGCGGTCCCGCGGCAGCAGCACGGCCGGCCTTCCGGGCCGGCCGATCGAAGAGACCAGGGGCTCATAACCCCCAGCTGGAGGGAGAGAGGACCCTACTTGGGGGGGGGGGGGCTACAGTTCATCAATCAGGGGGGCAGCGTGCCCCCCTGTTTCGCTCAGCTCGGACAGCCGAGCAGGCCACGCGGGTCCTGCCAGCGCAGCTGGCAAACCGGCCGCTCGGCCACGCCCCAGCGAGGCCGGGCTATGCCCTAGTGGGTCGGACACAGACCCGGGTCGGGATGACCCGGTTCGGGCCGACCCAGGGGGTCTCAGGCCAGGTCGGACCGGGCGTGAGCCCCTATTTTTGGGCAGCTTTCGTTCTTTGGCTCATAACATGGGCTACGGATCTATGATCGATGCACCTTCAGTTGCAATACGATCCATGGATCGAGACGGTAGTTTTAGTATATTACACTAAAGGTTTTTGGAGAACTTTTGGTATGGACGGGTTGGTCCGAGCACGAAACCAATCGGGCCCGCAGAGCGGAAACACTTATAACATGAGCTCCGGACGTCCGATTTACATGCCGTCAACTTTGTTGGATTCCTCATTATGAGACAAGAACTATTGGCATACTTCGCCTGAGATTTGGACATAGTTGGAGTATGGTCGAGTTGGACTGTTCCCGAAATCCAACCGGGCCCGTGGAATGGAAAAGTTGATAGCTTTCAGACCAGACGTCTGATTGAAGAACCGTCTGTGGAGTTGGTGATCAAGATGAGAAAGGATCCTTAGGAGTATACCCTATGAGGGTTCAGGGTACAGTTGAGACACGGCCGGGTTGGTTCGCACAAGAAACCAACCAGGCCCCTGGTACAAAAAGGCTAATAACTCACAGACTGGGCGTCCAATTGACACGCCGTCTGTTACGTTGAGACCCCTATAATGAGGCATCACTTTGACATACTTATTCGTGGGACTTTGTGATACTTGGAGTGTCGACATCTAGCTCGTGGAGCAGACCCTCCAGGAGACGAGCGTACGGAGTACAAAGACCGTGTAGTCGGCTGAGACCTGACGACTCTTGACTGACTCGACTTGGAGTGAGTCGACTAGCTCAGTTGATGGAACACTACTTTGTTTGGGTGCAGACCCATGGCGGACGGAGAACTACTGAGTTTGGGTGCCGACCTGCGGTACGCGTTCGGAGAGTACCTCTGCAGGCTATTAGGGGGATGCACTATTGTGGTTGGGTGGCAGACCCCAGTGGAAAGAACTACTTTTTTGGGTTGCTGAACCATTTTACTCGATAAGAGGAGTACCTCAGCGGTATTAGGTTAGTGAGAAGTACCTCGGAGTCGTGACAAGATCACTATACTCTCCAGAGACGAGGCTCTTCATCAATTACGATTTCGATAATGAAAATCCTGGTTTGAGCTGAGTCTATGTCCTTGTGTTTACCTCATGATTGAGATGGGTCACTTGATAACTTAGGTATATGTATGGGCATATACCTAGGTAGTGTATATCCGTTGATTTCATAACCTTTGTGTTTCCTCATGTTTGAGATGGGTTACTTGATAACTTAGGTATAAGTATGGGCTTATAACTAATTAAGGGTTATCTGTTGAGATCCTTCTTTATGGTTATCCTTGATGGATTTAGTGGGACCTTGAGGGTCCCAGGATCCCTACTAAGTATCATATACTCACCCCTGCATGGGCTATGCCCGCACATCGTTGGGTTGGTTGCATATGTCGGGCAGCGCTGACAGATGCCAAGTGTTCGAGGACTAGATGGTACCCAAAGGTGGACCTCACGACGAGTTAGTATCTGGAGGTGGACTTCACGATGAGACGACACTCGGAGAAGATTGGTGGCCGAGAGCATTGTGGAGCCTATATGTACCTACCAATCAGGTAGGATCCATGGTGGACGACCCAGGAGCTGCGCTATCTATACCTACCCTTCAGGTTGGATCCTAGGAGGATGCCCCAGCAGCTGCTTCCATTCTTCCAGCTGTAAGTCTTTTTCTGTTGTACTTTGGTTCAATTGAAGTTGTACTTTCAATTGAGTTTGTATTCTGGCCCATTTACTTTTCATCACATCCTTTTTTACTTAATGTATTATTTCCGCTTGTACTCTATAGTGTTTTGTTTACTTT
Organism: Viscum album; assembly: GCA_963277665.1. NCBI lineage: Eukaryota > Viridiplantae > Streptophyta > Magnoliopsida > Santalales > Viscaceae > Viscum > Viscum album. The sequence goes on along the minus strand of OY728120.1, from coordinate 1,326,670,235 downwards.
TATAAAGGCATTGCCTTCCCAGTTATTGTGAATTACGCCTTTGGTGCTAGTCGCTAGCCCCTGGCCTATGGAAGGAGGGCTTGGGGTAGTCACGGAACGGGCCCCGAGGAAGGGTCGTGACAAATTAGTATCATAGGAGTTGGTTCTACCGCAGAACTTATAACTCTGATATTCCCTTTCTATGAAGAAATATTGTTAAGGGTACCGAGTGTGGTCTTCAATTCAGGGAGTCCATTGTTGGTGCGGCAGTCGACGTATCCGTACACCCCCTGACTACTGATTTCCGACATTGTGCACGAAAACACTAATTGCGTGTCTGTTTTCAACTATTTCCCTTAAAACATCTCAATCTAGGTCAGCTCACCAGGTATAATCATTTTACTGTGTTACATCTATTTCATTCAGGATGCCTTTTCACGGACGACTAGCTAGAGCCCAGAGGGATGAGCGTATTGAAAGCCTGCCGAGCGACGAGGCTTTAGTACAAGGCCCTCTTACAGTTGAGGCACCAGAGGAGGCACCAGCGGTACTACCATACGTTGGGCCACCGATGCCACCAGCCCCAGCAGTAGGCGATGCACGTGTTCCAGCGCCAGAGGCCACCCAGGTTCCGGGGAGAGACGAACCCACAGGCGGCTGAGGATTGGTTGGAGGCTGTGGTGAGAGTCTTCATGCTAGTGGGGACGTCAACAGACTGCATGGTGATCTTTCCTGCCAACCTCCTTCAGGAAGCATTAGGAAAGTGGTGGATCCACATGTTACAGTTTTGCGATGATATGACCTTCACATGGAGAGACTTAGAGACCTTTTTCAGGGTGTAGTTTGTACCATTAGCTCTTTACCCCGAGCGTGTACAGGAGCTGCTGCCTTTGCCTCAGGATTTTCGATCAGTAGCGAAGTCATCTGTGGGAAGTAGATAGATGATGCAGAGGTCCAAGAGGACAAGATCCAGCTATACGAGAAGCATGAAGTGTTATGAATGCATCCGGAAGGGTCACCTGGCACGTGACTATCTGACCCCCTCCCGCACAGTTGATCAGCAGGCTTTGGAGGAGCCAACAAAACAGAAGCAACGGTGGGTGCTTGAGAAACAACCGAGAAGTGGACAAGCCGGTAGAGCTCCGAAAGCAGGTGGATAGGAGAAGAACTAGTGGATACATCCATTGTACTTCTAGTTCCATGTTTCTGTTGTATTTGTGTCTTTGTACTGTGAGCAGCAGCAATAAAAAGACACTTATCTTTGTGATGTTTTCTTTCCTGTCATTTTGTTCGGTTTATAGTGAGAGGTCCCAGTTAGAACTGTTGACTTGACCCTCACTTTCGAGATTTCTACTGGAGGAGACCCAGTGACCTCACACTGATTTCGACAGTGTGACTCGAGCCTTGGAGGCAAGAGTGAAGGTTGGATCTCTTGGTAGTAACGTCGACGGCTTACGACATCATCCATGGCATGAATGCATCATTCATGTCAGGATTGACTGTATTAGGCAGTGGGCATGGTTAATCCAGGGAATGAGACCGAGTTTCTCTTTTCGGAAAAGGAGAAATCTTAGCAGCTCTTACAGATCGTAGGCAATGAAGGTACAAATCATCCAGGAGTGGATGAAGACTGCACAGTGTAGTATGAAATAGGAAACTGGCCCCAGTCTTAGAGACTCGGGCGAGTTAAATGTTTCAAGAAGAGGATGCTTTATAGAGGGATTAGTCTGCAAAGTAGCAGATGTGGAGGAAGAGATAGGAGAGAATCATGAGGTGGTGTACATTTTTAACATGCTACAACAACCCTCCTTAGTTGTCCCTGCCAGGCTCAGGGAGCTGGAGGGCAGGGGAAGAGTACGGCTGTATGTGGTCAAAGAGTGTGACCCAATGGCTCTAAAAATGATTCAAGGGACAGTATGTGTCCACTACTTGCTTCCGTAGTAACAGACAACTATAGGAATAATTTCTACCTTTCACAATCTTTTCCCATACCCATAGTTTCCGGAAAGTCGTAGACTTGACCCTCACGTCTGAAGATTCCTTGGGAGAAGACTCAATAATCACACTTACGCCGACAGTGTGGTCTGACCCTCAAGGCATGTGTTTTGGTTGGAATCTCTTGGTGGCAGCGTCGAGGCCTTATGATGTTGGTTTGAGTATGGACTGGGCAATCACAGTTCATACACAAATTGAAGGTATTAGGCAAAAGGGTTGTGGTTTAACTACGACGTTGGGATGGGTTTTCCTTGGTCGGTGAAAAGGAATCCTCAGGCATCACAGGATTAACTCATGCATAGGAGGGTGCGACCGATCACTCTTGAGTTGGTCAACCTTACCCTCATGGCAGTAGGAGTTTTGAGTTTCAGTTCTGAACAAGAATGGAATACATCTAGAGTTTGAGGATGATGATCACGTCCTTATACGGGTCTCACCTCGATGAGGTTTACAGAGATGTGGCCGAGGCAACAAGTTATGTCGGAGGTTCAATGGACCATTCTAGGTCCTCAGTAGGGTAGAAAGGGTGGTTTACCGATTGACCTTTCCACATCAGTTGCACCAGGTTCATGATATCATCCACGTATATCAGCTGAGGAGATTCGAGCACGACCCTGCGCATATCATCGACCATGAGGAGTTGGACGTTGGCGATGGGGTGACTTTTGCGGAGTTCTAGTAGAGGTTGAGGATCGACAGGAGCGGGTCCTATGAGGGTGGAATATTCTTCTTGTGCGTTTTCGTAGGTAGCACGGGAACCTCCAGGTGATCACATGGGAGTTGAAGGCAAATATGCATGCTCAATATCGCTTTTTTATCCCTAGTTTGTGAAAGAGCTTTACGGGGACGTAAATCCCTGAGGTGGGAGTAATTTAAAGACCCGGAAATTTCAAGGGAATTTTTTTCATAATTTCTTTGGAATTTTACAAGAACACAGTTTCTGAAGGAGCCTGATTCTGAGGCCCGGTGTGCCCGGAATCAATTTCCAAATTTTAGCTGAGGTACGTTTAGTGAACGAATGAGCGGGTTTGCCTAACATTTGAATCAGTTCTTGGAATCGAAATCTGAGGGCACCGATGAACTCGTAGCACCAGCAATTTCTTAGGAACACCTTTTCAAGAGTTGCGTTTGTTCGGGTGGAGAAGTTAATTTTGTGGATTAAATGAGGAATGAATAAAATTGTAAAAAAAATTATTTTTATGTCTAAGGTGGTTTTATCCTACATGGTGAAGTTGGGGTGGCACCTAACTACCCATGTGATGATAAATTTGTGGATAAATGTGAGGTGGGCTCACACGATCCCCTACCATTCACATTTCCATAACTCTCATAAACTCCCCCTTTAAACTTGTTATCTCCCTTTAATTTAGTAAATCTTCCACTTCCTTATTTAATTTTCCTACCTACATCTTAATTAATTAAACAACTCATGGTCTAATTAATTAAGTGAATTGGATTTGAATTTTATAAATTTTAATGCATGGCATGGGTAAATAATATAAGGCGGAGCCTTATTTTATTTTGGTTGGAATTGTTGTGTTAAGAGAAAGGGAAGAGAGCTCTTGAGTTTTGAAGAACATATTCCTACGAAGAAGAACGCTTCATCTCCTTTGTTGAAGAACGCGAATAACACCAAAGAATAGATGAAGAATGTCGTCTCATCTTGCATCTTCTCTCCACGTCGAAGGAAGCGAGATGCCGCATTCTTTATTGGGCGAACACCGATGACGCTTACGGAACCTCGTTCCGCGACGCCGGCTTCCGCGACGTCCGATCATCACGACGCTTGCCTCTTACCGCGGCTCGACGACGTGAAACGTCTTTGCAAGGTAGGGGTTAATTTCTTCTTCGTGAATACTTCATCATCGTTCAACATTATCTAAATTGGCCTCCTATTATATCAATAATGGGAGGAGGTCGGACCGCACGAACACGGTCGCCCCTCGTCCCCCTTGATGATTATGTTTGTTGCGGTTCGAAAGAAGGTGGTGCAGTGCAACGACAACACGCGATAACATGGAAAATGTGGAAAAGATGTATGGATACATCGCACAGCGCCTTTGAGGAAATACGGACCAGTGGCCGGAGTCGGGCCGCAGCAAAGGGGCACGACGTCGTCACGCCGCACTGGAGAACCCCGAAGACACCGCGGCCGGAGCGGGGCCGCGGCGGAGGGGCGCAGCGCCGGTGCGACGTGCCGGTCGGACCAAGGCCACGACCTTTGGCTGCGGTGGAGCAGGGAGTGGCGGTCGGACTACCGGCAGCCGGTGCGCCAGAGCCGGAGGGCGGGACCCTGGCAGTCCGGAGGCAGTAACACGGCCGGCCAGCCAGGCCGGCCGATCAAAGAGACCGGGGGTTCGTAACCCCGGCTGGAAGGAGAGATACCCCCACGTTGGGGAGGGGGGGGGTTTCATCAATCAGGGGCAGTGCGCCCCCCTGTTTCACTTAGCTCGGATAGCCGAGCAGGCCACGCGGGCCACGCCAGCGCGGCATGCCAACTGACCGTCGGGTCGCCCAGGCCGGGCCGGGCCGCGCCCAGGCCGAGCCTTGCCGTGCATTCCGGGTTGGGCTGTGCCATCCAGGCCTGGCCGTGCCCTAGTGGGCCGGACCCAGACCCGGACCCGGGTCGGGTTGACCCGGTTCGGGCTGACCCATGGGGTCTCGGGCCGGGTCGGACCAGGCCCGAACCCCCTATTTTCGGGCAGCATTCGATCTTTTTCTCATCACCTGGGATACAGACCATCGATAGATACAACTTCAGTTGCTATGTGATCCATTGATAGAGACAGTCGTTTTAGTATATTACACTCAAGGTTTTGGAGAACTTTGGGTACGACCGAGTTGGTTCGAGCACGAAACCAACAGGGCCCGCGGAGCGGAAACGCTTATTACATGAACTCCGGATGTGTGATTGACGTGTCATCGACATTTTTAGATTACTCATGATGAGAAGGAACTTTTGGAATACTTCTCCTGATATTTGGATGTAGTTGGAGTATGACCGGGTTGGACTGTACCCGAAATCTAACCAGGTCCCTAGAACGGAAAAGCTGATAGCTTTAAAACCGGACGTCCGTTTGATGAACCTTCAGCGGCGTTGGTTATCACGTTGAGAAAAGATCCCTATGAGTATACTCTATGAGAGTTTGGGGTACTGTTGAGATACGGCTGGGTTGGTTCGCACACGAAACCAACTAGGTCCCTCAGACGAAAAGGCTAATAACTCCCAGACTGGGCGTCTGATTGACGTGTCGTCTGTTGCGTTGAGACCCCTATGATGAGGCATTCCTTTGAGATACTTACTCCTGGGACTTAGTGATACATGGAGTATCGACCTGTTGCTTGTGGAGCGGACCCTCCCAGAGACGAGCGTATGAAGTACAGAGACCATGTAGCAAGATGAGACCTGACGACTGCTTGACCGAATCGACTTGAAGTTAGTCGACTAGCCCAGTGGATGGAGCACTACTTTGTTTGGGTGAAGACCCATGGCGGATGGAGCACTACTGAGTTTGGGTGCAGACCCGAGGTTCTCGTCCGGAGAGTACCTCTACAGGATATTAGGGGGGATGCACTACTGTGTTTGGGTGGCTTAACCCGACCGAAAGCACTACTGTGTTTGGGTGGCTGACCCGCGGTACTCAATAGGAGGAGTACCTCAGCAGTATTAGGTTAGTGACCAGTACCTCAGAGTCGTGATAGGATCACTGTACTCTCCAGAGACGGGGCTCTTCAGCAGTTACGGTTTCGATAATGGAAATCCTGGTTTGAGGTGAGTCTATGACCTTGTGTTTACCTCATGGTTGAGATGGGTCACTTGATAACTTAGGTATATGTATGGGCATATACCTAGGTAGTGGTTATCTGTTGATTTCATAACCTTTGTGTTTCCTCATGTTTGAGATGGGTTACTTGATAACTTAGGTATAAGTATGGGATTATACCTAAGTAAGGGTTATCTATTGAGATCCTTCTTTGTGGTTATCCTTGATGGATTTAGTGGGACCTTGAGGGTCTCGGGGTCCCTACTGAGTTTCGTATACTCACCCCTGAACGGGCTATGACTGCACTTCATTGTGTTGGTTGCAGACGTCGTGCATCGCTGACAGAGGCCAAGTGTTCGAGGACTAGATGGTACCCGGAGGTGGACCTCACGACGAGTCAGTATTCATAGGTGGACTTCACGACGAGAAAAAACATGGAGGAGATTGACGGGCGAGAGCGTTGTGGATGCTATCTGTATCTACACATCAGGTAGGATCCATAGTGGACGATCTAGGAGATGTGCTATCTGTACATACCCTTCAGGTAGGATCCGAGGAGGACGACTCAAGAGCTGCTTCTATTCTTCCAACTGTAAGTTTTTTTCTGTTGTACTTTTGTTCGATTGTAGCTGTACTTTCGATTGGGTTTGTATTATTTCCCATTTACTTTTTAACACATCCTTTTGTACTTAGTGTATTATTTCGGCTTCTACTCTGTGGTGATTTGTTTACTTTTATAAAGTCAATGGCTTCGTAGTTATTTAGAATTATTCCTTTGGTGCTAGTCGCCAGCCCCTGGCCTATGGAAGGCGGGCTTGGGGTAGTCCCGGCATGGGCCCCGAAAACAGGTTGTGACAGGCCTGGCTACCGCAACCCAGCCCGGCTGGTGTGGCCTGGCCCGTGGCTGGGTGCGGCCCGGTCCACCACTGGCGCGGCCATGCGGCCCGACTTGGAGCCAGCCGTGGGGTGTGAAGGGGGTCGCCGCCCCCCTCGGAACCGAATGGCGGACCCTGTAGGGTCTGCCTAGTTTGCTGGCCGGGGGTTTCAACCCCCGGTTTTCCTGGGTAACGACCGACCTTTATGGCTGGACGATTGAGCCACGCGGGACCCGCAGGGGTCCCCCCTCCAGGGTGTGCCGGCGGCCGGCTCAGCTATCCGCTCCTCTAAATCGCCGCAGCTATAGACCACAGCTCTTGCCCGTCCGGCGTGACACGATGGCGTTGAGCCCCTCCGTGGCCCTCCCCTGCCGTGGCCTCTTGGTCCTCTGGCGTGGCATGACTGCACCGCGCCCCTCAACCATGGCCCGCTCTCGGTTGCGGCCTCCTTCGGCATCATCGACATGGTGCGATGGCGCCATGCACCTCCACCGTAGCCCGCTCCTACCTCAGTCCTTTTCATTCCCATGCATTGCAATGGCATCACACCGCCTTCGTCTCATGTTCCACGATAAACAACAAGATAAGGGGAGGAGAGTCGGTTGTGTTTGTGCGGTCCGACCACCTCCCGTTATGTTGATAACATACGGAAAAAAGAACGAGAATTCTCAACGACAAACTAGCGCAATTTTAATTTAATAAAATTGAACTTAACCCCTGCCTTGATAAGATTTCGCACTTCATCGAACTGTGGAATACGAACGTGGTGGTGATCGGACGTCGTAGATGATCGGCATCGTCCCGTCAACGTTGGAAAGGGAGGAGCAGTGGGTGGCGTCGGTGTTCTTTGTTCTTCGCTGGAGGAAGAGGAAAACTATCCAAGTGATGGGTGTCGTGCTTCGCTGCCATTGTTCTGCCGCTTCAAGAAGCTATCCAGAACTCTTCCCCAAGCCTCCATTATATAGGAATGGGAGGGCTCGTCGTAGGCATGAAACTCATTAAATGGAGGATTTATGACAGAGGGATTCACCAAATTAATACGCTGTCGTGGTGCATTTAATTTGGGAGATAGAAGGTTCCCCATTATTAAACACTCTGGCAGTTAAAATAAATAAAAAGTGGAAAAGAGGAAGGTTCCTCATTAAATTATCGGGTGACATAATTTAATGGATTGAGGTGACATTAAATGGAGGATTTCTAATTAATGAGGGGAAGTTATGGGATTAGAGGGAATTAAATGGTGGGTCTCATGAGGGCCCCACCTCTCTAACCCCCTCACTTGGGTAATTAAGTGGCTGTGGGACCCACCCTTAATTACCCATTGGAGGGAATAACCACCTTTATAAATAAAAATTGTATCGACAATTTTTATTTATTTCTTAAACAAACCCCCAAAAATTAGCTTCTCCTCTTTTGCAAACGCATCTATGGTACGTGTTCCCTTAAGAAATTACCGGCGCTGCGAGTTCATCAGTTCCCTCAGATTTTAATTCCAAGCACTGATTCAAAAGTTATAAAAACCCACTCATTAGTTCACTAAATGTACCCGAGCTAAAAATCGAAAATTGATTTCGGGCACACCAGGCCTTGGAATCATACACCGTCAGAAGCCACAGACTCGTAAAATTACAAAGTATATACAAAAGAAAATTTCCTTGAAATTTCCAGGTCTTTAAATTACTCCCACCTCAAGGCTTTACGTCCCCATAAATCTACAACAAAAACATGGGGAATAAAAGAGGGTACTGAGAAGGCATCTGAGCATCCCTCTCCCATGTGATTTCTTGGAGGTTCTCGTGCTGCATAAAAATGTGCAGTAGAGGAATCGATCGCCCACGTAGGACTCACTACTGTCGATCCTCGATCTACACTAGGACCTCCACAAAATTATCCCTGTCATCGATGTCTAGCTCCCCGTGGTCAAAGATATGCATCGGGTCATGCACGTATCTCCTCAGCTGAGATACGTGGAAGACGTCGTGCACCCAGTTCAACTGAGGTGGAAGGGCCAGGCAGTAAGACACCTCACCTACCCTGCTGAGGACCTGAAAAGGTCCGATGAAGCGTGAAGATAACTCTCCGCCGTGGCCAAATCTCTATAACCCATGTCGAGGTGAGCCCCGTAATAAAATGTGGTCACCATCCTCGAACTCCAGTGGTCTCCCCCTCCTGACAACATAGGACTTCTGTCTGCTCTGCGCAGTCCTCATCCACTGCTAGATGATCTTCTCCTTCTCCGTCGTAGCTTGAACCATCTATAGTCCTACGAGTGCTGACTCCCCAGGGTCTGTCCAGCACAGAGGTGGTCTGCAAGGTTGTTCGTACAATGCCTCGAATGGTGCCATCTCGATGGTGGAGTGGTTGCTGTTGTAGTATGAAAACTACACCAAGGGTAGATGATCCTCCCAGCTGTGACCAAAGTCAAGGACACATGCACAGAGCATGTCCCCGAGTGTCTGAATTGTCCTCTCTGTCTAGACATCTGTCTGAGGATGAATGGCAGTGCTCAGGCGTAGCTGTGTCCCAATGGCCTCCTGCAACCCTTTCCAAAGCCAGGAAGTAAAGAGAGCGTCTCGATCGGAGATGATAGATGATGGAACACCATGAAGCCGTACGATCTCATGAATGTAGAGGCATCCCAAACAATCTACTGATCCATGCTCTCTGATCGGTAGGAAGTTGGCCGACTAGGTGAGTCGGTCTACAATCTCCCAGATGGCGTTGTGTCCTCTGGAAGTACGTGGAAGCCCCGTCATGAAATATATCGATACCCCATCACACTTCCACTCCAGGACCTCTAAGGGTTGTACTAATCCTTGTGTTACCTGGTCCTCTTCATTCACTTGCTGACAAGTGAGGCATCGAGAAATGGACTCTGCCACAACCCTCTTCATACCCAGCCAGTAGTACTATCATCTAAGGTCACAGTGCATCTTCCCTACTCTAGGATGTACTGCTGGAGGGGAAGTGTGAAACTACCTCAGGACTTCCTTGTGTAGTGCAAGTAGTACCATGGTACGTCCCATGAAGAGGATGACATACTTCCCGCCTTTAGAAAATCCATCGGGTGCTAGCCAGGAGGATATCTGAGCGCGTCACTCCTCACAAGAAATGTCCCCACGCTGTGGCTCTTTGACCCACTGAAGAAGTGGAGGAGTGACAGTGAGGGACTGTAGATAGGATTCCCCATCTATACCCATGAAGGATATCTAAAAATCGGCTTACTGCTCTATCACCTATTCAAGTAGCTGAAAGCCCGATCTCTGCAGAGAGCATCAGCCACAACGTTCCCCTTCATAGGAGTATAGACAATCTCAATGTCATAATCCAGGAGGAAAACAAGCCATCCCCACTATCTCATGTTGAGGTCCTTTTGAGAGAACATACACATGAGACTATTGAGTTAGAGAGAACTGAAAACTGTTCGCTCAATGAACAATGGGTGAGGCTAGCCGATTGTAAGAACTAATCTCCACCCTTTTTCATATGCGTTCCACCAAATAGCTACTAAGATTTCTCCTCTGTCGAATAGAGAAATCTGGTATCATCCCCTGGATGAACCACATTCTTTGTCGAATACTGGTGATCCTGACATGAACGGTACTATTTCATGCCATGTACAACGCCGTAAGGCCTCGACGCTACTACCAAGATATCCAATTGTTACTCTCACCTCCAAGGGTCGAGTCGCATGGTCGGCAGCAGTGTGTGGTCACTGGGTCTCCTCTAGTATGTTTCTCAAAAGTGTGGATCAAGTCAATAGTTTTAAACCAGAACCTCTTAGTATCAACCAAACAAGTGGATAGGAAAGTAAACGTCACAAAGATAAGTGTCTTTTATTACTACATCTCATATTACAAATACAAAAAGCAAACACAACAGCGACTACATGGAAACTAAAACACCAAGAACAAAGGCCCCCATGCCTAGTCCAACTCCTTTCCACCTGCTTCCAGAGCTCCGCAATCGTATCCATCAACTGTATGAAGCTATGATCTCCCATGTCTAGCCATTCCCTGAGGTCGAGGTGGTCCTCCTAGTGGTGGTGGTGGTAGGTCCTCGAAACTTCGTCCACCATCTACTGCTTGGCCAGCCCCTCTGCCACGCCCGCCAGCTCCCGATAGACCACCACAGTTGAACCTTATCTTGGGAGGTCACTCTAAATCCCACTGCTCATCTGTAGGGTGGGTCGGGCAGTCTCAAGCCATGTGACCATGCCCACCACATGCATAACACTGTCTGCTCCTCGTATGGCTGGTTCTGTGTCGTGTTCCCCACACAACAGAACCTGTATCCTGAGTTCGCCCACCTGACAACCTGGTCTGCTTGTACCCCTATGTCTGATATCTACTACCGGCTGTAGAAGACTCCGCTAAGTGTCGTCCTGTGGAGGGTCTCTCCATTGGTGACTTCTCTGGGAGAAAACTATCCACTGGAAGGGCTCTATCAAGCACCCCTGCTTGCGTCAGGATGTTGAGGGAGATCATCGAAGCCCTGATCACATGCCTCAGTCCCTGCTCGAAGGACTAGGCCCGGAAGAATGGGTCATGAACCATGTCCATGGAGTAGCGCGAGAGGTCGGTAAACCTCTCTGAGTAATGTGATATTGACATACTACCCTACCGCAGTTGTAGTAACTCCTGGATGCGCACCGCACGGAGGGTGGCTGGAACTAACTCTGAGCGGAAGAGGCCTTTGAAGTCCATCCAAGGTATAGATGCCTCATCGTGCGCCTCGAGCATCAGGCTCCACCATCTACATGCTCTTGCATGCAGGAGACTCGTGGAAAGGATCGCCATAAGATCTTCTGGTGTCCCTACCAGTCTGAAGACTCGGACGATAACATCCAGCCTATCCTCAGCTGCCTGAGGGTTCGTCTCTCCGCAGAACCTGGGCGGGCTCTGACACTGAAACTCATGTTGCGTACTCAGGCGTCATGCACTCGCCCCTGCTGGGGATGGTGGAATAGGTGGCTTGGTGGGTAGAGGTACTGTCGTTGCCTCCGCTGAAATGGGGCCCTGCACTGAGGCCTCATCACTCGGTGGGATGCCATCTCGCACAATGCTCAGAACCCTAGCTGGCTTCTGTTGTGGGTCCATCTTGAAAAGAAACGAGTGCACCACGGTTAATACTATATACCTGGTGAGATGACGCAAAGTAATCACAAGGAAAACATTGGAAAGGAAACACACATGCAATCATTGTCTTCTTGCACTGAGTCGGAAATCAGAAGTCATGGTCCTGGTGGATGGATGTGTCGGCCGCCGCACCAACACTAGACTCCCTGGACTGAAAATCACACTCAATACAGTTAACACTATTTCTTAAAATAGAAGAAAGATCAGAGTCTTGAGTTCTTAAGAAATATTGAACTCCTTTGATACCAATTTGTCCTGACCCGTCCACGAGACCCATGACATGACTACCAAAAACCTGCCTTCCATTGGCCAGGGGCTGGCGACTAGCAGCAAAGTTGTAAATCCCAAAAGAAGGGAATACATTTCCCTTATGAAGTAACATACAAAACAGAGTACACAAACGAAGTAAACACTAAGGAAAACTGAGTACAAGGTAAGTGCTGAAAAATTAAATGGGCCTGTATACAAACCCAAAGGAATGTATAGTACAACTGAAAGGAAAGCACAGCAGCAGAAAGTAAAACAACAACATCGAGTCATCCTCTGGAAACCCCACCTGAATGGTGGGTACAGATAGTCTCCTCAGCTCCTCGGTCTGACCGTCCGCTCCGTGTACATCCCTCCATGTGGCCCACCTCTAGGTACTGTCCTGCTCCACAAGCCTCCACCTCAATCAGTGATGTCCGTCGTCTGCATCCAACACAATGTAGTATGAGCATAGCCCGTTCAGGGGTGAGTATACGATACACAGTAGGGACCCCGAGACCCCCGAAGGTCTCTTAGAATCCACAAAGGATAAACCACAATGGAAAGATACAATCACGAAATATCAATAACACTACTTAGGTATATGCCCGTACATATACATATGTCATCAGTTACAGTTTGTCTCCAGCTCCTAAGACCAAGCACAACCCTGTCCACATAGGAAAGCACAACCTAATCCACATTGGAATGTAGAACCCAGTCCACATAGGAAAGAACAACCTAATCCACTTAGGAAAGAACAACCCAGTCCACAGAAGAACGCACAAACCAGTCCACAGAAGAACGCACAACCCAGTCCACATAGTAAAGCAACTCAACCACATCAATGGTAATGATTGAAAATCAAGACTCAACTCACACAGGTATACACTTCATAAGGCAATGGAGCTGATCAGATTTTTCCACTGATTCATCTACGCTATCGGACCCACATAGGATAAAGGACCAGATAAGATGTCGGACCCACAAAGGAAACAAACCAGCTACTCTTCCAGACCCACATAGGATACAAGTCCAGAGTCAAATACTTCTGAACCCACATAGGATACAAGAACAGTAGTCATCGCCGATGAACCCACGGAGGATTCCAGTACGATCGTCGTCGCTACCGAACCCACCAAGGATCCAATTACAGTATTCCTCGCTGCTGAAACCATGGAGGATCCAAGTGCAGTCATCCTTGCTGCCGAAGACATGGAGGATCCAGGTATAGTCGTCCTCACTGCCGAACCCACGAAGGATCCACGTACAGTCGTCATTGTCGCAGCCAACTCTAGGGTTCCACACACTACACGCTTTATTCCGGGAGGGTCCGCTCCATGAGCCAAGGGTCGATACATAAACTGTCATAAAGTCCATAGTTGATGTATCCCAATGTTCCATCTCATCAATAGGATCTCAACACGATAGACGTCGCGTCAATCAGACGCCTGGTCTAAGAGTTATTGGCTTTTTCGACCTAGGGGCCCGGTTGGTTTTTAATCTAAAACCAACCCGACCATATTCCAGCAACATCCAAACCATGAGACGAGTAATCCAAAATAACCATCTCACTAAGAGGAATCCAACAAAGTTGATGACACGTCAATCGGACGTCCAGAGCTCAAGTTAAAAGCATTTCCGCTCCGAGGGCCCAGTTGGATTTGAGTTCAAACCAACCCGGACATACGTAAAGTCCTCTGAACCCATGAGTGTAATATAAAGAAATGTCATTCTCGATCCAAGGATCCCAATGCAATTAACGGTGTGTCGATTGGAGGTTCGTAGCCCATGTTACGGGCGTTTGAACAGATCTATCCGTAAATAGGATGTTTGGGCCTCGTCCGACCCCGCCCAATACCCCCAGGGTTGGCCCGAACCGGGTGGACCCAACCTAGGTCCGGGTTTGGTGCAGTTGGGTACGGCCCGGCCCAGCTAGTGCGGCCCAGCCTGCCGCTAGGCACGGCCCGGCTCAGAGCCTGCCGCGGGGTGCGAAAGCTGGCGTCACCCCCTTGGAACAGAACTGTGGACCCAGTGGGGACCGCCCTATTTTCTGGCCGGGGGTTTCAAACACTGGTTTTCCTGGGTAACGTTTGGCCTTTATGGTCGGCCGATTGAGCCACGCGTGACCCGCGAGGGTCCCGCCTCTAGTGTGTGCCAGTGGCTTGCTCACCCGACCGCTCCTCTGAACCACTACGGCGTGACGGCGCCATGCCCCTCCGTCGCGGCCCGCTCTTGGCTGTGGCCCGCTCTTAGCTGTGGCCTCCTTTGGCCTCACCGACGCGGCGTGACGGCGCCCCACCCCTCCTCTGCGGCCCGCTCCGACCATGATCCTTTTCATTCCCACATGGTGCAACGACACCGCGCCACCTTCGCCGCAAGTTCAATGATAAACAACAAGAGAAGGGGAGGAGAGTCAGCTGTGTTTGTGTGGTCCGACCACCTCCCATTATGTTGATAACATACAACCAAAAGAACATGAATTCTCAATGAAAAACAAGGAAAATTATAATTTAATAAAATTGAACTTAACCCCTACCTTGATAAGACGCCGCACGTCGTGGAACCACGGAAGACGAATGTCGTTGTGATCGGACGACGCGGAAGAACGTAATCGTCCCACCAATGTTGGAAATGGAGGAGCCGAGGGTGGCGTCAGATTTCTTCGTTCTTCACTGGAGGAAGAGGAAAACTCTCCATGTGCTGGGTGTCGTGCTTCGCTGCCAGTGTTCTTCCGCTTGAAGATGATATCCAGGACTCTTCCCCAAGCCTCCTTTATATATGAGTGGGAGGGCTCCTCATAGGCATGGAAGTCATAAATGGAAGATTTATGACAGAGGGCTTCACCCAATTAATCCGTTGTTATGGCGCATTAAATTGGGGAGAGAAAAGTTTCCCCATTATTAAATGCACTGGCAGTTAAAAAAATAAAAGGGGGAAAAGAGGAAGGTCCTCATTAAATTATGGGTCGACATAATTTAATGGATTGATGTGACATTAAAAGGAGGATTTCCAATTAATGAGGGGATGTTATGGATGAGAGGGAATTAAATGCTGGGGCTCATGAGGTCCCCACCTCTCTAACCTCCTCACTTTGGTAATTAAGTGGCTGTGGGCCCCACCCTTCATGACCCATTTGGGGGAATAACCTCCTTTAGAAATAAAAGTTGTTCCGAAAATTTTTATTTCTTTCCTAATCAAAACCCCAAAAATTATCTTCTCCTCTTTTGAGAACGCATCCACAGTATGTGTTCCATTAAGAAATTACCGACGCTGCGAGTTCATCGGTGCCCTCAGATTTTAATTTTGAGCACTGGTTCAAATGTTATAAAATCCCGATCGTTCGTTCACTGAATGTACCCGAGCAAAACTTCAAAAATTGATTCCGGTAATACCAGGCCTCAGAATCAAGCACCTTCAGAAGCCACAGACTTGTAAAATTGCAAAGTATTTACAAAAAAAATTCCCTGAAAATTCCAAGTCTTTACAGAATGAGTAGTGAAATAATTCTAACATGATATCCTAGGGAAACATGACAATAAATATGATATAGGGAGTTAACCCACACAAAAAAACATGGTATTGGAACTGATTCCATGGATACTATGGTTATCACATTATAATCTTGTGTGTCCTCAAAAATTACAATGCTTTATTCCAATGTAATTCTTTTTCTGAATATGTTATTTATTTATTTATGATTCATGTCTTATAAACTTCTAATATTTGTTATGGTCTGTAATGTGCAGGGATTTATATTAAAATGTTTTGATCATGTTCCCCACCATTTTCATGTTATTCTTATTCATTTTCATTATATAACTTACTTAGAATTTTATCTTGTTCCTTTCTTATGTTTCCTTTCACCAGGATGTGTAGAATGGTTTTATGTTGAAGTAACAATTGTGGGGGCAATTATCGGAGACTCTGATGATCCTTCACCCAGATATAAGATTTTGTTTCAAATTTATAATGGAACTAAACTATTATGTTCCTCAACAATGTATTTTTTAATGTACTAAGTATTCAACTAAAATGATGTAATATCCAAGTATTTGAAGCATGGATCACTGTAATTGGTAACACATGAAATTATCAGTCCATATTTTGAAACTAGGATAATAAAACATTAGTGATATCACAAGGTATATTTATAAGGATATGTCTAGGGATGAATCCAAGGATAAGTATAAAGATGAGTTTACAGATATGAAATTTTCATAGAATTGTGTTAAAGGATAGAGTGAGTGGTTTCTTAAAAATCAGTCGTTATCTAGATACTATCAGTGGATGTGCCTCTGTTATAGAATTACCTTAGGGTAACATCTCCGAAAAGATGTTTCAGGCCTATCTCAGGGTAATCACGTGCACAAAAAATGGGCCTAGTTTCAGACCTGGTTTTACACTCCTAGTGAATATTGTTTATGAATTTACAAAAAAAACAGGAACCATCATGCAGAATTTAAATATTTTATGACTATGAATAAACTAGGATTAATATATTGTTTCATAGATTAATGATGATGAATCCATTATTTAGGCACTGTATTTTTAATTTTTCTTTACTATAGGGTATCATAATATGATAACTATTTCTCACACTATTCTTGATGGATTTAATCAATTGAGAGAACTAAAAGTAACGTGGATACAAATTAATGTTTTAATTGTTGAAATAATGGGATTTATGTGAATCTATTTACCAAGTGGAAATATCATGAATAGAATCAATATGTTGGTATGAGTATTGGGAATTACAAGTGAAGATAGTGAGTCCTCAAATGACATTTAAAATGTATGTGATTTTTATTGAGTATTATTTTCAATAAAAATAAGAAGCATGATTAGATTGTGGATGAGGAAACATATGAGTGATTAATATTCATGGAAAGGCATGAAGGAATTCGTTTTTGATTCTTAAGTAATGGTTTTAGAATAATGCTGGATTAAATAATTATTTTGGTTTTTTAATTTAATGGTTATGTTTCTTGTATCATGAAAAATAAATATATTTTTAGTTTATGTTTTTAATTTGGAGTTAAAAGGATATTTTGAAGGATAATTTGATTGATTTTGGATATTTTTAATAAGGGAATGTTACCCTTAATTAATGCCTGATTTTGATAAAATGAACTTTGGATAAAGATATTTTGGACATGAATAAGTAAATTGGACGATATGGATTACCCTAGAATTGACAATTCAAAAAGTTGAATTTTTCAGCAAGGATTATGTTTACAACTTACTGGATTTAAATAATATATCCACTCATCATTTTAATAAGGAAGAATGCATGTTTTCAAAAATAATTTTTAGTAATTACAATGTTTACCATGTTTCAATGGAATATATGATGGGGGTTTTTACATGTTTGGAATGTGACAACCATGTTAATATTTTTAATATATGGGGGATAAATGTAAATATTATTTTGTGTCATTATTTCTAATTATTATTTATTTTACTCTTTGAGAAGTGTTATGAGGTTAACTATTTAGGGAATGATTATGTTAAAATTTAGATGAAGTTTGTAAGAATAATGTGTTATCTCTACTTATATGGATTTTTGAATATTGGATAACCTTTTTAAACGAAATTTTGTTCATCATTACTGATGGTATGGAATATCTTGTCTCTCAAGACATTTAAGTAATTAAAGAACTTAAAATTCACATACCTTTTTAAAGAAAGTGGTAATGGGGATCAATAAACAATAAAGGGTGTTTATGTCCTAAAATCACGAAAATATATATATTCCTGAAAATTATTTTGTCATTAAGAATATAATCTATAATTACCATTTTATGCTAGAACCGTTGTTTCTAATGGATCAGATGGTCCATTAGATCATTTGTGATTTATGGCTTTCTAATTCTCAATTTCTCCTAACGTTGTTCTCTATCTCTCTCCATCAGAACATGATGGTGGGATTTCTCTTCTTGGTCCAATTTTCACATCAATCCTTTGTTCTGTTATGTGGTAATCTCATTAAGAGTTACATTGGTTATGAATTATGGTTCCAACATTCCCTTTTGAATGGATTTTTTAATATTCATTTTTACGATGTATGTTTCAACGAATGAAAATTTCAAGTATTTAACCATTGATAATCCAGATGAATCTTGATGGTGAAATTAATTTTATGGGTGGTATAATTTAACACCCCATGATTTTGTTTTTTAAATTAATTTATCCTTTTGGATATTTTTCATTTCACACGACACTGAAGATAAATTATTTTATTTTAAATCACAATGTTTGGATTGTGTTATTTGCAACACCATATTAATAATGAATTACATAAAACTAACAATTTATCATTACCTATATATAAAAAAGTGTTTATCTTGTGTTATACACAAAAATATATCCTCTTAATGGCCTACATAACACAAAAGACCTAGGTTTACCAAAGAATAATGCATTTTTAAAAAATGATTATTTAATATAATAAGACATAAACTAGACTTTAAAATAGAGGTTTTGAATAGTGTAAAATAGTTTATTAAAATATATTTTTACAAAATATAATATAAAATCTTAGGTTACCAATTAATTATAAATTAATAGAAATTTTCATTTAATGAAAGAGGCAATATTACTATTTTTATGGTCACAAAGATATTATTCCCAAAAGAATTAGATTAAATACAATAGGTGAGAGGTATTAAATAGTATATATGTTATATACTAAATAATGTATTTTTATATTCATTTTATATATTTTATAGACATAATATAAATAACAAACCCAATTATATGCTTAAAAATATATACTTATATAATTGTAGTTTTAATACCTTTTAATAGTGTACCCATTTTAAATATCAGTTTTTTCAATTTTATATACTTAATAAGTTAAAATAAGAATCAAATTTGTATTTAAAACATAAAAATTAGTTATAGATATTTATTTTGTCTTTTTTCTTTATGGTTCCATTTTTAATTAATAGTTAAAATATTGAATTTCAGTTAAAAATTTCTTTT
Source organism: Viscum album (assembly GCA_963277665.1). Taxonomy (NCBI): domain Eukaryota; kingdom Viridiplantae; phylum Streptophyta; class Magnoliopsida; order Santalales; family Viscaceae; genus Viscum; species Viscum album. Next base: position 1,326,651,251 of record OY728120.1, on the reverse strand, counting down.
TTTAAAATTATTTTGTGAGGGTAAATTTTGTTTAAAATTGTTTCAAATGTTTAATTAGATATTTTTGTATAAATTTTAAAAATGGGTCCCTTTAACTCAATTACACATTGAAACTAGAAATAAAAACATATCAACCTTTTGAAATATTTTACTTTAGAATCCCGCATTGTCAATCCAACTACGAGATTAAATATAAATTAACTTTTAGCACACATATAATAATAATTTTGAATAATGGATTCCATACTTATATTCATCATAATTTATAATGTTTAATATGGTCAACTTTGTTTTCTACCAAAATGATTAGTGAATGTGATTGAAATTAATTGCATCGCTATGAATAAATTAAGCTTAATAAGGGAAAAATCATTTCCTTAATGCCCAAAACGACTTATAAACATTTCCCAAATCCATTTGGTCGAAATATTTAAACCCTATCCTCACATGGTTTGTCTTTGGATCATTATTATTTCTAATTTCAACAATAAAAACATGGTTCTAATTTTTTATTTAGATGTTTACAAGAGTTCCACTCCTCCTTCCATATAATAGTCCTTCACATATCATTCTTTTCGACACCTCTCAAAACACTTAGTTTGCCCGATATCTACCCAATAAAATTATTAACATCCCTAACATACTCCTTAAATCCCCCCTTTTGGAAGAAATTATATCAAATAATCCTTTTTGGTATAAACTAATGGGAGTTACCCAATTAAGAGGTGGTTTAAACGACTACGATGAGCATCAAGATACGAGGAAATTAGATTTCATCTAAGTTTATTTCATGGACATACATGATATATTCACTAATATTTCATTTTTTGTGGTTTATATACTATACCTGGTTTCGTTCTATGTATATTATACATAAATTTATTGGTATTCACATATCCATTTTATGATATTACTTTAATTGGGATTAAATTTCAAATGTATCCAAATCAATAAAATAGTTTTGTTGCAATTTGCCTTCTTTGAGACTTAGGTTTTGTTATCAAGCTAATTTTTTGTGTGGTCTATATACATAGATATTAAATTTTATGTCATCAATTTCTTTATTTTAAGGATCTTTTAAACATCAGGTAATTTCCCTGACTTACATAGAGAGTATGATCTCAAGCAACGAAGCAGTAAGTGTTTATTAAAACAATATCATAACTTTTCCATATTTTCAATTATTATGACTATTCAATGAAATAATATAATCCATATCTCTATAAAATTAATGACTTTTCTTCTCCTCTGGTTATTTATTATTTAATAATATATTGGTATCATTTCTTTCACTCATTGGTGCGTATGATAGTCAGGAAAGTGTTTTCAAGAAAGCCCAACATTACCCTCATATTGGTAAAAACTAAATCTTCTATCAAAAATATGTTTTATAAAAAGGGTTTATAATAATATTGTACCAAAAATCCTTTAATAATAAAAAGAATTTATCAGCCTGTTTTTATTTTACTAATCCTTTCAATGGAATATCTGTATCGCTTTCTGAACAGGGAATTCTTCATAAAATTTTCTCATAAAAAATGAATGTTTGGCTTAACTCATATGGTATGTACGGATTTAACCTTGCCTTTAATTTTATGATTCCATTGAACTTTTGAAATATTAAATTTTTATAAAACGTTTTCTAAAAGTGATTTTCACGAAAAATGGTTTTCCATAATGTTTTCAACCATCTTTTATATGTTTTCAAGTAAATTGTTTTTAAAATGTTATAAAGCAATATTTATATGTTTTAAAATCATTTTCAAATATATGGTTTAAAAAAATCATGCTCCTTTCATATGTTTTCTAGTTTATAGATTTTAAAACATTTTCAAGATTTCATTATATGTTTTCAATATGTTTAAAAAAAGATTTTTTAAAAATTTAATGAATCTTATTTTATATGATTTCAAGGGAAGTGGTTTTCATAATGATTTGAAGTCTAATTTTTATGTCATTAAGGTATTTTATAAGAAAAATGTACTAAAATGGTTTTATGCATTAAAATTCCTTAGTCATATAGGAAACAATATTTTCCTAATGAAACATTTTTGAATGTTATTTCAAAATTATTTTCCATCTATGATGACATCCATTGATGTTCCTCGTTCCCTTATAGGAAAAGATCAAATTTTTCTATTCATATTCTTTTTATGAATGGTTTTAGATTAATTTCATGGTCTTTATGGAACTTATATCACATTAAAAGGATATATATTTATAAACACCGCTACCGTTTCACATGATGTATGTTTATGAAATAATTTTCTCATTAAAAAGTTATTCTTTTGATTAAATGATATTCAACCGGTTATTTTACCTGGGATATGATATGATTACATGTCTATAATACCCATTTCATTTCATGGGTTTTGATTTGATTATTTATGAATTTTGTGGAATAGGTATGGTTGATTTAATTATGAGATAGGTTGGACCTATATCTACCACCAATGCATTGGGTAAGGATTTATATATCTTGAGTTAGAATAAAATGGTATTGGGATTTAACCATTAACACTATGATAGTCATGGGAGTGATCCATGACTACCAAGATAGTTTAAGACGTGAACATATGCTACTAAGATGGCCATGAGAGTGAACAATTACTACCAATATGGTATAGGAGTGAAATCATGGATCTAAGATGGCCATGGGAGTGAACCATGACTTCCAACATGGAATGGGGTGTGAAAACATACTACTATGACGGTCTTTGGAGTGATGCATTGGACACTATGGAAATCATATTATATGATTATGTGTGAACCATTGTTCTGTTTTTTATTCCTATGTTACAATTACAATTATTATTATTTAATTTCCTTACGATTTATATCTTTTCAACATCCAATAATTATTGTGGTCTCTAATAATCATGGTATGATATTTAAATGTTATTATCATGTTCCATACCATTTTACTCATATTATACATAGGAGTTTACTTTATTTACCTTACTGAGAATCTAAAATCAACCCTTCGTTATGTTTAATTTTCTTATGTTATGAAGAATGGGTTTAGGTATAAGTAATAAATGTGGAGATCATTATTTGAGATATTGAATATCATTCACAGAGATCTAATATTTTTCCATGATTCTAATTACAATAAACTATTATCATCCTCATGAATGTATTTTTGTAATGTACTGAGTATTAATCTAAAATTATATAATATCCTTATTGGTGGATCCTAGATTCCTATAGGTTCTAACCCATGGATTACAAGATTATGTTGAAAATTCATTTAGATTGGTTTGTGAAATAAACTAATTTTACAAAAACATATCATATGTTGAAAAAATGGGGGGTTTTAGAGGGATTATTATTTTACAAATATCTTATTCACATCAATAGATCAATGGAATTATTTAAAGATAATTTTTTATTTGAAAATGGAATCTCAATAAAGGGTGTGGTGACTATTTTCTATGAATAAATTTTATAATTATGATAATGGTTATTCAGGTGATGTTACAATCATAGGATATTGAGGAATTTGGTTGAATTAGTTTAGGAACATATATAAACCTTAGTGAGTGGTGAACCATAATATATTATTCTTATGAAATTAATATAATATGGAAGGAATCGATATAAATAGGGTTCAATGTATTTTTGGTTTAGTATTCCTTCATGTGTAGGATTATATATTCCCAAAGGTGATATGTCAATTCTTCTTGGATTTAATCATGAAGAAAGAGTTTCATGTTTGATTTATAAAATTTTTATCATATGTTTTTTCAATTAACACTTCTGTTTTGAACTTTATTTTATATATAATGTTATTATATTTTTCTTATGTGAACATAACATGAAATGCTTTATATTTTTTGAAATTTTTTTACATTGTATATTTTATTATAAATTGGATTTATTTTAATGATAGAATAAATAATTTATTAGTGTTGTAATTTTTAAATATTCATAGATAGTATCCTACATGGATTTATTAGTCACACAATGAATTGAATTTTGTAATTTTGTAGATCTCGTTTTTCAAGACTCAGGTAAATATATGGGTGTTATGTAGTTTAACAGCTTCTATTTTTTTCATCATCTTCATAGTTGGATGTGATAGTGCATATAGATAACCACATGATTATTGTAATATATATTTCTTTTTATCTAATTTTAGGTATAAAAATTTATCATAATGATTAGTCTCTCATAGATGTGTACTCTTCTTCTAAGTTGTAATATAATAAACTATCCCTTTTGATAGGTTTTTGAGACATGTTTTATTAGATTTTTAATTATCAACACCTTATGGTGGGCCACACATATGGTGCACCATGTTAACCTATGTTATTTTTTTATTGAACCTAAAAAACACAAAAATAAATGTAATGACATATATACAACAAGGTTAGTTGAATAAATTTCATACCAAATGGGAAGGATGTTTTTGATCACAATGGTTTAACATTTTCATCTTAAATGTTCGAGTGGCCAATGTCTTAGTCCTGATTTCTGAAAATTTATCATTAGTTACAACATATTACACTCTGAACAGTTCTTATTCCAACATTTCTTTAATGATTATAATCCTAATAAAAATATATTTTGTAGGGATTGTTGTACTATATCAGTCCCGAAATCATTAGTTCTCCTATTATCATTGAAAATCACAATCATCTATATAAATTATTCACTAATTGAATCTAGTTATTTTTTCCCACAAAATATCAGTTCATTCCTTATTAAATAAGATATATTATATTTTCACTGTACATAAATATGATCTTTCCTTATTATTTATCAAATTTAATATACATTATTTTGTAATGATGAATTCATCACCACTCATAGTATTATGGATCTAGCATACCCCTGGATAATTTTTCCTTAGAAATGAAAAATATTTCATGCTATTTCCCTATATCAAAGAGAAAAAATAAATTGATAGTACCATGGATGTACCTCATGATTAGTTTAACTGAAATGATATTATCTTCAATAGAATTATTTAGGAGAAAAATCCATTAATAATGTTCTAAAATTGTTATATTTCCATATTAAAGTCAAATAAATAAATATATAAATTATCTTCTTATAGTTGGTGGGATAAATAAATTTATTTTCTTCATGTTTTCCAATATTAGTTATTAAAAAAATCGAGGTTGAAATTAGTTGGGTGTTTTCATAACATAACTCTCATGGGCCCACATAACTAGTGAGTATCTTTCTGTGACACCCCATGACTAACTCCAATATGCTCAAGGAAAGAGACTTGCACTAATTAGGAATAAAACACATTATGTGGTGACTTAACATAAATTACTTTTAAAGACACACACATATAGCAATATATATTCAGCTTTAAAAGGTAAACACCATTGATGACATATTTGGTTCACAACATCTATCCCACATTAGAGTATGAAACAATTAATGGAAAGGATGAAGGTACAAATAAAATCCCACCGAAAAATGTATCATGGTACAACATGCGACGAAGGAGGTGATACTATCTAATGGAATACCTAGTATGAAGCATAGTCTTTTTAGCTAAAACTATAATTGGTTAACATTTTGTCCACTAATGAATCAGACAAAAGTCTATTATCTTCATATGAAACAAAATCTGTCGGAATAGACCATACATGTGTGAGTATACAAATTAACAGTATGAAATCATAAATTACAAAATTTAAATCATCAAGTAAATACATATATAATCAACTAAAAAAGTTCAAACAATATTTTAGACATAATAATAGGAAAAATATCTCAAATATTATAATAATTTAAAGGAGGAAAAGGGGGCCTCAGCCATACTATTTACTAATAGATTATGCTCCAGGCTTCAATGTAACATGATCCAAGATGATATCATTACAAATTCCATTCTATCACTGATGGAATTAATTCAAGGGTTCATTCTCATCTACCTTTTCAAAGTAAAATAACATAATGAAACATTGATAGTTAGGAAATATAAGAACGAAATCACACCCAATACCCATGAGAGATAAAAAATGAAGTATAACCCATTTTTTGGGGATCATACACCCATGTAAGTTAGTCATGATGATTCCTAAAATCCCACCTTGTGAAGATGAAAAAATTATAGAGGACCCCTCACAAGTATCATAAAGGGATACCAAAAACACTATATGAGGAGAAACCCATTAAGGTGATCAGAACTCTGTGATATGGATGTAGTGTCTCAATATACACTCATTGAGATTGACCAATGTGTAAATCCAAACTAACACTATTATAAAATTAAGATATGTATAACCTCAAATTTACCTTTAAATATTACATGATATATATAGGGACTACTTGACATATCTTACCTTCCATATTTCATCCTATGTATCATTGTCTCACACATGTACCTATCAATTGGCCTGGCATGTCCATTTAGGGTACACAAAATTTAGAGGTCTAAAGGAAATCAGTGTTTCTCACCTAATGGAGATTGTGTACCCCATATCACTCCAATTTATTTAGTTTTAATCCAATGTGCTAAGGTTGTGCCTATGTACTTAGGAATATTTGTGTATTTATACATCCCCATGTTTTACTTCCATGTCAATGTGTTTGGCCATGTCTATTCTCATGTACCCATAGTGCACCCACCTTCCTTCCAGATCCAAGGCACTGAATATGGTAGGGGATATATGGAATGTGATAATTTAGTTCCCACATAAACCTTTGACACCACAGTAGGGTCCCACGTGTCATGTGTTCTTCAAACTAAATTTTGTGTAATGAAATATTTTCTTTATTTTCATTAATTCTAAATAATATATTCCTCCACCAGTGAATATAATATCAAAGTACTAATAGGGATATTAATTCATAGATATGGGGTGGACAAATCTCATTGTCATTGGTGGCCATATTTTGGCCACATAATATATATGGGGATTACCACCTGTCAAATGGAATCATCGCCACATAACAAAATGAAAACATCACAATCAAAATCTCAATATGGACCAAATAATATTTCTTTCAATTTATATTGCAACTTAATCACACAATGGATCGTGTTTTTGATCCCATTGCGAGGATCCATTATTCCAACAATCGATGAGGTAATGATCATCCAAAATGTACTAGTCAAACCACCATAGGAAATAATGGTTATGAACATGTGATTAATGGGTGGAAGAAATTTGAAAAAAAATGTAGGCCAATAATCCACCATTATTCATGGTGAAAATATTTTTTCACATAGAAATTAAATATGAAGAACCCCAGTCAAATAATAAAAATTCCCAAAATCCGATGAAGAAAATCCCATAACTACATCGAATGATTGAAAAATGAATCAATATGTTAGTGTAGATGATTTAGGTTCATCACGGAATGATTATATCGGGAAATTAATCCCACAAAAAACTAACCCCTTACATTGGGTTAGGAAATATTGGTGACTAGGAAAGGTTTATATTGTCATTGGAGGGATCTGTGAGATCTGAATGGTACAAAATATTCCAAACCATGATTCATCATCATTCCTCCTAGTACGAAGCTTCAATAGAAACCCTCTCTTTATCCCTTAGGTTATCAGTCTAACAGTATAAAATTTACAGAAACTAAATTTTGTAGTCCAATTATTAGTGTTATGTGGTAATATAGAAAACTCAAAAAATTATTAAGTAATATTATTATTTACCCCCATGACTACACATTAAAAATAATCCCATTTCTAAAAAGGGTATGTAATGCCGTGGATAAATCCCAACATTTGGATTTAATGGAACATTTCTATTCTAATATCACATTTTTTGTTATTCTATTATTTCATAAAAACTCTATCTACCTGCTATAACATATTTAGTAAATTTCTAATATCAATACTTAGTCTCTATGAGCCTTAGAATCCCACACTAACTCAATGCTTAGTTTGAAAAATATTCCAAATAGTTGAAATGAATAAACAACGTTCCTTAAATCTCTCAAAAAAATTCTTCTCATCCTAAATATATAAAAAAAATATTAAAATTATGGGATGGAATCTGGGTCTCCATATCAATGTTTCTATTATCAAAATTTCTATACATCTGCTCAACATGCTCACACGGATTCACTCACCCATAAAGGTTACTATCATACCTATCCTCAGTATCCACCTAGGGATCTAAAGTTTGCTCCATCCTAAATATCTAAATCACCCCAATCGAACCGATATAATGGTTTATGGACATACCTTATTAGTTGTAACACATGGAAGATGTACGGTACGTTTTCTAACAGTAGTGATAGAGCCTTGTATAATTCCACATAGATTATAGTACACAATATCTTGAAATTTAAAATGATCCTAAAAAACTTCCTACTGTGTACAAATATCCACAATCCTCATTTAGGTGAGATGTTATTAGAGAAATGGTCTCCATCCTCTTATATGAAATGCCTAGGTCTTCGGTCCCCATGTGACATCTAACAGATCTAGGTGCACTCCATTTCATCCTGGATAATCTTCACCTCCTTTTTGAAATCTCATAATGACATTGGTCCTATAAGTGTAAACCCAAATCTTTCAGTCCAGTATAGTAGAGACCTATAGTGTTACCTCTATAGATCCTCAAATGGTGTCATACTGATAGTGGAATGGTAGATGTTTCATTATGAAAACTCCACCAAGTGTAACTGATCCTCCCAACTATGGTAAAATCCCATCTTGTAATCCAATAATATTTTCTCTAGAATATGAATGGTCCTCCCAGTTTGTCCATTATTCTACTTTGAAATTTCATTCTCAACCAAAATGAGCCTTAAATAAGTCCTACAAAACTCTCTAAAATAATGACATTAATTGAGAATCAAGGACTCAAATTACTATCAAGGGAACTCCATGAAGTCAGGATATCTCCAATATGAAATGTCTACCTATGAACTATTGTTTATTCAACCTTATAATAGATATTATGATGAAAAAATAGTGGGTCAGTCTATGATAAGCTATATGGAATTGGTTCCTCTAGAAATTGTAGAAGACCCATAATAAACTCAACATATATAACACCCCAATTCCACTCTAGAACCTCAAGGGGATGATCAAAACCATTGGGAACCTGGTGATCAGCTTTCAGCCACTAACAAGTTAGTCATCAAGATACATCCTCTTAAACACACAGATTTATCCTAGGTATCTAGAACTGACATTGTATGTCATTGTACTTCATCAATACACCTGGATGTATCGCCTTAGGGGTTGAATTAAACTCCCATATGGACTCCTCATTATAAATCAATGGTTCAATCTTCCATCCTAAAAAATGGAAAACATGATATCCACCTTCACATAATCCATTTGGAAAACATCTAGTTGATATCTATGTATTCCAGTTATTCATGTCGTTATCCCTATATTGAGCCCCGTAATAGGAATTTCATTTTTTGGGAAACAACCTTAAACTATAGACATATTTAACCATCCTCAACCACTATAGATAAATGGCATTAGTCCAATTACCTTATGGAATCAGTCAACCATTTTGAACAAGATACCCTACTTAGAGAATTTACTATTACATTCCCTTTACTTAGAGAATTGACTCTTCTTCAGTTATATTCATAGAAGAAATATATATGTCCCCAATGTATTAATCTGATATTATTGTATAGGATGATTAAATTTATACTCTTGTGGTTATAATTGATGATAAACCACTCACCAATAAGGTAGTGTAACTAGATTTTAAGGGAAAATAACACCACTAGTAGCTCCATGGTCTAAATAGATGAGACCCATAGGAAATAAATTAATTTTTCAACTTTATTAAACAACCATGTATGGTCCCCAAGGAATAACATAACATTACATACTCAACACCCACATTTATAAAAATAAAAAACTTACACTCTTCAACCTCTTCCAAAACACCTAAAATGATTGTTTTTACCATTCTGTCCAAATGAATGTCTTCCCCATTTAGGAAAATGTAGTTCAAAGAAAAAATATAATGGATAAATATGGAAATAGCCTCTTATAATATACATGAAACATAAATAATCTCCCCACACAATTCATGATCTTGGGTGGATCCCAATTTAACACTTCCACTACTTATTCAGTCACATAGCTACTCACTCTACCAAGATGATGTGCCATAGAAAGTGGACCTCTCAGATCTTGTGTTGAAACAATGAGCGATTATGATAGAGCTTGTTCTCTAAGATAATATCCATGAACAACATCAAGTGTTTCATGTTCTCCTTCACATACTCCATGTATACAAGTATTCCATTGATGAAGTCTAAAATTAAACAGTCTATGATGATATGAAAGATCCCGTTCATGAGTCCCATGAAAACAGCTAGGGAGTTTTTCACACTGATAGGTATGACCATGTAATCATATTGATGGAATTAAAATTGGATTGTTCTCTTCAATATATCTTCCTATCATTATCAAAGATTGTGGAAGCTTGATCTGATGTCAGTATTTGAGAACTGTCTCATCAACCTCTATTGGTCAAGGAGGTCATTAATACTTAGTAGTGGATACTAATTCTTTGTGATAACCTGGTTCTAGAGATAGTAGTAGACATAAAATTTAAATCTCCCATCCTCCTTATTGGAAAAAAATAGGAGTTCTCCATGGTGATCTAATGGGTCTGATAAATCCCTTCATCTCCAAGTCCTCCAATTGTACCTTAATCTCACAATGTACAATGAGAGATGTGTAGAATTTTTGAATATATATTGGGGTAGTCCATAGTTTCAATACAATTTAGGTGTGTGTTTATTAGCAGGGAGGTAAAACTGAAATGTTTTTATGAAATATTCCCCTTTACATCACCACCACTATATGTAAATGGAAGTCGACATCATCCACTCATCCAAGAGTAATAATAGAGAAATTATGGGTAATAGATTGCATCCTCATACATATGATCACATCCTACTCTTCCTAGGATTCGTTCACATACATGATAGAAACCTCATCCTTTCACGTGGGATACACCTCATCCACCCCCTATAACAGTCAATTTGGGTATGAATTTTGGACAAACAATCCAAACTGTGATGACTTTTCAAGGGATTATCACTACTCTAAATAGATCATATACAAAGCTATATCCTATAATAGTTATTTATTACTATTTATTGTAGTGTTTGATTGTGAATTCCTTTTCATTGGGATTCTCTATATGAATGGGTCAATCAAAGGGATTAATATGAATATCAATGCATCCTTCATGAGAAGTGGTAAAAAAGAGATAAATGAAAAATTTTATGTCATGTATCTATTGTATAAAAGACACATATTTTACCTTTAATTATACAAATACTCACAAAGTTGTAGGACTACAATGATTGAAATTTTCCTCTCCCTGACTAACTACTCCCTGATCATGGAATTGACCACTGAGGTGTTCTATCATACATCTATCTATTTATTGGATGGCATGTTGAAAAATCGTGAATTTTTTTCCATGACCATTAAATGTGAAACACTATCTCTCTCTAGAATAACTAAAATGAACCCATGAACATTGAACCACTAATATCTTGGGGTTATATTCTAAATAATATGTTGCACTTGTAACCATATTTATTCCATTGAATAATATCTCCCAAGGTCGCAACTAATTTTTCCCTTATACCAGCACCAACAATTAGAATCATCTCACATAGAAATCTCTCCTCCAATAATTCTATATTCATTTCTCCTTCATAGATGGGAATATAAATATATATGACTAATACCCTTATATAAAGGGGTAGGCCCAGGTCGATAGACTTTTATCATAAAAAGTATTTAAAACTATATATCCTATGTATCTTTAGAGGTTAGTGAACCTTTTTTAATACTTATCCATAATCACGATACCTTGTTGATGGTGTTGATTCTCTTATATACACCCCAATCAAAAATTCAATGAATAAAAATCCTCCTAGTAGATACATTTATGTTCTGAATAAGTGAGAGTTATATTATTTTGTGTTGGAGTCATTATACTCCACAATCTACCAGTGGACCCATGAAGAAGTATCATTATTAGGAACACCATATGATTTATATGTTCTCTGAATTTATTAAACATATGGTTACCCACCAAAAAGAATTCCTCGGCTTATTGTGTGACTTTCTCATATTGAAATTATTGAGGTCAATGTCTTCGAAACTCATGTATTATGTTTATCCAACACACATCGTCAGACTTAACTATTCGTAACTCCTACATCTCAATGGTTGGTAGATATAATTTATAATAACTCAGATGTTCGACATCATATAAAAGACCCTACATATAAGGCTCATCATTGGGTGGATCCTCTAAAAAATACACTATGGAATCATGGATGGAAATCATTAGGGAGGAATCTTGATGTAAAAAATTGTATCATGGTCAAAGAGTGTATCTGGGGAGATCCCTTAATAATGTTATGGAAATAAAAATCAATTCATATATAATGAATTCACCAATTATTATCCCGAAAACTAGTGCCTATATGAATTGATTCCACATGTTACATTTCATAGTATTTAATAGTTGATATGTCAGCTGCCACACAAACAGTTGAGCCCCTGGCATATGATCCGGATTTGAAAAACATCAACAAGGTTTCCCTAGATCGGAAAACAAATTGATACATAAAAAATATTTAATCTATGGTCCTAATATTTCAACTATAATACCACTTTGTCAGAATCAACCGACTAGGGCCAACATGACCTACAATTAGTAGAGTGTAACACCCCAAACCCCCCTCTAATAATCATACTATTGGTGACTAGTTCCGAGTAGGCATAACCCATAAATGATAAGCCTTATATAAAAGTACATATACACAAAAAAATTATATATATTCATAAAATTCTATAATTTGATCACTACTAATACATTTTTTTTCATACCATCTTTCCCATATTAGTGTATAAAAAATTACTATAAATAATAAAAAGACAAATACATGCTCAACAAAAATGGTAAAAGAGACCATCCAATTAATAAAGATATGAAATTGGTTAAATTAAATTGATGGTATGAACCCTGTTCCATGTGGTCCAAAATATGATCTTCCTACTCTTGGTCTTCTTAAGAATCCATTAAAATGGTTATCATCTCTATAAGACACAAAATGTATAGGAAAAGGCAACAACGATTATGGAAACTCCCAAAAGAACATCCTTGAATCGTGAAACATTAATAATAAATCAACTAGTTGGCTCATTTACTCAATGGAATGACAATACGAATATGATAAATAATAAAAAAATAACCTAGATATTCTCATAAAAACTGTAGGACATAAATGGATCTCAACCATACTTCAACCTATCAGATTCATCATGATGAATTTTTGTAGTTAAAATCTAGGATATATCACTCCAGGAGTCATTTATCACAGAAAGTTCTCATCCAAGTGGTTGGGATTATCAATCCTTTTGATGATGTGAATCATGGTACCACTCATAATTTCTTGTTGTATAGATTGTGGATCACGACAAGTAATCATTTGGGATGCCACAAAACATATATAGGAAAACCTAATATGTTAGGGATAATACATCCATGTATGTTGTTCATGATGATTCATCCAACCCCTTTAAGGGAATATGATGAAATGATAGTGGTTCCTACCACATTATAATGAAGGAATCCCCAACATAATATCAAAGAAAAAAAAGAGGGAATACATATTATAAGTTTTGATGTAATTCCACACAGAACAATCACATGGATTGAAAAAGGGATCAAAATCAACTAAAACTTGTATAAAATAAATATAGTAAGGGCCCAAAGTTTCCCTTGAAAGGGATCATGGGGTGAATAAGTAGTATATGGTATGTATCTTTTACCTTAAGCCTCATCATGTCATGAAATGTCATATGGAATGTATTTATCTATATACATTGTTGTTCCCTTTCGGATAAACAACATGTATAGGTCTATTGGAAATCAACATGTCACTACTCCCCGAGTTTGTGTACCATATCCCATACATGACTACTTCATGTCATGCCTATGCCCAAAGGCCATGGACTATACCAACTATTTTCAAATTAATTGGGTATCATTGTGTACTCGTGTCATTCCTATGGTGATAGATATTAATTTTCCTATTTCCCCTAATGTACACATAAATCCTCCATCAATAGGTCATACAAAATAGGTTAGGGTCCATAGAACATGTAATGTTTTAGTTCAAATGTGAATTGTAGCTACAATGATAGGGTATAACACGCTATTTTTTATCTTACCTACATGTAATGTAAAATAGGGTTTTTGAAAAAAAAATTTAGAACACTCATTCATTTTCTCACATGCCATTGCTGGTTCGATATAGATTCCAATCATCCCTAAAAAAAGATGATATAGTTTGATTGATCTATCAATTATATGGGGTGAGATTCTATCCCCATTTTCCTATTAGGATTCACGTCATATTGAAACATGACATCACCTAATTATAAATGAAAACGGGGTATACCAAATGTAATCTGGGTCAATATATGATCATCTGATACTTCTATCACACCTCGATCAATCTGTTGATTAGGAACCTAAACATGCGTGGACTATCCATTACGCTAAAGATCAATCATGAAGCTAACACCCGCTATGTATTGATCCAAAAACCAGCGATGGAGAATACCATTGGTGAACCTATAAATAATTCATGATTAAATGTTCAAAACACACTAGGGAAAAGTTCCTCAATAATTATTCACGTTAGCCTTAGTTTGTTAGTATCCTAAAGGTGAATGACGTCCCAAAATAAAAAAATGTCAATTCCATAAATACAAATTAAAAAAACACCCAAATATAATGATTTACCCCCAAATCCTTTTTTAATAGATTTGATTTAAAATCATTAGAGGTTGAACATTTGTTGAAAACAAACAAACAAAAAACATATTCTAAACATTGATTTAGGATCAATCACTAAAAAATAATGGTTAACTTTTCCATTGATGAGATAAATAGGAGCTGATTAACATGAAAATTTCTAATAAAAAAAATTCATTAATCCTCCAAATATTATTCACCAACATCTCCTCTATCTATAAATACCTAGTTATATGTTGTTAAAACATGGATATTTCCATTTACATGATTTTATAATGAAATTATTATTTATATTCATTAAAATAACTAATAATTTATTGTATTTTTTATTTTATTTCATTCACCAAAGACAATATTTTATGAAAATGGCTGATGCTAAAAATATTTATGATATTCCTTAGATTAAATAAATATTCTCTGGGAGCCACTCTTGTAAAACTTATTTCAATGCTCTCTTAGATACATAGCCTAGGAAACAAAAGTATGACTTTTCACCTGAATCACTTGCAGTCACTAAACAAATATGGCTTCACTAGTCAGATAAATTTATATATTCAAACTCATAATATTATTATAAGATTATATAAGATTGTATTTTTTCCTCAAAGTCTGATATCATCTATGTAATCAAACCATGGAATTTTCTACTTTATATGTTTTCATGTAAATGATACATTTTAATCCACCCATTTTAAATTATATACTGTTTATATGTGAGTCCTAAGGATTATACCATGGACACTATGCCTCTTTCAGATCACATAAGGGTTTTCTAATCTATGAATATATTTTCGTATTCAATAATCAATAAACAATGTCATTGTTAAATATAGACCTCCCAATTGAGAACCACATTCACGAACATCATCCCAATGTCATTCATATAATCACAAAATATATTTGAATTATCATATATAAGAAGATAGTGATAAAATTATGTCATTAAAATGTTGTAATTATTATTGAGAATCAACACCATAAATTTGACCATTGCATTTTGACACAATACATGGCTTTTTCATATTGCATTTCCATGTTTTTTTTTAAATATTTTACAAGATATAATTCATCCAAGTCACATTGGGATATACATGTATCCTAAAAAGTTCCCATTCTTGTACATTCCAACATTATACAATTCCTAATTCATGGATATAACCCATGATTCATCATTTTCATCCTATTCAAATGTTCTTTTTTCACTATAGATAATATTATAAAAGCTCAAATTTCACATAATTTGTATAAGTGCTGGAGTAGTTGTTTCTCCAATTTAATTTGATAGATCAACACACAGTCTCTTATTTTTCTTTGAGATTTTTTCGTCGTTTCATTAGGATTGAAATATAGTTCATATTAATTATATTATTCCTCTTCATTTAAGGAACATATTGGAATAATGATATTTGTATATACTTTATTATAATCTTTTATTATATCATATTTGACTAATATTCAAGATTTATGTAAATGACATAATTCACCTAATGTCAGTAAAATTATTTATCCCATTTTTGAAGAATTTTCATTCATTAATATTAATTAGGCATCCTTGGAAGACTCATTCATATTCTATATCACTATAGATGCATTAATATCCATAATTATTTCCATTTTATCAATTGATTATGAAGAACCAAAATTTTTTACTGTGACCTTCATTCCATTCAAGGTTTTAGGTAGTGTTTTTGGTTTTTTCCATCAGTCCATTATTATTATAATAATAAATAATGTTTATATTTTTTAAAAAACATATTATATTTTTTTAAAGTTATTTATAATATGGAAGATAATTTTAGTTTTCCAATGTTCTGAATGAACCGTGATGCTTTAGCCAGATAGTCAATCAAACATAATTCTGATTAATAGAAATTATGAAATAAACTAGAGAAACCAAATGGAAAATAAAATGACCACATGACCATGGAATTGACTATTGTAGATATCTTGAAATGGACTCAAGAAACCAATAGAAAAATCCAGTGCAAACACATTGTATCTCAAGTGACAATAGTGATCATTTTTTCCCAATGTAATGGATCAACCACACAACCACTAGATCAAACACATTCCTATCAAATCAAAAGAAGAAAATTTATTGTAATAATATAGGATTTAACTCCCACCAATTAGATAAAATATAGATTTTTAATGTAAAAAAATATGATCAATCATAGAAAGAGTATATCGACTACAATGTTAAGTTGAACTGACCACACACATGATAGAAATATCCTAATTTGATCGATCAACCACATTATTATTTTTTATCGAACACACATTGGATGATATTACCATATAAGAAATGTGGAATTTTGAAAATTTAATTATTCAATGATATGACTAAATGAAAAAATATTGAAAGAATTCATAATTTGAAAAATTATTGGACCTACCATATGATCAAACCAATCGACCGTAATAGTAATTTTGTGGATGATATATTTAATTGATCGATTATATGATGTATCATTAAATCCAAAAAATAATTATTGGAATTTATTTAAGATCTTGTGTATGGTATAATAAAATACATTAATTGATCATATCTGAAAGTAGGTTTTATAACCTTAAATATTTTAAATAAACTACTTTTCTATATTTAATTAATTTTTATTTTATATATTTTAATGAGAAATACATTGTCTATTGTATCAAATTAGTTTTCTTATCTTACTACATTTTTTATAAATGTTAATCTATGTGTGATTTAATTTTTATATCATTTATTCCCTGAATATTTTAATAAACAATGTAATAGGACACACACACCCTTTATCTTTTACTTTTATTTGTACAACCACGATGATTTTTTTGAAGAGATTTTGTGTCCTAGAATAATGGTGTGATGTTTTTTATCTTTAATTATCTAACTATTTATTGTGAAAGAGGATATGAACATCTTGAATATACGTGTGTTTTATTGTATGTAAAAAATTACACATATTTTGAATTATATTTTCTTATTAATAAAAATTTGACATTTGGTGATTCAAATATAGTGAGGAATAGGTTTTATCTTGAAGAAGAACCTATAGTTGTATTCAACTGTTTGTTTTTCTTACATTGGTGTACTCTGATTTCTATGAAAAAACTATTTTATTTTTCAAAACACTATGTTCATAGTTCATTTTAATTTGGGTTATATATAATGTGTTTGATAAAATTTTATCTATTTCATATTTTAGAATATAAAATAATTAGTTTAATGAAGTTGTAATAAAATGTATAATAATATTGTTCAAAGATAAAATTTTATGATTCTAATATTTTATTTAACATAGATTTATTTTATAAATCAATTTTATTTTATTAATGTATTTTTAATTGAAATTTTAAGTGGGAACTGAATTCACCAGCAACATGTTATGTCCACCCCAACAAGATTTTTGTATCATAAGATTATATTCTATTGTTCCATTCATTTAGTATTACAAAAATATCTAATTATCAATTATATGTATATTTATACCGGTATGGGTAATAATAGAAAATATGGAAAAAATAGTTAACAACCTCTTTTTTTAATTAGACATATTATTATTTGTTTAAAATCAAGAAGAAAATCAATATAGAGTGGATGATATTTGATATTTAGACTGTAATTGATGTAAAATATAAAAAATCCATAGATTCCAATGATGATTAGTGTTATGAAAATAATGTCTGTTATTAGTATAACAGTAAAACTATAAATTTATTCTATCGGGCTTTAGGGGATTTCTAGTTTAATCAAATATCATCTTGTTTTACTACAGTTGAAATATGGGATGCTATTTTGGTTTCTCATTAAGATCCTCGAATGTCAAATAAATTATTTTGATCACATATTACATTTAATATTATATATTCAGCATGAAAAAAGATGAATAAATTTCTATTAGGTATCACCTGTTTAAGGAAATTGAGAAAATTATTCCTGTACTTGGGATGAAAATTGAAAATAAATTTCAAGTGATATAATTTACATTATTCTTTCCAAATTGGTGGAAGTGGACCTACATTTCCCATAGAGAATCTTGAAAAATAATTAAAATACAAGTGAATAAGATTTTTCTTGGATGATTATGTTGAGTTATGAGGAACTTTAATTGAATACCGGGGGAGATGATGAAACAAATAGAATATTGTCATTTTTTAATACATATGACTTAAAAATGAAATTGGAAATCAAATATGAACATTTGAGGGAGGAAGAATCAAATCAAGATAAAGATGAAGAAATTTCTCACCTAGATATGCGATATAATTATATTTTTGAATGTAAAAAGTTTGTATGAAAATATATAATGGTGAAACAAATTGACTGAAAAGTAATTTGGAAAAAGGAGAATCAATCGTCTGATGTAACCTATTATGAATAAAATTTAAATAGGCATATCATTGAATATAATTTTAGGATAAAATATAACAGCATATATGAGGGATATTCTAAAACAACTCATATGGATATGAAATCCACCTCATCAATCACTGAGGATAGCTCAAGTCACACTGACTCGAGCATAAAAGAGATGAATGATAGTGTTAACTTGGGATTTATGACAAATAAATTTGAAGTATCAAATATTATTCACACATATCATGTTCATATTTATAATATTTTTTAATATATAAGCAATGATAAAAATATAAGATGTGAAAATTTAATATTATATTATAATATGAATGAATAAAATTTCAATAAACTCACAAATAAATAAAAATGTGTAAGGGAGTATTAATACTTTTCAATTAATTTCAAATCTATCATTTCTATCAATAAAATATTCCCATATATTGAAGAAAAACTATGATCATATTTTTTAATGGGAAAATCCCAAATGATCCCATTTTTTTAAAAAATGGTTTCGAAACCCTTCCTCAGATGATTGGTAAACAAACCGTGCCCAAATATACAATTAGAATCGATTACAAACCAGGATTGAGAAAAATCTATAAGAATAAATTAGTTCGTACCTCATACTCTTGAAAATCTGTAAAAAAATAATATACCTATGAACCTAATTATATACACATTTATAAATGTATAAAATTTTGTATAATATACATTCTAAACAAATTTGGATTATAAAATCACTTATTACAAACATTTAGTGATCATGTAAAGTTAGGGAACAAAAACTAATTCTCATTTGATTATTATATATGAAATCGGTATGCAGAATACTAGTATGTTCTTATGGTATCTATATTATAGATATTATTGAAACATTCCTAGGGACTAATCAATCAATAAAAAAAATATTTTATGAGGTTGTACATGAAACATTTTCCGGGAATGTGAAAGGAACGTCAATTAGACTCGGTCAAGTCATTAATTCTAATAGAATTATAATTTATTAATTATTTTTTATGGATTTGTTAATTGATAATATTCTTATAATCTCACTATTATGTTTTGATGTTTATCACAAAAAATTAATGAATAATTTCATTAAATTTTTTTAATCTAATCCTTCTTTAGTTTTTTCGACATTAATTACAAATTATGTTTAGGTAGTTGAATTAGATTCATTATTTTATAAAAATATTCCTTATTTATATTAATTTCATGAAATTTGTTTTTATGTAATAGGAGGCAAAGAAGCAAAAAAATAAATCATATATAAGGAAAAGTCAAAATTATTTGTTGAAGATATTCCTAATATAGAATTACCGATTGAAAATTTTTATTACCCTTAAAAAATAGTGAAGAAGTATAACATCACTTTCAAACAATGAACTATGTCTCATTTTCCCAACACATAGATCAAGTTCACATGGACATGTTTTACCCCATATAGTTTCAAAATTAAATTTTATGTACTATGCAATTGTTCTAGTAGATTAATCTTCTAGATTTACCTATTTATTCTTTTTATCTCAAAAAATTATTTCTTTTCCTAAATTATTCAAAAATAAGAATCTATAGAAAACCATAGTGGGATTATTATTATGTAATTAAGAATAGATAAGGTTCATGAGTTTGAATTTTAGGAATTTGAATTTATTATCATAATATGGAAAAATAACAACATCTCTACTCTAAGGACATTATAATAGAATTTTGTTTCATAGAAGACAAATAGAACATATCTTGTTATTTCCTAGACTATAATAAATGAGTAAGACATAACTATTTTTTATGAATCAATGAATAAAACATTCAAAATTATCAATAGGGATCTAATTAGAACAATTTTAAATAATTCCCCTAATTAATTATTTAATATATTAATAATATTTAATTATATTATAGTGTTTTTATTTGAGGTATTTATATTCCAAAAAGGATAATTTAGAAAATAGTGTATCCAAATGTGATTAAGTAATTTTTCAATGTTTTCTCAACCACTAGTAAACAATAAAATGTGTTTAATTAAAGGCCAAAAACTTTCAAATAAGATATACATGTAAAATTTGGCGAAACCTATCCACATGAGCATAAGATTTCATTACAAAATATTGTTTTTGGTATTTCATATTTGAATATCAATCCCTCAACAAATATTAATGATAATTTTGTGAATCCTACTACATAAAAATATGATTTATAAATTGTTTTTTAACCAAATCCTATATATTAAAATTAAGTACTAAATAATTCAATCCCTAGAGTCATTGGGCTGAATAGATATCATCAATTATATACTATAGTAATATATCATGATATTGAAAATCATTATATATATTCTCCTTAAATCCTGGTTGAACATCAAGCCTTTATGTAACATAACTAGCCTAATAATATAATTGATGAAATAGATAATGAATTATAATTAATTTATATATAAGAAGAGTCGAATTAGTTTTTAAGAAAAAGTGTCTTCAAATTAATAAAATGAACTATGGTATTCCAAACCATTAGTATTAATGGATGTTTAGAATAATGGCTAATGGATATAACACTCTAATTAGAAATTAGACTATATTGGAAGAAAATGATATTATCATGAATAATTTACAAACTATGAGGAAACCATTTCACTAGTAGTACAAAAAAAATCCATTATAATTTTTATTGCCTAAAAACCACATTTTAATTTGAAACTTTGTCAGATTTTTGTTAAGTATGCCTATCAAAATGGATAATAAATTTAGTATTTTATTGTGGGATAACCTCTTGGGTATAAAAAAATTCATGTTCTTAATAATGATTTTAAATTAACACAAACACCTTATGTATTAATAAAATATTGTAGATATTTTTGTGATATAATCACCATAATTCTATTTTAATGGTTTTATTAAGGGTATTTCTAGTCATATTTTTTTTACTATAATATGTTTTTGTTTTTAAAATCTAGGACTATAGTACATTTTGGGCTTCAATGAAAATTTTAATATAATTAGATTTCAAAACACCTCTATAAGGAATTTAAAATAATTTTGAGAGTAGAACTTAAATTATTACAGAGTTTTCGAATTCATCAAATAATGAATGAAATATTTTAAATTAATATATATATTCTTGGGATCTTCTAAAAAATTAGTGTTTGGAAAACACTAATGGTATCAATAATCAAATGAGTACATATTTTTTATTAGATCTTGAAGAAATTGGGAAATCTATTTATCAAACAATTTATTGAGCTATTATTGGAATCATACTATGAATAACTCCTAGACAATTATATATTATGATTGGTGTGTCAATTTGTGAGAATTCAAATGAAATGCCCAAAAAATCATTTTAATTATAAAAAAATATTTTTTAAATACCACATAACATTGATATATATTGGATTTGTTTTACTTTTTCAGACAATAATTTTTCAAATTTATTTAATCTGATGTAGATTTTAGAGGCTATATGATTGAAAAAACAAAACATTATAAAATTTCACTGCGTGTTAATGTATCTAGTTTTACGGTGTTGTAAATTTTTTAACTATGTCAAATTATCCAATTTTTATGAAAATTACATAACTTTAGGCAGTTTCTATGTAAATATTATTTTTATGTAACATACATTACTAAAAAATTATTATAAACCAACAAATATCCATAAAAATGTTATAATATAAGGGTAGAAAATATTTCTCTATTTATTTATTCACATTCAAGTACAAGACATATTCTTATAATACATCAGTTTTTGAAAATTCAAATTAAAATATTGTATATCACATATTATGTTATTGGAACAAAATACCCTCTTACTAATATTTTTATAATGCCATTTCATTTTTATAGATAAATTATACCAAATATGAATTATTTATGATTATTTCTTTGTAAAGTGTTTTTTGTTTTTAATTTAATTAAATTTTTTATAATCATTTAAATATATATATATATATATGTTCTTATTAAATTGTGAATTATGTTAGTGATTTTTTTAAGCTATATCATTTGGGATAATAAATATGGGATTTTTTTATTTTTAATGTCTTATTGTTCAGAAATCCAAAAAAAATTAAAATATGAAAACAAGTATAAGAATCATTGTATTATACTATAAACCAAACCACACCCTCTTTAAAACACCAAATATTTTATTCACCAAATACCATTCTTATTCAATTGATAATCTTAGCCTACTGCCTTAGAAATGAAGAGATCATTTAATGGATATTCCACAATGTTGTCTGAAAGAGAGAAATCCATTTCCAATCAATTGTAAAATTAGATGAGGATGAATATCCTACCTCTCATAGTCATATTGAAGAGTATGTAGAAACATATTTGTTAATTATGACTCATTCCATCTTATGGAGAGTCATTCTTAATCAATTATGGATGAGTTGGTTCATTAAGGAAAATCACTCCTTTTAACTATTCCTAGTAAAAGTGTTTTTCTTATATTTGGAGTTTGATGAATGGTAACATGAGGATGTGATTATGAAACTAATTTCTTCTCATGTGTGATAGTTCACTTTGAACATTTGAGATAATTTTATAATAATTAGGTATCTTGGTGTGTTTAATGACTATCGTCAATCATATCAACTGAATCATCACTAATTTGAGATTGGGAATGAAATATATGTTATGTAAAATAATAAAACTATTTTGTAACAAAATTAATATAATAATAGTTTAAATTTTATGATATTATTGAAATTAATTCACACACTATATTATCAATAAATATATATTTTATATCAACACATAATCATGTTCTACAATTTATCAACAAAATAGTTCAAAATATTATGAAAAATCTACGTTGTTTCATAATGGATCATATCGAAGAGTTAAAGAAACATTCATCTTGATTAAAAAATAGAAAATACAGAATGATTATTTGTTTTATACTTTAGTATTGGATATTAATTCTTCTTAGTGTAGATAGACCTGTTTATTATTATGGTGATAGTTTGAATCAGAACACTTAAAAAATAATGATGATTAGATGGTATCCTGCAAAGATGATGTGGATAGAAGATAAGGACTGAATTTGTAAAATATTAAATCATTTATAAAATACTACAAAATCAAGTGATATCATAAATCATGGTTTGGAATTAGACGTGACAATTAAAACTAATTATTCTACTGATGAAGATGGTTTTCAATTTTTATCAGGTTTAAATGGGAATGATATAAGTTTTTGGGAGGATATCATATGAAGAACACTTATTTATATGGTTATAAATGTCGTAGAACCAATAATATATTATGTATCTCCTAATACTAAAGTTTATATTATTTTTGAAAATTAAATTGAAGATATAAAAGTACCTAAATATATTTTTTCATTTGAAGAAGTAAGATAAATATTTTTTAATTCCTTGGGAGAGTGGATTACAGTTATTTTTTTACCACCAATCAATGATTTAAAAATTAATAAGGAATAAGATCTAGTACAGAATATTCCATCCATTTTTGAGATATTAGGATTTCCCATCATTGATTTATCACCATCTAGTGGCGATGCCCCTCTAATTAATCTATTCATTCATATGGAGGTCTTAACTATGGGTGATATTTTTGATAAGGATTGTATGAATGATGATGATGAGGATGTAAATTGACCTAATCCATAAGGACCTTACATTCAAAATGTTTAATGTGAGAAATAATGTTTCACTCTAGAATTTCCTTCTACTCGTATTCAAGAAGGACCTGTAAGACCTAAGTCATTGGAGATTATTTTGATTTTTAGGATACGCCTCCATCTCAATGTTTTATAAATAAAACTCATTTTAAAAAAGAAACATATTATTATTCTTATACCATGACAAATATTGGTTAAATTTATGACCATGGATGTAAATTATATGATTTTAAGATGGAAATTGAAAGACACATTTGAATCATTAATCATAATGGTGAACCTTATAGAGGAGAGTAATATTCAGAGTAAGGTCACTTTAGACCTTCCAACTTTGAGGATTAATTTAATTATCCAAAGTCATATATGGATTCTATTATTATACTATAAATTAATATATTTATCATTTTGTGATCACTTCTATAGATATCTTTTTGTTCAATTATTTTTATTTGGGTGATTTTCTGGTTGTATTTTTAAGTATTACTTGTGATAAAAATACAGACAAAGATGAGAATGTTTTTAAAAAGTACTGAGAGTATAGTGTATCGAATTCATCACTATTGGATTATAAATTTAGATCATATAAAATATTAGTTTCAATTATTTAGAAATGAAATAGGGATTTTTAGTGGATAGATTAGTTCTTTGAATGCTAAATTGAAAAATAATTTACCTACATTAAGAACAAGTTATCTCTTAGTTATGAATAGACCATATATCCCATCCAAATCTACTCCAAAAACTAAAACATCAAATCAATATATGAGTAACTTATAGTATGGATCATTCAATGTGATAATAAAAATAAAATTTATATTTGAAATGAAAATAGAAATAATTAAAAATAATTTATTTCTATTCATGGAGTAAGAAAATACGATTGTACTAAATTAGAATCAATTTGAATATAAAATGATAGAGGAAAAATTAAGGGATTAATAATGTACTATCATTGAATGATATACACCAAGGCCTATATCAAAACTATGTTTCCTTCATTAGAAGGATACCTAAAATATCCATATTTTACTTGTTCTTTTAAAGATATTTTAATGAAATTGGGGGTGTTGACTCCTATTCATAATCAGTTCAAGATAGTTATGGTTGAGTTACTTAATATGTTGAATAATTGAATGATATTTTTAACAAAAATTATAATTATTTGGGAACCGTATATGTTTGTTACAAATACCAAATTTTGAAACCTCATATGTTTCTTGTGGCGATATTTTCTATATCTGTTTCAGCAGAATCCTCAACCCTAATTTATAAAACTCCTTCTACACCTCTGATATGAACTGTTATCTCAATTTTTCTTAGTTCATTGAATATATCATACCCAGTGAAATTTCTGTCACGATCCCAGGAGTTCTTTCTCATATATAGCATGCACCTCCTCCCCCTTATATTGTTTTAAAATGGTTGGATTTTTTTTTCTTTTTACCATTTTAAAGACTGATGATTCATATTTTGACCATATTATAATAGTTAATATATAAATTCATAGAAAAATTATTGATTTTTTCCTTATTAATTATTGTTTTATTTGTTTTATATATGTGGTTCTTATTTCACTTTTTAAATCGATAATTTTATATATTATTTTTTATTATATCAAACTTGCAATAAAGTTTATTATATAATTTATATTGATTTTTTATTATTTTTTAGCCTTTTTAATTTCATGTTTCTATATATGATAATAATAAATTAATATTATTTTTTGTTTTATATGGTTATTTGTGCCAGTAATTGAAATTCCCAAAAATAAAGATATTGTATGATTATTTAAGCAATTAGTTATTTTAATAAACACATTCCACATTGATTTTATATATAACCAATATTATTTATTATTAAATAAAATTATATTTCAAAAAAATCATCAAAATTCCCCAAATTCATGGATTAAATAAGAATATTAATTAGAAATATAATCAATTATATGATTGAGGAATATAAATTTTCCAATTTACCTGATTTGTAGTACAATGAATACATTTATTGTTTGCATGTGAAAATTACTATAATAAATATATATATATATAAGATGAATCATGTGAGTAATAGAAAATTAGAGTGATTACACGTTGTATGCCAAGATACATTCCTGATATTTTTTTCACAAAGGAATAAGTTGACACCAAGACTGGTAGATCAACCACCTGCCTCTCAGATTGACCATAGTTGATTTATACCCTGAATAGTGGATCAATAACATGACTGTCAGACAAACCATAATTGAATTATATTAAACTATTGGATTGAAAACAAAAACAATATATCTACAACAATACATAGTGGAAGCGGTAAATCATCTATTAAAAACTCATGATATAATAGATAAATATCCAGATAATTTACCATAAAACACATGTTGATGAAAGAAAACAAATATGAAATGTTTCTATTGATAATGTAAATATTTAACCACACGACTAAATGAAGTGACTATGTACAGAAGTCATAATATTACAAAGTATCTAGCCAACTGTAAGTTCAATGTATATTAGGGTACAATCAATCAAATAATTAGAATATAATTCATGAAAAGTATTGAAGTTACCTAGTATGATTATGTAGAAAACATAAATTGACTTATAAAAAAGAATTTTTTTATTAATAATTATATTACTTAATGTACTTTTCTATTCATAATTAAATATAGGTCATAAGTATTTAACGGGCCTATAATTATTACCAATTTAAAAGGATCGTAAATGATGATTTTTAATATATATTTTTATAAAAATCTCATAAAATTTGAAAGATAAAGGAAACATGGATCAATGATAGTGATTAAATAATTTATATATTTATATATATATTCCTCCAATGGGCCAAAGGCCTTCATTTTTTAATGATTTTTGATAATCCACCTTTCATGGGGTGAGGTGGAACAATTACAATGCCCACAGGCGTATGTATTACATGGCCCGTTGACCTTATAGGAATTCAATACCTGTAGGATTCAAACATTACATACAACCCAGATTAACTACTTGGAACTACTCCTCTCCAGCATCTCCATCGTGAAATTAGCTCTCCACCTTCGAATGGTTGTTCGGTTAGGCTTTCCCATGCATGCAATGGCTTATCCCAATGGAAGGTGCCATACCCTCTCATTCTTGCAATCTGTTTCACTTCTGTTATGGGGAAGGCTCCCTGCTCCTCCTCCTTTTGATGTTTGTTCATTGTAGGTTTTCTCGTTTGAATTTGCACTTAAGGTGGCCCAAAGTCCTTGAGGTGACCCGAAGGCCTTACCGACCCTATAGAATGGGTGGCCCAAAGGCCTTAAAGGACTCAAGGACTGAATTAGTCACCCGAATTTCCAAACGGGGGAATATTCCCGACTACTACAGTTCCAAACAGTGCCGGCTACAGTTCCTTCTATAGTCCCTTATACATTAATCCTACAGTCCCTAACTACTTATGATTTGTTTCAAACTTCAATGAGAATATATTCTCTCTTTAACATGGAAAAATCGTTTTAGAACATTTTTGGAACATTAGGAATTATTTCAAAATGAAAAGTTTACATTGAAATTAGAAGACATACTATATAATAACATAAAATCAACATCTAATCAATAAAAGTTCTCGCACTTCTATTAAATTATTTTTTCATAGATTGTGAAATGTGTATAATTTATGCTATATATATTTTATTCAATATGTCTTATAATACTATGTAGAGTGATACCCACATACTCTATCACTCTTAATTCATTTTATTTATACTCCAATGAGGAACTATGGGAGAGGATTTGTGGCATCGACTACTTTTTTTCATCATTTCATCTTTATTTCTCACAGGACAAACTATAGAATAAGCTTTTTATATCATGGAATTAATTGTGTGGTTTTGTGTTTGAATCATACTA